>JAOXJM010000023.1:112397278-112413316 GCA_026413425.1 Tringa solitaria | reverse complement strand
AACAACCCCAACTCTCTCAGCCTGTCTTCATAGGAGAGGTGCTCCAGTCCTCTGAATGATAGACCCTACAGAGCTGTTGTCAAATGGCCAAGAAAACTCCCATTGCATGTGTAGAATGACATGTTCAATTGTGCCAAATACATGTGGACCTGAGGCTGTAACTCTTAAATTATCTTCCAGGTACCTGGCTTAAGAGACACCATGCATTTATCTGTCTGGCAATAATCTGGGCCTATGCTACATTCTGGGCTACGGTGCCTTTTGCTGGTGTGGGCAGCTACGCCCCTGAGCCATTTGGGACCTCCTGCACTCTGGACTGGTGGCTGGCACAGGCTTCAGTGGCTGGACAGGCTTTTATTCTGAGTATTCTGTTCTTCTGCCTCCTGTTCCCAACTGCAGTGATTGTGTTTTCGTATGTCAAAATCATTTTAAAAGTCAAATCATCCACGAAAGAGGTTGCTCACTACGACACCAGGATTCAGAACAGCCACATACTTGAAATGAAGCTGACCAAGGTAGGTAGAAAGATTTAACTCCATTTGCTTTGTCTGGTTGTAAATGCAGGTGTAGAGAACTTCAACCATATGGTCTCCTACACTGAGAGACATGACAATGCTCTGAAGTTGGTTCTTTTAGCTCTCTCCTCCGTTGCTGTCAAAATACAAAAACACAGGAGTTGAAACATAATTTTGTTTAGGCACTCAAGTCCCTGAGGTTGTGATTCAGTGGCCTTACACAAGTCACATCACCTCCCTGTGGCCCTGCTCCCCATCAAAAAACTCCCTTTGCTTTCAGAAGCAGCTGTGAAGAACTATTTTAAGGAGTTTGAGGTGCCCTGGAATTATAACAGAAAACCAGATAAAAAGCAGATAATTGTAGCAGGGACATAAAACTTTCAGACAGCTTACATTCCTCTGTTAATGAAGATATAAACCAAAGTGACTCCTGTGACATTGCAATTGTTTTTATGCAAATCATTTATCATTTAGGTTCAGCCATGAGCTGCTGATAAAAACGCACTCAAGTGAGAAAATGAATTTTCCATCTCAGACCGTACCCTATTTTCCCTTTCTGATTGAATCTGTTTTCTACTTGGCAATGGTGACAGCCATGATCCTTGCTGATACTGGTTATTGTGCCAGAAAATCTCTCAAAATTAAAACTTGTACTGAACAAACTCAGATTCCTTTGCTGCAAAAAGTACACCAGCCTCTGTAAGCCATGCCAAGAGGCAGAGAAGTAGCATCCTTGGCTTGGCTGATGGAATTTTATTGTGATTTTGGGAAGTTGAACTGGAAGTTGTATAATACACAGAAATAAGTGACATTATGTCTAAACATATTGGAGAATCTCAGCTAGCCACCTGTGTGGTCAGTGTTGCCAATACAGCTGGTAAAACTGGAGTTACCTTTAAAAAGGTAACTACAGAGCAGTACTGTTTTGCGGTTATTCAGGACATTTCCTTTGAAGAACAATGAAAATTCTTGGTTAGTTTGCATAATTATTTTTGCCATATTGGAGGGATCACGTAAAACTTTAGTGTGATTTTAGTCAAAACAGAAGTTGCCCCTTCTGTCTCAGATCTACAGTGGAGAACATAATGTTGGGATAGATACAGAAAATGAGTCTCCATTATAACCCATTTAACTTCATAGCCAAATTTATAACAAACAGGCTGTGTTTGAGATCCTTGGCTCGCATGCACTGTTTCTTCAGAGACAGAAACAACAAAAAAACCCCCAAAACATAAAAGAATGAAGTTTTCCTGAAAATATTACCATCAAAAGGGGGAACCAAGAGCTCCACAAAAAGATATGCAATATCCCAAACCCTTGTGTTTTCTGATGATTTTTTTTTGTTTTTGTAATCTTGCTAATTGTTTTTTTCCAAACAAGTGCACATGTAGTACTATCAATAATAATCTGTCAATGGCAGCAATATAATGGCATATGTTCTTCAGTACGTGCTGTTGCATGATGTCATTTGAAGCTATATCAGGCTGTGACCTAGTGCAGTTAGGCTGGTTCAGGTCAAGTATATAAATCACAAATTTTGGCACCAAGCAGGTTTTCTTTAATATTTATACTAAAGATTCCTATGGCTACATTTCCTCATTTATAAAGAAGTCATTTTCTAATTTACCAGGAATGCAACCTATACACTTTGTAGAAATTTGCTTTTTAAAGCACCTACAGATTCTAACGGAGTACAAATCCATGCTATGGGTTAGGAGAAAGCAAACTAGACATCATACTAGTGTTCTCATTCTAGTTAAATTCTCAATAGCTTCAATTCCAGCTTACCTGGGTAAATGCAGTCATTGTTTCATCTGCTGGAGTGGGTGTACCCAGAGACTTGACAGTTCATGCCTTATTGAATGACTTTATCTTCACTTTTTTCCATGTTTGTTTTGAAAGGGATTCAAATGGTTGGCATTTTTTTCCAGTGGAAGACAGAATCCCTTCTGAGTGCAGGCAGAAGATAGATCTAGTTTATCAAAACTTTTCTCCTTCCTCATGTTGCCAGTGACCATCCTTGTGACAGGTTATTGGTCCCACTGGGTTTTGATACCTTCTCAGTGGGACATCAGCAAAGCCTACAAGGGAGGAAGAAGCCCTGCATTAGATCTTTTCTCTTTTCTCACTTTTGCCTCAGTGACTGGTACTGAGTGATTCAGAAGAAGGAGCTACAGTAGATACAGGCAGGAGTACACCTTCCTAAACAAACTCACCTACAGAAACACTCTTTTCTACAGACTCCCCCACTTCCACATGCCATCAGGACCTAATTCAGTTCTGGAAACTTCTTCAAAGACTTTGATTTTTATAAACTTGGGAATCTGATTTCAAAGAACCCAGAACCTGGGAGACTTGTGCTTAATAATTTTTTTGGTTTTCTTTTCCCAGTGCATGCTTGTTTCAGTCTGGAATGGAGAAGAGACTGGGTTTCTGTTTGACAATCTGAGGAATATTTGGTTGGAAGAGCCTATAGAAGTGAGAGGGTCCCCAAAAAAGGAAGAAAAAAAAAAGAAGAGAAACCCTGTATAAAATGTTTCCAGTTTAACCTGCATTCATTTCAAATACCTTGCTAAGATTTTCCCAAATTTTCACAGCTCTATGTTATATATTATCCTAAAAAAGAGAGTTTCTATGTGTTTAAAGGACTCTCCTCCTTAAATGATTTAAATTTCGTGTCAAAGAATTATTATTTTCTGGTACTTCATTTAGTTTCCTCATGTTTAGCCAGACCTTATAGCATTTTTAAAGGTCTGTGATAACAGACTCATTAACTGCTCTGTGTCAGGTGAAAATAAAGCAGGAACTAGATAGAGAGAGGAGAAATGAGTGACAGCTTTAGTTCATATTGCGTGTTTATCTGGAGTTACCATTTTTCCTTTCCATTCTGTGGCATGTTCCCTTGCATTCTGCGTAACTCTGTGCTGTCAGTGTCAACGCTGCTACAATAACCTCTTTCTCTCCTTTTTCTTTTCTCTCACAAGGTGGCAATGTTGATCTGTGCAGGGTTCCTCATTGCCTGGATCCCTTACGCTGTGGTCTCTGTGTGGTCGGCTTTTGGACAGCCGGATTCAGTTCCCATTCAGTTTTCAGTGGTACCAACTTTGCTTGCAAAGTCAGCAGCCATGTACAACCCAATTATTTACCAGGTCATTGATTGTAAGTTTGCCTGCTGCCGGTCAGGTGGTTTGAAGACACTGCAGAAGAAGAGCTCTCTGAAGAAATCAAGGTAATTTCTTCTTTCAGAAGTCAAATATCTTTAAGTATACTATGTTCCCAAAATGTACCAAAATAAGATCTACCAAGAGTCACAGCTCTTCAAATCTTATTTCTTTTTTTTTTTGACCATGACCTATTCAGGTTCTTTCTTGACATGGAAATTTGTAAAGTGATTCTAGGTGTAAGAAGAGAAGCAAGGAGATGATTCTTACTTTTAGGTCTAGCTGCAACTCCATTGATATAATCATAAAAAATCCCATTGGTTTTTGGATCAGTCCTGTCCTCCTGTTCATTTTATTTCATGTCATCATATGGGTCACCTCCAGAAGGTCTTGATGACCTCCCTTGCCAGTGAAGTAAATGGGAGACAATTCTGTTAATTTATTACAGAATTAGCAGTGAGAGACAATTGTTCCTTCATCATCCTGAAGGTACCACTCACACACACACACACACACACACATACACAAAACAAACAAATCAAAGTGTAATAAGGTCTCATTAAAAGGCCTGTCTTGTATTTACAACTTTCTGGCAAAATCTGTGCTGACCACCAGCAGGGTTCCTGAAAACACTTATTGGAGGAAAAATGTTTCTAGTTCTGTGTTATGCCAGACAAGTATCTTAATTCTGTGATTGAACAACAATGAGATAATGATGGATGATACTCCAACAGTGTAGACTAATATAAAAGCCACAAATGCCCTACCACATATAAGTGACTATGAATCCATAGGTTTTCAATAAAGTAATTTGCTTCTAAAACCTAGAACCTATGTGCCTTAACATGTACTTATTAGGGGCATGAAGGCCCATTTCATCATTCATATTATTCCTTCACCAATTCCAGCATTTTTTGACATATTGTTCAGGGAGTGAGTCAATATCTTGAGCTTCCACAGCTTCCCTTAGCACATTATTCTGTAATCTGATGCTCAGATTTATCTCATCTGCAGAACATACAGAATTTATATATCTTGTAAGTGTTTGAGGTGCTGAACTTAGAGTTTATCAAACACCCATCTGCAGTTTTATGCAAATGGGAGACAAATCTGAAGCAGCCTTCAGTGAATCTTTGGAGGCTGGATTTGTGTTTAAAGTCCAGGTTATCACTCCAAAGGAGGAAGGAGGTTTCACCTAGTCCCTTGCGCTGAATGCAAGTTGGCTTTCCTAGGCCTGTTCAATGAAGAAAATGATCTGGAAAAATCACTTCCCAGAATGAGGAACTTAATTGTCAGCTTGGTACGAACAAAATGATTGTTGTGTTTTCTCTTTCCCACAGGATGTATACCATTTCTGCACACAGAGACTCGACAGCGATGAACGAAACCCAACTGGAAGTCTGAAGGCTCATTTCACATAGAGCAGATGAAAACCTGATGACAAACAATCATGCTGTCTCAAGTTCCTCCTTCTGTAAATAAATGAAAACATGATGACAGTTTCATTTTACTCCCTAGTCCTATGTACAATGTAGTACTTTCCATTCTGATCAAAATAGTGCAATTAGAGCTGGGCAAATGCTTTAAGTACTCAAAGGAAGAAGGAACAGAGAAGATTCATATGTCTAAATAAATTTTTATTCACTTCAGAGCCTTTAAAATACTTTTTTTTTTTTGTAGCACTAACAGAAGTGATAGTGTGGACAATATTTTCCTTCACGGAAAGGGACATATTCACAAAGGCCAGTTTTAATTTGCTAAAGCTAATCTCCCTGGATTCCTACTGCAGTCACTGGAGAACTGGAGCATGAGAGAAATGATTCCTTAGAAGAAAAATCGGAGCTTCACTTATCAGGGCTCCGAAACACCTATTGGAGAAACATTAGCCCGCTGATTATCCCTTGTGAGTATCTCTCCAACTCATGTAGTTACAAGCTGTCTTAAGACCACTTTGACTTCAGTCTTTCAATATTCATAAATACCTTGGTTTTAGTCAAGGTAAGATGAGAAGTGCCACACATACACCACTGATGGTCAGAATTTGTGAACGAGAGGGGGAAATTCTCTTGTTCAAATGCGATTTTATTTAAACAATTTTGAATCATGAATGACAGATTAATAGATAAACAGAACCCAAATCAAGTCAGCCCCATGCAAGGCAAACTGAGCAAACCAATAGTTTCCATGTATTTTTACCATTCTCTGGCCAAAATTACTAAGAATGAAATGTGACGGCAATGAGCAGACAGATTTGACTTTCTGAATGGTAGCTGATTTTTTTCACCTTGTATTGTACTTTTCACTGTTCTTTATGAGATCACTATTAAATATAATAATGACAAATCCTTCCTCAATCCTAAGCATGAAACCAGAGTCAAAACTAGTGAATTCATGAGAAAGGTTACAGCACAGATAGCAGAGGAATCTTTTTCAGGTGCAGTTGACTCCAATTTTTAAACACTAAATCCTGGAAGGATGAGGATTAGGAGCAATTTAGGAGAACAACAGTCCTACTAAAACAAAGCTTGTAAGTTCCTGATGCACTCAATAGAAAAACAATGTGCCTTGAAAAGACCTGCAGAGTAAGGCAGCCAAAATAGTTGCATTAGATCTGAACAATAGGCATTCCCATTGTCTTCTTTTTCTTTTTTGGATTTACCTTAAGGTAGAAGCATCACTACAGACCGAAAATTAGCAGTCCAGTATAAGCAGATTATTAATGCTTAAAATAATGACTTTGTTGTTTGTATGTCATTTCTTTGGAAAGAATATGATACTATAAAAATAAGTTAATTGTAAATCAAAGATCTTTCCATGATGATTCGTGTTATTCATTAAAACAAAAGAGAAAGTTACAGGGGTTAAAGTTTTCTTCTAAATTGAT
Organism: Tringa solitaria; assembly: GCA_026413425.1. Taxonomy (NCBI): domain Eukaryota; kingdom Metazoa; phylum Chordata; class Aves; order Charadriiformes; family Scolopacidae; genus Tringa; species Tringa solitaria. The sequence goes on along the minus strand of JAOXJM010000023.1, from coordinate 112,406,756 downwards.
CCTATAAGGAAAAAAAAAAACAAACAACAAAAACATTTATGAAAGAGTTTCAGTTGTTTTCCTGTTTAACATTTAATGGTGCTTTTTATCATACTGTTATTTCACAATTGTGTTTAACCTGTATTCCCTGCCATACCGAACTGAACTTCTTCCGTAGCTGATCTGTAGTGATGTTAATCTAGTTTTATACAATAATATCATAAAGATTTAAAGTAATCTGATGTTTACTGGCATGTCCCAGCACTTCCATTCTGCAGAGCAAACAGTTGCTGTTTTCTCAAATGGTATCCAGACAATGTAGCAAAAATTGAATTTTGTTGAATTTCCTAAGCTGAGAGATGAAAGTATCATTTCCTCCTCTGTAATGTTTTAGCAAAAGAAGTTTGAATAAACACTAGGAGAACTGAGAGAGGCACAAGGAACTGCCATGTCCCCTACAGAATATTTTATGCTATTTTTTTTTTACGAAATTGAGTTCTTTCACCTCTATAGACCTCTATAGACCTCTATAGAAATTTATTTCTAAACTATGGTTGCAAGTTTCCCTCAAGAATTGATCCAGAGCAAAAGGCATCCTTCACAGTATTTCCAGATGTGGTTATGAAGCCATTACCAATTTTCCCTCCATTTTTCTACAGCTTTTAATCCTTTCTTCATCTAGGCAACCTTTGTTTGATATCTATAGACGTTTATTATAACTAAGGTCTGATGTGAGGCAGACATGCTGTGACCCTGTAAGTGCAGAGCTGCTGGTAAGAATGAAAGAGTTACCCACTGGTCTGGCCAGATTTCAGGGGGGATCAATTCACCCTGAATCCTTCCTGCAGTTACAACTGGGGAAGCTCTTTACCTTTAAAATTATGTACTTTCTTCAGAATTGCTGCTGTTTCATCCCAGAAATTGATACATACTTGTCATTGGGCTGAATTTTATATTCTTAAAGAATGTATTTTTGGATTCCACTACAGGAAATATACTAGGTACATTTGTTTTCTAAATAGGTCAGAGGTTTAGTAAACTCAAAATATGAACTTCTGGAATCATGATAAACATGTTTCGTATGATTTATTTAAATATATTAATTTTTTATTCAGTGCTATAATTATATTTGTTTGAAGACACAGTTTAACTGCTACTGAATAGTATCTTGCTCTGTAAGAAACAATAGGACTTCAGTTTGTCCAGGAGTTGGAGACATGTTTATGCTGAGCATGTGTTCAAGTGAAAGATGTTTTTCTGAATCAAGCAAGACATAAACACTCAAGCATGCAGTGCTGCAATTTAAATGCAGAATCCAAATCTAAGAGCTCATGGATCCCATCTGATTCAGTGATAAAAGAAAACTGGAGGACCTTATTTCTATAAAGCAGATCATGCAATGAGTTCGTGCTCTGTTTGGGATCACAGTGGTAGATGAATAAGGGGCCTTATTATGGATTCATATTTTCAAGGTCAGCTTTGAATTGAGTTGAAGCCTGTTGTTTCAAAAAGTAATCATCTGCCACTGATGCTCAGGACAGAGCTTTGTCCTCTCCATGTACTGAGTCTGATAATTGATGATTATGTAAGACTGAGACACGTAACCTTGGTCTAAGGTCATCAAAAGAAAGGGAATGTCTCAGTTTCTTTTCAAGAAATCTATTAAATGTTTTGCAAAACGTCAAACTTCTGTTGTTTTGTGACCTGAGCTTAGTCAAAGCACCAACAAAGTAAAACCTCCTCGGTGTGATGAATAAGGGATTCGATTCTGAAGGAAGATTTCTTTATTGCATTTTCAATATTTTAACCTCTTTGTTATATTAACAAAGTTCTTCATTTTATGTATTAACATTAAACCAAATGTTTTTCAATGAAAATAATGTCATCAAGAATAATAGCTATGAATGAAAATCTTTTGTTTTATATCCTATGTGCACATTCTGACTGAGCTGCCAAGAAGCAAAATATTAACTGAATTCACTGTCAGTAGCTTGAAGGAAATAATTGACACAGGTTAAGACTCAATTTAGATAATGAGCTGACCTGGACAGTAAGATTGTTCCAGTGAGATTAAGCCACTAGTCTGTATTTCAAGGTTTCAGATAGTGAAATTATGCGAAGCATGTGGATATGGAGACTTTTAATTCGGTCATTTTCAGTCGTAGATGAAGAATGCCTATAAACCTTCTCCTACAGACTTGGAAATCTGTTGGCAATGTAGAACTATCAAGACTTACAATGCTTGAAGAGACACATGAAATAGGGGAATTAAACAAACTTCTAAGGCAGAAAAAGGTGAAAAAAGTTAAGCACTAAAAATTAAAGTTATGGTTGTGACTTTTTGAAAGACAGCAGAGAGTGTTTGTCCATGAGGTGAAAGCAGTTGTAGCAAAATTTATTTCTACACCTGCAACAATAATGAAAAAAGCTCCATCCCAACAAGCAGTTTATTAAAAATATTTATGGTGTACAGTGCAAGATCTCAGCCAGAAGATTTTTGGCTTTGTGGCATACAAAGGGAGAGAATATTGATGCATCTTCGTATGAAGAGAATGATTAATAACTTGACAGGCACGATGCTAGTGATTTGGATTCTTTAGTGGAACTTTCCTCTTGGATGACTGTGTATGGACAATGGCTTTTTGAAGGTGACACACCTTGAGTGTGCAGGGTGGTCTTGGTAATAAAAATAAACCTGAATGGCTTTTAATTTACCAGGCATTTAGTTCTTCTGTAATTCTACATTATTCATTTTATGATTGTGTTTCTACTGCTTCTTCCCATCAGGGAACTTTCAGATACATCAGTCTGCATCCCTCAGGAAAGCTCCTTTGACATCTTTTTAGTTACATTTCCTGGCTCAGGATGCTCCCAGATGAGTTTTGACCCGGGTAAGAAGCTCTTAATAATGGTCACTACAGCACCCATTTTTCTCCCTCCCCTTTCCCAAGAGAGATGGTTGAAACTGGCTGGTTTCTTCCACATCCGCATCTTTTGAAGTTTCACAGGTCTTTGTAGCTCTCCAGCCCCAAGGTAGAACATTTAGCCAACTGAAACTAGATTTTCTGGAGAGCTGTTGCTGAGCTGAGAGTGTTGCAATACAGGGAAGAGGTCTTTATTATCATCACCATGTTTACATATGTTCTTGAGCCATTGTGCATCCCATACTGACCTTTCTCTCATTTACATGATTTGCTTTTCAGGATGATTTGTATTCCCCTTACATAGCACATGGTGCATTCAGCACTAGGGCTATTTTTGTAATTGCCCAGCATCATCTTCACTTCCCCGGTTATACCTCTCTTTCATTTTGTAGCTGGTGGAGTGGATCTTGGACCTAAGGATCTTTTGAAGTGCAAAGTTTAGTTACAGGGCTTTGAGCTTCCTTTACTTCTGAACTTAAGGGATTCTTCACTAATTAGGTACAATGAGCCTGTATCAGTAACTGACTGTAGTTTAGTGTCTCAAGTGTGTAGAGAAGAAAACCCTAGAAAATTGCTATCTAGTTTGTTAGAGATCTACTCTAAGAGAGGCAATGAGTATCAAATCAGCCAAATGCAACATCTGGATGAAAGGTACTAATAAATAGCAAAGGTTTAGTAGATTCCCTGAATCACTAAGATAGACTGTTCTGTATTTTGGACCTAACACCTAAAGGGAATTTTGGGAATAGATCGCTTAATCTTTGCATAAAATACCAAAGAAATTCATGAAATATTAAATAAACAGAGCGCTAACCAAAACCTGACTCTTGCACAGAACATATTTTAGTCATAGATGGTGGTTACAAAGTGTGGTGCAGCACATATTTTAAATGATGAATAATGTTCACATTGCACCAATATAATCCTGCATTAATGAAAAATACTAAACATATAATAAATAGATATGTGTAGAAAATAGATATAAAAATAGAGATGTGAAGGTCGTCTCAGTTTGTAAAAGGGGCGAGACAGAAGCTGGTGTGAAAAATCTGGCTCTTTCTGTACCAATCTTGTAAAAGATGTCAAGAAAGAGATCTTGCCTTAGAGTTTTGCATTCGTGGAAGTTATTTGCAACAACTAAAAGTGTTCCTCTGAAGCATCTGACCATCCTTTATCCTGAATTGCAAGCCATTATCTTAGATTGATCAGTGTGTGAAGAATCTGCCTGTCTACCTGCAGTTCTGGTCCTTGAAGCTAAGGAGAGCTTTAGAGAAACTAAGGGAAAATGTAACAGGGGAAAAAAAAAGCTATCATGATAAGAAATTGAAGCTAAGAGGAGCAAATGGCAGGGTTAAGTTAAGTAGCCTAGAAGCAGAAAGGTCTGAGAGTAAATTATATCAGTCTATAAATAGTTTTAAGGCAATAATAATGTAAATCAAGGAAGGGAATTATTCACAGTCTCAGAAGGTGATAGAATGAAAAATCAAAGCTGGAAGCTAAGGCAAGAAAAGCTGAGATGAGACATTCTGACCTACAGGAACAACCAAGTTTTGGAAGAGGACCCAAAGGATAAATTAGGGCATGACTTATCAGATATTCAAGAACATATTAGCTAATCCACTAACAGAAATTATTTACATCCGGAAATACTTCTCAGTGATCATTTTTAGTCCCGATATTTGATTTGCTGAAAAATCTCCCTATGTAAATGTTGGTCTTATCTCACCTTAGGACCTATTGTTATTGCTGGAGAAATGAGTGCTGACTTTGCTGTACAGACAGCTAGATTGTATACACTGAAACCTGCTTCAAAAGACATGTCATACAGTGAAACTCCACTTCTAATGAAGTTCTTTTAAAATCCAAAGTTGGTGCAATGCAGTGGCACGTCTAGATGACAAGTCAAACTTTGTTTTGAAAGAAGTAGCTTTGCTTTCTCAGTTACTAGATGAGCTTTTCAGGGAGGTACTGTTTTGCAACACTTGCAGTTCAAGTTGAAATAAAGTTCTGTAATTTCTGCCATAGACAATTTCCTGGAATAAAATATTTTCAGTTATGCTATCAAGCTTTCAAGAATACAGTAATAAATCTGGAATCTAAAAGTGATTAAATTAAAATATACCAAATAACCACAGGGAAATTACATGAGAAAATTGCCTTTAGAAAAACATTTGTTAGTGGTTTGTGATCTATATTTTCATTCTTAGGAATTATATTTCTGATAGAGTTAAATTTACAAAGATATCCATAGATTTTTAGTGCTACTGACCCAAAATAACTGAAATGTGATTGTCATCTCAAAGCCTAGGTGTATTCATTGTATAGAAAGACATTTGTGTTACTGAAGGTGCGTCCTATTAAGAGATTATTTCAAGTGTAATTTTTAGTGTATATGCTATATTTATTGTTTCAGTTTGTTGGCAGTAGAATTCTATTCACATTTAATGTCCTGATACTGATCTATGCTTGATAATGTAGAGCAATAAATCACAGGCACCTATTAGCTAGCTTTCTCCTTCTTAGTTTAGGGGACCAGATTCCTTCCTGCTGAAAATAGGTACACACCTCCTTAGAAATCCATGGTCTCCACCTATTTCCAGTTTATAATGTAAAAGCAGACCTCGCATTTCCTATTTGTCTTGCACGTTTTCCACTACAGCAGCCTTACCAGCCTCGCTGGAGTTGCACCTGGTTTACACCACCTACAATAGCGGGTCCAGGTCCACAGGGACAAGGAAAATTCGGCAGGGACTGGTCTTCTCTCAATTAGAGATGAGATAAATCAGGAGCAACCCCTCTGAAATCAGGGGAATGGCCATGTTCTGAAACGATGATAGAAAAAAGGAGAAAGTGTTTTTTCAGCTTTATGGGAGTACGCCAGACCCAAGAAATGCCAGTTGTATTGACGACTTTCTAGGGGCTACTTCTCCAGCTCTGACTTAGACAAATAGACGTTGAGTTGAGAGGGTCCCTCTGGCTGAGAGGAGGTACCTGCTGCAGTAAAGGATTTAACTTGGCCAGTAGCTAAAGGCGAGGAAGGCTGAATGCCACCTTGTTCCTGTTGCTGAGTGATTTTGGCTTCTTCCATGTTCTGCTTCATTATATTGTTTTTAAAATGCACTTTACCTTCCCAGTGGCCCACTGGACTACACAGCTGGTGTCAGTAATAGCAAGTTTGTGTTGCAAGCAACATTCAAAGCTGTATACAGCTGTAAGAAATTAATACAGATCTTTCTGGAATACTTATTACTATATTTTTATTTGGTGTACTGGAGCTCAAAGTGTCATGGAAGATCTGAGTACGGTTATTAATGAACCTCAGAGGTCAGAACGGTGGCAGAGTTCATAAAACACTACAGTCTTGTAACTCACAGTAAGAAATTCACTTGTCAGTGTCCATAAATGTTTCCAACGCGTTGTGTGTCAGTGCAATGTCCTGGAACTGCAATCAACAATGTAAGAGAAAATTTATGGAGTGAACCTGTAAATAACTGTGTAAGTTCTCAAGTGGTGTTGCTGAGTTAATATGTTGTTAATATATAACACTGTGTTATAAAGCAGTAAAGAATCCAACATACTGGCTGCACTTAACACGGGGGGGACACTTTGCTGTCATTGTATTGGAACAAAAGGTCGGTTATTTTCATTCTTCTCTGCCCCTTTTTATTCCTCTAAACACACAGACTGATGGCATCACGGGCAGACTTTGTTTTCTGCACTTTGTTATCTGAATGTGCTTTCAAATAAAGCAAGAGAATGGATCAATGCTGTTACCTGTTGTTTTTTCTCTGGGTTTTGATTACAGAGTTGTATGCTTTCACACCACGGCTGCTTTTGGTGCCATTTCAGTGCAAGCTACAACCTGCACTTTTCCGTATTCCAGTGCTTTGCTGTGACTTGAGTGGCTGCGGAGAGAAGGTGAGGCACCTTTTGGTGTAATGAGAAGAACCCAAAGACTGAGATTAAGAAGTTGCTTGCCTTTGTCTCTGCCACCCTGACTAAAAGGATTATCTAAAAAAAAGAACAAAACACTTTCTCCACTTCTTTTCCCCTCTGCCCCCATGAAGCCAAAAGGCAGACACCAGCTCTGGCCAGGGATCCTGCAAAGCTTCAGGAGGTACCATGGGTTAGACATCCCGGCCCAGTGGAGTGCTACCTAGATAGGTTTTTTAATATGCTTTTCCCTGAGGGGACATGAAAGTGAGATGCTCTCTTTCTTATTAGTAGCTGTGCCCTGTTCTTCTTTGAAATAGCTGAGAGGAGTTGGAAACTGGGGAGAGGGGCGACAGTGTCTGCTCTTAACAGGCATTGGCATTTGGGTTGGGTTTAAGTTTAGGTGGGCTGGCAGCTGCTGTCCAGGATGGGTTTGCTTATGCAGCTGAGTAGTAGCATCACATGGAAAAGGCCAAAGTGATGGGGTTGATTAGATGGGATGAGCAGCGTGTGAGGCCAGGGAGCAGTGGGCAGGCAGGCAGGGCTTGCCTGAGTACCACCTGCACCCACGCAGCACGTCGCTCCTGGGTGCTGTGTGGGGGGAGATGGTTGGAAGGGAGAGCTCAGAAACTCCGCCTGGAGTTGGTCTTCCTGCTCTGTGCTCTGCAGTTGGGCTGTCCTGGTTCAAGGACCATGTCCCCAGTAACCCGCAGCGTTTTCAGGAGGGTGGCTCAGCTTCCACGTGAAAGGACAGTATGAGGAGGGGTAGATGAGGGTCTGTGCTACAGGAGCTGGACCAAAGAGTGCTATGTTATTGCTTCATAATCCATTGCTGGATTGGAGAGAGTGTGGGAAATGAGTTGGAACCTCTCTGGAGCAACAGCAGTCCTGAGGTTGGGTTCCCATGTCTTGGAGGGGTTGGTGGGCTGCACACATGGGCAGTCCATCTGTGGAGAACAAGGAGAGGTAGTCAGCACTCATCATCTTACTTTTTCTTTCCATCTGGCAAAAGATCCAAAGTGGAAAACCTTGCCAGGCAGTACTGCCAGCAGGTAAAGTGATATGGGCAGGCAGAGGTTGCATAGACTTCAAGGAGCTCTTCCTCCCAGACTCATCCTCCAGCCTTTCAGCAGTAATATCTTTGTAAATCTGGCAGCCAAGGGTCAGAAACCGAAGGAGATTACACCAGTGCAAAGCTGAATGCTGAGTGGCATTCACTGGGCATGGCCATGTTTCAATCACATTTTGCTCTGTCCCCACGGTGAGAGCTCCGCTACAGTCGAAAACATGATGGGAGGAACAGTACACAACAGGACTCAGGTGGAAAACAGTGCCAAACTGCTGCCTGCACCCCTGGCATGCCATGTCTGCACCATGCAAGCACAGCTCCAATTCCCCATCTCAGAGGAAACAGTGGAAGAGGGAAAGATCTGGTGAAGGGCAGCAAAACCTTGTTACGAGACATGGAACAGCCTCTGTACAACAACAGGTTAAATGGACTCACCTTGGAAGAGGGAGAAGTCCGATGGGATACTGTACAGATCACAGATAGCGTGGAAGGGCTGAAAGGAAGCAACTTACAATTTTTTCAGAATGGAGAATTTGGAAGGCACCAAATGAAACGTTCTGGTGCAAAGCAGCAGCCTTGAGGCAAAGGCAAGGACGTGCGTTGTCCTGGCAGCAGATCATTAAGTGGCAGGGGGGCACTCATCCTGCAGCAGAATTTGGGCCGCTGGCTGATTGCACAGAGGCACTCCGTGGTCAAAGGCAAAGGCACAAAGTGACTTTTCTGTAGGAGCCACAGGAGCTCTTCCTGGCAGGGCCTGGTCCTACAGAAGTGACATAAAGCATGATACCTGACAAAGTGTTCAAGGATGCTTGAAGAGAGTTCCTTTAATGGCCCTGGAGAGGGATGCTCCTCCCCTCATCCCACGAGTCCACTGAAACGGAGAGCGCTGCGCTTTGATTTCATTGATGCAGGTTTAGATCCAACGACAAGTATTTCAAGGCACTGAAGAAGGTGTTTTGTCTTTCTTTGAAGGTCATGCTTATAAATGGCATAAAAATAGTTCTTTGCGTGAATCAGGGGTTATTTCTATTAACTTTCTTGAAAGCCAGATAAAAAGAACAGATTTTTTTTTGCCTTTATTTCATAGCTGTTACTCTGAAAAAGAAACAAGAGGTTTTGTAAAAAAAAAGTCATGAGCAAAAAAATTATTTTTAGATCAGTAGGAAAACCATAAGACCAGAGAGAGCACCATAATGGATGTGCTCTCCATGGAGATTTGGAGATTAGTGAGGAGCTTTCTGCTTATGGTAAGCTTTTTCTGTAGTGGAAGCCGAAAATAAAAGAATTTAATCAGGATTTAAAAAAAAAAAGGGGGGGTACTGGTACATGTAAAATTTACATGTGGATGTTAAACCAGCCAGGGTTTGCAGCTAGCAATCAAAAAGGGGTTTAAATCTCAATGTAAAATGTTGGTTTCATTGTTGTATTAGACTGAGACTCGCTCTTTATCTGAGCTTGATTTTTAGGAGTAAAATACTGTGAACCATGAGTATTTCTATGACATGGTGCTGGACCAGCACTGGATCTCACAGAGTCAGTGTTTTGGGCCAGCCCTGAGTTTTTAAAGCCCATG
>JAOXJM010000023.1:112356417-112396286 GCA_026413425.1 Tringa solitaria | reverse complement strand
TAAAACAGCCAGGGTTTGCAGCTAGCATTCAAAAAGGGGTTTAAATCTCTATGTAAAATGTTGGTTTCATTGTGTTAAACTGAGACTCGATCTTTATCTGAGCTTGACTTTTAGGAGTAAAATACTGTGAACCATGAGTATTTCTATGATATGGTGCTGGAGCAGCACTGGATCTCACAGAGTCAGTGTTTTGAGCCAGCCCTGAGTTTTTAAAGCCCATGTCTTTTGTTAGGGATGTGAGCCTCAATTTTTGTGTCTCTGAATGTCTTCACTAAATTCACTCTAAATGACCACTATCTTAAACTATAAAATCGGTCTTTGCTAAAATTATTTCCCAGGACAAGTCTTTTAGCAAGGGAATAATTCATTTAAATAGTGATGAATCTTGCAATACTTAGAATTTACCCTGGAATAATTCTGTGGGTTTTGAATTCCCTTAGTGGAATGCCTGGAAAGGTGTTTAGGGTTTTTAATGAATCAATAGCCATAGGATGTTGTTTTTGTGTCTATCTCAGGAACCAACATGAATCTGCTATACAAAGAATAGGATCAGAAGGAAAAAAAAAGATTTACAGAGAGGAAAAAAAATGGAAAATGATACTCTAGCTGGAAGCAGTTTGCTGCTCTGTACCACACTTGCAGTAAGGTAGATCTGGGGATAATGGAAAAAAATAAAGTTTTCTTTTTATGCAAAGGAAATAGAATAAAGGATGAAGGCATCAGGAATGATGCAGAGATAAAACTGCCAGTTTTAAATGAGATAGGGTTTGAAATTGAAACTTTGAAGTTTTCTATTCCTGTTCTATTCTCATCCAATGCATAGTCTTCCAGAAGGTGCGAAAGATGCACTGGATTATAGTCATATGGAGTTTTGCATAGAAATCGGTTAACATTAATGCTCTAATGCATCACAGTCATCTTTGAGCAGACAGACATGTAGCATCTTGGAAACAAACTGAGAAAATAATGATGTCAGCTTCCGTGGTGTGCTGAACTGGGCTTGAGGCTTAAAAGAGTGAAATGCAGACGCTTATCCACTGGTCACGCCAAGCTCTCCCTCTTCTTGGTCTACCATTGGGGCACTGGTGCATGTGCAGGACCTGCATACTCACCACCCTCCTCCTTTCTGTTGATACACGGTTCCTGTGGCACTACACGGACAGAGAAACATAGAGTACTGAACATGTGATTACAGGCATAATATTAGACTGGGACTGAACCCTGCTGAGCAGAAACAGAAGAACACTAAGCTGGCTTTGTATCTGTTTTGTGCTTTCCTTGTGCACAGCTTGAAGGGTGGGACAGCTTCGTGGCCATGCTAACTTTTCCAAGGTCACAATGACTCTCAAAGACAAGCAAGCAAAAATACCTGCAGCACACTAAAATTCTGGCTGCGCTCCAGCACTCCCCTTTTTGGGTTGGCTTCTGTTGCCTCCATCTTGTGAGGGAACCACCTTTATTGCAAGGGCTTTTCTCAGTCGCAGTGTCAGTTTGACTCATTTATAGTGCTAGATTGGACAATAGCCCAGTGGCTATGCCATTAAGTAACTGCACGGTTTCTTATCACGTATTCCTCTTCTGTTGGTACAAAGGGATTGAGTTCAGACAAACTCCAGGGATACTGCTGGGATTAATACCAGAAAAGGCTGTGGTGGCACTAAGGCAAGGTATAGCATAATAAATGTCAAGTATCGTAAACCTCACCCACATGTGGTGCCACAGCCAGAGCCTGTTGCTCCCAGTGCTTTTGCTTCAAGATCTGAAGGAACAGAATCAAGAAATCAGCCTGCAGTGCTATTTACAGAAAAGCTGTATCTCGCTGAGGAACAACATCAAGAGAAAGATTTTCACCTGAATGGCTCAATAGAAAGAGACATCATCAAGTAACACATTTATTTCCTTATAGCTAAGCATACAGGGACTTACATGAAGCACTATCAAAGCTCCACTGGGAATATACCCTGAGCCTGCCATGTTTATTACTGCTAACATCAGTAGCAGGGGTGCTTCCAGGGATGCATTAAGCTCTGCTGTTTGAAACAGGGACACACCATTCTGTGGAAACACAATGGGCATGTAACTGGAGATAAGCCTTTTGAAGAAAAATAGTTTAGGGGACAGCTGACAAATTGTCCAGGTTTGGCATGGGGAATGCCTTCACAGAGGGGCCACTGAGATAAGGAGAGAAGCCATAAATCCTTGTAGTCAAACATGGCCTTTTCAGAAGGCTTTGCTTTGTTCTTCTGTAGCTCCACTTTCATTTTTCCCATCTCTGGAAAATTCTCCCAGTCCTCATTTGTTGCAATGTTTCATTAATTTTCTTATTCTCTGTGCAGACACAAGGCAGGATAATGTTTTTATTACATTACAGTCTCATTTTGGAAATGTTGCTGTCAACCTTGTTTTTGTCAAATAGCTTATATGTTTTGCTTAAATATTGCCAGCCTGTTTATATCAGCAAGTAGCATTCTTTTGGCTTTGGATAAATGCTGAAAGCTACACCAATGAGAAAAAAATGCTTTAGACAAATAAAAAGTGACAGCGGATATCTTATGAAGAGCTGTTTATTTGGATTTCAGTCCTGAAGGTGCCCATAAAGACGAAAAAAAAGAAAGGTGTAATTCATCTTCAGCGAGATCAATTTATTATATCTGTGTACCTCCATGTAGAGCTTCTTTGCTTGCTAAAGGATGACAACTGGCTGACAAGGAAGTAGTGGGGAAGCTAAGGAAGGACAGCATGTTTTTCTGCTTCCATATACCAGGTGAGCCTGGTGCTCCTCCAAGGTCAGGTTCAGCAGAAGGTAGGAGACTGTGACACCTCCAGTAGATTTGTGTTAATAAATGGGGTGTACTTGGCAAAGCAGTGTTGCTGGAAGAAAAAAAAAAAAGACTCTCAAGCCTATGAAAGTGCTCAAGAACGGAAAGTTATTGTCCAGAGAAAAACCTCTTTGCTAATCGCAAATAGATTTCTTTCCTCCTCTCCTGTTACTAGGGTCCACGTGTGCACTAGAAGTAAAGGAAGAATCAATAAACTTAGAGGCAAACCACAGTGAAGACTGTGTTCATTCAAACATGGATATTCAAGGTGCAGCCATCTAGATGGCATCAAAAGCTGAATCGAAATACCCACATTTAATGTGCGTGTAATCATTAACATTAGCCCCTTTAGCATGCCTGCCTTACGATCTCTAGAAATCTGGGGTAAAATCCAAATGAAGTCAGTTCCCAGGGGATGCTTGCAAGGTTTCTCTGAACATGCCATTTCTGCTCTCAGAATGCCATTTCTGCATCTCTGCTGCAATGCCCACAAAGCCAGAGTAAGCCTCTAAAACCTTTTTGGGCTGTCCATCAGCTCCATCCGGAGCTGGATCCACTGTAGAGAAGACTGATGTCCTGGGGAAAGCCAGCTTTCATCAGCAAGTCTGGGCTGCCTCCTCTCTGTGGGGCGAGGAGACATCAAGACACTCCAGCAGGCTAAGCAATGGCAGATTACTGCTAATTTTAATATAGAGTGGCAACAAAGCAGTTTTTTCAGCAGCAGCTGAATGTGAGCACTCTTCCTCCATCCCAGAGCAAAGCCACTGTCATTACTGCGTCCAGCCACTAAGCCTGGCAGATGTTTCAGAGGAGAATTGGTTTGTAGTCTATAAATACAGAACATAAATAAATAAATAAATTAAAGAAACCAGGATAATATGTTTTAAGCACTGATCTTGATTAAGAATTGAAACGTATTCTGGAGGAAAGCGGTGGATTCCCCATTCCTTGATGTCTTTAGTTCAAACCTTTAAAGTTTTGCATAACTAAAGGTCCAAATCTAAAGTGCCTTTAAAGAAAATTGTTTGGCTTTAAGCAGTCCTGTGAGGAGCAGGAGTTGGACTTGATGGTATTTATGGGTCCCTTCCAACTTGAGATATTCTGTGATACTATGATTCTATGAAAATACAGTTTAGCCATATATGCAATTTACTGTCATATAGGGGTGACTGGGTGACACACAATGGTCCTGATATGGAAGAGGACAAAGGCAGATGGCCTGTCTGTGGTCCTCACCTTAACCTCATGAGCTCCTGCAAGTGGGATGTTGAAGGACAGATGGAGATAGCCAATTGCCTCTTTCAGGGCAACTGGCTGCAGCTTACACAAAGGGAGATGAGTCTTTTCCTTGCACTTGGGCAAGAAAAAACCCATGTTTTTCTGCAAGCCATATGAGCAAGTGAGAATGTGGCTCTGTTGGGCAGTGGCTGATGAACGCTGAGAAGGTGCCTGGGTACAGACATACTGCTCCTGTCCAAAACCGGTCGACAGGGTATTGCTCCTGGGGCAACAAGATTCCTTACGGCATCAAGTCCTCTGAGCTTCACATTCCACATTTACAATTCCAGGGGTAACTTGCAAACACCCTGTGTGTAGGAATTTATATATGTGGAAAACCTGTTTTTTCTCCAGGACATCAAGAAGGGAAATACGTCCTTTAAGTGCTTTTTGTGAGGAGTGGTAATGAGAAAGCCTAAAGGTTTCAGAAACTGGGGATTATGATTAGGAACACAAGAGGTTTGCTGCCTTCTCTTGTAACTTGGTATTTCAGGAAAACAAAAAAAAAATATCTGGAAATTAGTTAGGCAGGAAAAGCCTCTTAAAAACAGCAACAATAAAACTAATGATACAAATAGAGCAAAGTAATTAGCTGGAAAATCCAAATGCATATAGATCAGCCCAGCTGAATGGAATAAAACCTCGCATGCAGCAGGAATTAGATAAAGACGTTCCTGAGGCCATGAATGTTATTTTAGGGAGATGGAGTGGCAGAGAATTTACCACAAAACTTAAAAGAAGATAAGGGAATACCGTTTTTCAAATACTAAGACCTGATGAATTCCATAGGGTAACCTTGCTTCTGCCTGTAGCAATGAAACAAACAAAAGGGAAAATAACCAAAAGCAAACACTTGGCTCCCATTTTTCATGATGTGTAATATCTGGTTTCTCAAACAGAAATGTTGATGGATGGAGACTGCTCAAATGCTTTTTTTTTTTCAATTGTGTTCTGCCACTGAGTTTAATAAATCATCATTGTTCATCCCCACTTCTTTTGTACAAATGACAAGTTCTTGAAATTAACTTGTTGGCGTGACTATCCAACAACTAGTGTGTTCATATTAGCCTCCAGCTGCAGCTTTACTGATGCAGCAATTGCAAATGGGCATTTTGTCTAGAATGTCAGGTTGCTGTAAATATTTATTTTCAGTAATTCCCATTCTCACAAAGGATTTAAGCTTTCTGTCTGAAGCTACCGGCTCCTTGAAAGCAACAACTGATCACAGTGTCCAAGCCTGCCTAACCTAGGACCTTCTTCCAACTGTCTTGGAGGAAACGTGGGTGTGTAAGACATGAAGAATAACAATTATTTGTTGCTTTCTTGATTTTACATCCAGCGATATAGGCAGTTGGACTAGATGATCATTGAAGGTCCCTTCCAAGTGAAATACTCTTCTCTTCTCTTCTCTTCTCTTCTCTTCTCTTCTCTTCTCTTCTCTTCTCTTTTCTCTTTCTTTTTTCTCATAGTCAATATCACTTCTAGCAGGCAGTTTGAATACGAAAGTTTCACCTAATAACAATTAAGAATTATATGAAGTGAGATATTTATCTTACTACTATAACTGTGTGATGTTGTAACTGGCACAGTTGTTTAATTTTCTAGCATGACAGGATAGACAGGGAATTTGGGGGAAAGAAGTTTTCAGACCTGATATAAAAGTAGATAATATCTGGAATATGGCAATGCTGGCTTGGATGAATGACAATTTATGATTGAATAAAAAACCCGTTGGTTTTGGTGGGGTTTGCATAGACAATGTGTAAAACCTTCTGAAATCAACCCAATTTCTAATGCCAGACAGATTGCATTGTCAGAGGCAGGTGAATGGTTTTCATCTGTAACCCTGAATTCCAGACAATATGTACTTTTCAACCTGCATATTTAGCATTAAAAAGGAAGACAGCCTCTGACTACATTATGCTTTTAGTAAGAACTTGGAAAGGCCAACTAAAAAGGAAAGAAAATAAAAGAACTAATTCTTTCAAGTTGCTTAACACACTTTACTTTGTTTCCCTTTCCTTTATGTTGGTAGTATTCCCTTTCGAAATTCCCAAAGGGCATGTGATCTGAAAACACACACTCTGCCTTTTTGTTGCAAGCTAGTACATGGGATACACCCAGCTTGACCCAGCGATGGGATAAAAGGAAATTTTCCATTCCATTACCCTTAATCCCGACTCTTTAAAAGTTAGTGCTGTTGACAATGTGCCAAATGTAGCCCGTAATGAACCTTATGAATCACAGTCATTGTTCCTCTGGGGTAAAGGCACAGTACAAAGGTTATTGTATATTAACTACTTCAGTGATCCAGGTCTTAATTATGAAGAAAAAGACTTAAGTGGTAACTTGGATGTGAGTCTTTTCACATATATATGAAAGATCTTACTGATCCTTCAAACATCAAAGACGCTATGGACATGGTAGATCCAGCACTCTTCCTATCTTCCTAGAAAAGCCAATGAGAATTAACACCAGTCTCAATAAAAGAAGAGAGGAACATAGGAGAGGAAGCTTACCATGGCCATCTCCAAGGCTGATTTATTTGAAAACAAAGAAATAGCTGCATATGGCTTGTTCATTAACATGCACTGATGCTTTGTTAGATTTCTCCTCAGTTGATTGTGCCATGAAGGAGATTGCTTCTCTGGTATGGTCTTTGGAGCTCTGTTTTCCTTACCATGTGGCCTGTATGACAATGAATCATCTGCAAGAGATCTCAATACAATCTAGTCCTGAAAAGCAGTATCAGAAGGGAGTATAGAAAAGATTTGTGCATTGTATCTGGCTGAGATAGAGTTCAGTTTCCCCACAGCATCCCTCATTGTGCTGTGCTTTGTGTTGGTAGCTAGAAAGGTGTTGATGACCCACCAGTGTTTTAATAGCTATTAAATTTTTTCAGTGGGAGATAAAAGTGAAAATAACCTTGCCTAGTAATGTAAAAATGTCTTCCTGTTTCCCTCAAATTCTTGTTGATGCTGATATACACTTTATATATATATATATAATGTCATATCTATGACATTGTGAATAATCACAGACAACAAGGAAGGAAAATGACAGACTTCTGGAACACTGTCCAATTTTTAGAGCAGAAAAGCTCCATATGTACTAGAATTAAATAGTGTCAGGGTTCGTTCTCTGGTGCAGAAGTCAATGACCACAATCTGGACAGATCTATAGTATTAAAATAAGGTATTAAAATATAAAATCATAGGACTATAGACTGATTTAGCTTGGAAGAGGAAGATGACCTCTGGAGGTCAGGTAATCCAAACCTCTTTTCAAATAGGGATACCTTCCCTTGGGTTTCAGAGAGCAGTTCAATGCCCAGATGAGTTTGAGCATCTCCAAGGATGGCAATTCCATGACCTCTCTGAGGAACCCATTTCAACTTTTGACTACTCGTATGGTGAAACTTATTTTCCTTGTATCTCACCAAAACTTCCCTGGCAGAATTTTGTGCCCATTGTCACTTGTCCATTCCTTGTGAACCTCTGAGAAAACTCTGCCTTCGTTTTTATTCTTTAACCCCAATTAGACTGTGGAAGTGTGTTATGAGATCTGCCCCATAGCTTTTTAGTACTCTAAGTAATCTCCAACAGCCTATATACATCTCTGGCCCCCTGATCATCTTAGTGACCCTCAACTAGAATTTCCCCAGTTTGACTTGTACTCCTTGTCACCAGTTGCAGAGGGATAAAACTGGACACTACACTGCAAAATTTGGGCCAAAACCACACCAAAGACTGCTCTAACAGGTTATTAGTATAGATAACCAAATTCTAGACCTGTCCCTGGCATTAATATGATGATATTTGACAGATGAAGCAAAAAATCCAATGGGTTTTGAAGGACTGTTATTAGAATAAAGATTCCCTCCATGAGAAGTGTTTGATGTTGGACTGAGTGAGTTCGTTGGGAAGCTAATACAACACAGCTTTTGCATCATATTATTTACGACTTAATCCATGGTTTTTCAGATTGTGTTCACTACAGAAAGGAAAGGTCCTCAGAGTCAGATCAAACATCAGTGTCTCTGCTCCATGAAAAGTATGTTCTTTGTAATCTTAAACCTTCTGATGAAATGTCAAGGTTTTGAGCTATTTTAAGAACCAACAGTTAGGGGAAGAATACATTTTGAAATTTTTTTCCTGAAATGGTAGTTGAGATCAGTCATGGTTTTATCCTTCGTTGCAGCCAGAAGCCTGAGTCCATCTTATACAGCCCAGAGTGCACAGGCATGTAACTCATGACGCAAATGGTTCAGGCAATGGGTTCTGCTACTACAGAGAGAAAAAATGAAAATAATGTTCAATCAGAGTTTGGATCACTGCAGAATATCAGCAAGCTTGATCCCAGGTTATAAAAGGTATGTGCAGATTTTTCAGGTGAAAAGAAAACTTGTGAAATTTAGCTTGGGGGTGGTTTATATGAAAAACAATAGACAAGTAATAACCAGATTGCTCTGGTTTATCATCTGTGCAGCTCTGCATATTGGGCCACAAGGAAAATGTGTTAGCAAATAAAAAATCCAACAATCTAGAAAGAAGGTTTGCCTTCAAAGGGAAAAGAAAATAAAAGGAAAGTTCGGCACAAAAACAATAGAAACAAAGGAATGAGGTGCTAAATCAGATTTCTTGCTGTTCTTCTTGATGTGGAGCCTTTTTAAAGGTGGAATCATGGGTAAGCATATTCCCAGGGGACAAGTTGTGTTTTCTGTCCTAAATACTTCTTTTTGTAAACACTTAGCGCAAAATATTGTTGGCTGATTTATCAGTCACCTTCAAACTCCACTACAGAGGATGCTTTGTTTGTGCTTAACAAATGCAAAGAGCTCTCTGCTGTTTGGGTTGCCTGTTTTAAATGTAAATATGAAGACATATGTTTGTTTTTGGTTTTGACCTTCCTTGGTAGCTTCTGCAGCTGATGAATCTAAAATGACAAGAGGCTTTCTTCTCAACTGATATTTTGCTAAAACTTTGGCTAATTGTAAAACACGAAGGGAAACAGAGGAGCTGGCTGTAAAATTGCTGCACTCAATAACCTCCGTATTGGCCATTGACGTCAAAACAGGATGATCAATTCCTGGAACAAAGATTTAAAGACCCACTAGAGAAGAATCTGAATTTTTAAGAGAGTAGAAAGCTATTTCTTACTACCTCAGGGTGGTTCTACTGTATGTACCAGGAGGAGAATGCATATCTTGATTAGAAATTTGTATTTATACATAATGCATAGAAGGAAAACGTGAATTTTAGGATCATTTGGAGATCCCAGACAGTTAAGTCATCAGAGGAAAGCTGTGTTGAGCAATCTCATTGAAGGAGTTTTTCATTTGCAACCCTTATTACCAAAGAGAGTGGGATCTGGTATACTAAAACCAAATGTTTTGTATCAATTTTTCTCTGCATTTACTAATACTGACACTAGTAAATGCAGAACACAGAACGAGGAGAGCATCCCATTTTTGAAGAACATGCATTTCAAAAAGTGTCTCAGCTGGCAGGGCAGTCTGAGCAGTGGCCGCGTTCCTGTTGTCAACCCCTTGGCCTTATCTTCAGCCCAGATAACTAAAGATGAAGCAGGATTGTAACCACCGCAAAATCCTTCCTCACTTACCATGATGCAAAGTGACTGACTAAAAATGATTAAAATCTGACCCTGTTTGGATACTCCCCCCCTCTAAGTTAAATAGCATAGCTGCCTGAGGAAAGACTTCATCCCACCCTTTGAGAAATCCTCCTGTTCCCCACAGGCAGAATTCCTCTGCTTACAGTCACTACAGATATAGCAGCAGAAATTCTCACCTTTATTCTCAATCTCCAGACAAAAAAAAAAAAAAATCAAAGAAGATTGATGGCCTTTTTGCATAACAGTGATCTCTTTGAGGTGAAAACAAGGGCAAGAAAATGAAACAGGCAAAATGGGAGGTACTGAAGCTTAAGTAACATAAAAATGGTTTAAATAATGCCGATTCTTTAACATTATCTCACATTTTAGGGCTGCTGTAATTATCTTGTAGGTATCAATTTGGAGAGGATCTCAGAGAACTAATTTTTCAACATTGCTGCTGTTATAAACTGTGGCCCAGAAAACCTGTTGTGACCACTGCTCAGTCACGCTGGTAGAGAGATGATCCAAAGTGGGGTTAATGGACTAGTTGTGTCTGCAAAGAGCTGCCTTTCGCATGAGGGTGATCCCGCGTGTTTCAAAGATGAAAAAAACAACAGACTATAGAGGAAAGGAAAGTGAAACAAAAATCAGACAGTGTGATTAATCTTTCTCTGAAAGGACAAAAATGAAAGTGTATCAAAGGCATTTAAACTATATAGGTCCTTTCTGAAAACTACATTTCAATGGCAGGAGTCACAGGAGTGGCATGAGAACTTTCTATGCCTTTGAAAATGAAGAAGGAAAGAAGTTTTTCTTTTTTTTTTTCTTTTTTAATTAACATGATCCCACCAAAAGAGGCTGAATTTCCGATATGGGTTGTTAATGCCAGAGCATTGGATCTGCTTACAAGAGGAGACATGATAAGAGCACAGGTAGTAATGAATGATTTAGGTGTAGCAAAAGAGAAATCTACAGCACAAGGCTAACTGGATCGTCAATGAAATCAAGTAGAAGAAAATTTCACACTCTGGAATAGGATTTTGTTTTAGATGATTTATAGTTGGTGGAATTCATGCTCTCAGCAGTATTATAGGGACCATAGTGACCTTCAAAGAGGGACTGAGTGATTGCAAGGATAACGAGAATAGCAAGAGAAGTTCTAATACATAAGAACAAAAAAGGGCTTTGTTAGGGGTTTTGAATCCTGTCTTCAAGACATTCAATTTGTCTTTAAATTATAAGAGCCCATTAAAAGATTTTATTGTGCAGATAGTTTACTGCACCTCTGCTTTTGGTATTTTTTTTTGTGTGGTTTTTTTTTTTTTTATAGAATGATAGAATGGTTTGGGTTGGAAGGGACCTTAAAGATCATCTCGTTCCAAACCCCATGCAATTTGGAAACTGTATGGAGGGGACAAAAAAACCCGAGAAAATACATCTGATTCCTGCCGGGGGTCTGAACACCCTCTGCAATATTCCTGCAGGCAAGGGAAGACTTTGGATCACTTTAGCACCAGATCTGCGCTAGATTAATTAAGGCAGGTTCCAGAGCTGCCCATCCACGGCATGAGACTGCCCGCTGTGGGTTACTCTGTCCCCCTGAGAAACAGGTGTAGTGATGGGACAAGGGGTTTAAATGGTTTTAAACTGAAAGAGGGAGGATTTAGATCAGATATTGGGAAGAAATTCTTTATTCTGAGGGTGGTGAGACACTGGAACTCTGGGTGCCCCATCCCTGGAAGTGTTCAAGGTCGGGTTGGAGGGGGTTTTGAGCAGCCTGGTCTAGTGGGAGGTGTCCCTGCCCGTGGCAGGCGGGTTGGAATTAGATGATCTTTCAAGGACCCTTCCAGCCCAAACTATTCTATGATTCTAATGACCTACCAAGCCGTGGGCATTCACAGCATCTTGCTGGAGTTAACAAGTCCGTCCCATATGATTTTAACTTATGTGGCACTTACGTGTTTTGGGTAGGGATTCAAAAGGAATTTCCCCTCAGTCATGGAAATTCAGAGCTTGGATTCATCTCATCTCATGTAGAACAAAAATTCAAGCACTTAAGTTAGAAACCATGTCTCTCTAGTGTCTCCAGGTAATCAGTGGAGAGAGATAAGCATCATCTGTCTTACATCAGTGTAACAATGATATAATCCCCTGGCACAGCTCTGCTGCTTTCAGAACCTTGAGCACACACATCTGAAAATGGGCAGGCAAAGCTTGAAATTAATGCCAGGTTAAGTATCGAGAGAAACGACCCTGTCGTCTCTTTTATACACATGTATCAACGACCACTTGCAGCCCCTGGACATTAGAATGGATCTACACACAGCAAGGATATGCATTGACACGGGACTTTGCAGCTCGACCATTTTATTTCACATGACTGTCCCCCAAAGAGAGAAAATACATGCACACTTACTTGCTTTATTTGGCAAATCTTTAATTAGAAAATCAGTCTCTTCTTTATTATAAAATTTCACAGACTGATAAATCTTGGTAGGTTACAGAGAGAATATTTTTTTTCTATGAACCTAATATAAAAGTTAAAATAAATAACAGCATTCATCAGATTATCTCTCCCCACCCCCCCACTACGTTACCTATTACAAAAAAAAGCCTATAGTCATCAACTTTTATTTAAAAATCATATGTATATTGCAGCCTTTTATGACTTGGAGGGATGATATTAATATTTGATGAATTATTAGTCATTTTCTGTGACTCTGACTGGCAGAAGTGGAAATGCAGCAGGCTCGGGTCTAAACCCATACATGGAATTTTAATGTTCTGAACTCAGCAAAACAACTGTGTGCAGGGGAGCACGTAATCAAATTCAATGATTATAACACCGTCTTTTTAAAAAGAAAAATCCAAGTACGGATTAACATTAAAACATTAAAATCGATTACACAGGAAAGCTTGCCATTTTACATACGGTCTTTGCGCCAGAGCGCTGCTAACGTTGTGCTGGTGTGTTGTGCTGTCTGTGAGGTGTGGGCATGCCTATGAACCAGGGATCTCCAACCAAACACCGTGGGGCTTCCATTCGTATGACACGAAGGGACTTTGACTGAAAAGTGCAAGGCCGTAACCTGGACATTTTTATAGAACTGCATTAAATGACGTCATGACTACTTAACTCAACCATGCACCGACATGCGAGGGTGGTTGAAAAAAGCCCAAAGTGTGTTTACCGTGTGTTTACAAAGCAGCTGCTTCCCTGGAAAGAAGAGTCCGAGAGATGAAATGAAACCACATGTGAAAAAATGAATACACAATATCTACATTAGCTTATGCTCCTCATTAAAATTATGAACAGTTTATCATTCATATCTAATTAATAGAATAGAGTCTAAAGTCTGGGGTTTTGTATCTTATTTTGCATAGTCCATTTAATACCCAGTATTTTCTTGCTTGCATGATTAGTGTCTAAAAGAAACAGTTAATTAAATACATGGTCATTTACATAATGTCACAGTTTATTTAAAGCATTTTGAAGCTGAAATGATGAAAAGAGGCCTGGGTAAATTACTTGGCAAACTGCACATAATTTATTACTACACCGAGTAAGCATATTGCACTGTCTAAGATAGTGGCTTTCAAATTACCAATTTTTAGACACTGTCCAGAAAATTTTCTGTGATTTTGCCCTTCCCCTCCCAAGCTACAAATAAATATACAGCTTTAATTCTGTATTTTAGTGGAAGCCCTACTGAAAATAATTAATTGCTGTCACCCCAATGTCAGGATCAGCAATGAATATAGAAATAATGCAGCTCTTCTTGTTGGACCCTTCATTGCTGATTCCTCTGTATGTATCCATACCTCTTCTGAGGTGCATCTGTCAACAAGTTCTCAGATTTCTCTCTCAGCAGGCTTGTTCCAAAGCCCACTGGTGCTCATAAAAGTATTCTTCTTGTTGCTAGGCTTCAGGCAGGTCTCATATGTGCCTCATCCTGATCTTTGTAGTTTTCCTGGTACTCCCTGGGAGTAAGTGTTGCTAGTTATTTGGCTGTACCCCTTGTTCTGCCTCTTGGCTGCCATCCTCAAAGGAGATGTACTCCAAAGCAATCCCTTCAGACTCACAGAGGACTTATTTACCTCACCTCACCTCTGCAATGTGAACATCTATGCCTGAACTAGACCTTCCAAGCTTCCTTCCTTGTCAACAGACAGAAACAGGGTATTTCAGGGCATGATTAATTTGTCCTAGGTTTTTTCACCTTTGTTATGATACAATGGGTTGTGCCCAGGAAATGCCTACTTCTGTCTCCTGGCAAAACGTGGACTCTACAAATGTCCTTATTTTGATCAGAAGAATCCTGGGATCTCATCTTGGAATCTTGGTTCACATTTATATTCTTGGGTTGGAAATTTTAAAAGCAGTCAACATTTATTTGTCAACTCTGATCAAGGTCAAAGTTTAACTGCAGAAGCCAGTGAGACTGTTTAGCCCAAACATACTGAGAAGTCTGATTTTCCTTTCAAGAAACTGCCACCTTGAAATTGCTCATAGATTCCTAATCACATGATTTACTGGAAGATGGATTTGTCTTAGCTAAGAAAATAAAGCTGGATAGGAGAAAGATAACCATCAAGAATTAAATTGAAATTGGGATCTATTTTTTTTTTTGCTAACTAATCATCAGCAAAAGAATCAGCACTGTGGTGTGCAGGTGGTTTGGCTAATCATATGGATGCATTTCAAGCTCTTCCATATGTCTCAAAATGCTGTATGTTTCATAACTAGAAGTACTGTATACTTAAAAAAAACCGCCAGACAGGTCTTACATAGTGGAACCTTTGATGTTAATGAGATTGAAGTTTGGGATTCATTGTGCTGGTGTTCAATTTCAAACATGAAATTGAGGAGTTTTGAGTTCAGAAGGTAATTTTATGTAATAAATGCAACACAGTCTCCCTTCCTAATTTATATCCTGATATTCAAAAGGATCAAGGAAAGGTCAAAACAAAATAGATCAGAAAGCATGGCATTATCTCCTCTTTGTCCTCAAAATATCATTAGTAACAGAATGGATATTGGGAAAGATTTGAACTTAAAATATAACATTGATGAAAATGATATTACCCTGGAGATTATGCTAGCATTTGTCCTTGTATTGCTGTTCAAGCTATCTACCTCTGTATAACAGGCTGTTGTCACTTATATTTCAGTCAAGTAATACCAATGGTTTTGGAAACAGGCCACTCCTGTAGCTGATGCAAAAGCCTGCTGAAGCCAAACGGAGCACTTCCAAAAGTTTCAGGAGGCTGTGGAGCAGTCCTTAGTTCAAGCAAGTGATATACAAATCATGACAGAATGAGCAAAAGCGGGAGCCTGTATCCAAAAGGACTCGAGTTTAGAAAGCTATCAAGTAACTAATCCCTTCTTAACCTTTTGCAGGACTCAAACCATTTGATGTTCATATGCTGTAATGATGGTCATGGCATTAAAGCATGCCCAGAGCCTCACAAAGGGCTGTTCAGCAAGCACTAGACAGACTGCCTTTACGAGACTATACTCTAAAAAACTTTACTAAAACACTGGACGTTTTAATGCTCAGTGGAAATGCTGGAGCACAGCAACAGAAAATGAGGAGTTCCTCCTTTACGGTGTGCATTGCATTCTGTTTGAATGATGCATGAGATGCTGCACTTCGCAATGTATGTGCTGAGAAAGCAGAACCATTTGTTGATTCATACTGTAAATTTTCATCCTCACGGAGCATGAGCTAAACTCTGGGTCATAAGCTAGTAGAATCTATCATTTGATTACAAACAGCTATTTAAATATATATATACACACATATATAAAATAAATGAATCATTTATTTACACTTGGCAATAAAACATGAGGCTGCTCATCCATTATTAATCCCTGCAGTAGAAAACAAGAATAGGGATGCAAAATTTCACTGAAACTTTTCTTGCTTGTGCCGTTTAACACTATGTCCTGAAATAAAATCCCTTGTGTCTCTCTTCCCTTAAATTTTGATCCAGAGCAATCAGCAAAACTTCTGCACAGATGGGAAGACACATGGTACTCCTTGCCCAGGCTTTCAAGCAGAGAAGAAATGGCTTTTTTTTTTTTTTTTTTTTTTGAGCATAGTCTAATTCCACTTGTCACAAGAGAAAATCTAAGTCAATTATGAAAGTAAGAGGGAGATGTGAGGGCTGAATCTGTGCTCATTTTTTTTTTCCACAGTAAATCCACTGTAAATCTGTTAATTTAAATTTTACCAGTACTGGAGCGAAATCACACGGGTAGCACGGGAGATTTCATGGGCAGCTATTACCAGCACTGTCTCATTATTTCTTCTACCTCCCTCTGCATGTCTTTATCTATCTGCCCTCCCCAGGGTTGTAGTTGCCTTGGTGCAATATTTGGGGTGTTTTTTTGATTTCAAGAGAGCCTGGACAGCAGAGCCCTGTGAGCTCTACTGCACAGCTAATGGCTCAGCACAAACCAGTTTCTAGTCCTTGGAAAAAGCTGTTTTATCAACACTTGCTTTTCTTGTAAATTGGGATGCAAAATTGGATTTTACTAGAATGTTGTTGTTTACAACTTACTAATTACTGTTATTAATTGTATTCTTAAATCCTGAAAGTAGTGGAGTTATAAATGTTTCATTTTGGTGTGTTTGAAATGGGATGGAGCGTTTTAATATTCAGCATCACAATATTTTGTTTCAGTTTGCTGAACTTAGATTCTTTCAGTTCTTGTTCTTGGGACATTAAACTATAATTTCGTGTTGTGGCACATTGCCTCCTCTTAGGCATTACAGTTTCAGCATCCTGACTGGCTTGGAGCTGGACTACCCATCCCACAGCATCAACACAAGTCCCGTGGGATCCACTGCTCCTGTGATCCCTTAATTAAGGGGACTTAGAGATGCACAACATCGGCACTCCATGAAATGTGCCATTTGGCTTCAGAGCCGGATCAGTATGTGGTGGAAAAATGGATCTCTGTACAATAACTCTTACAAGGTACAGAAAATCATCAGCAAATGGGTTGAGCTGGTGCTGGGGAGGCAGGTTAATGTGTATGATTTGGGAAATCTTACCAGCTCTGCAGATGTTTAAAAGCCTTGATGGGAGCAGAAACTCCATTGCTGCCTTGAGGACTTGACAACAGCTCATCCAAGGAGTCCCACCTTTGGCCACTGTATTTAGTCTTTGATCTTTGTTCAGACTTTACACAGAGAAAATTTCTAAGGTTGTGCTGCTGAGTGCATGTGATGTAAGACATACGTATAACAAATAAAAAACCAGTGCCTATTTACACAAAGAAGTGGCCTTGACTGTGTGCAAGTACACACGCAAGACTTTTGCATGGTCCTGTCAGGGCAAGAGACATTGCTGCACTGCCAGCAGATAAATAATTGTATCCTTCTAGGCAGACAAAAACATTTTCAACAGCTACCAAAGCAAAGCTTTGTTTCTCCTTTGTCCAGGAGAACCTTGTTTCAGAGTTAGGCAGGGTGTTCATACTTCACTTACAGACATGTCAAAGGGTTCATGCAAAGGTAACACTGTGGGCAATGCGCAAAAGCGGAGAGATGTGCACATTGAGAAGCACATGAATATCTTTAGAAGAGGCGTAATCTCTCACAGCACAAAATAATTCAGTGTACTTACTTCCTCAACACAACTCCGCACAACTCCTGCAAGAAGCTGCTCATTCGGATTAAGAGTTTAACAATGTCCTCTTATTCCATTGCTATCTACCCTCCTACTCTGTTGCTATCTACTGTATCTTCCTTCACCTCCTTAATACACTCTTCACTGCATTATCTGGCATTTCACACTTTATCTCCTCTCTGGGTACATCAAGGCATTATGTTGCTAGGACTGTCAGTCCATCATTTTTCACAGCTGCTAAGAAATTCCTGATGTGCTCTTTTCCAAAGGCTCAGATCTGGCTCTTCTCACAACCTAGAAATTTTTGAATTCTTTTATTCCTGTTGATCTTAGAGAAATTAATGGTATTTGGACATAATAACACAAGAGAAGTACATCACGTTCTAACTTTTCTCTCTGACATTCATCACAACCTCGTGGATGTATTCATTGTGTTGCCAAGTTTCTTAGATCCCTGTGGATCAGTCCTCTCATTTTTCAAAGGTTTTAGTTTATGATGCTGATTATACCAGAGATGCCTGTAAAAATGTATTCTTGATAGTGGCTGTTGCTGTAGAAGTAGCTTTTCTCTTCTGTCTGCTTTATCTAATTAAAAAATAGGGCCTGTTTTGTTTTGCTTTGCTCTGCTTAAACTTTATTGAGTTTCAGGACACAGTGAAAAATTTACTCTGTTTCTTGACTTATTCAGTGAAAAGGTGTTCAGTGACCTAACATTCTTTGTTCTGCTCTTATTTATGTGGTTTTCAGCTTCTCATATAAAGGATTCAGATCCAGTTGCTCCCAAACTACAAAACAGAAGTCAGAGGCATAGATCATATGAGGGTGGAGGTTTACACTTCATCTGAAACTGTGTGGTGAGAGAAATCAAATCCCTGGGTCCCAGTTGTCTCCACTTGGGAATGACCTAAATGACAGTGTGCATGTGGTTTGTTTCTCAGATAAGCAACTCCATATTTTTAAGGTGTAATCCAAAGATTACAGCTGTGTGCTGAATGTTTTTAAGTCATCAGTGAGATCTCTGAAACGATTTCTGATGACCTGAGACGTGTCAGGACAGTGTAGGGCACCTGCAGAACAGAGGGGGGGAAGTCAATATGCTTTCTGACTATTAAAAAAACATTTTTTGTACGGGTTTGCTGCTTTAGCCCAAAAAAGATGGAGTTTTGTAAAGAGAATTTAATTCCTTCTCTACTACATGTGCTCCTTACCCCCACTCCACTTACATGCAGTTTCCACAGACCTGTCCTGTCCATTTCCGAAAGAATTTTCATTTTGAGGGCTTAAACTGAGCCGTAATCAGCATTAAATTTTTGCTTGGATTTATCTTCCAGAGTACAGACTTACTGTTTTTGAGTAGCTGATCATGCAAGTGGGTCAGCTTGGGTAGAGCTCTATGCAATGTGATTGATTCCAGCGACTCTCTGGGTCTAGGATTGAGCCTTTCTTTCCTGTTAAGTGACAGTAGAGGGCTGAGACTTCAAAGGAATTGTAGCAAGATTTTAAAAATAAAGCCTCTTTAAATTGACTTTACCTGCATCAATAGTGAAAACTATACCTTATATTATTAATAATGAATGAATTTTTAAAAGATTAATGCATTTGTAACTGGCTGTGCTTCCCAGTTCCTGCTGCAATGCGCTCTTCAAAAGCAGTGAAACTTATTTGGTCTATTTCAGTTTTATTTCCAGGTGATTTCACATTTTGTGGGTTCTCCCATTAACACTAGGATGGCCAGGATATTCAAACACATCTAAGGATTTTTAAGTCCTTGATGAGGTATCTCTTATAGGGTACAAAAGCGGTGAAAGTACAAGCTCTGAAAAACTGCCCTCTTGAAGCTCTCAGTCTGGGAAGATCCACTAATGAGGCAATCTCAAAGGTGCTGTACATCCAGGCTTTTCAAAGACTTTAGAATGATAAAAGTACATTTCTGCCAGATTTTTAGAGGCTCCTAAGCACTGAGCCTCAATGGGAGCCAAGCTAGGTATGTCTTAAAAAATCTGCCTCGTTTTCTGACTTTTGTAGATGTTGGCCACCTTGGGTCATTAGTGCTTCATGGAGGTTTCTTATACTTTTGGCAGTGTTTCAAGGGGGTTTCTGTTACATTGGAACTTCTATTTTGGTTCAGCCACATCTATTTTTAGCGAGTCAACACATGAATCACATTTCCATGAACCAGCTCTCAGGGGACTGCTTGTTAGACTTTATGAGCAGGAGATCCCTTACACTTCTGCGGTGGTAAGAGAGCTATTCCTCTGGGGATTCCTCAGAAGAATTAAAAATAGAAACTTGGCTAATTGAGAACACAAGTGCAAATTTATGCTAAGGAGATGAGCTGTTTATAACAGGATGGCCAAAATGACAGTTTAGAGGCCATTGCTGTAATATGTCCCAATGAGGTCTTAAAGAAAAAAAGGGTCACCTAGGTTTGAATGCCAGGGAGTGAAATAAATGCTTGAGAGAACAATAACATAGAGAAGTACACAAAAATCATATGCTACCAAGCTGCCATTTGTTACCAATTATATTCTCTTTAAACTGAGGCTTTTCCTTTACAAGGATGTCAGAAAAAATTATGATGCAGTCAGCCTTATTTGTATTCCATCCGTGTACAAATAGATTTGGGGAAGACTTTTAATGTTACAGTGCATTGTAGACAGAAATGGATACCTTTTCATTTAAAAAGTCGTCTCTCATCTCTGTGGCTGAATACGAATAGGAAATATGTGCCAGTGTAACAGCATTTTTATGATCACAGTTATAATCCTAATTTACAGCAATAGCCAAATCATTGCTGATAGCAGGAAAAGGATTTCAGTGAAAGACTAATTATTTTGCCCGGTGGATGTAGCACAGTACCTCCCAGATGCAACTCTGATCTGAACAGTCTGTAAATATCAAACCTTGAATTTAGCTTCATTCAGACTTCTCAGAGGTCAAGTCCTGCTCTCTGTTGACCTAAAAGCCAAGGACAATGTTGTAGCTGAGCCTAACCATTACTAATCATGTCACGTACTGTAAGAGACACGGTTTGTGTTGCCTTTTTTACCCCTGGCCAGATTTCATAACCGATCACATAGGATATGCCTTGGGGAAAAGGGAAGAAGAAGGTTGAGACAGTAAAATGAAGTATGCAGCTCACCTGCTGAGCCAGGGAGCTGAAGCAGCCTATGCATCTCCATCCAAAACAAGCCTGTGATGTTATTCAGAGGGTTCAGGGTCCAGATGGGAAGGGGCAACTTGACCAGTTTGGGGTGTTTGAACCCTGATCCTACAGATAGGAAGGCTGTAGAAGACACCAGGAAAGCGGAAATATAAAAATAGCCAAGACTACAGAGAGACTGGGAACGTGGTTCTGAAAAATATCTATGGGAAACTTCTTGATTTGAACCAGTGGCAAAGAGGGCACTTTCTGCGAGCCAGAGAAGCTGCTTTCTCCTGCCTGGAGGCAGCCTCTTTCACGTGCCTTGTAGGTGAAAGAGGAGGACACTGAAGAAACAGCTGAATTTTTTATCGATTTCTCCTGCCAACAGAAATGACTGCAACCTCCAAAATCTGGATGATTGCCAGGAAGGGAAAGAAAAAAAAAAAGTTAAAGCTCTAAAAATAGATCTGCTCCTCTCCATTTCTATTCATCTTTTTGTTGGCTGGTGTTAGACATTATATATGTAGGAAAGGAGTGAGTTTTCCCCTGCCTTATGCAGTTGCGGATTTACTAATATTCTGAGGGCTGTGGACCTCTTTGGAGATTCTCTTTTAAGATGTACTCTGAGAAAATTATTAGGACTGAAAACTTCCGGCCATTTGTTGAGAGATATTTGCAAGCATCTTTGAAAGAAAATGCTGTGTAACTCTGAAACTCTATATTCTGAAAATGATAGAACCTGGAGAGGCTTTTTAGAATTGCAGTTCTGTATTGCCACAGGTGCACATTTTACTCAGTAGCCCTAAGAAAGCAGATGCTTTGCAGGATTTTTCAGGGATTTGTCCAAATGTGTTTCTGTTGACCTCTGCTGACACCATTACCTTCAAACATAAATATTTATTCCTTAAGTATCATGACCTTGAGCTGACACTATCATGACTTTGGCTTCCTAAAATTTCATGGTCCCTTTGGCATGGAAAGAACTAAACAAGCCACACAAAATTTGAGCTGGTCCACACATACACTATTTGCCAACTACTTAGAAGAGGCTGTGTTTTGTACAGTACAACAGAACAGTAGCAGAGAGGTATGAGCTGTATTACCTAATCTGCAGTAGAAGAAATACGAGTCTGATGTATATGATCATGCATAAGTCATAAGCTTCAAATTTACAGTGGTAGTTACATGATCATTATCTTTGACATTATTTCCTCGGCAAGAACCCCTTAGACACAAATTTTCAAGATTCCCTGAAAATCAGGAAAAACAGACTCTACCATCACATGAACTGAAAAGAAGGCACTTTTCTCTGAGTTATTTCCTTAATTTTATCATCTGTATTCAGAAATATTTACTCTTCTAACAAGAAGCCAAGAAGAAACAGCAGCATGGTTATGATATGACTGCTTCTTTGCATTGCTAAGTTTCATTTTTAGCTTTATAGGTTTTTTTCCTCAACCAAGAACAAAGCAAATCCTATTTGCAACTGGTTTTTATTCCTGCTTTAGAAGGAATTAAATATCCAGCTACTTACAGTTCAATAAACTCCTCAAATCCTGCGTGAACAAAATGAACAAAGCTCATAAGCACATGCTTCTCTCTCACAGACACCGGTGAGATGTGAGCCTGTGCTTGAAAGATGTGAGCAAAAATGGGAATATTTATGTTTGTAAAGCTACACCAGGTTAGAGATACCAGTGTGAGTTGTAGAGGATCTGTGCAAAGGCATTAGTCTGGTTTTGAAAATGGCATAGTTGTGTTGGTGTGATGTTACTCTCATCATAGTCTTACTTCTGAGCAGGAGTGACAAGCTTTGATACCGTGCCATGCTGACAGAGCATTGCATCTATGCTTGCAAAGCTGCCTTGTCTTCTCATCACTGCAGAACTACTCTGTGTAGAAAAACTCTTTTGAATTCAGCAAATATATTCCCTTGCACACTGTAGGATGAGTCTAAGTAAAATATGCTTATATTAGCCACTGGTGCTTATTCTACTTTATGCCCTGATTTGGCTATTTCTGGTTTTGTCAAACTTGGATCAAAGACTAAGTGGTTGCAGCTAAAGTGATAAGCAGCAAAGCTGTTGGCCGTGCCCCAAAGAGGATGTTTCAGGACCTTGGCATCAGGTTTTGAGAACTATTAGGAGTTACTCCAGGGAAGCGTCAGTGCTGGGAAACCCCTGTGAGCAACTGCAGGAGCTTTCACAGAGCACAGGGGAAAGTCTGCTGTGAGCTGTGATGCAGCGCTGATTGCAAGAAGCAACGACTGCTTTGTGAGGCTGAAATCCTCTACTCGCTCCTTTGGCTCAAGGGCATGGAAGATTTTCCACACCGCATCAGTGATTAAGCTCTTAAAATGCCATGGATTTGGATATGGAGGATCAATGATGTGAAGAATATGTTGCCTTGGCTCATTCCTTCAAATCCCCCAGTACTCTGGTATCCAGTTCTCCCAAATCACACAAAGCATGAGCATCAATAGGATAAAAGTAAAGGGCTTGTTCCCTGCATCTTGAACCCAGCATTTTTGTCTTCCTCTGTCAGGAATCAACTGGGTTTCTAGTCTCTTCAGTTGAAGAGTAGAAGAGATTGTGATTGTTCTGAATGAAAATTTAGTAGATGCCTAATATCAGCACAAACTTACATGGTGGATAACATTCAGAAAAGAGATGGCCTCCTTGTCTATCATAGCTCAAGAAGAGTTATGGGATTCCAATGTAATGTGATAAAATGTCATCACAAACATGAAATTCTAAAGCCATCACTCAATGATTATAATTAGCCGATGGCAAACTGCTCTGAATACTGAAAGCAACTATGAAACGTGACAATTCTCTTAATTAGCAAAGATGCAGAAAATGTGTGAGACTGACTCACGGCTGGGAAGGCACCAATTAACCTGGCCCAGATTGAGGTGATTAGGAGGGCAGCTTCAATTGTCTAAAGGATGTAAAAACTGCTAGTGTGGTATTAGGTCTTGTATTTTTCCATCCCTGGGCCTCTTCCTCAGTGCTACCTTCAGGCACATCATCTGTTAACATAAAATCGTTTCCTGAACTGGCTGCTGAAAACCAGACCTAAATCCAGCAAGCCTTGATGATACTCTGCAAACCTTTTCAGATATTAACTCTTTTAGTGAGTGTGATCTGTACAGCAGTTTTTCTGCCTGGGTGTCACACAGTCCTGTTCAAGCTCTTGTTCAATACTATTGCAGGGAAGTCTAGACTAAAAAAGTCTGGTAAAATTACCACCCCAGACTAATAAAAAGCAAGAAACCATTTCTTTCCATATAGTGGCAACTTGCAAACCTTACACTGGGTGTCTGATCATTGCGTTGTTGTAGTTGAAAAGGTGCTTACCCTGGACTGATCTTACACCTAACAAATTCAGTGGCTGCTTCTCATTGACTTCAACAAGGGACAATCACGCCACCTCCTTCAGATTCAGACCACAGGAGCACTGACCTGTCCTGTCCTGCAAATCACTGTACAAAACCAAACTGCTGCAATGTGTGTGGGAGCCACAGTTTAATTTGGTTTTAACAGCAATAGCGTAGTTACTGCTGATAATCGGAGCAACAGGGATTTCTGCACAAGCCAGTCACTCAGGTAGTTTCTCAGCTCAGAAATGTTCTGTTTGCATCCCATGCTCTTAAATATGTCTACGTGAGCTGCAGTCATATCTCTGTGATGCATCTTAGAAAAGAGCACTAACTACTTGTATTCCTTTAAAGGAGAGATGGAAAAAATAGCCACCAGCGCAACTGCAGCATTCCCAAGCAAAATGTAAATTACAGTTAGAAATCCAAAAGTGATCATGAATAAGATGGGCAAAGTAAAATTTGCTAATTTTCTTTCCAATCTCTAATATTTCTATATGCACCCACAATGAGGATACAGGTCAGCTCATCGCAGATGATGACTTCAGATAGCAGCCCCGCCAGTAATGTTTCTGAAACATTTCATTTGCTGTAAGAAACTATGCCAAATCTTTGAGTTGCAGGACCATATACATGGTTTTGCTGCATGATGTCATGAGCTCAAAGAAACTTCAACTTCTATCAACCACTGTGTCATTTTTCCCTATGCTGCCATGAACATACCCCCTGTCTTCCACGCTACACACCGATTTCTGAGATGCATGGCAGAGAACCAACAATTCAGAACACATCTAACATCCATCAATCAACACACCATCAAAATCCATACAGATACAATGTTGAGAGTATGTGGGAATTATATATGCAGGAACAACAATGACAATGGACATATTTTTTTGGCAGAGCTAAAACTAAAACGTCAATCTACATTAAAAAAGGAACTAATTGAAAACCTCATTAATTGGTGACAGTTTAGTAGGTCCAAAATTATGTTTTTATGGGGTTTTTCATATTCAAATCCATATTACCTTTTATGTCTCACAATAATCTTAATTTATTTTTAGTTTTTCAAAAAATTACAAATAAAAATAACTGGAACTATATTATTAACATTATTATTGGACAAGAACTGGCTAAATTTCTGGAATGACAACTGCAGTTTTCAGTACAAATTGAGCAAAGACTAGAAATAAGCTGCTGCAAAAGACTAGAACAGATTGGAACAACCATCTTTATCACTGGAGGGCAGTATAAGTACCAATATAGGCTAAAATAGAAAAACCCCAGTATCCTCAACTAAGTGGTTTTATCTACCAGAACAGTAACTGCTGCTTCTTTAGAGTGGCCAGCTACAAACAAGAGATTCTGCAGACAGCAGGTCAGACCCTAATTGGGAAATTCAGAAAGACAGAAAGACAATTTTCTTGTCATCAACTTTTCTTTATCATTAAAATTTCCCAGACCAGACCTGGTTTGGGAGGGAGAGAAATTTTCTATGGCCAGAGATCTTCTGGAAGTGAAATTTGACATTGAGGTTTTCTCTACTTTTAATAGCAAATATAGTTGCAGAAGCAAGCCTTTGGGGTAGCTTCCCAAAGATAACAGGCATACCAGGCATACAGTACCCTTGTTTCTTGGAACTCAGCAAAGTTTAAGAGTCTGATGGCTGAAATGAGACTCTAATTGTTTCATTTGCAACATGCAGAGAAAACTTCATCAAACTTTTCATGTCTGTGGCAATGAAGAGGAGAATTTCATGCCACAGTTCTGGGCTATCTTTTCTTAATCATGGTAATATATGAAGTTTCTGGACCAAGTATTCCTTAGAAAACTGGAAAAAGCACTTTAATTCTCTGGGACACCACTGTTACTTTGGGTCAAATATGCATCCTTCTTCATGAAAATGAAAACGACAGAATCAACACAAGTAGAAATGACAGAACCTATGATTCTGTGATTCTAAGTAGCTATGATCTAATAATCAAGGAAATTTTTTTTATGTTTCCCCTTCAAATAAATCTGACAGAAGAATAATAATGGAGAAAATTGTGTACTTTACACCAAATCAGTTAAATCAAATAAAAACAGAAAACAGAAGAAAAAGAAAGAAAGAAACTCTTATGGCAATATCAGTAAATTGGATGGTTAAACATTTCTTATGTGACCGCCTTAAGCCAGACACAGAATCTTGAAGACAAAGTCCTCAGTAAGTAAGGAAGAGTACTTCATTTTTGTGTCTGACTTAGATGAGCTAAGATTCTTGGCTATATGTGCAGGAATAATTCTGATGAGCTCATTATCTTGATTTCCAGAAGAACCTGTGCCATGGATTGACAAGAAGACGTTTTACATGGGACCAGCACAGTTATGTTGCTACAGCTGAGTGTCTGTTGTGTAGGTTGTAGTATTTTGTAGTCCTGAATTTCTAGGTATAAACTTGGTAAATTGCTGTAGTGATTTGCAACATGAGCTGTACAATTTTGATTACAATATTTCAACTGATTTCATGACTTCTTGCAATTCAGCTGAACATCCTCAGTATTATACTGCCAGCATGTGTTTTTTGCACTTGATATTACCCATGTTTGGCAGTGGAGATATTTTGCAGCTCAAAGACACAGTAGAGTTACCACTTCACCGTGTGAGATGACAACCATTCACTTTCATGAAGGAAAGTTTCCTCAGCAACAACTAAGAGAAACAGTTTTCTAGCACTGCCCTTTTTTCAGTGCCTTTTGGGGCCACTGGCTGGAAAATTTGCCCAAGGAAATGCTGATTGATTTAGAAATGGAAAATAAGTGTATCTGTGGAAAATAGCCTAACAAAGATGGACAGACCTACATCTTGGGTCAGGTGCCCTCTTCAACATGACCAACAAGGTCGTGTTCTCTGCTCCTGTACTTCGCTTTGAAAGGAAACCATATCCATGGGTAAGGACAGAGTCTTAGTCCAGTAGGTTCCCTGTAGAGAGGGTACCAGGGACAAGGACTTCAGGATACAACCAGAGACTTCAAGGCAAACCCCAAAGTTTTCCATTTGCACTTGATGGGGAAAATGTGAACGGATATGAAACACATAATTTAGCATGTCCTTCTAAGCTCACTATTTAATCAAGGGCCTGAGAGATGCTCATGCTGGTACCTCCAGTATCAAGAGCAAGAGAAGTGATAGCACAGAGGCAGGGGTAGATCTCATAGCCATGGGGCAGTGTTGAGTATGATGTGGGCAGGTTTCCTCGGGCTTACCAGCAATGGTCAGAGAAAACCTGAGAAAACCATACCCCATGCCTGTGCACTGGAAGGGCTTGAACTCCCAACTCTACCACTGCGTGAAAAGTTGTTGAGAGCTACCAAGGTCATGGAGGAGAAGGGAAAAGCCTGAATGTGAAAGCAAGAGAGAAGTTGGTGAGAAAGGGGCTGTTGGCATGAGCAGTTGGTGAAGAAAGGAACTGGGTTATGTACTATAGAGGCCATTATCTAGTCAGCTGTCTGTGAGATATTTAAACATTTGGTTGCATTTAGCATAGCCTCAGGGCAGCAGTAAATGACCTCCAATAGTCTGTGAGGGACTACATGCCAGCTCAGGGTTGACAATTGCTCTGCCCTGCTCTTCCCAAGCCCTGAGATGTCCTGCACTGCTTGTGAGGAAGGAGGTGCCATGTCCTGGTGCTGCTCAAGTTCTTAGCTCCACATTTGCTCTTAAAACAAACCCTTTTCATTTCCTCCAAAACTAAACGTAAGGGAACAGGTACCTGACAAAATGATCCTGTAACGTGCATTAATACTGAATGTCTTTCTATTAAAGAAAGGGAAAATTCTGCTATTTAAGCATAATATATTTTATTGAAGATTTCAGTCTTTCAAAGACATAAGTATTTGGTATAGAATTTCAAGCTCAGTAAAAGGCTGTTATACAAATATGGTCATGGTATAATCTTGAAAAATATTAACAGTTTTCAGCAACAAGGGAGCTTTACGAGGGAAGAAAACCAATATTAACTTACGGTGTTTATTTGTAGCATAGTAAAGTTGCCTACACCTGAGAAATTTCAGTAATTAGTGAACCAATGCTAAATTCATATAAAGAAAGGTTAAGCAAATTCTGCAATTTAAAGGGAGATAGAAAAGCTGACCATTACGGGCTAAAAAAAACAACCAAGCACTGCATTAAATTAGGGTGCAAATGGACATAAATAACAGTTGGGAAAAAATGATCTTCATCTTTTCTACAGGACTTGCTTAATTCAGTCCTTCCTGTAGTGACTGTTGGCTGATCTCAATTGCCTTGTTTGGAATGCCCCAGTCACCCAGCTGCCATCCTGGAGCCCTAATGACCCATCTTAACCCCCAACAAACAATGTGAGCGGTCAAACTGATTATTGCTCATCACCTGAAAAATTATTTCTCAACATTTTCACTGCAATTACAATGAATAGAGATGCTTCAGAGGGATTAGTCTGACCCTACTTCAGAGGTGTGCTCTCAGGTATAAAAACTAGTTATCCCAGGCTATTCCCCAGCTCTGGGAGCTGCCATCAGGCGTGTGCAAGGGCCCTCACCCTGAAGTAGCTGTCTGAGCTAGATGAATTCTAGTACATATTTCTCTCTTTTGGCTATAGCCTAGGAGGGGAAGTCCTTGATACCTGATTTTCACATGTCCCTTTCCATCTGGTCGTGGAAAGTATTGACTGCAGACATCACAGGGGAAGACATTTCATGAAAAGACACTGTCATTAGATTCTTAAATGCTTATAGTGCCTGTGTTTCT
The DNA here is from genome assembly GCA_026413425.1 of Tringa solitaria. Taxonomy (NCBI): domain Eukaryota; kingdom Metazoa; phylum Chordata; class Aves; order Charadriiformes; family Scolopacidae; genus Tringa; species Tringa solitaria. Next base: position 112,367,641 of record JAOXJM010000023.1, on the reverse strand, counting down.
ATCAAGATCATATTTTAGGGTAAAGTTTTTACAAGAGTATTGTTCTTGTAAGGAACAGAGATAGGTTACCCTGAACCTTTTTCAGAATGTTGAGGAAATGTCTGATTTAAGGCCTTCCATCTGCTTTTCAGGTTAGAATATCTGCTTATCCCAGTTTTCAGACTGGCAAAGACTTCTGGGCATACCTTATATACGTCTTGATGGCTCCACTGAAGCCAATGGGATTATTCAAAATGTTTACAGCTTGGCAATTGCATCTGTTTTTGCAGGAGTAGGGGCTTTATTTCTTTTCCTGGTATATATGTGTTCCTCATCAGATGCAGCCCAAGAACATGATTCTCCACTTCTGCCCCATTCATGTCATCATTCACATTTAATTTAATTAAAAGCAACAGACAATGCCATGGCAAGTTTTACACTGGGCACAAAGCCCGATTTTTTTGTTTTGGTTTGCTTTTGCTTTTTTTTTATTGGCAAAACTGGATTTAACTTCACCAAGCAATTCTGTACTCTCTTATCCATAATAGAGACATATGCAGCACTTCTCCAGAGTATCACTTGAAAGGAACAATGAATTACATTAAATGAAAAGTTGCATATTTTTTAAAAAAATTAGGTTTAACATCATAACATACCATATTCTCATCTTCGTGCTTTTCCAGGAAAAGTGCTCATCAAGGCTTTTTTCTTGCCTGAGTGTTGCATGACTGTAACAAATCACTAAAATGTCCCTGAGATGTCTCACATCAAGGAAATTGAAACCCTGATAAATATATGTGCTTGGCACGGTCTTTCCACATATTGTGAAATTGGTACTATAATTGTAGGATTTAGTATGTTATGGGAAAAGAGCCTTTTCTTTTAGCGACTCTTTCTGCAAAGCTCATATTTATCTTGAAGCACAGAGATAAGTGCATCTTTATTTAGTTCAGTACTTAAACACATGCTTATATTTAAAGATGTCCCAGTCCATGAGACTTAAGAATTTGATTAAACTAAATCATTTACTTGAGTGCTTTGCTGGATTAAGATCTCCAGAAGTAAAATACCGGTATGAATATAGGCTGGACTGGTGTCAAAAATTATAAGCTGGCTAGTAAACCAATGTCAGGGGTTACTCTCTGGCCCTGAAGGAGGCTGGCATGGTCTGTCACTGTCCATACTATCAAATTCTCCTGGACTATAAAAAAAAAAGTAATTGCAAACAAGTTGTCTGGTGGGAATGGTTCCTGGGCCATGCCTAGGAATTGCAGGGGAGAGAGCTGGTTTTCTGGACCAAAACTTTGCCAGGGACTTCCCTAGATATTGAATAGTTCTGAAGATTAAATATCAGCACCTGTGTCATGCCTTAACCTGCAATCAGCTCTGAATGCAACTGCCTCAGCCTTAAGAGGTTGCACCCTAAGTTCTGTGCTTCAGCTGGCTTCATCATGGCCAGGACTTAGATCAGGTTTCACGGTGCTGTTGAGCAGCAGTTTGTTTTTATATTCTGAGGTAGTGAGAAGAGAACAAGTTCTTGTTCTGGGCTAGGTACCATCACTGTTTAGGCTTTCACAGCTAGATGAGACCTCTCTGAAGTTCTCACACAGGTACAATAACTGCAGCTAGGCTGGCACCTTGGTCACTCTGTGCTTTTCCACCTCATGGTGGAGAGCTGATCTGGCTGCAGAACTGAATTTCGAAACCACCTCTTCTTTTTCTGTAAAGGAAAAATCACACATCCCACAAATCCAGCATATTCGTTATTTGGGTGCAGATGCTGGGAATAAAGGCCTATGCCAAATAGGTACATACTAACACTTCTGCTGTGCCAGATGCTGCTAAATCTCCCTTCACATGAGGCTGATAACAGTGGGGTTCTCTCCAAGTGAAAGTCTGCTTCTGGCAGACAGGATGTTTTCATAGGTCAGGAATTATCTTCAGTGTGATAAACATGAAAAAAGTTCAGTCCCTATTGATGAAAGGAAACAAGATTGAAGAAGTATCACGCCAGAATTGCAAGAGAAAGAGGAAAAAAAATGGTTTGGACCAAGATTTCCCTGTTCATGTAGAGTTTTACTCTCTATTCAGTTGACGTGCCTATTCAAATTCCAATGTAAAAAATTTCTATCCATGACTTAATCTAAAATATTTCATGGCCTGTTCTCAAGTGGCTTATTGAAAGAAAAGTGATCCTTTTTGTCCTTTACCAAGCAGTGCAACATCCAACATAGAGTTGGGAAACTGAGAAGCAGTCTTACAGCAGAGGGCTGTCACACTGCCTTACTCTGGGAGAAATTCCTTCTTCAGAAAAAGCTGTGCTAACCTTTTCATGATTTTAGTACATAAACAGGGTAGACTCTGAGGTGTGTTCAGGAGAATTATACAGCTGAGATTGCCAGAATAGCGGTGCTGCAAGTAATGGGGAGACCATTGTCAGTCTGTGCTAGAAACACTGCCTGGAGTAGGCTGATGTAGAGGGGTTGAAGTTAAGCAGGTACACTGGTGAGGTACCATTAATTTTTCTCTAGTTAAGGCTGTATTAGCATTTGCCGTAGAATACTTGTTTCCAGAGGCTTGTATAGCTCAGCCTGGAAAAAGTGCTCTGAACAGAAACTTGGCACAAAATATTCCAAGCAGGGGCAATATTTTCTTTTTTAGGGCAGGAAGAAATACCCATTTATTTTTGTTTCTGAAACAGAAAAGCATTTCTGTGATAAAAGCGTGCTGAAAAAAAGAAATGCCTATAGTAAAAAGAACTAGAAATAGTGGAAGTTTACAAAACAAAAACTGCAGAAAAATGGAAATTTAGGCTTAATTATTTTCTGAGTTTTCTTACAGACATTTTTCTGTCTGAAGGAAGTTTTTAGCTATTTGGGTGCTATTACAAATTAGCTAGTTCTGTACCAGAGTCTGCACTTTGATGCATCCAAGCATCTTCCATTTATTTCAACAGGGTTATGCTCTCAGAGTTTTCAGAAATAAACAGGAAAATTTTGAAAAGGTTGAGAGCACACACAGAAGATTAAAGTACAAAATAATTTGAGCTGCAAAGGAAAGATAGCCTCGGGGAACGGGAAAGGGAAACTTTATTTTCTTTAATGAGGAAACAGGAAGAAAATAAGGACAGTGTTGTGGGCACATTGATATGTCAGAGACGAAAAAAGCAAGCAAGGAAAGATGAAGTTCAGAAATGTTTCATGCTTACTTGTTTTCAGCAGGATTTTGATTGCCTCTCTGGGTAAAAATGCCAGATCCTTATTCTTGGCCTGCAAGGCCACAATTCACCTTAACCTTGTGATTAAGCAATGACTTTTCACACCACTGGGTGTAGAATGGGCACCTAAATTTCACACTGCCTGCTTCACTTTTAAGCCGTGAGGGAGGCAGAAAACTTGGGGAAAAAAAGTCTTGCAGGTTAGAAAGGAAAGCATTCAGAAAAGTTTCTTATACCTGAGTAATGTGATAGAAGAAGCAGTTGCAATTCTCCAGTTTCAGGCAGGTGAATTAATGTGTGGGGCTCTGTAGTGCGAAATGGGGTTCTCTCAAAGAACACCTCCAAAAAATTCCCTACAGTCTTCTTGGTTAGAGATGTACATCTGTGAGCTGCTGTGATCACCAATTCCAGATTATTCCTTGGGAAATTTTGAATGTTGGCACTCAGTGTCAGGTAGGTTCCTCTGTGTATCTCCAGGAGATTGTGGTGCTGCTGCTTCTACAGAAGGCAGAAAGCAAACAACAGGGGAACTCCTGTGCTTGCAGCTTCCATCCCTCATTCACAACTTTGTCAGGTAAGGAAGCAGCTCTGGATCTCCTCCCCAAGGGTGTGAGGAACCCAGGATGGGATCCTTTCCTTGCTGTACATAGAAAACAGGTCACGGAGAGGCCCATACTGAGGTGGAGGAATCTGCAGTCATTTGATCTATGTCATTACTTTATGCAAGACTATGGTGAAAAGATTTTAGGTGGTGGATGAGCTTTTTCCTGTATTCAGTTTTCTTCCCTGTTCAAATGCCTTCTTGCTCTTGTAAGACAGCATGGAAGAAGAATCAAAGTCTATAGTCTATAGTACCCTCCACACAGTATGTTTCACTTGGTTTCCACTTCATCTTCAACTCCTGAGACAGCCTTAACATCATCTTTTCTTTAGAGCCTTGTTGGAGTATATGCTGCCTCTTTGTGAAGTCTCCCTTTTCCCCAACACTACAGTATGTCTCCTGTTCACTAACTGCCTAACTTTGCTTCCTTTCAGTGTTTCCTAGGACATCAAATGAGACCTTGAGGTACTCAAAAACCTAGTGTTGCAATGAAAAAGAACTTATTAAAGTTTATAATTACAGAAAAATTAATCAAAGAGACTTAGCACGGTACTTGCATAAAGACAATAAGCCAAGCTCTTGTCATAGTGAAATATGGAATAACTCTATTGAAATAAATCTTAATTATGCTAGAGTCACTACTCAGCATGACTTAATTAAGAGTAGAGCAGTGAGACCCTTTAGGGAGAAAAAGAACACTGATTACACAACTCCTTTACTTCCTATTTCTTCCTTCCCCCCTGGTTCTTTTTCTTCCCACTGGAGAATATTTAAAAACTACAGTTGTTCAACTGAACTCAAATAGATATTAGCATGTGGCAGGTTACATCCTAAATAGGAATTTTTTTGAAGTAAAAGATAGAGAATGATAAACCTGAAGATAACTTGTTTAAATTTTCCATGCAAGGTGCCATGCATCCATGCCTATCTTGGCCATAAAAAGTACATTGCTTTGTTATGCAGTAGATTTATGAGACATCAGGTACTGGACTACAGAGGTGAATACTTAATTCCAGCAAAAAAGACAGAGGAATAGACTAATTAAGGTTAAAATAGCCCGCATGGGAGAGTGCAAAGACAAAACTACAGGAAGAAAATATAACTTCCCTGTAGCCTCCTGAATGCAGCATGCAACAATGGCTATAGAGTATAGACAGATATATTGTTCAACAAGCACATCAACAAGGTAAGAGGTTCATTTGTCATGATTTCACTTCTTACCAGATAGAAAGCATGCAAAGCCAGCTATATCATGGCAATAAATCTGTTAACTTCAACAGAGTTATCTCAACAATGAATTCAAACCAATACACTTTGAGGGCATGAAACCAAACCGAGTAGGAAGATTCACACAGGGTTCTTGGCAGTTTATGTAGACCATACAAAAAACCAGACATTAAAGGAGTATGTGCAATATCCCAGTGGACTGGAAAGAAGCTGGATAATGAAGATCCAATATGCAGCATGTATCAGAGTGCCAAATTACTTTGCCTGGGCTATGCCCTTTCTTCACAAGTACTTATGTAGCTCCAGTTGAGCTCCAGGTGCTGCAGAAAAGGGTAGAATTTATTGAAAAGGACTGAAAGCAAAAAGAGCTAAAAAATGAGAAGGAACTAAAAATTATGAACTGCCCATCCCGACATGATTCTAGTGTGAACTGAATTATAGAATAATAATTATTATTTATTTTTTTTTAGCTTGAGATGAAAGTTTTCCTTGGTCTACAGAGACTTGTGCATCTGCAGGAGTTGATAGCCACAATGGCTTTTCCTGGTAGATCCAGAAAATGGTTGATAAATAAAGTAATCAAATGACATCAATGGAAAGTCTGCTTTGTTTTTTGCTCCATTCCCACGTTGGCGTAGAAATAAAAAGCTTCTAGTCCCAGAGTATAATCTGTATATCTTGTGTCTGGTATATACAAGTGCTACTGCAAATGCATGATATTGAGAGAGAAGCTGGTTTGACATCTCATCAAACTCCAACTCATTTGTGCGAGCCTACCTTCAATATTGACATATTCTGATTTCTTAGCTCACCTTTCTCTGCTAGGGGAATTCCAGCGGCAATTTTTAAATGCTCTGTTCTGCATAAAAGCCTTAATAAGCCAAAGATAAAATTTGAGCTGAGTTACTCCTGGGATTTATCCTTAAAATAGATGCGTGGGAGGCGAGTTTCTAAGGTTTTCTTCTTTTCTCTTTCCCTCAATACTTAGTCATTTTAAGTGGGATTAATTTCACCAAATCTGGATGAGTCTGCATTGCTGATGTCTGTACTAAGCACGCTGAGCTTCCTTTATCACCAATGGACAGAAATATGCATTTTTTTAAGGTGTGATTCATTTACTCCTAATGCATAGCTGTAAAATGGGTCAGAAGTTTCTGTCCCTCCCCTAAGGCCATAAAGGGAGCTCAGATATAAATATCTACACTGTCAACATCCAAAGCTAGATGAGATGAATCCTGGCTTTGATGGCTTTGAAAAATGCTGCTTTCTTCAATAAAATGCATGACAGAGATCCCTGGGGTATGTTTGGGCAGTACAAGAGAAGATCAGCATCTTCCCATGTAACACATTCAGTTACGTGAAAATGGACACCTCCAGAAGTGATACCCAAGGGTCACAGTTGTGCTGCAACAATTTCAGTTTTGTATAGTCAGTGGAGGAAGTGAAAAAAGAGGTATGGAAAGCTTGACTTTCATAACCAACTGTAATAAAAAGGATGGATATTGCACAATGTCTTCAAGATGCAATCAAGGTCAGCGAATACTTTCCAACTAGAGACGCATCTGAGCCATAACCCAACAGTCAAACTTCCCCTGCTCCTAAATCTTACTAAACTATTTCGATCCCAGTTTTGCAGCTGACCCTTGAATATCTTGGATCAAATCAGTAACCTTGATCTAGCTGCACCTGAAGTTTGGATCTGGATTCAAACTTTGGAAGCTTTACCTATCTAGAAGGCTTATCATTCTCTAAAACCTCTTGCATGCAAAAGGTCCCTTGAACAATCAAGAGCTTTGACCACTCCTAAAACACAGAGGTCATTTTTGGCCAATGGTAATGGCAAAGTACAGAAAGCATAGGGAAGAGGGGAAACTGCATTCCTTGGAAATAGAAGCAGCTAATGAACATTAGAACTGGCGTTCAAATGGCTTTTTGTGCTGCAGGGGAATTTTCTCTGGCTCTTCCTAACCATGAAACAGTAGGAAGAGGTGAAACATGTCACATAACAAAGAATCAACTTCTCGCAGAGAGCTTTTTAGTAAAACATATGTACACACCCTCATCAGCAAACTCTGCAGGTTTGAGACTGATTTAACCAGCCACAAATAGACATGTATACACATTTTGGAAGGCAAACAGCTTCCAGACATCTTTTAAAGGTACCCACAAATAATACAAAGTAGACATAAACACTCCATATAGTGATAACTTTACGTAGTGTCCTCATGGATACTATATATTCAGGAAGACATTGCTCATGTAGGTGATACTATACCATATTCCAGAGAGTAGAAAGCAAGCCCTTTTAAAATACTGAAAGGGGAGATGGACATGGCAAGCTCCAGCACAAAGCTGGGCCAAGAGCAAACTGAAATGGCTAGATCTGTTTTCATCCCTTCTCTTGGGCTACTAAGCTGTATAGTTTACAAAGCAGAGAAAGTCATTCATAGTTCTTTACAGTACGATTTCTAGTCTCACATAGTAACTGCGGATTTACTGCACTCTTCTGTGAAATTTCAACTGCCATAACAAAGCTTTATGTCGCAGACGATCAACACTCAAATATTTAGGAGTAATAATAATAAAGACATTTCGCCCTTCCCTCCCCTTCCCACAGGGGACCGATCTGTCTTTTTACAACTAGAGGTTGATTCAGCCCCGTGCAAACCTTAACAAGGTCTTTTGTGTGTGTGTGGCAAGTATTTGACTGATGTTTTGCTTAAAGATGGGGAAAATCCCACTTCCTGCAGCTTATTGCAGGGACCAGCAAACATATCCCTTCGCCCATTGGACCAAATATATAATGATAATACTGTGCGGGTGCTCCAGAGCTGACTCAGCTGTTACACATTATGCCCGTGATATGCAATCCATCATTACGTTTAAAGCGCCTGCTTGATTAATATTCAGCATTTAATGTCAACACTGAGAAATTAGAATTCAAAAGTGTTGCACTGCAGGAACTGCAAATACTGCTGCGGTGGTAATGGCCTGGGTTAGTTTCATGAGATCTGTTAGTTCAAGGGGAATATCATAATTCAGAAATACTAAAATGTATGCATGGTATTAACTACCAGGTGTGACCTCTTGGGATAAAGGTCATGTGTCACATTTAAAGAAACTAAATGTTAAATTTCCAAATGGCTATGATTATTTGTCCTCTTACATAAACAGTACCTCTATCATTTAGCAATAGAGCTTTGCCATCCATATTCACAATAACACTCTAATTGTAGCGTTACAGATATGCATGGTGTACTAGAATTGGGAAGTACTTTGGCTTAGATTGTTTTAAACATCTACTTCCCAAGTGCATAGGTTTCATCATAACCAACTTGCTCAAGAAAATAAAAAAAAAATTACCATGACATTTTTTTTTATCTCTCTTGGTCTTGTTCCCTTTTCTCATTTGAGATGTTGTTGTTTGTTTTTTTTTTATTTTTCCATGGACAATATTATCAAACAAATGTGCCTTTTTCCCTGCTGTTTACTTAATGGTAACTCTTTTTTTCACCTTTCCCTCAGTCCTACATTTGACAGATCAAGCAATTCCCATTAGAGCTACAGTTTGAGATTCAGGAACAATTAACGGCCAACAGACTTTTCCCTGGTGGAGAATGAGAATTCAAAGGAAACATCTGAGATTATTTTTACTTTCATTATTTTTGTTAAAAAAAGTTTGCACCTTGATGTGTCATGAATACCCCTTCTTGATCTTCCTTTGCCTTGTCAGACCTGGCCAGCACAAGCAGCTGAGATCTTTGCTCTATTTTCCCTGCATCTCTGTGCAACGCTTTTTTAAAAAGAGAATATGCTATTATTTTTTTCTAAGCCTTTCAGACTGCTGTAACATGATCAGGATTCTCCTGAATCTCTATGCATTCGATCTCTTCTCGTTCCTTCCTTTTGGCCCGTTTCTTTTTCTTGTGGTGCTTTTTGGAAGGTGGGAAAAAGGTTAGAAAGACGGGCAAAATAACAAAACAGTGCAGAAGTGTGCAACTGCCGGCAAGCAGCAAGCATTTGAACAGTGTGAAGGTCAAGTTTGAAGGCACAAAGAGAAGGGGGACCAACCCAATAAGAAAAGAAGAAACGTTCTGCAAAATGGCTGTCCCATGCTCTTGGAGGGAGTTCTTTATACACTGAGTTCGGGTGTGCTCAGTAGCTAGTACAAATGTATAAAGCAGGGGTGCACAGTGATCTATGGCAAAATTCAAAGTGTAGATAAGGCACAGTATAGAAATGCAATCCATGTCTACATTCCATAAGGTCATCAAGCCAAGGACACCCAGCTCTATCGAGGTGACACTGAGAATTAACCAGAAATTTCCCAGAGGATGGATAACCAGGAAGAAGGTCAGTATTAACACCAGCAGAATGCCAAAACCAGAAATCAGGACAGGCATAGTTACTGATAAACCATAGTGGTCCATGAAAACAAAAGTAGGATTGAACACAATGAACTTGATGCTCTGTATAAGAGAGAGTGGCCGCAGCTTCTCCAACAATTCTACCGCCTCCCTCTGTGTGTTTTCACTAGTCCTGGCCACCAGGTACAAACGAGAAGCAATTATATTGTTCTCATCTCCAGCTTTGGAGAAAATGATGTCATTTTTGAAGTGCTGGAATTCTGGCTTTTTTAAAAAGGAGCTCTGGAGGATGCTGATAAAGTCACTTTTGTTGGTTGCGCTGATGTTACCCACTCGAAGGTACTGGTAATACTGTTCAATCCAGGACACTGTATTGAACCCCTGGCTTAGTGTTTTTAGGTCTTCTTGCACAGTGCCATTCCAGTACTCCAGAGGTTCATAAATGTAGAAACCTATCACTGGGCTGTAGTTGCTGAAATACTTTTGCTGTATGAGGGCATAGGAGACGCTTGGAGACTCACTGGCAAGAAGGTTGATAATATTGGCTCCATCATTAATCTGTAAGCACCCCATAAAGGAGAAAGAGGCATAGATGAGATACAGTATCACCACAAATGGCTTGACATAGATGTTGGTAATCCACTCATTGTAATGCTCTCGGAGGAAATGCTGGATAAAGTGATGCTGGTACGGGTTGGTCTCGTGATGAGAAGTATGCTGATGGCCATCGTTCATCATGGTCTGGAACCACACAGGTTTCCGGTCCAGGTATTCTGCTGAAGGAATTTTACAGCAGAAGATGCTGTGGTAACGGTTCTGCTCCAACTGGCCAGCAAAGACCAGGCAGGAGCCAAAGAAGGAGAAGATATAGAAGTAGTTCAACAGGATGGAGACACACATGTTCTGGCAAAAGACTTTTACAGCTTCTATGTTGGTGAAAGGGCTTGCACCCATGCCAAAGGCTATGAAATACAAGGAGCTTGTCATTGTATAGGAGACCATGACGTCTGAGTAGGCATCTGCTACTCTGTCCTTGAATGGCAGATTCTCTCTGGTTCGACGCCATCCTGAAAGAAGTTCAAACACTCCTTTGGTTCCATGACCTGAAATGAGAAAACAAAGTACATACATGTCCATATATAAAGGGGGTCCCATCCTCCTCCGGGTTTTCCATCATTCAGCAGGCAAAAAAATTTGTCAGCTGAGCTTCATTATGATTTTGTTACCAGTTAAACTAGTGGAAACTTCTGAAATGTCTGTTGAAAACTAGATACCAGAATTCATATGCCAGTGCTGAAATTAACAGCCTGATATTCTGAGACTTCCCATGCTCAGAAACGAAATTATTAAATACCCTTTAAAAGACAATTATTGATTTTATCAGACATTGAATTAGTTCCCAAATAGGCTGCCTATATGGCACAAAGGAGAACACTATATTTAGTTCAAGTCTGAGGTTCATTCTTGAAATTCCTGCTGGCACCCTACATCTTTCAAGGTTTAAGGGATTCAGTCTGAAACACTTACAAATGCAAATAATATAATTTTCTTCCAGAGAGTATAAATTAAAGACGTTATTTGGGAAAGGAGAATGTGTGACCAAGAAAGGGACACCTTGCTTCTTCGTGATGGACAAAGGGAAAAATATACAGCCACTAAGTACAAATAACCAGAATAGTTGGTATGATGGTTCTCTACCTAATTAGTGAAATTGGAACTTCTCAGTGACATTGCACACATATAGTTTCCACACTATATGAAAGTTGACATGCTGGTGGTAATGATAGAAAATACAGTACTGATTAACTCACTGGTCCACATTAATTATCTCGA
>JAOXJM010000023.1:112335717-112356317 GCA_026413425.1 Tringa solitaria | reverse complement strand
CCACATTAATTATCTCGAAAACGTACGGTTTGGGTTTGTTTTCTTTTTTTCATGATTATGTCTCTCTCTCTCTCAGCTATCCAGAGCTCCTCCTGGAGAGAAGGAATTCCCTTCTCTCTGAGGACTGTTAGAAAAGAGCCAAATATGATCAGTGCTCCATGGCAGGTTCTTACTTGTATTCCATCCTGAGAAGTATTTTAGGGGTATGATTTTTTAATAAATTAAAACTTAGTACAAACTTACTTTTGTTTTACTCACCACAGTCACAGTCTACAGCTTTTAAACTTTGGGACAGAATGGTAAAGTTGAAGCTAAGCTTACTGGAAAAGGCTTAACTAGTAAAAGTTATTCATGATTTATACATATTCATACAATTTATATACTGAGTATGCACAAACACATATTTTTTTATTTCCCATTAGAGATTTTTAATTTGGGGGAAAATATAAAAACTAACATTAAAAAACACAGCCCAAAGTGTTTGGCTTTCAAATAAAAATTTTTGGTCAAAAATTAAAATCACATATTTGTGTTTGGATGAGAAAGGGGAAAGTTCTCTGCATTTTTCATCAACCCCTGACAAAGTTCTGGAAAATGGAAGGAAACACACTACTGAGCAGAGAAAAAGTAGAAGCAGATGTGGATGCTCCTGTCCCTGTGTGCCTTCACTCTTTGCAGTAGAAGAATTGCATGCAACAAAGCATGCAAAATGGTCATTTTCTTGAAACACAACCAGAAATATGACAACAGGAGATTTTCAAAACCTGAAGTGTGTAATAATGAACAAAAAGTCTGTTGAGTTTGTCTTTTGATTTAAATTGTTTGGATTCATACAGCTGCTTATGTCGCCCAAAGCAGACTCCTGACAGCCATTCTAGACAGGTGAAATTACAGCATAAACTGTCAAGTTCCGTGAATGTTACCTGCTTTACTGCAAATCAGTGTCCCCAGTGAAAGATAAACACACAGTATTACAGAACTCTTGCAGTTAGCAAAAAGCCTGTGTGGAAATGCTGCTCTTTTGTGAATCACCGTTTTGGTTCAGGAGGGACCTTAAATTCCCTGGTAGGCTTAGGGTGAGTCTGTTCAAATTCTCAAGGCACAGCTTTCTTGTACACTGACACTTTTGGACTGTCAAACAAAAAGAATTGGCTCCTTGGTCTAAGTAAAGCTGCAGAATCCAGTGACTTGGCTACAATTTTGTATTATGCTTAAAGCAAGCGGGTAAGTACACTGCAGGGTGTGGACCGGGCTGGCTGGTCACCACTTCCAGTGTCCATGTACTGGCATGTTTTGATTTAATGGTGTTAGGAGCTGGTTTTCATTCTCTTTTAGGATCAGTAGAGCACAACAATCTTCCTCATTTTTCTGTGCTTACCCCCTCCCCACCTACCAATTGATTCTGGATGGTTCTTTTCCAGATGTTCTGACAAAGGTCCCTTTAATGTATGATTTTACCACTGAAAACTTGTGGATGTCCCATAAAGTCATAACACCTCTCTTTCTGAGTCGGCTCCTGACCTCATTCTTGCCACTTCTCTTCCAGGTTTGGGCATCCCTCCTTTTTCTCACTCTCTCTCTCTTTTTGTTTTCTTCTCTTATGAGGAAGGCTGAGGGGATGAGTAGCAGCACAGGATTTCTGCTCTCATTCCTTGTGTCATTCCTCCCATCTCCCATCCAATCAAGACTCTTCCATTGAAGGCAGAGTGATCACTCTGAGCAGAGATGCTGTTTTCTGCCTCAGTTTCCTCTCTCCCAGGTACCCTCCTGTGATCTGAGACAAAGCTCTACAGACCTCACATTGGAAACACTCATTTAGGGTCTAGCTGAGACTTTGAGAACCACTTTCTTCTCAAACTCTTCTGCCTTTAACAACATGATGATAGCCACATTGGGTGGAACCATGGATTGCTCTACCTCTGCCTAATTGACCTGACAAAGTTCAGGGATAGATTTTCAAGAAAAGGATGCTGGAAACAGGAACAATTCTTTTCAGTTTCTGCCTCTGAGATTTTAGCACTCAGCCAAAAGGCCTGCCAAAACCAGAGCTGCATTTGCAACATCATATTTGGAGGCACTGAGGGACCTTTATTCACTTGTCTACTCCATTTCTAAATACACTCACACTTTTGGCCACCAGGAGCCTTATAATTTCATTACTTGCTGAATGAAGGAAGAACTTGCTTTTATTTGTTTCAAACTATCAGTCAGTATAAATTTATGGCTGAACTAAGCAAAATATAAACCTGTTGGGCCATGAGCAGCGTCTTTAATAAAATCTGCTCTGTGCATGTAACCTTTGCTCATGGGATCTCCCATCTGAATAGTCCCAGCAGCCCTGACTCTTTTGACACCTCTCCTTGACCACATGTCTACAGCTAGGTGCATGCTCCTTTGGTGACTCTCCAAGATGCATGCTCTAGTTTGCCATATGATATTACCAATAAAATAGAAAATATTTGATTTCTACCTTCCACTTCTTGAGAAGAGGTACAATCTGGGATTTTTTTCCTTTTTTTAGGCATCAATTTTCATAAAGCTTCTAGGATTGCAGCAGTCTCTGAGATCTCTATCCCTCATCTAGATGTGATTAAAATGGGCCCATAATTTGCAAATGTACAGAAAAAATATGTGAGGCTCTTGTTAGGGATTAGAGATAGAAGTGATTGGCAAAATAAAAGATTTTGGAAATGTTTAAACAGTTAGTGTGGATCATTGTAATGATTTCAAAATGAAAATTTGTCAAAATAAGCCCTTTGGCAGAAAAAGTTTAAGTTTTGATGGATTGGCACTTTCCAAAGAAGCCTTAGGTGAAGTAACATTCTAACAGCTTTATTGGAGACTTATAATAATATTGATTTTTCTTTGCTTATTCCAAAATCTCACTTATCTGCCCACCTGCAAGGTTATGTGCACAGCTACATCTTTACCGTCTTTTTATTGTTACTAATTCATAAATTTTAGTGTATGTGGGTGCATTTAATCTTAAAGTAGGTATGTAATGACTAATAGAAAAGGTTTTTACTGTGAAACCTATAACATATGAAAAAACTACCCAAAAGCATACATTAATGTGTGTGCACTAACTTGTGTTAATATTGAAAAGCAAAATACCATAGTTAAACTCTAGACTTTTTCTCTAATAGAACAAGTAGTATCTTAAGGAAATAAAATATTGATTTTTGTAATGTCTTTGGCACTAATTTTCTTATGATTATTATTACATAAATATAAAATTTCCATTTATCCCCCCTTTACAGATAACTTCAGCTCTATCACATAAATACAGGAATTGGGGAATACAGTGCAGTAATTCCTTTGCTGCCATGAGAAGAAATCTTTGTCTGACTGGTTTTCCCACATCATTACTCTGATATGAAGTTTTCCAGTCAGTCTCTCTGTTGTTCTCCCCAGATATGCAGGTCTATTCCTCTTTCCTACCAAGGATACAAACCATCTTTTTCTGAATTGGACAGAAACCAGTATTTTCCTGACATTTTTGATGATTCAGACAACACTGTCATTCTGTAAAATTCTGTTCCTTCAGCTTCATCACTAATGTCACTGACAACACTGACAGTAGATTTAAGTTCACTGAGCAGTTCTAGGAAGGTTCACAGGGTCTTTGGCTGTGGGTCAAAACTGCCAAGTTTCTCTTGTACTAACATGACATGAACGAAGTACAGCAATTTTTTATTTGCCAGACAAGCAATGGCCTATGACTACTTAAAAAGAAAGGAAACAACAGAAATTTGTTGTCCAGTATTTGTGGGATTAGGAGAGCAAATAAAGGAAGCTGCAGAGAAGGTGGAAATGTGTGATGTTTTTTCTGCCTCAAACTCCAAAACAGAAGGTTAATTATGGGCAGATATTTAAAATTAGTTTGAAGTGGTCAGGGATAGAAACAAGAAGAGTGAAATAACCAATTAAAGATCACTTGGTTCAGTTAAGTTTTTTCAAGCTGGAAGAGCCTGGAGAAATTAATAAATTAAAAGCTAAGCCAAAGCAATCTCTGAACTATTAGCAGTGAAGCTAGAAAATAAATGCAGATGGGATGATCCAAGAAGAATGGAGAGAAAAGCAAAATATCTGTCTTTAAAAAGGAGAAAGAACTTAATGTCCACCAGCTTAGTTCCTATCTGAAAAGATAATAGAATAAGCAATTATAAACCATTTTACCATCCCTGAGTGGACAGGACGGTGATCAGAAAAAGCTGACATAGATTTATCAAAAACAAATAAACTCAAGTCAACCTAATTTCTTCCTTTGAAAAGTAACTAGCCTAATGGAAAGAAGGAGAAGGAGACAGGCTATCTATCTCAGTATTGCTTCTGATATCTTTCTATTGGACTTAGCAAGTTTTTAAATACTATTTTACTTAGTATTTTGACAAGTTAAGGGAATACCATCTAGAGGAAAACATGGCAAATATGTATTCAAATGTTTGAAAGTGTGCACATATAGAGTTGTTTGCACTGATCTATCAGTTCTCACAGGGACGTTGTAAGCGAGATTGCATCAAAGATCCGTCTTAGTCCTGTTTATTTTTTTATTTTATCCATTCTTGATATGGTTACTTCTGATATTGTTGTGTGATGCTAGACTGTGGAGGAGTTCAAACCCTCATAGAGCAAGACTTAAAACTTGGAGAAGTGGACAGAGATCAATAAGATGAAATTTAATGAAGATAAATGCAAGGCACTTTATGTTAGGAAATCAAATGAAAGAAATGCATAATAAGGAATAACAGAAGAAGAGGAAGTAAGACAGAAGATTGTTTAGAGGATATGGGGAATTTCAGTGGGAGTAAGTAAAAATATTCTGTTACAACACATAAAAAGCTGAATTATCAATAATAACATAAAAATTTGGAGGCAATAATCTTGCTCACTCTAGTATGATGGAGGCATAACCTGAAGGACTGTTTTTTGAAATGGGGTATGACATTTTTATAGAATCATTGAAAGCCTTTTGTTGGAAGGGACCTTTAAAGACCATCTAGTCCCAGTCCCCCTGCTGTGGAGAGGCACATTTGAAAAAAAAGTTGGAAAAACTAGGGCGAACACCTCGGGGAATAAAACCAGCAAACAATAGCCTGTTTCTGAAATATGAAAAGCATAAAGAAAAGCTGAATGAGTTGTCCTTTTTCCCCCTATAGACTGGAATGCCAATGGGGACTCAATAACATTCAACATAAAGAAAGTTGTCATGAAGACGAGAGCAATCAATTCTTTCTCATTTCTGCTGGCAGGAGGACAGGAGTTATTGGTTTCATTTGCAGAAAAAAACCACTTAGGTTAGATATCAGAAAAACCAAAATTTTCTTCCTCTAAGGTTCATAAAACACTGGAACACACTGCCTAAGGAGGTCATAAAATCTTCTTCATTGCAAGCCCAAAGGCTAGATTAATAAACGTTAATGGAGGTGCTAGGTACATCCTGTCTTAGAGATGTGAGGTGGATTCTATGCAGGTTTCTGAAGTCTCTTACACTTGTACCATCATACCTAACTTCAACTTGAGATACTTAGGATTACTAAGCAAAACCAGTCTGTCTTCTGGGTTGTCTCAGTCAAAGCATGCCTGTTCAGCATTTATCTGCTGCTTCTGCCACAACCTGTCAACTTCTTGGGATAGGAATATGATCTGCATTTGTCACTCAACATAATATCCACTGAGACCTCAGAAGTCACTAGGCACCACTGGAAGGAGAGGCTGGGTACTGCCAGCTTTTGTAAACTTTCTAGGAAGGAAGACCAGCATGAGTCTGTACTTTTTTGCTTCAAGACAGAAAGGAGAGGATTTGCTGCTATAGATGATAGCAGTCAATGTGATGATACCTTGTAGTCTGTGCTATATTTCAAACCAAAACTGGAATGGATACTCTAACAGGGCTAACAGGAAAAGAAACCACAGGGCTTTTAGTAATAGTGAAAAAAATAAACTTAGAAGTGCCACAGCACAGCTTTACTCAACATTACTGCACTAAGATACCCAAGTATATTCATTTTTCATTAACAGCCACACCTGTAATCTTGTATGCAGGATGCAATGACAGCTTTTTTTAACATCATAATGGTGGGCAGTAAATATATTTTTACATTAAAATTCTTTGCTGTGAGTCTACAGGAAACGATCTTTGCATTAGTTTATCTAGAAAAATAACCTATAACTCCTTGAGGGAGGGAATCACAGTTCTTTTTCCTTGGGAATAGATGAACAGGGCACATGGAGATTTTCTTCTTTCTTGGCAGTAGAGACACCAATTCACCTTCTGGAAAAACTGGGCTTGTGTTATCTAATCAATCTCTCATCATAGCAGGGGCTGTGGCCATTAGTAACATATTGACATGATATATTCTTTGCCTAAATAAACTTTTTAAGACAATAAAATTATTTGGGTAAAATGTAGCAGCCTGTGATATTCAGAAGGTGAGGTTGTGATCTAATATTCTCTTCTGGTCTTACAGTTTAAGAAACTATGACTTTATCCAGCTGTATTGATTTGAAAATACACCCTGTTTTAGATAGTTTAGGCTCATGCAGTCACTTTTTACAGAGGAGGAACTTTCCATCTCAACACAGTAAAATGTAGGATGCATTCTTTCTTCTGCTTAGTCACTAATATTAATATCCCCACTTACATTTAGAAAACTGAAGCCCAGAGATTAACCAAATTGATCACAGTCACCAAGGACTGTCCACATTTCACAAAAAGTAATAGAAAGAAAAAATATACTACTTATTTTTGAAGTCTCAGTGAATCCTTGGGATCCTTGATGCAGAAAGCAAAGAGAATTTGAATCTTGGTGATACCTTAGGTAGCATTAGGATATACGATGAAATGTGTACCTTAATTTAGATCGTCTTCCATAAAGGTAAATCTCAGGAGAATGCATCGGGTCAAGAAGTAGACCTTGATCACAAGGCTGAGTAAACAACTTCCCAGCTTGATTAAGGATAAGGAGAAGAGTATACTTTTTTTAACTAATCTAAAATATAGGTGGGAAAAGAGGGGTTTTCATTTTGTATCTCTCTATGTACATCTAAAATTATTGTAATTGAATTGCTCAGACAGTTGGATTGTTGATTGTATCTTCTTTGTTTAGTTTTCCCTGAGCTGTTATGCTGTTTTAGTGGTACCTAGGGTAACTAAGGGGGTCTGGTGGGACAGGTGAGGGACTAAATCACTCTCACAGTGCTTAGTGGTTTACTCTTTTTCTGGAAGCTCAGTACAAGAAGTGAAATAAGACCTGATCCTACCACTAAGATATCTGGGATGGTTCAGACTTTGGGGACAGAGAGTCTAACTGTGGAAGCAATGCACCACTGACTAGCATTGTTCAAAGGGAGAAGTTTCCTCGAGTCAGTGCTATTACAGCATTTATTCCTTCTGAATGTCATGGAGCTTACAGCAACAAATACATAAAGTCCAGCCAAGATCTGCTGATGAACCTCCTGCAGAATTTTCATTTTCACTTAACATATAATTTGTTATCTCATCTGAGATATGGCATTTTCTGATATTAAAAAGCATCTAAACAGATCAATTAAATAATATCTAGGTACATTCTTCTTGTGTACCATGGCATGCACATTTTTTCCTCTAACCAGATTTATGCAGACATGCTGATGGAGGGGTTTACACCCTGATGTGCTTTTCCATCTTGAAAAGTATGCAGGATAGAATTGTTCTTTTAAGTAACAGATCTCTATCATAATAAATTGGCTAATTTACAGAGCTGGAGTTTATAGCAGGAGTGTTTAACCAAGTGCAATGAAACCTCAGCCAGTTGAACCATGCGCCTTTAGCGACAAGGACCTCAGGGAAATCTCCAGTGCTACACAAGGGACTTTGATATTGCTAGATTTTAGCACTTTCGACAAACACAACAAAGGCACTTGAAGCTATCACAAATATCATAAATTGTCAGTCATGCCCAATAGATATTTCTATTTCTTTAAAAGCATTTCTTCCAACCTATGACTACTTTATGGGCCTGAACACAGTAGCGACTCCCACCTCCCCAGTTTTGGTGCATCCCCATTACAATATGAACCCCATTAAAATAGTAACAGTGCATGATGGGGCACTTCTATTAAATACACAGACTATGACTGGTGCTTTCACGTGTGCTCCAAGTGACTGCATTTATTTCTGTGCGCATAAGCACTTCTGAAAGCCTTTTAAATAATTCTGGGAATTGCTGATGAGACCAAAACATGAAAGAATTAGTCTCCTCATGCGCATTTCAGTGAAGTCTGGCAGATAGCAACCCCGTGAGGGTTTGAGGCTGAAAAGCAATGAGGAGAGTGGCAAACAGTTGATTCTGTTTGGTGTTTGCTGTATAATGGCATATCAGAAGAACTCAGTATCAGCCTAACACTGCTCCCATGAAATATCGCCAACTTCTCAACCACAGCCATATCTCTGATATCTGATCTCCTTGGAGATGTTGACTAAACACTGATGTGCACGACTCTTCCAATGAAATGCCTCTCTCTTTTCACCTGTTAGAAAATGAGCTGAGGATTTTACTTAGGGGCCTGACTTTTAAACTGCTAAAATTATGTGAGAATAATCATATATTCTGTCTCCATCCTGTTTTCTTAAATCTTTCTATTGCAGAAGGAAGTCCATAGAGAAACATACTCCTGTAGCAGAAGAAAATGATGTAATGACATAGCAATCATAGTGGAGTCCCTCTGTTAATTTGCCTTCCAAATCTTAGGGATGTCAATCTGTAACATACATTAATGCCACTCTGTTGGAAGCACAGATGAAAAGTAATGGCTCACTTGCTCTTTTGGTCTCCTTTCTTTTATGTAGTCTCTTCAGATAATCAGCTCCACAGTCCTTGACAGCCCCCTCACTCTACCCTTTCCCATCCACCTCAAAATAAATATTGTCTGAGACAACATAAAGAAGTCCAGACATGAGCAAGCAACTATGGGAATGGGGCTAAATCACATGGTGATCATTTACTTACGTGTCATATCCCTTTGGCCTGTCTTCAATCTTTCATTATTTTCTGTTTTGCATTTTGTAGACTCTCCAAGGCAAACACTGTTATCCCTGTTTGCACAGAGACCAGCGTAATGGGCCCCCGATCTTGATTGGAATTAAGAATAATTAATGCTAATATGATTTTGGCATCTCTGATTTTGAATCTTATCCAGTTTTGGATCTTTCATATTGACAAGGCCTTTCCAGAGCTTCACCATAAGGAGTCCTGGGTAGAAGCCCAGGGTTGAGCACTGGAGATGAGCCAAAGACCTGCTAGTCCAGAAAGAAACATGTTTCTAACTGAACTGTAATGACACCACTTTATATTCAAGGTTTGTTTGTTACAGTTCATTTTACGGTCAAATTTTACAATTTTTCATGCCTAGAAGCTCCTCTTCTTATTATTAGAATGAACTGAAATATTAAATAGCAACGCCCCTACCCCATGCATTGAAACAGAACTGAACATGGAGAACATTTCAATGGATGTGATTAGTCATCAGGCTGCACACCTCATTATGTGAGATTTACGTCTGAGCTAACGTATACTGCTTGCAAATTGTATATAAAGTTGGAATCCTGCTTAGTTTTCTGCTGTGCTTAGCAATGAATTAAAATGCTTTTTGCTGTTTCGCATCTAAGCCTTTTAATGAACATTGTAAACAAGGACTGCACATATGGAAATTGCTATTCATTGACATGAGTTTAAGTGACATATAAAAGACAAGGGAGCGAATTTAGATCAAGCTATTAATGAATTTATTATATATTCTCTTATGCTAAAAGCATAGGATAGATTTGTGACACTGATCAGGATGCTTTGCTTCTCACATGGATTTAATAATTCAGTAACATCTGAAAGAAAAACAGAAGAATCAGGTACTAGTGAGCCTCAAGAAGGGAAAATACTTTTATCAGGTGTGGATTCTAGAATCCAGAAAAAAATAATCTATACCCTTATAGAAACAATTTGGTCATTTGCTACTTTTTTGCAGAGAGAGAACAATTGTGGATTCTTCAAAGAAAAGCAACAAAATGGTTAAATAGTTGGAGAAGCAAATAAAAGGTGTGGAAGAATAAGTGTCTGAAAAATGGCTGGGGCATTTTTAAGTTTGAGCAGATGAAGAGAACATACAGGTGTTTGAAGAGAATGGGACAAGTTTCTGGCCCATGAGTGAAGCATGTAAAATTTTCAGTGGTGGGACCCAGTTATGAAAGGGGAAACTTTTACCTTTGAATGGCAAGATGCATTTGTCTGCACAATCTGAATTTCTGAACTGCAGAGTGTAACAAGCAATAAGCAGGAAAAACTTCACCCTTCACTTTCCCCGGCGAAATTAGTCATCTGACTGACTGATGTCTCCTTGCTTGAACAGCTGGAAGCTCTCCTGGACAAAGCTTTGTGCAGCTTTATTGCCCTTTGAAAGGGATAAAGTCTGTCTGACTGTGGGTATTTCTCATACATTCCCAAAGCCTAATGAGGCACCATCTTTTCACACTGGCTGAAGATCTGGTCCTGTGGTTAGCTTGGTTTGTGGGGATTGTGATAGGCTAAGGAGTGTGATTACTACATCTTGGCTGAAACAGCTCATTTTCAATTGCTACCCCAGGGCCAGGTTCTAGCTGAGAAAAGCAGGGCTAACTTCTGTCTCGATAGTTAATGCAGGTCAAATCCATTCCTTGTCTAATAGTTTCTGTCTGGATGACACTGTAGTGGAGAGCATACCTGCTCTTCACTCGGCCACTGAGGTTTCCATCTAAACTACTTATCTTGATGTAAAAACACACCTTTTCTGCAACGAAGAGATAGCTCAAGACCGAAGGGAATGAACCCATCTGCTGACAGGGTGATATTTTTAACAGCGCTGTTAGTGCAGGATTTGCTGACATTTGTTTACTTCAGAAAAGGGATGGGAAGGCAGAGCGGGAGGCGACATTTCACTTCTGTTTGCTGGGAGGGAAGGAAATACAGGGGACTGACTCAGCAGTTTGAAAAATAGGTATTAAATCTCCCTTCCCCTTCCCAAAAAGCCCAGGTTCTGCATTGCACGAGAATGTGGAGGGGGGTTTGCCCTTGCCAAGCCTGAGATGGTGCTCGGGGAGGAGGTGTTGGAGGCACTGCAGCACCACAGCTCCGGCTCAGGTCATCCCACTGGTGGGACTGCTCAGGCTGGGGAGCATCCTCCCATTCTCCTACAAGATGCAGGCAGCTGCCATGTAGTTGATACAGCGATGTGGCTGCTGCCCTTCGTTGCGATCCACAAGCAATCCATTGCAACCCACTCTGCTCACAGAGTAACGATGACGGGGAACAACAGCCCTCTCCCAAATTCCCAACTTGCCCTGACAAATTTACCCTGGGGATCACAGGCTGCAGATCCAGGATGTGTAGGTTGCATATGTACCATTTATCAAACAGCAGTGCCAGGGAATGATGCAGGAATTCATTCAGCCGAGCTGCCAAATGGTTATAATGGTCCTCAGCATGCGTCCACCTGGGCAGAAGTCCATCCCTGGACCTAAGAGTTTCCTCTCATTAGACAAAGAGTGAAAAGCAGGATGAATCAAAGAGAGATGAAATGACTCATCCAAATGACTGGAATAAAACCATACTCCTTACGTTCCATTATGCAGCTCTATTGAAAAATTACAACTGCAACATAACGATGCTCTGCCTGTTGCTCCATGACTCTCAGCTAGACTCATACCAAAATTGTTCAAAAACCTGTAACACTAATAATGACCATTCAGGAGGTTACCACGACCTGCCCACATTCATGAAGGAAAACTGCATGGAAAGGGCCATTAAAGTCAGAGACAACACATTTGGATGTGGAAATGAGTGAGCCAAGGAGCAGCTGGAGCCTGGGGGAATGTTTTGGGGAAGTATAACTTTATGGTTGACCTGTTGAAATCCTCATTTTTAATGCATTTGCCATTGGCTACTATCAGAGGTAGAATTCTGAGCTAGAGAAACACTTTGGCCTGAATCGGCCTGAAGGCCTTTACTGCATGTCCCCTGTGTACTCATGGGGCTGACGGCATTAAGACCCATATGCACGTGAAGAACAAATTAAAGCTCTGCAGCTCTTCTGGCCCTGAATTCTGGCATTTAAGTTTCTGACTCTACTAATATTAGTCTTATATTAATACCATTTAGAAAGTTGTCTTTGAATTGATACAAATACTTGCCTCATTCACCATGTGGTCTCAGGCCAGTCAGCATTTGTACACAGCACTGATTGCAAATTGATTATTTTGCCATGGGTTGATATGGTAGTGCATGCATCGATTCCCACATGCACTACATGTATTAATGAATACCGTGACCTCCGTGAGATTTTTGTGGGCATTATACCGATTTTATGGCAGGGTAATTGAGGCAAAAAGAAATCTAATTTTAAAATATCACCGGGACCCACCTGTGAGCACTTGGCATTGATCAGACCTTGCTGTTCTCAGTAACACAGGACTTTTATTGCAATTTTTATGCTTAAAGCCTGATATAAAGCAATGTATGCATATGTCATAATTTGAGGATTCGCACCTGGGGTGTTAAACCAAGACATAGAAGAAGTAAACCATGCAAACTAATAGGCATCTGTTAAAATACATTGCTTTCCCAATTTTGAAGATAGCACATAACTCTTGCTTTTTCTGTAAGGCTTAGACTCCTTCCCTTGTTGCTTTTCAGCTTTTTCAAGAGGCAGGGTTGCCACCAATGTAGGCCTCCCTCATGACTCTGATTTCTCCCCCGAACCACTGGCCAGAAGACCCTGTGAAGAGCTGGAATTAGACCAACAAGCTCTTTCCCAGTTTTGTGGTGCATGGCCTCATCTTCAAGCTGCTTCTCATGAAACCTGGTGAGATGGTTGTAAATAAAGCACAAGATGAACTTCCTTTCCATGGCAAAACTCCCACAGACATCTGATGTGCCCAGTGTTGGCATTAAAAATATGAGTGGGCTGGCTTGTGCGGGACTTAAAAAAAGCCTTTCCCAGTTAGCAGCATTTAGCAGCTCATTAACGTATCTGAAACCTGACCTTTAGCAGCCTGTCCCAGGGGGGCATAATTAAGCTTTCACTTAATTATTATGCTGACTAAACTCACTGTAGCCTTAAAACAATATATGAGAAAAATTTCTGGTTGGAGGAGTGTCCTTTTTGCTAGGAATATCAGGAGCAGTGAGCCAGCTGGCTGCCCACCCTTTTCCCAGTATTATTTTGAATATCCATAATTTCAGATGTGCATAATTTTGCACATGAATTTAGTTTGAATATGTACTTTCCCAGTACCCCAAGGAGGAAGAGAGTTGGAGGAGGACTGGAGAGGGAGTGCCTTCTCTGATGAATCTTTTGTTATGCATAAATCCCTACAGAAGTCATTGGAGATTCATAATCTGCATCCATTCTAATGAATTAAATATTTCTAGGGTTAATTTTCTGTCATGGAGGCCAGCTGGTGCAATCTAAGCATTGCTATGCTATTTTACTTCTTTAGCCTCCAAATTAGAATGGCTGCATGCAAATCCTAATTTGTACCTGGGGATTATTTGGGAAAGTGCCATGGACAGGGCAATATCATTCCAGGGAGTGAGCAAGTGATTTAATACTGTATAGACAGTCACAGCCCTGGCCCTGTTTTCTCTACTGGTGGGAGGGAGAGGAGCTGCATTACTTTATAGAAAACTGATCTAACAGCACATTTTTAGTGCTACCTTTAGGATGAAACCCTCGGCTGTACTGAGCCTGTCAATCCCACCTGACTTCACTGTGTACGTTCATTAATTTATCTGACCATTAAGAAACAGCAGAGTTTTTCATGGTAATAGGAACTGGTGAGATGATCTTCTCTTTTCATCTGCCATGCTGATTCAGCTACCCTGCTTCTCTAAAAAGTCTGATGAACAGCAGAGTACCCCTTATAAGAAGCCCAGTGCTGTGAAAGAAAAGAGAGGAATAAGGAAACTGCTGGATCCAACTCCTTCAAAACTTCTGGTTTTAGTGCTTTTAATACACTTTAGAATGCTGCGTTGTCAGTCATTGCAATGGGAATAAGGCAGAGATAACCTGAACCTGGGCTGCAGACCTTATTGAATTTCTTGGTAGCTGTACCTGAGAGAGATGTAAAAAGCCTGGAGAGAAGCAACCTGTTAGTCTGGTACCAAAAGATGATTTTGCTTGCGAAGCTCAGAAGAAAGAAAATTAAAACCCACACCAGAAACAAGGTGCTGACTGTTCTCAATGAGTCCCTGGTCTCACGGCATGCGTTTATGTCAGCAAAGCTTTGTGAGTAGCACTTCGCAATGTGCTCTCAGTACATTGAATTTACTCAGAAAGGCAAACAACGATAAATATAAAATGAACAAACTATATACATAAATCACTGCAATTTAAATGTGGGACATAATGCAAAGTTATGTTCTGTTTTAGAAAGAGATTTTAAGATTGTTTGCCTCCTACAGGAACCAATATATCAGTTTATTTTACATGATTGCTTCTGAGAACGTTGCCCATTCATCCAAACTATGACATTGCAAATTGCTGTTTCCTTTCAATTTTAAAGAACTAAAAGTGATTTCAGATACTGTCATGAGTTATCATTATAAGACTGAGCCAGAAATTTTTATAGTTTCAGTCTATATCTCTCAAGCTGACAAATGATTCTTTTAATGGTATTTTCATTCATAAGGTTCCAAATGCACTGTACAGACTTAAAAGATTGTTAAATACACACCAGAACACTACGTCAAAAGTTAAAAATGTAACAGCAAGGAGTATTAAAATTTATCTTCTTACAGTAACATTATCTGGGGTCTGTGAGATGCACCCTGTGTCTTCCAAAGTGTATTTCTCAAGAGAGGCAGTAAGTTACCAAAACAAATGCTTACCCATGAAAAAATTACCGTATAATCTGCACTTTGGAACGTCTTTTTATATACAATCTTATTCTTACATATGTAAAGTTAGTATTAAATATTTTTTCCTTTTAAATGGGAAGGGGAAAGCTTCACGTAGCCATGCTCTCACTATCCACAGAGTTCTGCTTCTCAAGCACCAGATTGCTGCAGCCACATGCTGTTTTCTCAGGATTTGTAGTAGCACCCAGGATTCCTCAAACAGCTCCAGTTTCTGGTGTCCTGGGACTGTGCAGGAATCCTGACCCTCAGCTGAACAAACCAAAGTTTTCTACACTCTTCATTTGCAAAGAAAGTCCCTAAGGTGAGCAGAAAACAGCCACAAATATTACTTTTGTGTTCCTTCTTTTCTTCCTGTGTGCCAGTCTCAGAAATTTCAAGCCAATTCCATTGAGAAATCTGCTACAAAATTTTCACCCTATTGAACCTTTTTTCTGGGGAATTCAATTGATTTGTAAACACTTCTCATGCTTCTGGATAAATTCCAGTAAACCAGAATTATCGTCTTTCTAATTAGCAAATCTTTACTGTCTTAAAAGTTATCTATGAAATGTAAGAGGTCTCCTTCTTTTAATGCATCTTTTTTCTTCCCTGAATGTTGATGAAGCAGTAAACCAAACCTTGGCTGCTATGATTTCAGTTGGTAATGCCTCACAGATCCCATATAAAAAGTTTATTAGTTTTATAGGGTACTATTCTCAATGATGGGGATTTACCTTACTGAGTAGACGCTATACATTTCCTCAGTGCCTCTTTCCAGTTCAAGGCAGGAAAGGAGCTTTTCTTTTACTCACTCCATCCCATAATGCTGCCAACTGGCCAGCATGCCCGTACCAGCCTGACAGTCACACCTGCACTTCTCCAAATCAACCCCATCTGTCCCAGGTGACTCACCATATCACAGGAAGAGAGGGGGAGGCCTGTGGACTGAAGATGGCATTTAGAGCAAGAAGTTTGGGAGATATTCTGTGAGTGACCAATTGAAAAAAAGGTCATATTTGAGCTGTTGGAGTCCACACATTGTTAATTTTGCTGCTGCAGCCATTCCTGCTGTTGCCAGTGTCAGAGGAAAACAGCTATTGATAGAGGTGACCCTTCCCTGGAAGAATTGTGATCATCTCCAGCCTGTGGCATTATCAGAAGCTGCAGCAGTGTAGGTCATCCCCCTGACCCTGGGGTGTCAGGGCTGGCTTGCTCTTTCCTCCCAGGCTCCTCATTTCTGCTTCCCTCTTTTCTCTTGAGGTGAGAGAAGACTCACCTGCCCATGGAGAGTGACATTTCTGGAAAAAGGTATTTATGAGAAACAAGAATGTGGCTGAAAGTGATGGTATGGAGACAAACGTAAGGGATAAGGGAAAGAGTTGGAGGTATCATCATGGCTTAATGGACCTGGGAAGACTTTGGAGCTCTGTGGGAAAAGATAGAGAATAGAAAGAACTTGGTGAGGGTGGGACATGAGGAGGGTTAGGGGTAGTGTGAGACGGTGTGGAGCTGATCCAGCAATGCAGGGACTGGGCAGAGGTCACACTCACAGATGTCTCTGTGTGTAGTGATGTGAAGCTGTTCTGCTGAGCTTCATGCTGGGATGTCCCAATACAGTAGTCATCAACCCTCCCTTACTGCAAACTGCTCCAGAGCAGAGCACATCTTTCCAAACAAGAGTGTATCCGACCTAGCTTTCATCTCTTTAGACTTCTGATTATTTGCAGTCCAGGTTGCTTCAGTCCTTCAAGCTGTCTCCATAGACAATGCAATCCACAGTGGATGGAGAACTCAATACGATTACACCTATGCTGTTACAGAAATTAAATCAGGGACCATTTCCTGGTCTGGAGGCCAGTTGTGGGATCTGGTCATAACCTTAACACTAGATCACTCTTCTCAGACTGAATGGCTATCTCTAAATAGTTCTCGACTCCCAAACTACGTCTAATAGTTAGGAAAATGTGAGCTGTCCCTGAACAAAGACATGCCAGGGACATGCAGAATGTGCAGAGATGGGGATCCATTGTCTTGTCCTGCCTGCCCTCTGGCACTGTGATTTTACTAGTATAGATGCAGCCTGCAGGTCACCCCAAGGATATTCATTCTATGTAGACACCCTGAGTAGATCTCTCAGTTAATCTCTCTCTCTTTCCTGTGTAAGTTTAGGTATTTATCTGAGTTCTTTAATCATCCTAAGATCCCTCTATATCTAGACAAACAGACAGAGGACAACCTAGTTTGTCTATCTGGAGATCTACAGGTGTCTGTATCCTTCCATTGACTTAGAGGGAGCTTGAGAAGACAGCTTCAGAGGTAGACAGTTTGGTTATGTCAGGTGGACTGAGACCATGTGTGTGTAACTAAAGACCAAGATTATCTCTTAGGAACTGACTCATTTGGTGAGGTAGGGATTTGTACTGAAGTCAAGGAGGTGGCTGGCAAAGCTGGATCTCCACACTGTGAAGTGATCAGGCAGATTGTCATGTTTTGGTTGTTATGCGTTGGGGCTGTTGCTGGGGAGTATTCTGAGACCTTATAAAAATATATACAGATATGAATGGAAAGTTGTTGTGGACTTGGATTATTCCTGCTAGGAGGTCTGCCTTCTCCATGCCAACAGTAGTTAGAAGAGATGCCCTTGCATAGTAAAGAGAGCAATATCTAATTAGCAGGGAATAAAACCATGGCATCAGCAGATCATACAAATGTTATGGTTGCAAACTGCCAAGAAGCCTGTCATCAATTAATTTTCCTGCAAAGCATTCTGCAGAGAACTCTTCTTTGCCTTTGGCACAGACAGAACGATGATGGCAGATTTTATTACTTCTGGAACAGGAGAAAGGGAGGTGGTGTGTCCAAGCAGACTTGCCAGCAGCCCAGATGAAGGCAGGGTGTGCTCATATATCTCCTCTCTGTCTGCTTCCTGGGCTTTCAGGTATGGACTGAGTAGAACCAAAACCAAAATGCTCATTCTCAGTATTAGCCATTTTATCTTTTTCTTTTTTTTCCTCTTTCTTTTGGCATAGACCATTCTCAATTGCGTTTTACATCTTTTCTTGTTCAGGTATAACTTTCCTCTTCTCTGGTGTTTAGTCACTGGTAGCAGGGTTCTCAGTGACACATGGCCATGTTTCCTGACACTTGGTGAGTGCCACAGCAGTGATTCTTGCAGGGTGGCAGGAAACCCAACCCCAGCCTTGCTGTGCATGATTGCACTTCTTCTATGATCCCATTTTTGTCTGCAAATGCAAAAAGTTTAATGCTGATCATTTGGCCCTGAGCTTGCCTTAAACAGAAGACAAACTTCTGGTGGAAATCATAAGTTCTTATTCAAAGGAAGTAACAATTTAAGGTCTTGGCCTACAAGGGTGAAGCACACACAAACTCAAAATATAGGTATAGAAGTTACTGAAGGCAAGGATCCTCTTTTGGCTATTGTTAGCTGGCCACTTTTGCTAGCTTTAGCTAGGAAATTTGTTCATAGTTATTTACCCCGTAAATACTATCCCTTGAAGAAAGACCTTGGAGACATGTTCTAACCTGCACATGCACAGTTTTACTTGAATGTCTACTTGAAGATGCAGCTAAAGAAAATGAGCTAGCTGCAAACCGTTTTATTGTGGTTATCCTTAACAGTTTTTATCACCGCTCTTGAAGTATCCCATCATGTCTCAATAATCTTTCTCATCCACCTCTTATTTTCTACTGATGAAGATGAATTAGTTTAGCCTTGTTAGTAAATATTCAGCATCCACAATAATGTTTTAGGCTTATTCAAGAGAAGATTTAGAATGATGAAGAAACTCGGTAGGAAAATTTTTCTGTCCTCATTCTTTCAGGTTCAATTCAGACTGAATTGTTGACATTAAATTTCTCTCTGTTTGCAGTCTTGTACCATGAAGGTTGGTTTCGGTTTGCTATAAATTTTTAGAGTACAAATGTAACCAACTTTTGTTTTTTGCCGAAATGCATAGTTCTTTCCTCTCCTGTTAGGAGTTGGCTTTAAAAAGTGCCTTTTAAATGAATAAACCAAGTGAGATGAGACAAAGTGAGAAAACAGAGAATGCCTATCTTATTTGGGGATTATGTCAGTCATCTGGGACTGAGTCCAGTGACATCTCAATTCAATCACTGATTCAACAAATATTGTGAAGGCAGACTGCCTAGAAAGGCCCTGTCTCTCCCCCAGTGCTCTTATTGCATGGTGATGTGGAGACTGTGCTGGACCATCAACCGAGTGGGCTCTGATGCTCTCAGGCAGTGAGGGGAATTAATCCTGGACCTGGATCTAAGCAAGCGTAGGCGCTGTTTCCATTGATCTAATGACAGGAAGGCGATACTGTTCACCATTTGCTAATACAGATTTATTTTCCTTTGCTTTACATTTTTTCCCAAGGGTCTAAAAAAGTCCTTTGATTCAGGCTGAATTGAACGTTTTGAATCAAAGTAATTTTTTTCAGCTTTTTGGCAAGAAAAAGATGGAGAGTTATATGAAAGTTTTTCAGACTGAGACTCCCCACCTTGAACCTGAATTTTAGAAATGCATGAAAAAGTCATATAGCAAATCCTTACGTGCTTAAATGTGAGTTGATAGACTTCAAAGAGGCTTTGAAAAGAACTTAAAAGAAATATTTGGAGGACTGAAGAAGAACGTAGACACTCCTCTGTCAGACAACAGCCTCAGTAAACAGTAATTAAACCCAATCAGGTTTGATGGGGCTTTGAGCAACCTGGTCTAGTAGAAGGTGTTCCTGCCCATGGAATAGGGTTTGAAACTAGATGATCTTTAAGGTCTCTTCCATCTCTAACCATTCTATAAATTTTAGATGCTTCAATACATGCAGTCCTACTCTAACATCTTACATGCTCAGCTTGTTCATGTTCATTTTTCAGTCCATAATTAAGAAAACAGGAAACAACCAGCCTGATATTCCCTCAATTCCCAGCCTCAGCTGTTTTCTTTGCAAGCTTGTATGTGGTACACTCTGATATTTCTTGTTTACTCTTCAAAGACACCAAGACAAAGATATGCACCTGAGCTTCCTCTTTAGAGAAAAAAGAAAGATTATTTGGATCTTAAAATAGGTGGGATGGATTGTCCTCTGGGGACGTCCACCTCACATTCCTGACTATTGAGGGAGTCTAGAAACCTAGTTTTCAGATTGCTAACTGTAGGTGGGATAACATAGAGATTTTAGGCACTCATAACATTAGAAAGGCAGTTAAAACTCTATGTCAACCTGTAAACCAACTGATAGACATCTAAGTAATTTCTCCATATATGTCAAAGGCATTTTTAAAAGTCCCGCTATGTATGCATATATAGACATTTTAACATGTGCCAGTTTTCCCTTACACACTCCTGAAATTTGATTTACGCTTAACTTCACAAATGTCACCCTACCAATTTTGCTGAGAACTATTCTAAACTGAAAAAGCTGAGAAAGTACTGACAACCTATACACTAAGAAAGATGAGGGCACCAAGCTTATTTAGTACTTATACATCTTTCTAGCTGCTGAAATCTTTACTGGAAGCCAACTTATAATTCAGTGCAGGTTTCATGTAATGACGTATTATGAATAGGGATCCATACTGAAAATTCCACCATGATAGTACTGGGGAAAAAAAAAAAGAGGAAAGGAAAGGAAAGGAAAGGAAAGGAAAGGAAAGGAAAGGAAAGGAAAGGAA
>JAOXJM010000023.1:112316735-112327000 GCA_026413425.1 Tringa solitaria | reverse complement strand
TCTAAATTAGGGAAGGGGTGATTTTTTTTTTTCTCATAGCTTGTAGGAAATATAAATACAATATCATTTTTAGTAATTCTCTACAGAATTCTTCAGGCATGCCTATGGTAGAAACTGGAGGTAAAACATTCATAAGAAAGATCCTAGAGGAGACCAAAATGATTTTCAAGGATATTTAAAATGGTTGGGGTTTGTTTTGTTTTAAAGATCCCTGAGAATAAAAATGTTTAGTATATAGGTTGGTTAGTGGAAAAGCCTGTTTTTTGTTTCTTAAATATATTGGATTTAGCTTGCTTATGAAATGTTTGTTGTGTTCTCTATTCTTCTTTTGAGCCCATAGGGATTTTTCAACCTCGTTAAAATGTGCCATCTGCTAGAGACATCCATTATAAGATTGCAACAACATAAATTTATGTGCCTGCTTTATTCTTAGGAGGAACACCAACACCTTGAAGTTCAAAGAAAGTGGCATGCTTTTACAGACTGGCTTTCTTAAATTTTCTCCCCTCAATTATCAAAATATACAAATAAAACAAGTTCTCACTAGTACTAAATAGAGAGAAAATAATTTCCCTTGTAATCCAGCTAAGTTTATATGTTTGCTCCCATCCCACTTCCCAGTCCAGAAAAAGTGAAAAAATTTTACCTTTACTAATATTGTTATTTGATTATACAATAGCCAAAGGCTTGTATTATTTTGTGTTAAAGAAGACATTTTGCAGAAGCATGGCTCTTGCAGAACCACAGATGTGTCAAGGTATATTTTGTCCTGTTACATTTATACATTTTTCCACAAGAGATAAACACTAGATCCACCACTGGGTGTGAGAGAACATAAGCCTTCAGAATTAATTGGAAGTATTCCTATTCATGCCAGACAAATAACTAATCCATAGATTTTTTTTTCCCTTTTGGCAAAAACTGGCAACAACAAAACAGATTAAAGTGATAAATCATTCCCTGGTGGTGGTGAATGATGCTGGATGCAATTATCACAGAAGACTACTACAAAGCTTAGATGAGATTTTGCTCTCATATTGTAGCCTTCCAGGCTCCAGCTTCATTTCTTACAGTTGTACACATAATTCAGGAATTCAAAAATAGAGCAAATAAAGTTTTGGAGAGACTGAAGAATAAAAGATCACCTTCAGTTTACCAGGATTGGTGGGGGCTCTGTCTCTTTGTAAAGGAGATCATCTCTTTTCAACCTGTCTTCTCTTAGCCTGCCCCAATAGTCTCTCAAAAATGTGAAACTCCACAGAATTTTTTTCAGGGACAGAATAAATCACAATGAAAATGGTTCTGAAAATACCAATCTAATAACAAAAAGGAAGTCAAGATCCAGATACTTGTGTAAGTAATGATGGGGTAAGTACTGATGGTTACTGCTGAAAAAGACCAGATCAAGCAGGTATTTTTTGTATTGCATGGTTTCAACACATTTCACAGCTCATTCAGTTTATGTCAGCAATAGCCTGAGGGGTGGGGAGGGTACAACGTCTCTATAGCTCTATGTGGAATATGGCATTTAGTCTTAGCTGCTGCTACCTGGCTTCATCCCACCTAATTTTAGGCAATTAAGGGATACCTATATCAGCAATCAGTTGCACCAGATTTCCTTATAGCCACTGGGAAGAGACAGGTTAATGAGATTAGAAGCACCCGCTGTAGATCCCTCTTTCCCTTTGGCTATAGAGAGCACCTTGGGCCAGCAGGTATCTCAGGTGAGTGCCTGAAGTTAGGAGAGAGCAGGAGGAGCCAAGGGTGCATCAGAGAAAGGTGTGGAATAGGTGGTATGATGCATTTCCAAGAAAGTAACCATGAGTTGAAGAATGGGGTCACATTCAGAGGCAGTTCCTGGCAACTTTCTATCTTCAAAACCCAGTCAAAGAGGAAGTTTCTATTTCATGCTCTGAGGAAAATAAAAAGTAAGGCAAAAGCAATGCAATAACTATCAGAAGAGTACGTATACCAGGGAAAGAGCCATATCTGGTCATACGAACTTCACTTTGGTGAATTAACCTTACAATTTTTTTCCCTGTGCAATGATGGAGTATTTGTTCTAAGAGGTGCTTTTCTGTTTAAGTAGGGATTATGTAATCATTACAGGAGTGAGGTGTAATGATATGCTAGTAGGAATGAATGAGAAATTAACTTACAATAGAAAGACAAAATGCACTTTCCAGCACTGACTACAGTGTCATGATAGTGCTACCATGCACAGAGCTGTTGTCAGACCCTCCTTGAAGTGCTTTCCAGCCTCCTCCACACTGTCTACAGCTCAAGAACTGCTGGGGAGATGCTTGGGGATGCAGGGAAAAAAATCTCTATCTGTGCTTTTCACAAAGGCCATGAATCTAGAGCTCACACCAAATTCAGTGGAGTTAAGGTAAGTAACAAAGCAAGTAGGATGAGAGTGTCTTGTCTTTCATTCTTTTCTAGCTGTATGCAGTTTGTTCCAGAAGTACAATAATTTTCTCCTGAAAGGGAAATCACATAAAAAAATCACAATGGTCTCTTTTGTTATTCTGTCCTACAAAGAATTTTACTTGAAAACTACCAGTGTCAGCTGCTTTTCCCCATGGAGAAAGGATTTCTTAGCACAGACCAATGCAATGTGGCAATAAACCCTTCATAAAAACCCCAGCCCTCAGCAAACCTGAAATAATCCTTTCCCACCTCTTGGGAGTGGACCGTGCACCATTACTGTATCAGGAGACCTTCAACCCTCATCTGCCGAGGTTGTGAAATTCACTTGGTTTAATCAGCCCAGAGAGTATGTTCCTACTTTGACAGATCTCAGATTCAGCTGCATAAAAAATTGCAAGGCTCTCACAAATGAAAAAAGACACTTTAATTCTATCCTCAGAAACACAAACATGTATTTATATACTTCTATTTTAAGATCATTTTCCCTTCTCACTGGATAGAGTAACTAAATGGTAGGCTGATTAGGGAATTAAAAATTTTGACATCTAGTTGGACTAAGTGCACTAAGTTTATGGCAATTAGAGAGGAATTGCTTTATTTTGCTCTCAAGCAGAGCTTAAGATCAGGGATGCCTGGACTATTATTCCCAGAGGTGACTTTTACAGTGATTTTAAGATGCCAGAGGAAGATGTTCTTAAAAAAAAAAAAGAAGAGGAGAGGATGAATTTCTGTTCTTTTTTTTCCTCATATATCTGTTTCCTGAATGTAAATTTCAGCAGCTGATTCTTTATTAAATTCTGGAACTGGCAGTTTTTCTACTTGCTGTTTTTTTCTGTGTAATCTTCCAGCATTGTGGTTAGAAAACAGAGCCCACCGATTTTTGGTGTGATGCCGCCATGATTCAAATATGGGCAAAGTGTTGATATACGTGCTTGTGTCTGTGAGCCTGGGCTGCATGAAGCAATGGGCTCCATCAGTGCATCAACCAGGGCTGAAAATACTGACGAGGGAAAAATACTTGGTAAAACAGCAGACCTCCATTCATTGGAGGCTTCATTGGACTGAGAATGATTTGTGCTAGCTCTACCACATATTTGTGTGCTACTTTGAGGTGGAAATTTTAGCCTAATCAAACTGGAAGCTTTTATATCGTTCCTCAAGAGCATCAGAATTTAAAATAGAAAGGGGAGTATGGAAACATTGCTGCAGAATTTAGGGTCCCAATGTTGTTTTATATTTTCTATGGTATGATAATAGCAGTTAGGTTGACGCTGAAATCCTTTGGGTTGTGTTTTCCTTTTTGTCATAATCTAGCCCTACCTCATTCTCTTTCTGGCAACTAGGCAATTCAGATCAAAATCTCAAAAGTCCCCACAGGCAATTATTGGACTAAGCTCAGGGAGGTATTTAGGAAACAGAGAAAGTTGGTGATTACCCTTAGAATTGAGTTGAGACTTTTACCATCTTGGGTTTTTTTGGTCTTATCAGATGGAAGTTGTCCTCCCTTGCAGAATGCAAGGGAAATCAAGACTGCCAGGACATTTTTCAGTTAAGCCAGGCAGTTTTTAAAGTCTGCATTTGGAAATCTATCTCTTATGAAACCCTGTAACAGCTTTTCATGAAAATGGTCATGTCATGGTTCTCCTTTCCCCTGGTGTCATCCATAATGCCTTAATTCAGCACAGCCATTAAGTATGTGCTGAACGCATCCTTCCTCAGGAGTGTTTTAATTTAGTCATATTCAATATCAGTATTAAATACTTCCATAAACAGAGACGTTTCCTTGAGTTATGGCTGTCTTTATGCAAACACTAATTGAAGTTGATAAGATCTCTACTGGCTTCCATTGGTATTAAACCACACTTTTTGCAAGCTCTTTCAGGTAGCTATTATCTTTTAATAGCATTTATGTTTTAAGTCCAGCAAGCTAGAAATCTGAGTGTCTTGGCAACTTGTGATTTCATAACTCCTCCTCAAGAACAGATCAAACAAATCACACTCTTTCCTACCCAGCTTTGAATGGAGTGTTGTAGAATATCACAGTAAAAATATATCCTAGATTCATAGAATTGTCCAGGTTGGAAGGGATTTTTCAGATCATCAAGTCCAACCATCAACCTAACACTGACAAAACCTCACTAAACCATGTTGTTAAGCACAATGTCTACCCTTCTTTAAATACCTCCAGGGATAATGATTCTACCACTTAGTGGGCAGCCTGTTCAAATGTCTAATAACCCTTTCAGTGTAAAATTTTTTCCTTATGTCTAACACAAACCTCAGAAGAAGCATTCTAAACACAATGCATTTTTAAATTTAGGAGCATGTGGGAGATCTTCTACTAAACAGGTGGGATTCCTCTCACTAATTTTAGAGATCTGAAAGTTATGAATCTAGTCTAAACTAGTTGTCAAAGTCCATCTATAGCCAGTGGGGAGGGACAGGCACCTCACCATCCCAAGTAGGTAAAATATGTAGGATTGATCACTTTCTAAGGTACCTGCTTGTCACTATCAATTATAAAAGGAGTCAAGACACCTAATTAGACTATAAACCTCAGCTTTGAATAGCTAGGATACACAAGATTAACTTTTATGTAGGCATCTTCCTCTCTCCACTGGGGCCAGAAACAGCCACAGTCTTTCTGCCCTGGATAATGAGAAGCTCAAATTCCTCTTTGAGCTTCAGTATCATTAGTTTTTAAAATTTATCTTAGACACTAAGGTAAATAATCTGAATAAAACTCCAAATGTATTAGAAAAATGGTGGGTTAAAATAAAGCACAATTGCATTGATTAGATCAAAACCCCGTGTGGTTTTATTTATTTTATTTCCAACGATGGCTTTAAAAACAGAAAACACAGACTTCGCCAATTTTGTTTTATAGCAGAAACTTTTTCCTCAGCACTCTTGGTGACTCAGCACTCAAATTACCGTATTTCAATATATGACCCAGTGTAATTAGGACAATATTTTTTTTAGCTGGTTGCTACTTTTATGCTGTAGCTGAGTCTCCAGAACTAGTAATTTATCTCCAGTGATGAGAGTCTGTCCTCTTTTCAGTATTAAATGGCTCATATGTTGTAGCTGTTACTTGAAACAGCAGTGATTGGAAGACTAGGGACTGTTTTTTGGAAAGCTCTTTCCTGCCAAATCCCCACATTTCTGCAAGGGCAGATGTTTGCATTTTAAGACCTAGCTTGTTTCATGAGTTTCTGTATCTAATGGCACTTCTTCTGTGATTGCAAAGAGAATGCAGGAATTTTTCAGAAGACCCTAAGGATGGAATCAATCTCTCCTAACTTTAGCCATGTAGAGGTTGGTGTATAATCTAAATTTGTTGTCCTTGGCTCCCTCTCTTGTCAACACAAAGAGAAGAGAACATCAAGAGGGGTTCAAAACTTCTTCCAATTCCCACCTCATGATAGGAAGCGGCACTCCCTGGAGGTACTGCTCTGTCTGACCACCAAAGGGTCAGCCTGGACAACTGACAGGTTTAGGCTGGACACTTCGGTTTTAAGAAGCTAATGCTAGGGAAGATGCATTCTTATACAAATCATCTTCATGTGACAAATCAGACCCCCTGCTGCACAGGGTTTGGGAAAGCCTCAGGGAAAATTGTATAAGTTGGTTTTTTGTCTTGAGGTAGCATCTCATGACAGATACACAGGGTGCAAAAACATCAAGAACATACTGACAGGAGGATAGGTAGACTGAAAAAAGACATCCTTACACAAGAGGACAAAGGAGTGCCAGACAAAGAGTCGGAAGAAACACCATGGAGCACAGAATGTGTGACATAAAAAGGAGGCAAAAGCAGCAGTAGACCTACCACTTTCTGCTTTGATATTACGGACACAGCTCTGGCTGCAGTTTTCAGGGTTATATCCCACCTCAGAGCAGTGGTGCCTGAGCAGACAGGGAAGAAAGTAAGAGATAGGAAGGCAGAAGTAACTGTATCTTTCTCAATGCCTCCTTTCGAGGACATGGGACAGTAATTTGGGACCTCAAGCAAGTTACCCCTTTGCAGCTCCAGTATAGTAGCAGGACCTTGGCAGTGGGGGAGGAAAGGTCTTGCCTTCCCCAGGTCACAAGCTTGTTTCATCTGTACCTTTATTTACAACTTCTCAGACCAACAGGAGAAAAAGATCTAATGGTTTCATCTGCAGAGTCAGCCCAACCAACTCCATTGCCTTATTAAAAATGGATTGATGCAAAACCTCTCCCCAGTGCTCAACACAACATCTATGTGGATGCAAAATATCATGCAAATTAGGTAATTAACTAGGTTTTGCTTCATTAATAGATAAATCAGAGCAATAAGAGTCTTCCTAAATACTAGCTATGCATTTCTCCAAAAATAGGACATCTAATGCAATTATTTTTATTAGATCTTTTGTATGTGATCACAGAGCATAAAAAGGAATTAGATTTCCATGCTTATTATTATTAAAGAATCCCCCTAGTCTCTTTATTTCATTTGGCTCAAAATAGAAAACAATACTGCTATTGTAATTCATTAATTATCAGACTCACATTTCTATTCCTAAGTCAAAGATTCCTACTTTCAAAATGTTTCTAGTTACACTGGAGTTAAGGGTATGTTGGAAGGACAGAAAGCTAAAGCTGAAATTATATTTAAATACTCAGAGGAGCAAAGAGGCCATATACTGTATACTAATCTGTATTTTTGAATATTCTGTTTAAAACAAATAAGGATCAGTGAACTGCAGCTTTTGAACATAGAGCCTTCCATGGAACTTCTACACAAACTGAAGGAAAACCCACTAATATTATTTAACACATCTGTCTTTGATTTCCTACCATCTTTGACACTATAGTATCTGATCACTTCAAAAGTTACCATATATACCTCCATGTTTGTACACTTCATTATACAAAAGCTGCTTGTAGAGGGTGATAGCATTTCAATTATGTTGTAATTTTGAAGTTGTTTCTGTATAATTACATTTTAGGCTAAAACGTTTTTGTTACTACTTTTATGCCACAAACCGTGCTTATTAAGTGTGAAAGAAATAGAGAAAAAAATC
The DNA here is from genome assembly GCA_026413425.1 of Tringa solitaria. Lineage (NCBI taxonomy): Eukaryota > Metazoa > Chordata > Aves > Charadriiformes > Scolopacidae > Tringa > Tringa solitaria. Next base: position 112,319,519 of record JAOXJM010000023.1, on the reverse strand, counting down.
AATAACTCCATCATGTAGATGAACTGTCAGTTATGTAAAATATGGGCATGAAAACTGTCTCAAAGTTAACTGCAATGCAGCTTTGTTATCATCTCATTAGAACTACAGTGTAATTATAGTAGTTGTTCTTGAGAATCTACCACTTAAGCCTTTTCTTCTGTCAGAGTAGGAAGTTTATTTTTATAGAAAGATATAAAAAATATTTTAACTAACACAAAGAAGAAACTTCAGTCATTAAAGTTTCATCAGAATAGATAAAAGATTCAAGAGGTGTGGTTGTTTCTTTTGGGGTGGTTATTTTGTTTCTTTTTCTTTTTTTTTTCCCCTTTTTTTTTTCTCCTGTGCCTCATCTTGAATCTCCCAAGTGAACTTGGATGAGTTCACTCATCCAAGTGAACTCATCCTTCTTAACCTTTTGCTTGTTCTATTCCAGGCTCAGTTCTTAGATCAAAAACCTGGTCAGTAATTTGCCAAGTTTTAACCTTCTTACCTTCTCCATAAGACAAGTTTAAAGGAGAAAATCTGCCTTTAGTTAATCCATATTTAAATGGGAAGTTTGGGGCTTTTATTTACCTAAATACATTGCAGTGTTGGAGGATGAAGCAGGATAAATCCTTACCAATGGATTTGCAACAACAGCTGTTTTTTGACTGTCCCAGATTGGATGGCAGTTACCATGACAAAAAATGTGGGTCTCTTCATAAAATAACTGCACATTGTGGGAACAGCTGTGTAAATCTGCCTGCTGGTGCTTTCCGGGGAGGTAGTGTCTTCTTCTCTGGTGTGAAAGCACATGACAGCTGAAGTGTGTATTAAGGAAGAATACACCAAATCAATAGCTTTTTGGTAACCACAGTTACATAGTACAACATTACTTTAGTAACCATGAAATTGTGTACCTGAGCTGCACCTTGATTGTGACTCTGGATCACACTTGCTTTGCAAGTTCTCTTGGAAACTGTTGCTCAGGCCTTATATCTCGCTTTTAACATATTTCATTCCTGTAAATGCTCATATTTAGCTGCAAAATACCATATGTAAAATTTTGGGTAGGATTTTAAAATTATTTTCCTACTCACACATGTGACATTATATATTCTTTCAGTGCAAGTCTCTTCAGGACATTGCTGATCTTATAACCCAGCCAAGGTTAATTACCCTGTGACTTCAGCTAGATACTTGAACAGAAGGATGCTGATATCAGCTAGGGATTATTAAAATTATTTGCCATTGCTGTTGCTACTTCTCTGGTGAAGCTGGCGCCTGTAGCAATTCTGCTGGCACCGTGGCTGATGCTCTTGTTCATTTATCTTTTCATTGAGCAAGAGAGTTTTCCTCTTTTCTCCCTTATCAGCCAATGTCTAGTGTATCTGAGGTATTTCCAGCAGGACTCTGACCTTCCCAATATCATTATGGCTATCCTGAGAGGACGTGGTTATTACTTGCTTGTAGCTCTTTGGGTGGGCATGTCTGGGTGCAGACCAACAGATGAGCAAGCTGCTTCCCTTCTTTATCCTCTTTCACCTTAAATGCTAATCTGCACTTGAATGGAGGTCCCAGAGTGCACAGCATAGACATATATAGCATTAGAGCAGCTGTCTCAGTCCTCTTGATAGAGTTTTGGTGGTGGCTCATGGCCAAAACATGAAGCAAACAGCTATATCCCAGTGGTGCAATGCACCTCCACCTCTGCAGCAATACCCTTCTTAGCCAAGTAACTCATGGCCTGATTCCAACCGAGTTCAGTTGTATCTATCACGAATAAATGCTTTGTAGTGAGATAAAATATTTCAATCACAAATATCAAATTGGAAAGTAGTTTGAATTGCTTGTCCTTCTCTCTTTTCACGTGGCAACGGAAATCCCTGGACACCTTCCCAAGCAGACATCTGGTCTCCTCCATGGTTACTTCCACCCGTGTTTTATAACAGTTGGGTGGAATGGTCCAAAATCAGATGATGCAAGGAGGACATGAGGGCCACACTATATTTCTAAAGCCAGGTTTCCTCTGTGACATTGTTTAAATCTTTCTGTTTTCCCTCTTCTCAGTCTCTGGAGTAAATTTGTGTTGCAGCATCCTCAGGGCCTGGAATGGATCTCGCACAACAGGGCCGTGCTATGAGCACAGAAATAATAAAAGCAGAAGCCAGCAGCACATCTGTTGCAAGCTATCCCAGACAAATTAATTTCTGGGGCAATTCCATTGACTTTGATAGACTCATCCTGTGAATTCAGCCATAAAAATGAGAAGTCAGAGAGAAAAGGGCATGATTTCTGCCATTTCCACAGTGATTTATTGAGAAGAGTTTTGCGAAGGGGGAAGATTGATGGAGGGTGAAGTAGAGAAGCCCCTTCTTTGACTCAACACATACATATTTTGTCTCACTACAAAGCCAACAATGTATTTTTTTTTCTAACAGAAAAATGCAAACATCTTATTCAAGCATTTGGAAATATCCGGTACAAGGAGCTCTCCTGTTCCGTGATGCTCCCATTTCTCTGCTTATATCAGGGCCATAGCAGCAGGTCCTTCCTGACCCAGGCATCACAGGGCTCTTTAGAGCTCCCTCCAGTAAATGGAGGTCCTTACTGTAGGCACTTGACTGCCTATGATTGGATAAGATGGGGATCTGAGAGCCAAGTAAAACCTAAGAGCTGGACTATCCCTGATGGAGCATGAGCAGACCACGCTTAGGCAATTAGCAACACAGCTATTGCAGCCCATGGCAGAGGTTTAGATTAGATATCAGGAAGAATTATTTTACTGAAAGAGTGGTCAGGCAC
>JAOXJM010000023.1:112275537-112316635 GCA_026413425.1 Tringa solitaria | reverse complement strand
CTCGATGATCTCAGAGGTCCCTTCCAACCACGGAGATTCTGTGATTCTGTAATTTCAGCCCTCAAAATCCAAAAAGTACCACGCAGATGAACAGTGAAGCCCAGTTCATTTTACCACCGCAATTTCTGAAGAGCAATGAGATAATTTCAGAAGATGTAGCAAAAGGAAAATCCTCTCAGCCAGGATCCTGAGAGACAAGTACCTTCTAGTTAGTCAGTTCTTTCAGTGCCCCTCAGCATGGTCCTGCTCCCAGCCCCCACAAGAAGTGGTGTTTTCCCAGATGCTGGGAGCTGGTGTGGGGAGACACCGCAAACCAGCAGCTGGGCGAGCAGACAGCACATATTGCCAGGCTGCTGGGATGGGGCTGGAAGGAAATTCCCCTTCTAGCTTCTTCTCCTGGGATCCTCTGCCCCTCCATGCAGATAAGCTGAGGCCTTAGCTGTCACTTGGAAGATTATTGTGTTTGACTAATAAAAGAACAGAGTTAGCAAATACGAAGAGGCAACAAGGAGACTATGGATTACGGTTCGACAATGTCACCTCGTCTGGGGATTATCGGCGCATGCAGCTGGCACAGAGGGATTTATGAGGATGCTGCCTCTAAGAAGAAGATGTATTGGGGAAACATTGTTATCCTGAATTCTTTAGGAACTAAAGAAGAGATTTGAAAAGCAGTTAGAGGAGGCTTATGGTCACATGTCGTATGCTTGATGCAAATAGGAATCAAACCCTATAACTGGAAAAAGAGAAAGAAGCAAGACCAGGGTTTGATGCTGAAGAGCCAGGCCATACAAGTTGTGTGAAGAAAGGCTGAAGGAAGAACATTTGATGAACTACATGGACCATAGGAAGCCTGAAGTATAGGAGGCAAAAATAGAGTGGAAGAAAAATGTATGATTAGATAAATCTGTGGAAACAGAGAGACGATATGGAAATATCTTCAGGAGATGGTCAGCAGCAAGTCAAACTGCCATGATAGGGTTCGAAAGGAAAAGGCAACATGACTGCTATATTTTCATTTACCTTAAAAACTACTCCCTTCTACTGGTAATTCTAAACACCAATTGTATAAAGCAGCAGTTTCTGATTTCCAGAAAGTGCTAATTTCCCAAATGATTAGGGTATTGCCTTAACTTGTTACACTGGAAATTTAGTATCCAGCAGTGATCTGAGGAATTCAAGCTACCAAAGGAAAGCCATTAAATGGATAGCTGTGATGAGAGAAAATTTTAAGTAGTCTATTTCTGCCCCGTGTTACGATCTGAGACACTGTGTATGGGCTTTACGCTGTTGTGAAAAACAGGTTGTGAGTATCACAGAGCCAGTGAGCATGTTAAGAAGTGCTACAACTCGACTCAGCAAGAGCTTGAATTTCAGCTCTTACTGAGACTTCTTCCTTCATTGCATTTTCATAAAACCAAAATACTCAGCCTTCTCATTTACCATACCAGTGTGAAGGAAATGGTGGTTGCAACCAGTTTCACTGAATTGCTACCAGTTTGTATTAGAAAGATATAAAAAGGGATGTCAAAGGACTGAAAATGTGAAGAACTAATCATGGTGCTGATCTTAGGAGATAGAGTAGAGCAATTGATAAACCCTGAAACCAGCTTTCGTGTCTAGGCAAAAGGAAAGATAAATATTAAAGAGGAATACCATTAACAAGGTACTGGATAAGGGAACTAGATGAAATTAATTTCTCTGCTGAGAGGCAACACATGGTTTAATAGATATATGAACATTTCACCGGCAATCTGTTGGGATTCTACACTAGCCACAAGGTAGAAACACTGAATGGGTTTATGAAAGAGTGATGCTGTTAAGACCAACATGTAGCTGGAAGTAATATGAAAATAAAAACTAACAGAAGAGATGCACTATGTCTTGGTTAGAGAAAATCCTTGTGATGCAACATCTCATGCAGTTCTACTGTTATGTGAGTTCAAGCAAAATGCGATCAAAAGCCAGTGAGCTATATGAACAATAATAGCTTTCCAGTAATTTTCACATACATTGCATTTTCATGAGTAAAGAGATTTTTAAGCCTGAAAAAGTTTGCCAGATAATTCACAGCTACTTTGAAGAGCCTAAAAAATTAGAATTGTTCTAGAACAAATGAAGCAAACGACTTTAGAAACCTCTGTGCATATCAGGTGGGTCAGTAGAGCTTCGGCATTTATCAAAATATTCTAAGAAGAAAGTTTTTGGAAGTGATTTTGTATTTTTGGTATGTTGGTCGTAACGTGGTAGTCTTACAAAATGCCATTAAATAACAGAATGATTTTTATCATCAAATTATTGCAAAATAAAAGGTATGTAACATAGAGTTATGAACATGAGATTATTCTGTAGGAATATTTGTAGGAGTCTGGTGAGTAAAGACAATTATCTGAAGTTCCCGAAAAGTGGGCATAAAATAGGAATAGTGGGATAATGGTGAGAAGACAAAAATTTAGGATGAGCAAAGCAAAGCTGGTTTGTCACACAGATGGAAGACAAAATTTCTGCTTTTCCATAACAGAAACTTCATCAGTTTAAAGACTAGGGAAAACTATTACGATTGCATGGCAAAACATTGTAACCTATCATTACTGCATCAAAAACCAGTTTTTGAGGTATAGCCTGTACAGTAAAAATACAGTCTTGGTCTGAAAGTTTCTAGTCATACAGGCTCTATCAATCCCTGAAAAATTGTCCCAGTGATTAATTGCTTTTGGTGTAAAAGAACTGCACTTGATTCTGGTACAAAGTGGTTTAACTGCAGCTTCCAGGCACTGAATCTTACTATGTCATCTCCACCTGCCCTATACTGCCTGCTATTGAAAACAATATGAGCATCGTATTCCTCCCAGTGAAGGACTCCACGTTTATTTTTGAAACATCCTCTTGGAAGAGCTCAAAAGTGCCTTACAGATACCGCATACATGATAGACATCTACATTCTATCAGGTGAATCCTACTCAAAATGCTAATTAATATCTTCCTAAAGCCATTCACCAGACTGTTGTCACCTTCCTATTCTTCCTCTAACACATTTGCAATTTCATCCTCACATGTTAACATCAGCAGCACACTAGGAATTCATATTCAATGCATTATCTACTGTGATCTCGTTGTTTTTGCTTTCAGGGATGCAATTCCTCATCTTGCAAATGTGAATACATTCTTTGTTTCTAGATGCATAATCTAGCACTTAACTGTGATGAAGCACATGTTGACAAAATGAGGCTGCCTGATGATGTGCTCGGCCTGAATTTTCATTATTTTTAACTGCCAAACCTTGCATTATCTGAGAATTTTACTGCTATTGATTTCTTTTTCACTCCAAAACATGGGGAAAGGTGTTGACTAGGATAAAAAAAAATGGTTTTGGCCTGACTATTTATGTCTTCCCAGAAGGAAGAGTGTGCATTTACAAATTAATGTTTCATTGTTACAGTTAATGTAAGCTACAGTGATTTAATGTAGTACAAATACATGCGTGTATCAAAATGTTGTACAAGAACAAATCAAATTACCATTATCTGAATACACTGCACCAGCATGGTTTCTTTTCTCGTGTAAACTTGGAGATTAATTTTTAAAAAATCAAGTTTATCTCATTAGACCTATTTACAATGATATCATGGAAATAATTATTGCACCATTAAAAAAGTTATTTTATAGGATAATATTTACTGATTTATGTTGCCATCATATTTGTCATTAAGACTTTAGATATCAGATTTATCCTTCCTTAAACTGTAAATTCTTCAGGCTAGTAGTTTTTTTTTCTTGAAAACTTGGTATTCCTATAAGCATTTGTGTTTGGCTTTTCAAGGAGTTTTCAAAGAATTTGGGTTCCCAGTGTCATTAAAAGGGAATCTAGCATAGCCAAATCCATACAGAGTGGCTTCAAAATACAGATATTTAAACAGATAGGACCTCATCAGCCTTACAGAGGAAACACAAAATCACAAATGATATGGGGAAGAACTCTAGAGAAGACCTGTACGCTATTTCTTCCCACACAAGAATCAAGGTCATCAGTGAAACTAACCCATGGTATAGTTATGACAATCTCAAAGAATAACAGAGTTAAGCTGAACTTGTGGATGCTACAAGTTTACGTGGTAAAAAATCAAATCGACAAAATCCCAAAAGAAAAGCCTACTGGCAGCTGTGAAACCCAAAGACATTAGCCATGGCTCCTTGAACCAGAGGGATAGTCTAGGAACAGTGTACTTGCCCTGTCCTGCTGTTCTTTCCAAGGTGTCTTTCACCAGTCATTGCCAGACATAAGGTACTTAATTAAATGAAACCTTGGCCTGACCTGCAGTCATTCTTAGATTCTTTGTCCTAATGACAGGAGAAATCATCCTCAAGTTTAGAACAGATCCCCAAATTGTAGAAGATTAAACTTAGCTGAGATGATACATGTTTACTGAGCTTCAGATCCATGACATCCTAAGACACAGACTTTGTAGCCACAAGAAGTTGGATTCAATGGCCTAAAGTTTCCTTTGAATTTCACCCATTACTCAATATACCAAACTCAATAGAAAAGTGTTAGGCTGAAATTTATCATCCTGAAACATGTCATCTTTGTTGTGTCATGTAAAGTTAAACCAATCCTCTCTATGAGAAAACAAAAATTGTTCCTAACAACTTCATCTTGAATTTGTTGATAAGGGACCTTCAATTTGACCTGTGCACTCCATTTACATATTCAAGTTGTCAGTGTGTCTGTGGCCCAGTTACACACCCTGTTACGGGAAAAGTCATGGAAGCACCTGATCTGCAGGTAAAAAATACTCTTGATTTTTCAATAGTTTTATGTGATGCTTTCACTTTTTCTTAAGTAATGTCAGGTCAAACAATCCCCTCTTAGACTTAAAATCCTTGCAATACGTTCCAGTAAAAGATACTAAACGAGACATTTGTGTCACTGACTAATGAAACTAAAGATATCCCCATCTTCTAAAATAACCGCTGAATAAACTCCAAGGAAAATTTATCAATAGGTAAACCAAAAAGTTGCATAAGGAACACATTGTTTGACGTGTGTTTTGCAATACAGTGTCAGGTCCTGGGGAAGTGGTATGCAAATGTGACAGGGTCGGGTAAAAGAGATCACAAAAGACAAGCAAAGGTCTCCTGGAGCTCTGACAATATTCCAACAATTTAAAAGCTGACAAAATATCTTTTCCAACTTGTGAACAAAACTCCTGAGCGGATGAGGCTTGATGATTTCATTGCTGTGAAAGCTGAATCACGACTGTTTACTGCAGATACAGTTTTTACTGTTTCTTTTATACTATATGTAAGGAAAATGGACTGACATTTTTGTCCTGTTTTGCTCAATGTTCTGTGTTTGTGTATGGTTTTGGGTTTGTTTGTCTGTCCTTGACCAGCAATTGTTTTTGTACCTCCTGACCAACTTCAAAAATTGCAGCAGAGTAGAAGAGATTTCAATCATAATAAATTTCTACACACTTTTAGGAAATAGTCCTTAAAGCGATTCTATTACTTTCCCCCCAGGGAAAGAATAAGTATATTAGAGGTCAAAATCCATGTAAGAGAGATCTTTTGAGACTTGCTTCATTAGTCGCACTGTTCAGAGCCTGACTTCAAATAACCTAGGAAAGAGGTAGAACATCTGTATCTATGATTAGTAAAGCCTTCTCTCCCCTCAATATCCTACCAAGGTTATTCATTTAAAAGCAGGCTAAATGCATGATAAAGTTCTTACTGTTTCTTGACTCTGATGGGAGAGATGTTGAAAGCCCACAGAAAGGATTACAAAAGGTGCTGAGCTGTACTTTTGCAGAGACTCGGGTAGTCCAGCAGCTCTCGCTCCTAAAAAGTGGCTGGGCACTCTGATGGGAGGGATATTTGCACTATTTTTTTGCCTAATATATTCATTTCTTGCATAGCCCCAACATCACACTTTCTGGTAATGCATTCAGTAGCGTAGTTAACATCTCTCCTGTGGGGTCTTCTACTCTTTCAGCTGCTCCCACGAGGAGATTGTGCACTAGAAGGGGTTTGGTTTTGCTCTTTGCACAGTTTCTTTTTTACTGTGGTATCTGCTTTAAGCACAAACAGGCCTTTTGTTCCCAGAGCTCCAGTCTAGTTTCAGAAGGTTTAAATTGCCTTAACTGAAAACTTTGTGCCAAACTGTTTTAAGTTACTGTAGAAGGACAAAAAGTTCCATCGCTCTGCACTCAGTATGCAGAACACCTCTCTGCCTTCAACTTCTGCCACTTGGTATCCTCCCTGGAGGGTAGTAATTTATCAACAGTAATAGTAAAAATATCAACTAAAAACTTAAAGAAACACAGAAAATTTCACCTGCTAGGGTGTCACCAGGTGTGCAGTAATCTGCTGTTTGGTTCTCTTTATAAAGCAATGTAAGTGCCCCCTCCAGTAGATTATACCTACGGTTTTTGAATTTATTGAAGTTTGCAAAATTATATAGTACTAATTGGTTTCATGGCTTTGCTGGCAAAATAGTTTTCTTCATATGCAGGATATCAGCAGCGATGGAGGTCGTAACATCAGGAAAAGCTACAGCATTTAAAATTTCTGTGGACGGTTGCCATTTGAATATGGGTTGGGAGGTATAGGTTGGGCAGGTTTAAAGTGTCCTATCAGGCTGTAAAGAAATGCTTTTCTTCCTTGGACTTTTAGAGTAGAGTCTGAGCAAAAAATTGCCTACTGCTGAAATACCACAAATTACTGCAGGAAAATGCGATGACAAGGTGCCAAGGCATAGTTGCATACTCTCAGGAAATGTAGAATGATTTTAGAGACTGCTGAGCCACATTATGTGGCCTTTGCATTCACCAGTGAAATACAGCCACGTCTGTGTAAAAAACCAGCGGCTGCTTAACAGAGCCCCACCTGCAGAGTGCTTTGAGCCAGGCAGAGCTCACCAGCACCGTACCTAACGTGCACGGCAGGGGGAATCTGAAGAAGACAGAAATGCAGTTATCCACACTGAATTTCAGCTAAGACAGTGAGGACAGTATAGCCACTCTTGCGGAACAAAAATTAAAGAGCGTCTTTAGTGATCCAAAACTGCAAAGTCCTGAGGTTTTGATCTCATTCAGTTGATGGTACCACTTGCAGCCCTGTGCCTACATCGATTGCTGGTGCAGCTCTCACTAGCCCTTTGAGCATCCCAAACAGCATCCTCCTCTTGCAGGTGAAACACGACCAGCTTGACCACTTCCAGCAGGATTAACACATGGAAAGTTACAGCTATAATACCTGAGTATTCCTTTGTCTGAAGGCCAATGACATGGAAGATTCTTGTTGAATAGCGTGGGCTGCTGCTATCATTTGTTACCACCTGTGGAGCAACAAGCTTGGAGCCTGTGTGGCTTCAGTGTGCTGTGTGTTACTGCTGGAAGTTATCCCACCAGAAAGGAGAAGTCACTTCATGGGAAAGCAATAGAGCAAAAAAAAAAAAAAAAAGGATTGGAAATGGAAAGATAAAACTGAATTATTAAAGCTCTGACTGGCTCGTGCTTGTACAAAGGGCATATAAATGATACAATATCGAGTAAGATCTTTTTAGTTGGTTTTGCATTTGCAATAGACTAAGGTTTTAATTCTGTTCAAGGATTTTGGCATTGCAGATGAACATAGCAGATAAATATTGATTTAGAACATTTGGCAAATGGTCTATTGAGTTCTGTACCCTGTTCCTAACTCTTCAGAGGAAGATTATCAGACTGAAAGAGGGCAGCTATGGGAAAATTTCTCTGTGCCCATTTTTGAACTGGGCATTTGAACATGGTCATTAATTTTTATCCTTTTCCTCACTGTTATGCTTTAGCGTTGCAATGTTATTCACAATAATGAAGATGGTTTAGCTGGCTGTGTAAAAATCCAGCCATTTCTGAATCAGGCTGAGTTTTGAGCCACAATCATATCTCAACAGTGAGTTCCATGGGCTATTTGCACACAAAATGTATTCCAGGAGAAAATAAATGCATTTGTTGCTTCTCGTTATTTTGCTTAAAAAACAGAGGCATAGCTTTGGATTTCCCTACAGAGGAACAAGATACCTAAGGAGAGAAGACAGTGTGCTTGACAGACCACAGATCATTCACTCTATGCTTCCTCAGGTAGGAGAGCCCACCCTTCCTGTCCAGCAGAAAGGAAAGGTCAATTCAAGATTGCGTTTTTCCCACCACACACCAAAAAGCACAAGGACACATCCTCAGCCTGTCTCACATCTGCTCTTTCCTGCAGATCCACGGTGCTCCAGCAGAGACCAGAAGCCACCATCAATCTTCCCATATGGATGGAGCTCACAGCAAAGCGTGAACTGCAGTAAAATATCTGGGAAGAAAAGATCTGGTAGGAAATTATAGCCAAGCTCAAGTAAGCACAGCCCTACATATAAAATATCCTAAAAGTATTTGCAAATACATAGATACTGTGAAAAATTACTCTCCACAGTCAGGCCAGACAGACTATGAAGTTATAGGTATAAGCTGCAGCAGTGAAAATATTAAGAAATACCTTTATAAATGGATGGCTGTTTAAGCACTGGAACAAGCTGTCGAGGCAGGTTATGGAATTGCTAGCAATGGTGCTATTCAAGGCTGGATTTGACACTGCCCTATTAGGGATGATATACGTGGAGCTAAATCATTTCTGCCATGATGCAGCTCCCTTCCAGCCCAAATGAGCCAAATGTAAATGTGATGTGCATTGATACATACTAAGTACAAGGAACGAAACTCCTGCTAAATTCGATCAACACGCAGAAAAGGTGCATCCAATAAAAAACCTTAAATAACCCAACCATAGGAATGAGCATTGTCATGAAAGGGTAGAAAAATGAAAGCAAGAGGTGTTCAGGTAAATGCATGAGGCATCTGAAAAGGAAACATTCTTTACTTTCTGAACAGCATTTGTGTATTGATTAAGGGTACTAAACATACATTTTTAAGTGCCAAAGAAAACCATTCCTTTTAGCCTTTGACTTTTTAGTTCAAAACATGCTGTCTTCTCCTATGAAACCACTTTTTTCAAAGGATTGTGGAAATGCTTGCAGCAAATTAGAAGCAGCTCAGATGACAGCTACCATTCTGTTAGCTGCAGATGGAGAGCTGAAGAAGCTGTTTTAATAATAATAATAAAGACAACTATATTTGGAGACTTCACTTTGGTCAAATATGTTAACTGAGTTCCCACTAGAGTCAGAAGGAGGAAGAGTTTAGCTCACAATTCTCAAGTAACAAACCCAGCCAACATCTTTTGTGTTTGCTCTGTCATTCTGAGGATCTGGTAGGGATAGTCTGTGCTTGGGCAATGGTCCAAGGATGAATGCTTCAACATGAGCTGAAGCTCAGACCTGCAAACCCACCTCCTGGGGTGGAGTAACTGCCCTAAGGGATGATGACATTTGAGTTGATAAAAGACCTTCTGGTAGGTCTCTACAGCAAAAGAAGAGATAGAATCCAATCTGTAAGGGATTCAAGTCGGTTTATGTATATATGCTGTATGTGCATGTGTGTATCGACATCTTGGAGCTCATGTATATAACCTTAGGTGTTAAAGTCTAAGCAGTCACTCTAGCTTTTCCAGACATGGATAGGACTTTCCAGAGATTAACTCAGCTCATCCCAAATGCATATTGAGTGATGGTCCAAATGACTTTGGAGTTGCCTATTTCTCTCTGTTGACTGTAAAGTAAATCAAGATTGTGTCACTTCAGTTAAGGGAGGAACATTTGAGACACCTGAAATTAGGTGCTACAAACCCTGTTGTTAGGACTGCAGCTGGCTGTGCTGCTTCTTGCATCCCTTTCTGCTGGGTGTGAGAAGTTTCAAAGGAGATATCCTCATCTCACCTGTGTTTGGGGAAAGAAGGATTGACCCCATCCTCTTGCCTCTCCCTAACTGTGCCTCTCCAGGACATGGCTGCAAGGTTAGGCTGCATGGTGCAAGTGTAGCAGAGTATCCCAGAAAGCTTTGGCCTTCTACTAAAAATCCAGGAAAGACTGTTCTGGGGGGGATTATCCTTTCATATAGAAACGAAAAAAACCCAACCCTCTGCAACTGGGACTAGACTTGCAGGGGAGTGTACCAGGCTGAGGAAATCAACCTCACAAATACAGAGAATGCCAAAACCCATTCATATGATTGTCTATGTTATCTGCCCATCCAAGTCAGTAATTTAAAGTATATTTATATTTTTTCTTTTTTTTCTAATGCTGCCAAACATTTTTTTTTTTGTTATTCCCATTTCCTACTGTAAAAGTCAAGAACAGACATTTTCTAATTAAGGAAAATGTATTTCCAAAGTCGTTAATGATATGCTGAGTGGGTGGGAACATCAACTGCCATAACATCTAAAATGACAGATTCACTGTATTTCTAAGGCATGGAGTGGTGGGGGTTTATGTCAGTAGGTCTCTTTGCTCTACAGGGTCATTCTCTTGCTCCTCATACAGATAGGAGATGATCATGTAACATGAGATTCATATGGGATTTGCTGTATGGCTGCTTCAAAAGGATGAAACCTAAGTCAGAGTTACTCTTGAAATGTTCCTAAGTTGCAGGTGTAAGCAGAAAGTCCATTGCTTGAAGCAAAGGTTAGAAATGCTGTGATACTTCATGTACAGGTAAACTAGTGATCACACGCGCTTTAGTTCTCACGTTTGTCTTCTGAGCTTCAAAAAAAATAATTTCCTCATCTGCACTAGGACTTTTTTCTGTGATTTCCCACAACCCTACCACTAATGGTAATACTGTGACATCTCAAATTTACTTAAAGGTGATCACCAGCCATTATTTTAACAACTGCCATCCAAAAGAGGTTAGACTGGTTCTGTGTGAAATGCTAATAACTGCCTGGAGTCTTGTCTGCTTTTGCCTTACTTCCTTCTTACACGCGAATAACTCAGGGGAAGGAATAGCTGGGAATTTCAAAAGAAAAGTCTGCACTGTAAGTACAATCTCGGCCATGCATCTTGTACTCATACACCAGAGATTGGATTATTGCTGGAAACAGGTAGTCTATTGTTTCCTAAAATTTCTGCATTTACTCTTTACTACACCACTACTAACAGTATTGTTATTGGTGGTAGTAATAATAATATTGCAATGTGATGTAGGGCAACCAGTGAGCTTAGTGTTCTCTGAAGCCTCAGTGAGAAATACTCATTCACATGAAGGTCTTTCAGATCTCATGATCTGGACTCACAAAGGGCAGGAAATATTTCTTTTATCCACTGTGAATCCAGCCTTCTAAGAAACACATAAAGTTTATAATTAAAAAGTATAATTACACTCTAATTACATTGTATTTATATTTTTCACAAAAGATTTCCGCTAATCTATATAATGAGGTACTTCATGGACTGGCCAAAAATAATTTCAGTGTAAAATGATATAATTAATATACCTGCATTTAAAAAAATACAGTCAGGTCCTGCGCAGAGTTAAATCATTATCTCTGTGATGATATCAGTCTGGTTCCTGTGCATTAAAAAGCAAATCATGGGAGCAATAATATCTCAATTATGTAGTTAACCTTCTGGTTATATTAATTAGTAATGATTAGGCATGGGAAACCATAATTATGTCACGTACATAACATCCCTTTGAAATTGCATTGTGAATCCAAACACAAAAGGCAGATGTGAACATCTAACCAGGTCCATTTCTGACATCTAGAACAAATCTGAAACTCAATGATTTGACCCTCTATCTCCTATCTGAAACACATCCAGTTTGTATTTGTCCCAGAAGAGAAATGCAAGGTAGAATTGTCTCATATTTTGTTTTCACATGGTGGTTACTAAAACCTGACTTTAAAAAAGGAGAGACAAACATCTAGGTCCAATTTGGTTTCTAAAGAAGGAAGCCCTGAAGCTAAAGAAGCTCCTTTTCTCTAACTCACCACTTTTAGTCACCTGCCTGGGGTCCAAACAGCTAAAAATCAGCACCTCTTGTTCCTGTTTGCAGGAGATCCTGGCAGTCAGAGTAGTATTTGCACAGGGCCTTTCTGAAGACTTGCTTCTCACTAGCTCCAAAAACACAATGGTAGACACTGTCCTGGGGAAACTGTTTTTCCTAAGGCAGCTGTCTGAGAAGAATCTAGTATCAGGAAGAGGGAGTCAGAGCAAGCAGGATTTTTCACCACTGTCCTCATGTCTAACATGGTACTGGACTTTCTCACCTTCAAGGATAAAGAAGAGAACAGCCAGTCTGAGCTACCACTCTTGCCCCAGTATATCAGAGATATGCTTTATCCCAACAGACCATTCCCTCACAGCAGGATTACAGTAAACAACTAATGTGTAAGTCATTCAGTTCAAATTTAGAAAACTATTAAACATTTCCCTTTTATATAGGCTTCTGTCACCTACTGAAACCCACAGAAGATCTGCACTGCAGTAGGAATTATGGACCTTTGTACATTTGTGATTTGTGCAAGTCTAGAGTTATTCCTGTCGTTCAGGAATAATGGAATAATGTCACGCAGCAAAAAGGACAAGTGCAGAAGAACATCACGGAATGTCCACTAAAATTAATCCTTTGAAAAATGAATGTCAGAAGCAACCGTATATTTTTGACCAAATGTACTTTAAATGGACATTTTGCTAATGTCAGGTTGAAGTGTTCCAAAGTTAGGAGCTGCCAGAATTAAGGTTGCCTGTGCATTCTGCATAGCTTTGCACTGCAGGCACTTTGTGGCTCTTATTCCCTGGTTTCCTTTTTATTTTTCAATCTAAGTAACTTGACTTTGAAAGGCTGACTTGCAAATCTGGCATTTGTAATTCCAGGAAACCCCACTTTGCACACCTTTTCATCTATATTCTCTCAATTATTATTTGATGTATTGCTTGCTTTGTGCTGTGCTAGCAGCAAGGGACATGGGTACAACACGGGTCACAGTTATGTATTGACCTACAGCATTTGCAGTCTTGGGGTCTTCAGTGGATCTGTTCTAAGGTGTCAGATCAGTTCACGGTAAACCAGGCTCAATAGAAAACCCTGCCCTGTGAGGCCATGGGTGCATCATGGGCACAGCAAGGTCTTATTAGCTGGCATTGTCATTTAAGGGACTAAAGGCCCATGGCACTTTGCAGGAGGTAACCCTGTATGGCTTTGGTAAGACGTGATTCCTCTCTTTTAGTTCACCAAGCTGTAAAACTATTGCTGAATATTCACCAGCAGCAGTTCCCAGGCATTGCGAGCTGCTCTCTAATGATATTTCCAATCCAGCCTGAGATTCCTGAATGAAATGTCTGTAGAAAGGTTACGTAAATGTTTTCTTTTTCAACCTGAAGTTCATTCAATACAATATTACAGTAGCAATTCTTGCAAAGACCTCACTTCAAGAGACGTTGTTTTTTTCCTTTTCTTTTTGCTCTTGGCAGTGATTGTGACAAGAATGACAGCGCAAAACACGACAGAAAGTTATAAACATTACTTTTCCTCAGACAGCAAACAAAATCCTGGATTACCACCATCCTAGATGGGAAACTGAGCCATTCAGAAACTCCCTCCTTTGTCTCATCCTAGGGCCACAGCGTGTGTGTAAATTTTGTGCAGTGCTACTGCCATTCCAATCGATGCTCCTGGCCCATATGGATGCTGGTGCTTTAGAGGTCAGCCTGATGAGCTTCACCTCCGGGCACTTTTTGGGGCTCCTTAGGAGTGACAAATCTGGGACCTGTCAAGCAAAGGGCATGGGCCACCCATATCTACAGCTGGCTAAAAAGGGACACCAGCAGAAGAAAGGTGATTTTCATCCCTTCAGTGGTTTTTTGCCTTTACTTCAAGTTGCTGCACAAGCAAGGCAGTGCCATTTGGCCCCACTCTTTGATATCCACCTCCTGATACCCAATAAAAAGGTTGCCATAATCTGATACCAAGACAAGCATGAGCCTCCCCTTCCCCACTGTTGTCCTATTCTCCATTCTGACACAAAGATCCCTTTTTATTAAACCTCACACTCCTTGCTCAGGTCAGGATCCATCCCTATCACAACCCAGCACATTCTCTGCTCATCCTGCTGGCATTCTTCCCTTCCCCCCCCTCAGCACTTTCCTTCCACCAAGTCCTCTTACACTGCAGAGCTGTGCACAGCATCTGAAGAGCTGGCACAGGGCAGACCATGCCAGGGGCCATTGTCACAATTTAACAGTGCAGATGATTGAATTAGAGGTTTTGGCACAGCTTTATCAGTGTTAATGAGGCTGAAACAATCACGCAATTCCTTGGGATCTTTTGCATCACGCCTCCCTTTCTCTTCTGGAATCTCAACCATCACACACCTTCCCACCTTGGCCAACTGCTCCAGAGATGTTGGGTGCAGGACTGATGAGGCCACAGCTCAGTCCCCTTGGTTAGTGACATGGTTGTATTATCAGGGGACAGAAAAAATAGGAGGCATGGGGTCACCAGTTACATACACCTACAGGAATTTTATTGAGGGAAAAAGCAAGAAAATGTAGGGGTATGGGGGGTTGAGATTTTTAACTAAAATATAAGACCCTTCTCCAAACCTTGACTCTAGCTTGTGGCTTTGCATATTTAGTTATCTCTCACTGTAGCATAGAACAAGAACTTGAATACTAGAAGCATGAATGCAATTTAAGAAATTAACTGTCAGGTGCAGAATTCTGTCCACAGGTAAGGTTTCCTGACATCAGAAATCCAGCATGAAGGTTTATGGGTCTGGGCTGCCCCTGCTGAGATTTTGCATAATGTCATCTCTGGGGTTCAGACTCATGATACTGCAAAACTCTGACAAACTTGGATGTGATTGCACCAAACAATGCTGCCTCACCAGGCCATTTTGGGCACGTTCCCCTCTCTGTTTCCAACATACCCGCCCAGCAAACTCATTAACCACACAGAGGCACTAAAACATTTGGAACAGAAATGAGAACAGAAGCAACAAAAGCAATTCTTCTGCTAAAAGAGCTGGGTTTATGTTTTTCCTTCGTCTGCACCTTCCCCTGCCCGGGCACGACACAAAGGAAATCTCTGCAGCTGATACTGGGACTTGGCAAACCGAGGAGGGATTATGCACTACAGACACTGACAGGCCCCTTCGCTTACAGCCTGGCAACCACCTCAACCGTAATCTCCTCTCGGAGATAAAGTCCATCAATCTTATTCTTGCACCAACCTGTTCCCCTCTGCCCCTCACACAAAGCTGGGAGAACAGCCCTCCTCAGGAAGGATGCTAAATTCTTTCCTTCCTCGGCCCCTTCTTATTTTAACTTACTTTTTCCTCTGGCCTCCCATCCAAGTCAGGTCAACACATATCCATTTTCTGTGCTGAGCTGACTAGTTTTCAATAACAATTTCTCCTTCGTTTTGTAACAGAGATCAATAAAACTGCCCCTCTCTCATATTGGCCGAGATTCCAGCAACGTCATTTGCTCTTTATTGTTGCTACTGCTTTGTTTTGTTTCCCTTTTTTCTTTTTTCTTTCCTTCGGTTTCTTTTTTTTTTTTTTTTGGCAAGGCACAGATCAATTTAACAAGATGAAAACGACTTAGACTTTCACTCAAGGTAAAATCTGCACTTTATAACCCAGGATGTAATTTACAATCCTGTCATTAAGCTCTGTTAATCCTATTATTATGAAGATAAATAATTACCCATAGCGAAGAAAGGGATTCCCAACAGAGTAGAATTATATTTTCCATCAGT
Source organism: Tringa solitaria (assembly GCA_026413425.1). NCBI lineage: Eukaryota > Metazoa > Chordata > Aves > Charadriiformes > Scolopacidae > Tringa > Tringa solitaria. The sequence goes on along the minus strand of JAOXJM010000023.1, from coordinate 112,300,955 downwards.
AATGAAAAATATCCCTGCCGCAGTGACACTGGAAATACAGATAGTGAGTACTCCCAAGAGTCCCAGGAAAGGTTTGCTACGCAGGCAGTCCTTCATGGAGCTCGAGAGGGTAGCAGTCAGGAGAATCAGCATCAGGCTCACCAAAATCTTGCCCCTGGCCAAGAGACTGGTCTGGTGGAAGTCCTTCCAGAGGCTAAAGGACGCTAGTGAGTAGAGCTGCAGATCTTGGTGATCCAGCTGCATCTTGTGCATCAGTTTACAGAATTCACTCTCCCACTTCTCCCCAATGAGGTCCTGGGTGACAGAGCCATACGTTTGGAGGTAGTAAGTGATTTGGATGGCTCTGGCTGATTTGACTCTCTGGTCCTTGCTGTTTGGTACTTCCATGACCCCTCCGAGCTGGTGGCCAATAAAACTGCTCCTTCCATCCTGGGAGGGAAAGTAAAAAAGATGAGCATGTGGTTATCCTGCGTAAGATGTGATACAGCGATACCGCTCGACTCTACCTTCCTTTCACAGACATGCCAAGAGCTCGGCTCAAAGGCCACTGCAGCCAACAGCCATTGTGCCACTCACTCCAGGGGCTTTGGGACGCATCCCTGGTCCCTGCCACTGCTCTGTTCCTTACTCGTTGCAGACTCATTGGCGATTCTGTGCTGCAGTTCAGGGACTGCCCAGATACTTGTTGCGGTCCCAGGTATTTTGGGACTGAAATGTAGCATGCAAGCTCCTCACCCTGCGGGAGAGGATGGCTTTCCCACGTTTTAACTGTGACAGGCAACAACAAATCTCCGGTTACTGAAGTACGAAATGTTTGAGACGAAGGTCAATTTCCGGAGGATTTGTGATTTCCTGACACTTTGGAAATGCTTTTAAGAAGTTGGAAATGTACAGAAAATGAGGTCTGGTTCCTCAGTGCACAGATGTAAATGCAGATAGATCCAGTTTAATAGCTATTCTGACTTCAATTAAATAATTAAAATCGGACTTTTTGAATTGTTTAGTTGAAATTTCATGGATTTTTGTCAGTGGCACAGACATAAGAATCTACCTTACACCTTGATTTAGCCAGGATTTGGCGTTTTTATATTTCAAGAATATAAACCTTACTCTGGTCTCACTTAACCCAGTATATGCTAGGACATAAAAACTCCATGACAATCAGTAAAGGACATATCAGGTCCCTCAGAATCATCCCCCACTTATTTATAAGAACGGACCACATCTTTGTAGAGTTATCGATTATCTGGTCCCATTTAGATTTTGTTTTTCTTTTTTTTTAAGAAAGGTTTTATAAGAAAAGTCCTTGATTTCTAGCCGCTGGTTATTCTAGTTCTTTAGAATAACTGTGATGTGGCCATTTCAAGACAGGAGAAGCTTGCACGGATTTAGGAGATTAAACCCAGTTGCCAACTAAGGAAGGTGACTCAATAGATGATTGGATAAAAATGTCCAAGCACAAGTAATCTCTTTGATCAAAAACTCTAAACCCAAGGATTAAATGTCTGCTGGACACCAAAAAACAACACTTTGCTTTTTTTGTGTGTGTAAATGGGATTAAAAGTTTTCAGATTTCTTTTCTCTTGTATTTCATAAAAAAATAAAATTATCAAGCCAGTTAACATATCCAACATCTTGCAGCAGTGAGTTCAGATGAAATAATACTTTTTTGGCTAGATGTTCTATGGGAATGAGCTGACCGACAGCCCGAATTTGGGAGATGCTCTGCCCTACACACACACATGGAAGCAGTCATCTGCAAAAGGCCAGAAGCATTTGAGGGTGACACTTTTAACATCTATTACATCCAACATTAACCATTTCTAGAGACACCTGTGCTGCACGCAGGTCATTATCTGAAATTGCCCTACCTGCTTGCTATAATGATTCCCATCCTAAGGAAAAATCAATGAAGCAAGGTACCAGGCTTTATGAAATATAGGAGTCTTCTGGGATGCCTGCTCATAGAGCAAATAAATATTTTAAATTGAGAGACAGTGCTGAAAATGTTTTATATACCCACCTTGCCTTGTCTCTGATATGTAAAGGAGGTGATCCTCCCACTGAGAAATTTCTGCCTGTGCCTGCTTTCATGGCAGGAGCTCACACTGTTTTCAGCATTTGCCTGCCACAGCCCAGGGAACGTGACAAAGTGCTTTTCAGAAGTTCATTTTTTCCCGATTCCCAGTTGTTATTTCCCATTGAAATAATGGCTTCTGGCGAGGTATCCTGGCACAAGCTGACATGAAAGGTGATTTGCAGTCTAATGCCAGCTTCTCAAATCACCTGAAGCCTCATTGCAAATGTCATATAAGCAGAGACAGCTAGCACAGAGGGGCAGCTGCTGTTGTTTGGGCTCCAAAAAAACATTTGTCTCTGGCATTTCATGTTAGGATCCTATTTTGATTCATTATTTCTATTTTTTTTTTTTTGAAGAAGGGGTCATGCCTAACACTCACACCCTCACAAAAGGTACATTTCCAAGCTGGTAATTAAGATTTGAGCAATGCAGTCCCTGCTCACATCAGATGCAACTTTGCAGTTAAAAATCCCCGTTGGCACTGCTTTGAAATTTTAGGGAGAAATGTCATATTTCCTCAGTATATATGCAGTGTTGACATTCAAACGTTTTCAGCCGCTGCAGGATGCTTTAGCAGCACAGCTCCAAACTCAGACAATGGACTGTAATTCAGATTTCATTGATCCACTATGCAGCACGCACGGCAAGGTTATGGGAAACTTTGCGATGACCATCTGCCTTCCTCTGCAAAAGGTGCACCGAACGACGGCAACATTTCAAATGAAGCAGCAGAGCAGGCAGAAATAAATCATGTTCTGCCGTATCTCCCATGAAACTGAAGATAACGGCTATTTGTTACACTGATGTACATTAGGACACCCAGCTCATATGTCAGCAAAATAGAGAGCGAGCTTTCGGGTGGAATCGAGGAAATCACAGATGCTGAATCGCTTTGAGGTCGTTTTGTCCACCCCCTTCCTTCCAAAGGCAGACTGCTTCCTATTTACTCAAGGGTTTTGCCTCTGCTGCTTTTATAGCATCCAAACATGAACCTGCCACCGCAGCATTTGGGAAAATGGGGCCTTTTCCTAATACAGCTCACATGCTGGCTTCGCCAAATGCTCCAAGTGAGATAAAGGTTCTGTTGTGCTAGGCAGGGTTGCTGCACCAATGTTTACAATTCCTTAGCAAGGAAGACAGAAGAAAGACGGGGGGAAATATTGCCTTTCGCCCCATTTTACAGGTGGAGACTGAAGCGTGAGAAAATGAAGACCCAGCTGCCAACAAGAATTTCAGCATTTCCTCGAGGCCTCCAAGCCAAGGACCAAACTACCTCTTGGTGTCTCATGGGCACTTCAGGGAAGTTATTCACCATCCCAAGTTCCCTGTTGTCCTCCAGGACCACCTTGGTGAAAGAAGGAGACATGAACAGCTGAACTCCTGGGCTAAGCCTAAGGTTTGGGAAACAAAATGAGGCCACAGTGACTTGTACAAATGAGGCCTGAAGACCAGTTAAATTTTGAACAAGACTGCCTCATTGTGCCTAGTTCCTCAATAGTTCCTCAAATCACTTCCTTCTGCTAATTAGCACATTCTTCCTGGCACATGCCTACATGATGCCAATTTTAATTTCATAACAATAGTTTCATGTTTCAGACTAAAAATCCCTTACACATTTTACCTGCATATATTGCTACTCTCTGATCTTATAGACAAAAAAGCACCTATGTATCTCCAGAAGTTCTACAACACAAGACAATAACTGTCTTTAACAAGGTCACTAGAATGGCTGGAGACTGAATTTCTGATTCTCAGGCTGTGTCTCTGGGCCTTTCTCTTTCTTTCTCTCTCTTTTTTTTCTTTTTCTTTTTTTTTTAATGTCTAGCAAACACTTCACAGTGTCTGTTCTCCCAGAGGACATAAAGGACCATTGTCTATTCTGATGGCAGCTAATTCTCTCTGGATCTGAGGATCTTTAAAAATGGCATGAAATATAGATCACTCGCTGGGGCATGTGATATTTGATCTTAAACAGGAGACAACCCAAAATCTTTGCTTGATGGATACTATTAACTTGGGTGTTGTGTCCTTCTTTATCTTTTTCTAGATGTCCCAAAGTTGTTTGGTGGATTTAGACCTTGAAAGGGAGGAGGACGAGAACTAAGGACCCTCAGAGGAGTGAGAGATGATAGACATCAACATCATCATCACCTTTTCCCCTAGGATGATGGATTTTGCCACTGTGTTTATGCAGACTTGGCCTGGCATGTGAGTGAAAATCCAAACTTCTTGTCTGTTCAGCAGTAAAAATCACTAATGGTGGATGGATGGATGGATGGATGGATGCATGGATGCAGATAAACCCCTACCATATTTTAGGCTTGAAACCTGTCTGTAAAGGATTATTGGACCTTTATTATCCTGAGAAGATGTACAAGTGACACAGGGACATTTGGCCTGCTCCAGAGCTGAGTTCAGGACTTCTCAGGTTAAACAAAAACAGCTGCTCCTACTGAGCGAAATATCTTTTGCTGGTGCTAATGTAGGCATAGATCCTCGCTGCACACAGCCCAGAGGGTTACTAGCAGTACTCCCTTACTACTGAATTACCTGTTTTTTTTTTTTTTGTTTCCTTAATCATTTCAGTGTGGCTGCTGCAGCCCTGACTCCCACTCCTGGGGTTTCGTGCCGTCACTGCCATCTGCCACACCAGCCCTGGGCAGATCAACCTCTCCTCCCCATTTTGAATGGCACCAGCCTCCATGGAGGCTCCACTGCCCTCTCATGGCAAAAACAGAGGGTTTTAAGGTATTTTTGAGATGGCATGGCTCCTGCCTTCCCATTGCTCTGCTCAGAGGAGGCTAGGGCTGGGGAGAGGTTTAAAAGTCTTTTCAGATCCCTGGCAAGGAGGAGAGGAGCTTTTGTACCCCATTTCTAGATGACTCTCATTCAAGCACTTTCACGAAACCTTTGTCAGCAAATTTATCTCTATTTTATTTCTTCTTTAACTGCCCCCTCTTATCAGCTGGAGTGATGGATAATTATCAAACTACGTTCTAGAAATGTTAGGATAAAGCATGCAATCCTGGTTAAACTTTATTTTATCTCAAAACCTTAAAAACGTTCAACAGAGAGCAACCAGGAATGTCTGTCAAAGTATAATGTGTGATAAACATCCTGAGACAAATGCAATTGTTTCTCTCCATGATAAGGACATTCCTACTCTATCAAACGTAGGTCATAAAAAGTATTACACTAAAATCCACAGAGGTGAGGACAAAGTCAATTGTTTTAGTTCACCTAAAGTTTTCATAGGAAAATAGAATAAAAACACCGTTTCTTTGAGACATGATTAAAGGTTTAACTTATTTGATTGCTCCTACCTCCCTCTAGCTCGCTGTGAAACTTTGGAGGGAGTCTTTTTTCTCCCCAGCCAAACTGGGGAGAAACTCTGTCCCCATCTCTCATATAGTTATCCATGGAGACCTTACACCAGCCGATCCCTATTACACAGCCACTAATTACCAACAATTCCTGAAGCATTCCTTCCAAATGGTCGCATGTAACACCTATTTATGCCAGCACAGCCGTTTTCCTGCCCTCAGAGCTGTGTAGGTGCTCCTGCACACCCACCAGACTGCTTGCTGTGCGTGTCCCTGTATGGCTCAGAGACAGAGTCCAGGGCAAGTGAGCCCTGAGGGCAACACATCTGAGGTAAGATTGCCCCTCAGCTGGCTGGAACAGGGAAACAGCAATGGCCACGTGGTCTGTTCCCTCAGCAAAAAGTACAAAAATGGCCATGAGATGCTCTCCAGGAAATAATCCTCTAGACATCCACTGCAATAAAGAGCAATTCAATTATTTCCAGCTATCCAGCAATGCTGAGGTTCAGCTCACCAGCTAGTCAAGCAAATTTGGTTTACAGTCACTGGGAAGAGTCAGGCATATCCAAAGGATGATTCCCCCATCCTAAGGAGCAGGTTAAAATCAGACTTGCCCTCTGCAGTTGCTTGCTGCATTTACAGCAGAGGCATAAGATTACTTAATGCTTGACCCTAGCTTTTGTCAGGCTAAAAAGTTAGGAAACATTAACCCAACTTCAGTGAAAGATGCAAACACAAAACTAGCTGACCTGTCCTCTCATTCCTGGCTCACACTGGCCCCTTCGTGGGCATGTCCTGCAGCTTAACGAACATCAAGACTTTGAGCCCCCTCCTCAGGAAATCAAGGATTGCCAGTGTGATTTTTAAGTGCAGGAGATGTGTACCCAAAACACCCGAAAGGCAACCAGAACTGTCTGGTACCTCTTTCTGACGGGTCTGGGCTCAAACACAAGCCATCCAAAACTTATTGGTTTGGATTTCTAGTTTTTGATGGGTAAATTGAAAAGAGACAAGAACTGGAGGAAAGTATTTCAAGACACTTATAAACTCTAGGATTAATAGCAGAGAATAAGCGAAGTGTACCTAACACAACTATTCCTTCCAAGTAAATCACATTATGGAGGAATTCATAAGGGTACAATAGCAAAGTGTGATTGCTATTAGAGACCTCTTCTCCGTGGAGGGGCTGTATTCCTGAGTGGTCGTCTCCAGTTTGTTCCTTCAGTATCACCTTATCAGGTTTTCGGGTGTCAAGAGAAGGAAAGGCCAGAGGGAAAGCAGGAAAGACCAGAGGGAAAGCAGAAAAGGCTTCCCATTCCTCATCAAACCTTCCCTCCTAGGTTGTATTCCACTTTCACATTCTTATGAAGATTCCTGTATTCTTTTTTCCTATCTTCAAGCTCTTCATCACTTAAGTGACTCTTTCACTCCCAAGGTCAAACTCCTGTTCAGTCCATCTCAGATCCCACATCGGTTCTTCTGGGAAAAGCAGGGTGGATTTACTGTCCAGTTCACTCTCAGCCCAGCTTTGGCCCTGCTTGTCCTATACTGAACCCATGCACCCAAGGACACAGTGATGTCCTTGAAGCTGCTAATTAATATTCATATTGTCTGTGATTACACACCTCCCCTACATGGGGAAGGCTACTGCTGGAAGATGGGGGTTTACAGCCACAGCTCCCTCCTCACTTTATATTGTCCTTCGAGCTTGTGTTCTGCCCTGTCCAAGATGAAAAGGCCTTGATGCAATCACCTTGGGCTCAGCCCTTTGCTTTTACTGCCTGTTCCTGCCAGTGGAGTTTCCCTGGTATTACAGAGCAAAAAGTAAGGCTGCATCCAGCCTCTAAATCCCCCAAGATGAGGGACGATGGACAAAATAATTGCTGCAGACAAACGCAGTCCCCCCTGCCTATCCATGAATGTCCAAGGGATGGCTGTGGACAAACTGAGGAAGTGGGCAGTGTGCTTTGGGGGGGAACTTACGTAGCAAGAAAGTGGTCAATGATGCTAAAGAAGTGAAGACTGTTGTGACTGTAAAATAAAAGTGGAACTAAGGAGTGGGATGCTCTAAAGAGACTGGAGGTGTGAAAAAGGAGGAGGCAGGAAAAGAAAACACAGGCTGAAGGGTAATAAAGCAGCAGTTCTCACTGCACCCTGGTCATTGAGAGAGAAGGCAGTTGGGAGCAAAGTTGCTTTGACATCCTCCTGCAAACAGCAGCACGGTCTCTCCCATGCCCTGTGTCACCGTGCCAGTGACAGTAGATGAGCACAGCCCTGCACTGCAGTGTCTGCTTCAGCTCTGGTGGCCTTCATGCATTTCCACCCCAAAAGTCACCCTTCAGGCTGGGTAGCACATGTGTTAAAACTGTTAAAAATATTTTTCTACCCTAGGACCTCCACGCTTCACTTCATCAAGCAGAACAGTGTTCATATTTTTCATATATTCAAATCCCGCTTTACGACAGAGTTTTGCAAGGAGGAGCCACATGGCCATATGGAAATCTAAGTTCCTGCGTTCCTCCATCTATGTAAACTGGCACAATATCTAGGCCTCTGATGAGTGCTAAGCCAGGAATCATAGCATCATAAAAGGGTTGGAGTTAGAAAGGACCTTAAATATCACCTTGTTTCACCCCCAATGCCCTGGGCAGGGACACCTCCCACTAGACCAGGTTGCTCAAAACCCCATCCAGCCTGGCCTTGAACACCTCCAGGGATGGGGCATCCGCAGCTTCTCTGGGCAACCTGTTCCAGTGTCTCACCACCTTCATACCTAGTATCTAATCTAAATCTCCCCTCTTTCAGTTTAAAACTGTTGCCCTTCATCCTATCACTACACTCACTGATAAAGAGTCCCTCCCCATCCCTCCTTGTAGCCCCCTTCAGATACTGGAAGGCCATTATAAGGTCTCCCCAGAGGCTTGTCTTCTCCAGGCTGAAAAACCTCAACTCCCTCAGCCTGTCCTCATAGGAGAGGTACTCCAGCCCTCTGAGTTTGTCTCCCTAGCACAGTTAGTGTTCATCCCACAGGATTTTGTTTGTGCCAAGGAGAAACATAGGAACAGATCACTAAGGAGACAGCAGTGCCTCAAAGAACATGTCCAAAATACCAATATTTGGATATATACAGTTAAACGTTCATACATATGCAGGCATGTGTATGAAGAACACATTTGCCATCTCTTACATTTGGCAAAGTCTAGGAATCTATAGCATGAATACTTCATATTAATGAATACTTCATATTAATTCTGATTTCATCCACAGCTCAAATTCAAAGTTAAAGATGTTCAAAGGAAAGGAAGAAAATTCCAAAGAGCATAAAAAGACAAGAAACACTTTTTCAGTGCAGGCCAGTGGTCCATCTAGCCCAATTTTCAGTCTCTGTGCATTTCTAAAGCATGAAAAAACAAAATAGTGTCCTCCATAACATGGTTGTAAGATATCTTTGGGAGTTTCATAGTTATTGTGGATTTTCCAGCTCTTTAACAAAAAAAAAGTTAAATAAGCTGCTGGGAAGGAGGAGAAAGAAAGTAACTGTCCAATTTCTAACAAAATTCCTTTCCCAAATGCAGGAATTGGCAAGAAAACTGTAATTGGCAACAAAGAGTAAGTAAGATTAATGAATTAAAGCTTTCTTGTGCCTCAGTGAAATCAAAAAGAATTTTGCTATCTCAAGCCAGTCCAAATGCTTTCTCCAAATGGAACTAAACAGGCCGATATTCTACCAGAATGCTTTCTGTCTGTTGTGAAGGTCTAATCTTAAAGTTTTCTTGAAGTCCATAGAGTTGTAGTCTAAAAAATCTGATTCTTAAGGTTAAAAGAAAAAAAGACAGCAGAAAACACTAAAAATGAAGAAAACCCCCTTTTTTGTCTTCTTAACATATCAATCAAAGCAAAAAGGTACAAAACTGTTCGCAAAACTTCACCATGCATTTCATATGCGCAAGCTCAAAGGGTCTGGGGGGAAAAAATAGGATCCAATAATTATGCCTAAATGGATATCTTAGAAAGGGATCACAATTTTTCACCGAGAGGTTTGTAGGCCCTCTCGCTTTGTGTGCATCCCACTGTGTACCTCTTCTCATTGTTTTTCCTACACCACTTGAAGTTAAATATGCACAAGAAATAGGAAAAAAACCTGCTAGGAAGTAAAAGGAATTGGATTTGCCTGGTTTTATTACTCCGTCTAAAGGAAATGTAAAAAAAAATAAAGAGCAGAGAATAAAAAATAAAGGGGTAGAGCAGATCCACCAGAATTATTTAAGCTCTTACAATCTGAAGTTTCAATAACGACACAGAAAAGGCTGCTTTTTTCTTTTTAAATTATGTTTTATGTTGGCAAACATCTCTTTAATTTTCTCTTGTCTCTGCTCTTCCTGGTTTCTCTGGGGACCGGCAGCCAAAGTACTGAAACACTGCGATAATGTTCTATCAAAGGCAAGAAGAAAAGAAATAACTGAGAATCAGAGAGAGCCAAGCGTGATGTGGCAAAATTTTGAGGCTAGCGTGGTTTTGAGGTTAACTTCCAGCTAAGCAGTTTGGAGGCTTAACTAAGCCCAGCCTTCGAACTCAAGGTGCTGCTGTGCTTTTACCCAAGTCCTATTCAGGAGCTTCTGCTCTCACGGTGCTCAGTAAGATATAACAAGGCACCGCACAAAGCAGATGCAGTTAAGGACACTTAAGACTTCCAGCTGGAAATTCTTCCTTTTTAAGAGGTAAGTAATCAATTTTCCCTCTTTATTTTTAATCTCAAATTTGGCATTGTGAAGCAAATTCTCTACCCTGAAGCATCCCCCCCCTTCCCTCCAGCGCACACTGGTTTTTAATGAGCTTGGCCATTTGTTAGCTGGAAAGAGCCAAAAAAATGTCTAGTTTCAGATGTTTTTCCTTTTTTTTTTTTTTTCATAGTGTCGGACCAGAATCTGGAAAGGGGGAATGGGAATAAGGCATTTAAGAAGGCTGGTATTCATGCATTAAAATATAACTGAAACTGGGGTTCTGGTTCTGCATATGAGACTCCCACCCAAAGTACTTTAGAATTCAGTGGGTTCAAAGGGATTTTGCACCCCCATATATGAACATCAGCAGGTAGCTTTTATATTTGTAAATTCTGTCTCAAGATCACCTTGTAATGCAGGCCTTTTGTGATAAAATCTTATGTTCTTAGTAGCCCATAGAGATGAAGATGCTGTCATGTGTGATTCTCTAATATGTTTTAATTCTTCCTCCAATCAAAAAAGCAAAGCTAATGCCATCATCTCCACTTCGGGCTTCTCATTGCCTCCCATCACTGGAGAGCTCTCCCACTGGAAGTCTGCTGATAGTATGAGGGCCAACTTTGCTTTATTTCCTGCAGCCATACTCTGTGGTTCAGGGTGTCTCGTGTTAAACAACAGTGCACAACAACCTGAAAATTTTACATCAGCCCAAAACCTTCGCCTAGACATTGCAGAAGTTGCTAACAAACTGCCATGGATCAAGCTCCACGTGCTAAGAGCAATTCATTTTGATGCAGTCTTTCTGCTGTGGGGGCCTGGGAGGACCTGCAGGAGGCAGAGCAGATGCTGAGGTCTCAGTTCAGACCATAATCACTGGTCACCAGTGAAGTTCTGGCATGGACCAGGACCCTGCTGTGCAAGAAGAAGCTGCCCATGCTCCAAAGATCTTCCCATCTGATGCTGGAGTTTCCTTAGTCACTGTATTTCACAGTATGAACTGGTGATGCTGCCAAAGGAGAGGTCCTTTCCCTCTCCTTCCTGAGCCTGCACCTCTTCCCTGCCAAGCTCAGGAGCAGCAGTTGATGTGGCGTGTGGGGAACTGGATTGGAGAACTAATCCAGGTTTATGCAAACTCAATGGGAAGGAAAAAGGAAAAAGAAAAAAAGATTTAATTCCCTCCTTGCTGCCAGCTGGCTCAGGGTTTCTTTAATTCCTGTGCTCAGACCCCGTGGTCTGGTGGTGGTGTCAGCTCTGCAACACCTGAATAGCTTCATCCTCAAGGTGGCTGTATTTCACGGCTGAGTATTTGTCCTTTCGTGCGAGTACACAGTAGCTATTAGCTTCAAGCAGAGTTTTTGAGCTGGATGTGCCTCTTCAGCCAGAACGGGACTCAAAACATAAAAAATCAGAATTTTAGACTGAGGCCCAGGGTCAGGCTGCCTAACCCAACCTGCCAGGTTAGAAAGGCCAGGACTGCCAGGCTGCCTGCTCAAGGAGACGAGAAAAAAGGGCACTTCCATGGGGCAATTTTGATCTTAAATGGGCTGAATCTCATTCTTAGTGTTTTTAGTCCTCCTAAAGCCTGCAGTGTCCCAAACCCTCATTTAAATACCTTCGTTAAATACTTATATGTGTTCCTAGATTTATACGGTAATGTAGTACTATTGTTAAGAATGAGTTCAAGACACCAAGTAAGATGAATATTTAGTTACTGTGTATAAGCACTTACAAAGAAATGTAGTATATTCATTGCAAATAATAATAATAACAACAATTATGACCTTTTCAATTTGTCTGAGACATTTCCCTGAAGAAACCAAAACTTTTTTTCCCCAAATAGACATTTTACAGTTACTTTAATGTAATACATGTTTTTTAAAAAAAAGGCTTTTCAAAGTCTCCTGGAGTGCAAAGTGATTTTTTCAATTTATATTAATATAACCTATTTGGAAACGTTTTGATTCTGGCAGAACAGGAAGAATTGGACTTTTAATTTTAAAACAAAAGGGCTGCAGATGGTGGGACTTTGTGGTATTTGGCAACCTTTGGATTTCAAACAAATATTTAGCAGAAAATTCTGATAAAGTAAGCCAAAGCATAATCAGATGGTAAAGCACTTCCAGAAGATAGAACCTCAGCATTTGTCTTCTGAGTATTCTGCAAAGTCTCAGTCTCCCTGCTGCAATAAACTGCCAATATCTGGCAATCTATTTTGCAGGAGGATGGCATTTAATTCTGCTTCCTTCAGTGGAAGCTAATTCCTTATTCAGATTAATGTATTTTAGTTCGTTTGCAACTGTCTAATAATAATTTCCAAAAAGAGTTTTTCAAAACCCTGTCAGAGATTTGGTGTGAGACAAAGCTGCAGTGGGCTTGAGAAGAAGCCTTGGTTTTCCCCATGAAATTATTTTGGAAAATTTTTTTTCATGTCAGTGCAAATGCAGATTATACCCTACATCATTCAGAAACACTTCACCTGACATAAGTCTTTGCTATAGAGATCTTAAAATTTAGCATGTTCCCATGCTTATGAAAATTTAATGGTTTTTTTTTTTGTGTGTGTGTGTGATTTGAAATGAAAATATGGTGGGATTCAGCTCACCTAATCTTAACCAGATGAAAGGTAAATGCATAATCTGAACATTCTTTCTCTGTCCATGATGTCTCTGAAGGGTGAATTCATCACCACCTAAAGTTTTTGTTTAGAAAAGTGAAATGTGCTGCTTCTGGACGTTCACCCTTCTCTCCTCTGATTGCACACTGGGTCCAGTTTGGACCAGATGCCAAACATAAAAGGGTTCAAACTTGAAGAAATATATCCCATCTTTGGGATGGGTTTTCCCACTGTGACCCTCTGTATGAGCATCCTCAAAGTGCTACATCCTGGACCCTCAGTGGCAGGGCAGGGTCACAGCCTGACTCCAGCAGACCAGACCAGGCACCTTCCCCTCCAGCAAATGGCCTCATGTTGTGGGCATTTGTCAAGAAGCGGAGAAGAAACGGCCTGACTCCACAATCCGTCTCACAAACATCACCAACCTGTTCCTAGAGACTTGGTCTGCAATCGCAGTCAATCGCACTGGACAAAAAAAAAATAGTAGAAATGATCCAGCTGAATATTTTTTAACTGTCCTGCTCAACTGAGTTTTAAGACTGTCTACTACGAGAATTTTTCCCTGGCACAACCAGAATATAGTTAATGAATAACAAAATTCAACAGGGACAAAATGGAGAGAATTTGTGACATTAGGGGGACGAGGCTATTCAAATTTGAAGTGCTGGGAAACAAACAGATGACGTACGACACGACAACAACTTCAGGGTTGGACCATCTAAAATCTACACAGTCAGCACAAAACTTGAGAATACTGATTTCATTCTAGAAAGATAACAAAAGGACCAAGGCAAAGCAACAATCTATCAAGGCTTCTCTGATTATTTAACACATCATCTATAGCCTCCAAAGCACTGTTTTGACTCAACATACAGGGTGGTCTTTTTCCTGGAGAACTTGATCTGCAAGAAGGCAAAGGATGAAGGACAACACCAAGTAGTGAAATGTCCATACTTTCAAAGCAGTGTCAGAGTCAGAAGTAAAATTAAGTGCTTTTTCAGTAGGGGTTGCAAAATCCCAACTTTAACACCAACTTTGTCTTTGACCTTAGTCCTATCATTTAAGCACTGCATCTTCAATTTGACATTTGCAAAACTCAGCTCACAGGAATCTGTTTCAAGGGAGGAACCTAGATTGCGCTTTGGGGACCAGAATGCAACCAAAATTCTTAAGAAAACTGCGTTATTTGCTGTGCGGGCTCCTAACTGTTCTGGTTCTGTCTGTGTAAATTCTCTGACTCAGCTGCTGCTGACATCTCCTCCTTGTTTAATATTATCTGTGAATTTCATTCCTTTGCAATTCAATTCCACTTCCCGATAATTAATAGAGATGTTAGATGAGACCAGACCTAGCACAAATTCTCCAGATACCCTGCAAGATACCTTCCATAAACTTGTTACATTATCATTTATCATGATTCTTAGTTTACAATCTTTCAGGAGGTTTCCAGCCCACATGACTGATTTCCCATTCAAGCTGATCTGAATTAATTTTTCTATTAGGATTTCCTCATAATCCAAGGAATGGGCTAGACCGACCTTATAAACCTTTTATGTCTTTAAACTCTTGATGTTACATGGAAGAGAATAAGATTTCTTGTAAAACTCCAACAGATCCTTGAATTTCTCCTGTTGCACCACAGCATACTTTATGATGAGAAAATCAATGTAAGGGAGAGGAAGACCTGAGTTGCAGCAGAATATAAATTAATGAATATGTGGTTCTCCACCAAAATCTTCATCTGAAAATCCAAACTGCTCCTTCACAAAGCAGCATCTGAAACGTCCTTTCTGTCTACTGCGTCCTTAGTGAAGAGGCTATAGGAAAGACCCAGTTCAAACTGGTCCTACCATTTCAGGATGCACTTGAGTTTCTTTGAGTTTCATTCTGGGCTATTCTCTCTCCTGGTTACCTTTTATTTAGCTACAGTAAAGGAAGTGAAAAAATGTCCTATTTTGCCTTTATTTTTCCTTGTCATTTTTGCTACATCAAAGAGTAATTGGGTTTTCCACTAAAAAAGTATCAGAATCATTCCTAAAGGAGTGATGTTCAGATCTGTTAAGTAGTGACAAATGACCTGCTTTAGCTTTCCTTTTGAGGTGAATATTCTGATGAAAAGACCACTGAACCATATGCAGTTACAGTATTTGGTGTTTATATAACTCATTTTTTTTCCCTTCAAGGATCCTGCCCTCTTTCTCCCAGCCCCAAAATCTTATACTAGAGGCAAGAGGGTGGTAAAAGTTATAAGGATACAAGCTTTATTCTTTTAGGATAAAAACTTCCTCTTTTATCTAAAAGAAAATTCTTCTCAAAAATGAAATATCGTTAAATATTTTATGAGATCAGGGGAGCTCTTAAGCTTGTCAAGCTTGTGAAATTTATTTTTGGGTATATACCTAAAGCCTAATACTTGTGCTAATCTTGGAGCCTGGGGAAAGAAAGGACTGGGGAGACATTTGTAAATATTCAGAAATGTTCGTGTTTCTTTGCTGGTGTCTCAACTTCCTGTGCAATTTACAATGATAAATCTGTTGTGCATCAACTGGGTGAGCAGTGATTTTTACGTGCAGACACAAAATCAGTTATGGACAGGAAAATTAATGTTAGTTAACAAAGAAACACCAGTGGTAGAGCATTTATTGCCACACTTTCCAGCCACTCCTGAAGAGGAGTGGGTTCGTCACCTGGATCCAAAACTATGTGGTGTGATCTCTACTGGAGGATGTTTTATATGTATCTGTGAATAAAACCTCCCTCAGTAGGACAGGAGTCAAGAACTTGAGCAAACTGAAGTGTGGATTTTAAGAAGAAAAATGCACATGAACATTTCTTTGTTACGTCTCCTCAGGACTGAATTTGTTAATGTATTTAGTTAATGAATCAAAATCTGCTCTAAGAAACCATCCTGGAAAATGGCTAGGAAAAGGGTGATTTATATTTAATTCACAGGCCCCGTCAAACAAGAAACTGTGTTGTATAATGAAGTACCGCTAACAGCATCTTTCTTCTTAACGAACTGCAAATTGTCTTACAAATTAAACCTGCTCCCGAAACTGGAAGTGAAGATCACTTGGCCCATTAATATAGTGTCTTGTTTTCCCACGAAAAATGACATAAAGAAACCCAAGGCACCCTGTCGGGGGACACATTCATGTCCACGGCTGTGTCTCCAGCCACACAGGGATGCTGTCAGGCAGAGGTGGTGGGGTCATTTCATTTCTCTGTGATTTTCAAACCAGAGGGACCCCCGCCTCCCCAAAGTTTGAATATTGGAAAAGATTTCCTTTTAAACTAACTTTTTTTTTTCCTTTATTTTCTAATCTACAGTATAAAGTGAGAGAAAAATACTTTGGAAAGGATTTTGAAAGAATATTTTGAAAGAACCATTTCAACACACAAAAAAAATAGAAGCATTTTGCTGGAGATATGTCAAAATGAAACTATGGGAACCTGCCCTTCTTTTTTCTTCCTCTAAGACAAAATTAAGGGCAGGGTAAACATCCTTTCACCGACACTTTTGATTTCAAGAGTACTGTAACTTCTGATAGAGAATGATTCAGCTGAAATGTGCCCTAGGTTTAGCACAGGTAATGCATGATTTAGCACAGAGGGAGCAAAACACACTCTATGGCCACTTTTGAATCGTAGCACCCTTCATGAAGCTGTTGACACACGTGCAAAACTCCACCATGCATGTGGTAAGACTAACACCTCCCCAACAGACTGACAACACTTGTGTAACACTGGCAGAAGCAATCATGCAAGGTGTAAGAAAAGCCAGACCCTGCCTTACACAAGGGCAACTTCTCTGTCTTGCTTGGGTACCTAACTTGGGCACTAGTTTTAGGTGCCCACTGAACCGGTCCTATAAGTGACTTTTGTACTATATAGATATTATATATAAAATATAAATAAAAATATATATTATCTATAATACATATAAATAAATATATATATTGCAAGAGGATACGCATTAGGTGTTTGGGCTTCCCTATGGAGGTATTCACTGGCACCTCCCAGGTCTCCCACTGACTGCACAAATAAATTAGCTGTGGTGGACTGGCCCATTAGGAGCCTGATCTTTAATCCCAAATTGCATACCCTAGAGAGGTGGGCTGCATTTCAGTTAAAGCCCCTGCAACGTGGCATTGCCTTCAAAGGCATGGGAGAGGTAGGGAAGACTGCCCTTTGCCTTCTCATATGTCCTCAGAGCAGGTTTTAGGGCTTGTGCAATTTGGTGCCTTTATAGATGAATTATTCTGGGAGGTGCCAAAACATTTGCCATGGTACACGTGGAGGAAACATTATACACCTGTGGTGCCAACTGACTTTTTCCATACTATTTATGATTGTTATCAGACCAAAAACCTTTCTGCAATATTAGCCAGGCAGTGATGTGCCAGTCTCACAGCCTGCGATCCCCCAGCAGCTCCCTGGCTGTGGTACCAGTTTGCTAGCAAAACTGGACTGGGGAAGGGCACATTTTGCGCTGGAATGCAGAACCAGTGAGAAAAGCTGATCTGGCCAACTTACGGCTGTGGGATGGTTGTCCAATATCTCACAGTGCCACTGCTGGGCACGCAGAGCTGGCATGGTGCAGGAATTAACCCACCAACGTGTGAGCAGAGTTAAGGAGAAAAAAGAAAAAGCCACAGAAAAATCTCTTTGCCATACCAGAGCTGCCCACCAACACATTATTCCCAGGTTGCCCTTGAGCCAGTTCCACAGTAATTCTTTTTAGCTGGAATTCCTCCCACTGCCACCCACCAGATCACACTTACTAATGTCATCAAAGATCTCTAAGCACTTCACCCAAAGTTCCTGCTCCCAAATGGCACAACCAGTGTAAAAACGAAGCTAATTCCTACCCAGTGAATCCAGGGCCAGGGCAATGACATCTGCCGTGGCATGTGATCATCTCTGCAATGCTCAGGAGCTCTGTCACTGCTCTCCTCCTTTCCAGGATCCTTCACAGCCCCTCTACCAAGAGCTTCCTTTACTCTCTGTTCTCCACATGAGCATCATGCACCTTGGTAGGTAGGACAACAGAGAACAGGACTAATATAGTGAGCAAGAGAGGTAGAAAAGACTTTACAGCTTGCCCTTTCTGCCTCCCGTTGTCTTCCCCTCTCTTTTCCATCACACACAGCACCTGCTCTCCTACGTTGTTGAAGACTGTTTCATCTGTATTTAAAGATGCTTTTCAGCTCCAGTCCCAGCCATGCACAGTGTGTCTCACTGTTTGCACTAGGGGTGTGCAATGGATGCGGGGTCTGCCTAAATTAAAGGCTTTCGGTAGAAATGCAAGATCATGATTTTTATAACTCAATTCACTCCTTCTGGAAAACCAGTCAGCAGGTTTTTTCACCATGACTTCTGTAATAATAACCATGCAGAGCTCTGCGTAGGGCTCTTTTCTCTTAATGGCTAAAAATGTTTAATACAGGTTTTGTTCCTAGATTACTATTTTCAAAATGTCTAACACTACCTTACCTACATCATTGTTTACCGACTAAGAAAGGTACGCAGGTGATATGCATACTCACATGTACATAAAGGACATTAAATAATTTAAGACCTTTTTTTGACATATTTACTAATCTAATTTTCTCCTTTTAAATTTACTCCCACTTCCACCAAAGAAAATATGTTTAATCTGTTAATGTTGTTTTAAGGATCTGATCCCTTCTCCATTAAAATATCTTTCTCTGGCTGGGAAGATAACACATCTTCTTTACTAAGGCTCATCAATTGTATTCTCCCACCTTGCTAGCATGGCAGTATCTGAATTTGTTTTAATTCTTGTTACAGATAGCAAGAACACCCATCCATTGTAAATTCAGGGGGAGACACTCAGAGCCCTCCAACAGCTCACACAGCCAGTACAGCAAGGGGCTCGAAAGACATTTTGGAAAGCCATAGGGATGGCTGAGCTCAGAAGATGTTATGTCAGTGTACAAACACTTCCAAGAGTTAATAATATTTAGTAAAGGAAATAATTTTTTTTTTCCTATCCACAGAGGAGTAGCTATTGTAGGAAGATGGCAAAGTGCTACTGGACTTTCTACCTTTGGCAAGTGGCTGACGTACGCCCCAGGTCTGCAGTGAGGAGCAGTCGTTACTAACTGTAATTATATTTTCCTTTTCTCTCTACCCAAACAATCTTCCAATTGCTTCTTTATTATTATTCACATCACGGTAAGGTCTCCAAAAGGCCTGGCACTGCATAAAAGGCCATGTCTACCAGCAAGTGCTGACAAAACTGGAGAGTGGAATAGCTGGGAGGGGCAAGGCATGAAGAAGCTGAACAAGGTCATCTGAAAGATCAATGGAGAATATTTGCTTGGCAGTCTTTGACATGGCCACCGCTCTCAGCTACTTGATGGGAAGGAATTAACCTCACATTAGACAGAACCTGCTGTCTACAGCTGTGGTGAGGTGAAGGTGGAATTCACTCCAGAGACTGATGAAGAACATTAAGTTCATAACTGAGGAACAGCAATGCAAAAAGAGAACCCTAAACCCCATCCTTATTTCCATACATTTCTACCATCTTTCTGTTGTTTGTTTATGTTGGGACAGCTTGTCCTGGTACAGGTTAGTACAGGTTAACCTGATTTCATGTCCCTGGTGCAGTCAGGGCTCATAACCTGGCCTTCCTTTAGGCAAGAGGGCTGTCTTAACACCTGGTCTAGCAGAGCTAAGAAAAGGACTGTTCCTAATGTGCTAAGCAGAGGAAGGAGGGGCGAATTTTCCTAAAAATGCAAGGAAATGCTTAATTTCTTGCCCACATGGAGCAGGCAGGCTGTCTGGTCAATGCCCTCGAGAGCTGATAGCTCCAGGGACATCTCCCAGCTAACCTGCTGCAGACACCAGCTCCACCAGCCCCTCCAGGTGAAAACAGTTGAAAGAACAAGAAAAAGACAGAAGACAGTCTTTTTTTTTTTTTTTTCTTTTCCCAAATAAGTTTTCCCAACCTGTGAGGCAGAAGGGGCTACTTGCCATCAAGCATTATCAGCTTGCTTTCACGCTACTGAGCAGCTACTCCAAGCTCAGCCTGCCCAATCCTGTCTTGATCCAAGAGGCTGAGACGAAAGCTATCTGCAGCCTCCAGCCTTCCTCTTCTGATACTTTCCCTGCTCGTGGCTTTTTTATTTGTTTTGCTTTGACTTGGCAAATTTTTCCAGTGACAGAGCACTCCAGAGGATGCAGAGCCATGGGCTTGGATTGGGACAGGCAGTACCCTAAATGGGTACAGAGCCATGTTGCCTCCAAGGAAGCATCTGGTCCTTGGAGTCAGAGTAATCTTATATTTGAAGCAACTTCACTGAAGGAATAAACAGTTTGTGGATATTATTGATATGCAGATGCCTACTCTGCTGTAGATGGGCTCTAGGTTTATATCCTCTTTGTCCCATGGATGTAGTCAGTGCCTCAGGGTTGTGTAAGGAGGAATTAGCCTTAGAGCACAGGGAAAGGCTCCGTGAACGCAATCAGAGGAAGGCTTTTTTAAAAGTACAGCTGTTAGCGTGAGAAAAATTGAGAATCTGGCCAGTAGCAAGTCTGCAATTACAGGTTTCAAGATGCTAAGTGAATGCTAGTAACTTTTCTGCTTAAGCAATAAAGGATTCAATATCCAGCTGATGCGCTTATCACAAATGTGGTAATAGAGATGTCCGTTTTATTGGCTGCTGTTTAGCTTAGTGTTCATAAATGACTGATACTTAATTAATTGAAGGCAGTATTACAAAAAACGATCTGCTTACAAAGGCTCCTTTTAAACAGCGGTTGCCATATTCATTAGATCTCTGGGAGGTAAATTCTAAGTTATTATGTTTTCTCAGATAAACTAGCAAATAAACATGAAAAGAAAGAGTAAAGGTGAAATACCTGTAAAAAATGCTTTTGTGCTTTTTTTTTTTCTTCCCCTCCAGGTAAGGACTGTGTTCAGAAATCACTCTAATTCTTTGTCGTGATTTTTTTTACTGCTCTGAGGAGAGGGGCACAACATATCCAAGCAGATACACACTGTTGTCCCCAGAATGGAGTAGATGGATATACCAACCAGGAATGTACCTTTTCCTGTGCTTCCTGTGGAAGTCTTAATTGACAAAAATGATGCCAGGATTTGTTAAAACTTGTCATTTAACAGTTTGATGTCTGAGGGTGAGTGCACGGTGTAGACCTGCCCAGTCTATGTTGTTAGGGCACAATCCAGACCCCAAGCACAGGAACACCGGGTTTCTTTGGCCTGGGCTGGGGAAAGCATAAGCAATCTCAAAAGTCTTCATCAAGACTTCATACACCCAGCTTTGTTTTCCTGCTCTGCCACAGTCTATCTGGATGACCTTGGCCAAGTCATTCTTCTGGCTGGGCTGCAGACTGCAGCGTAGCGTAGAAATAACTGTGAATGGGCTACAGACTGTCCCCACAGGAATGGGAGCAGGCGTTTCATAGAGCCTGGTCCACCTGGCCTTTCAGAAGACTAAACTATCCTACAGTGACCCCTGTGTTGCCAGAGTGGATTTTAAATCCATCTCCAGCATTTAAAACCACGCTGCAGGCTGAACTCTGGATGTAAGTGCCATCTCCCTGTTCCTCCTCTGGCGAGCAGAGAGACCAGGACTTCCCAACTTACAGAGGGGAAGTTAAGATAAGCGTAATCAAGTCTATAAATTCTTCCAAAACTACAGCAAGTAACAATTAAACAATCATTACCCTTTGCAGCTATATTTTCTTAGGAAAAGCCAAGCAGTTTCATTAGATTTTGCAGCCCAGTAGCAGCTGTTTTAAAACCAGAGCAGTTTGCCGAAACCTGCTCATACAGCTCCCACAAATGTCCCTCGAAAGACCTGAGAAGAGCTCACCCAGAGCCAATCTTCAGCCAGCCTCACCTGGCAGAACTTGAACCGATTTGAACTCCAGCAGGAGACAAGAGGAGGGACAAAGTGAGAGCTGCTCACAAGACTTGAGGGAAAGAAAACCCTACTAGATGTGTTTGCAGCTCCCAGACGGAGCAGGAGAGTGGCTGGAACAGCTCAACATTGTCATTGTGGCTCCCAAACCAGTATTAACCCATGTCAGCTGCAGACGACATCTGGAACACCTGCACAGTTTGTAAACCCACCGTATTATTCTTAGAAGAACTTTACTTAGTCTGAGTGCATTATTTACATTATTGAAAGAACAAGACAGAGCAAAATTTACTGGCATAAGTGAAGCAACCTGTCCTTTAAGAAAGTGAGGCAACCTAGAAGATCTTGATGGGTCTTTATGGTGCAGGAAAGTTTAGCTGAGAAAGCTCTAAAGGACATGGATGAGCGAGTGCGATGAACACTTGTCCACACTGAATAAGGGCAGCCAGATTTGACCCTCTTGTTCACATTCCTATGAGGTCTAGCCACAACCGTCCCTTCATGTCATGACTTAAGTAAAAAGAAATACAAAACCTTATAGTTAGAGCCACAGGGATTGTTCCCTTTCCTGAACATCCAGAGATTGATCTATCCCAGAGGTATTCCGAGGTATTTCTGGTTAAACACATCTAGACACCCCAAAACAAGGTGTTTTGGGTTTCTACAGTCTTTGCGCAGAGGTGCAGAGAGAGGGAGGTCAGTAAATAGCCTGGGAGCCTAGATTAGATCAGTATTTTGGCCATGGCTTGAAGGAGAGCTAGAGTTGTTTGCCCACAGCTTCCTAACCCTGTAGCTTGGTAGATGGGACAACAGAGATGACAGAGAGGGGGCTCACCTAGTGAACTAATCTATACAAAGTAGTAATTTATTCCCTGCAACTGGAGCCAAAGGTTCAGGGCTGATTGTGGTCCCACAACAATGTCCTTACCGTACCAGACAAAGAAAGACTGTGGCAGAATGTGTTCCTTTCTCAGTAACGCCAGGGACTCTTCCTATCCACAGAAATGGGTTGTAATCGTTAGCTTTTCTCTCAAGTGCAGTCACAGATTTTGGCGGCTTTACCTCCCTTCACTGATAAGTGGGTAGAAAGCCCCCTGTTCTGTCCAACTTTAAACCCAGGTGCTTAAGGGCATTTATTCCTTCATCTGGAAGACGATACACAACAGCTACTTGGGGGACTGGAGGTGCTGGGCTGGTACTCGGCACTGTTCAGACTCAGACATCTATGCTTTTGGAAAACCTGTCTCTGTGTGAATTATCTACCGATCCTTTATTCCAATAAATCTCTAATCCAGGCCAGATTATTTTTTCCTTTGCTTTTATCTTTAAAAAAGGAGGACTTGTAGGCACCCTCCTAGTAAAAAAAAACATATTGCAAGTGACCCCATCTTTGCCAGGAAGACAAGAAAAGAAATCTGGATTGAGAGAGTAGAATGACTATTTCTGTATAAAGCTGGTTTATAATGATGTTAGTTCAGATTATCACTGTTTTCCGCTGAACAACTTTAATCCTGACTTTAAAAACAAGCAAGATGGAAAGAAAGCACTTTAATTCTGCAATAGCAGGATTGTCTTCGCAATGAACTAAAAGATAAAATTTGTTCAGGGGTATTTAATCCAGAATAACTCGTGTTTCTGAGTGATCCTCGCACTCAGGACTTTCCAGCAGCAGCAAGGACACCTTTTCATTTCCACACACTCAACTCAAACAGCCACAACTCTGCACAAAGCAATTTCTATAACATCTAGAGCAACGGGAACAAATCCCAACGGTCCCACCTGGCCTTTTTACTGAAGCAAAAAGACCGGTAAAATCAATCTATGTCTCTGCTTCACTTTTTTGGGGGCAGGGACTGGCTTGACTTTTTTTCCCTCGTAAATGAACAGTAAGAAACAAATTATAACTTCAGGATCGGGCCAGTAGTTGCAAGAGCACTACCTCCCTCATCCCTGAGGATCTCTGTGAAAAAAAGGGGAATGAGTAACCCCAAAGAGCCTCTCTGGTTTGCAAGAAGGACCGTACCCTCTTCCCTATGACCTGAGCCACGAGTAACTAGTGTGCTAAGGAGTTTGTTACACTCTATTAAATAAATAATCCTGCATCTGGTGCAATGCCCGGGGGGAGCACGCAGATATACTATAATATGCAGAAACTTTTTTCAGCAGCCACCTGCAAACTTTGCACCTTAGTTGCTCCTAGCGGGTTAGTCCTGGTGAGCTGGGTTGCTCCAGATGAGAGGGAAAACAGATGGGTGCTTGTGTGCCAGGGAAATATTCCTGAGATCATCTGTGCCGAATTGCCTGTTCTTTTAAATTGGAAGGACTGAAACTTCTTTCACCTTTTACCTCGTTTCGCCTTTGCTGGAAGCATCTAGCTGATGGGATCCGTCCCAAAACTCCAGCCCATCCATCAGCGGCAGAGTTAATTATTTTCACACTGGGAGAAAAAAAAAAATTCCACCTCCCTTCCCTTTCTTGGCATGCAGGTGAAGAAAAAGAAGGCAGGACACCTGAAATCGCTTCTGGCCCAAACCTCCTGCTGCTCCTACGGCACTCGCAGGGGCAGGGAGATACAGGAGCTCACTCCGCATTTGAGGAAAGCCTTTTCTGGCCGTATTAAAGATAAATTATCCCGCCACGGCAGCGGGGGTGGAAAAGGTGATGGTGAAACCCCAGGTCTCAATCTCCCCTCCCGACCCCCTGTCCCTTTTCCCCCCATGTATTAACCCTTCAAGGCGTTGCAAGGTCTCCCGGTCCCGCGGTTCTTCTCCGCTCCCTTCTTCTCCTGGTGCCTTCGCATCCAGTCCCCCCACCCTCCCTCCTCGTACAGAACAATAGCGAGGCACCGCTCTCAGCTGCTTCCCGAGGAAAGCCCAGATCACACACATTTAGATACAGAGAGATAGATATGATTATATTTCTCTTTGCTGTTTAGGACAAGAAATGAAGTGCTGCCTCTTTAATTGGCAAAAGCATGCAGTAAGAGCATACCTTTAATTTAGTGTTGGGATAGCTCACTTGCACCCTGGCTGTTGTCTTATTGGAGAGGGCAGCCTGCCTCAGATCCTCTAGCACTGAAATAATATCATCCAGCACGCATTTCTTATCCTGATTTCTCAACACACACAGATGGGAAAAAGTATAATTATAGCCTTTGTAGTTCACCTTCATTTCCAGCACGGCTCGGTGGATCTGCAGGATCACATCAGCCTGATGCAAAATATTGCCTCCGGGTTTGGAGAGGAGAATCACCCTGCCATACCTCCCCGGGGTGTGCAAGTCCGAATACAGCTGGCTTTTGGATTGATCGAGGGAGAAAAGGCTGCTGGCTAAGCTCCTCTCGATCTTGGCCAGGCTGTGGCTGGGGGCTACCAGGCTCTCCAGGTCAGTGTCAGGCTGGAAGCGGTTGAGCAGGCTGAAGCCGAAGATGATGGTCAGGACTGCGGGCACAGTGAGGAAAAACACCGGATGCCTGCTCACGAATAAGCCCAGCTTGTAGAAAAACGACTGGAGCCCTCTGTGTATCACCTGCCGCAGCATCCTCCACCAGATCCAGCCTGCAGATGCTCCTGGCCGTCTTAGAAAGCACATGTGACATGTGTAGCTCCTTACCCCTTCCTGTCAGTTTCCCTTTCTCTCTCTCCCTCTCTCTCTACTACTCCTTTAAAAGACTGCAGCAAGTTGCAGCAAGACAGCCAAATATTGATCAATGGGGTGTGTGTGTGCGTGTGTGTGTGTGTGTGTGTGTCGGGGGTGGAAGGG
>JAOXJM010000023.1:112244575-112269172 GCA_026413425.1 Tringa solitaria | reverse complement strand
TTCTTCCTTATATCTAATCTAAACCTCCCCTGCCGCAACTTCAGACCATTTCCTCATGTCTGAGTCCAGCTTCTTTCTTTTTAAGAGTAATGCAGATTTTAAAAAACAAAACAAAACACAAAAACAACCCCACCCAAAAAAACAACCAACAAACAAACAAACAAAAAAAACCCCAGAAACAAAACCAAAAAACCCCAAGAACCAAAAAACCAAAGCAAAACTAGCGGGACACTGGCTGCAGGAGTGTGAAGCATTTGACTGCTGCCTGGAGGGGATCTAGTCCTGTTCCTGCCCCTGTCCCAGGGTTCCTATGGGCTCTAAGTCTCCTGTCAACTTGGGATCACCAGGTCCATTTTGGCAAACCACTGGACTTTCCCAGCCAAAGCTGTGGTGGGTGTTGAGCTGGGGATATGACCATCCTGGTAAACGAAGCGGTGCCAAGGCCCATTTTCTAGCCCTGGGGCCAGCTGGCACAGCCTGGCTGGGTCTGTAGTGCCAAAGTACCTCAGTCTCTGGCTGCATCCAAACCGACAGCTCAGAACCATCCCTGGCTGGTGCTGGATCCTGACCCACAGTCAGGAATGCATTGGGAAAGTGCTGGTTGTTTTGGGCCAGAATCATTCCAGGCACCATTCTGCAAATGTAAGAATATAAACGATTGCATTCCAGTGCTTGGGAATGTTCCCGGGCACTGTTCAATCTACTGACAGAGGTAATTACAGGATGGGATTTGCCCAATCAAATGTAGATGCCTACATATGAGACTGTTGTCTGGGTCTACCTCAGACAATGTATAGTCAATGAAGAGAAACACTTGGACATCATTTCTCTCATCGTATGAGATCTAGTTATTATTAAGTGGATGTCTAATAACGGTCACATGGATTGCACCATAAAAGCTGTGTTAGTTAACACTGACTATAAAAGTAGCCCGGAAACACTAGGTCACTACGTAATGAACAATTTACCCCAATATAGACAACCCAGAGTAATTATAATCCAAATGTAGGTATCACAGACAGTGCTAGAAACAAAACTGGAAGAAAATCTCTGTGGGAGATCAAAGATTCAGTCTTAAACTGGTAAACATTCCCTGAACCATCTTTTCCTGTATTTTATTAAACTTTTCTCTTCCTCAGGTTTTATCTTCTGGCTGCTTTCACAAGATGTGACTAAGTCTGTGTATATCTGAATATATGGGGGCCTGATTCTGTTTGCAGGTCCCTTGGCAGCAGTGTAAGAGCAATCATAACAATTTACATTTATACACTTCCTTCCACCTGATAGCCTCAGAGTGCTTTACAAATACTGATTGATTATGTTTCACATTACTCCTGCGGGATGGCTATAAAACAGAAAAATAGAAGAGTGGATTATGAATGACTGGAACTAAGAGATAGGCAATGAGAAAAGAAAAGCATGCCGTTAGAAAAAGGAAGGACCATTACTTCTCTATAAAATCAGGAACTCAGTGATTTTGTCCCCATTTGCACCAGTCAGAAATTCAATTTTCATGCCCCAAATTCCTGGCAAAGTATGGATTTAATTCAGGACATATCTTGGTCTTAATGAAAACTCTGGATGCTCTTAAGTCTTGACACAGCATATGTTCTATATGGAGTAAAGGTGATTCTCAGGTGTGATATCAGATTTTTTTTGCACCGGACTAATTTAATGTACTTGATAGCAAGGCAGGCTGCTTAGCCAATACCCATAAGTGAACAAGACAGATTCCCCTATCAGTAGAGACAATATAGATTTATATAAGTCAAGTGGCTTCCCAGAGAATGTGATCCAGTTTATCTGACTCAGTGTCAAGTTCCTCCCAAAAGAAGAGGTGAAATTCCCTATGTGGTCAGTGGGGATAAGCAGGGCGCTCTGGAGGCCTCCAAGGAAAGATCTTGCCTGCCTAAATTTAGTCACCTAAATTAGATAAAGTAAATCTTCCTTTCAAGGCCTTAAAGACATCTGTCATCACTACTTGCCTAGGAACTTGTGTGCTTACTGTAGAACTGCTCCGATAGGAACCAAAAATACAGGTGGTGTTTAGAAAGCCAACCCAGGCAAACTGGACCCCACCTCAGGAAAAGACATACTAGAAAAATCACAAGCGAGTATCGGAGTGGCAGTGAAAGGAAAAAAGCGTGTCCTTCACCAAAGACTCACCTGCTTGCCCTGTTTGCTGGCTTGCTGTCCGAGGAGGCTGCGGTCCCTCCCCTGCCACAGCGCTGCTCCTGTTGAGTGATTCACAGGCTCAGCCCCGGGAATCCTCCTCCCCACTCCTCCTCCTCGTTGGCTACATAACCTTGTCTGGGTTCAACTGGCTGAGCGATGTGTATTGCTGTGCACTGTTGCTCCATTCTCTGCATTATTTAGCATGCTGACAGCAAATACCACCAACAGTGATCTGCCTTCCAGAAATACGGGATAGCAACAGAGCTAGCAACAGTCTATACAGAACCCAACTTAGAGCATCCTCCCTCCGTCATCGTTTCCCATTGACAAACCCCTTTGCAGGTTTGTGAATGAGCCTGTTCTTAATCTCCTTAACAAGTGTTTTGTTGATATTATATGGAACTAATTTTTTAATCAAAATGTTATGCAGCAAAAAGTCAAACACCGCACAGAAGTCTAAATAGATTACATTTTCGTTGTTACCTTAATTAGTCAGCCTTGGAAAATCATCAAATATTTAAATTGCATTTGTTTTATGAGACATGTTTTCTGTACAGTTTTGGTGACTAGTATTAATTAATTATATTCCCTATTACTTATTCATTCTTCATTAATTCCGTATTAATTTTGTTTTTTTTTTTTTCCTGTATCAGTTCTGTTATTGAAATTACACTGGTTTTCCCAGGAGATCTCATTTATCATTCGTTATAATTGACACACATCAGCAGGTTTCCCACCCTTTGGAACATCTGGATTCTGTTCTTTTAGAAAATGCTTTTCTAGAAACTGTTTGGGCATGAAAGTTGCCTCAGCCTGCAAATTTTCCTTTGTTTTGAATCATAGCCTCTCTAGTTTTTCCTGACGGTGTTGAGTAGCTGTGTCAAAAGCAGGGACGTCATTTCAGTCAACTTCTATGGGAGATGAGGAATACAGACGAAAGGAGAGAGGCAGTAACTGCAGGAAAAACACTCCAGTCCTGTATGAGTTCAGTAGTTTTGAAATATGAGAATGAGCAGAGAGAGATAGAATAGGGAGAAGACCCATAGGCAATTATCCCATGACATGAAGTGCACATGGAAAATGGAATGGTCACTTCATTTCTGGCACAAATTACTATACAAATGCTTCCTCCCCTCCTTCTTCTCCCTTCTGCATGTGCATTTAGTGGTTCTATACCACTGTCTACTTTAACCGGCTGCTTCTGCCTTTGATGGATCCTAACCCTCACCAAAGACCTCAAGCTTTTAGAAGCTGTTATATGCAAGGACAAATCCTTCCTCTCAGCCCATGTCGTTCGTTGCAAGAGTCTGGTACTATTCCTGGCCAGGAGAATGGAAATCTCTGATGGTTTAGGTTATTCCATGAGGGAATGGACACCACTGTACATCATAATCGTTAGCATTTTCTTAGACTGGATCCTTCAGCAAGATGGGTATTTTAAGAAACTGCTTCTCTCCCTTACTTGTTAGAAGCGTTAAGAAAGTTTAAATATTTGATAGCGTTTTTGCTTCCATTTTCAGCAAGAGGGTCAACTGTAATCAAATCAGGTGGCTCAGAAAGGGAATGACAGAAACAAAGGAATAAAAATCAAAGTAGACCAAAAATAGAAGAGGTTGTAGAGAACACTTAGATGAATTTAAATTGGATTCTCAGTTAATGTATGGGAAAATATCTTGGTGTTATTGTCAAGTGTCTGTGAACTCCTGGAAGTCAGATGAGGTCCCGTAAGACAGGAAACAGCAAATAAAGTGAACATTTTTAAAATGGAAGAGGAGGAATAGCAGGCCAAAGGATACTGACCAGCCAGCGAACCAGGCATAATGAAACAGTAGCTGTCAGCTCACAGGGAGAAAAGAGCAGTAATGAGGCTTTTTTTTTTTTTAAGAAAAAAGTTTCATTTTCTTCTACAGCAGGCTTCAGGATAGGTAAGAAGCAGTAGATAAATAATTGACTTTAGGATGTCTACTGACATTGTTTCATATTATTTTCTCACAAACAAACTGGAGAGAGACGGTCCTGATAAAACTGAAGTAATGTGGATAAAACACTGGTTGGAAAATGACTGCCTGAGAGTAATTATGAGTGGTTCATTTTCCAAATGGATGCACTGTGACAGATTTCTCAAGACTCTTTCTTTGGTCAGGTGTTACCAAATATTTTGAGCTATGCCAATGATCAAACAGGGAGTATGAATATTACTTTTGCAAATGGGATCAAATGGGGTGAGGGCTGAAAGGACTGGAGAAGGGAATAGAAATCAGAACGGGGTGGAAGAAATGGATGCAATTCAACTAAGTGCACATTTGTACACTCAGATAATAATTACTTTAAGACAGGATATGGAATCTCTGGATTAATAGGTATTTTTTAATAAAAGGGGTTTTTTTTACTGATCACAATCTGGAGATATTTCAAAAAAATCAGGCCACTTCCAAAATAGCCAGACATCATATGGGATGTGTCTCTAAGACATGTCACTTAATCCTTCTGCTTACACTTTAAGGCCTGATATGGTTTAGTCCCAGGGATGTTGCAAGTAATAAAGAGATGAACCAGAAATATACTTGATTTGGCCAGTGTGAAGTTTGGTCCAAACTTGAAGTTTTGATTCTGAGGACACAACTCAAGGACCAAAGGCTGTTTGAGAGATCCTATCTCAGTGCTGTTTAAGGATAGCCAGTCTACTCTGAGGTTTAATTTCTACCTGTTGGCCAAAAAAGGTCATTTCTTTTTCATTTGTTGAAACAATTTCCATTGCTTACACATGAGAAAACACAAGGAAGCAAGAAAAGTGGGGTGTTCATCTTTATGCAAAGTGACTGCCACTCTTCTCCTACCTCAAAGGGGACATAAATCATCTCTGCCTCCATACTTCCCTCAAGTTGTAAAAATCTCTGTCATTGCAATAGTGACCTCTTCCTCTCTTCCTTGCAAATTCACATCTGTATGAGAAGAAGTTTCAGGAACCAGTGCCCACTTTTGACACAGCATTTACTCAAGAAACAGCCACAGAATATATCAGACTTACTTCACTGCAGGCAGGTTCCACTACAATGCATGAGATATCATACCCCAACAAACCATGAATTGATGCTTCAGTCAATATTTTTCCTCTGATGTTCTTTGCCCAATTTAATTATTGGGTTTGACTTCAAGATTCTGTCATCATCAGCATGAAAATGATCGCCTGAGTAACTCACTGCAGCAGAAAACTCATCATTTGATATCAATGGCTTTTAATTAAATTGCAATAAAAGATAAACAAAACTTTTCAAAAGTAAATTGATCTCTGTTTAAATATTTCTGTTTCCATCTCCTGTGAAGTCACATTGCCCAGCTGAAAAGTCAGTCGCTGTGAAACCTGTTATGTGTCTCTTTTACCTTTGTTGAGCTGGTTCCAGTGACATACTGTCCCAAGGTGAGGGAATATAAAGCAGAATTTCAGCAAACTAATTGCCCAGGGCTCTGCTATGAGCTGACCTGATTGCCCTCTCTTTGCTGTGAATGGCTCCATCTTGCCAAAAGGAGAAAATCAGGTTGTCTTTTAGGAACGCCATGCCAAGATCATGAAGTGCTTTGCATATTAGGACAAACTTACTGAATTTGATGTGATACTCTGAGGACAGAGTAGGATGTCACACCCTTTCCCAAGTATTTATGATCTTTCTCGCTAATCCTAAACTTTCTTCCCTCTGCAAACTTCTCAGTTTTTCATGCTTTATGTATGTATTTTCCTCTTGAGATAGTTCTGCTCCCTTTAAGAAAAAATATTCCTTGCAGTATGCAAGAACATAGGCAAAGAACAAATGGGACATGATGAAATTTTTCAGATATATGGAAAGCAGACATAAAAAAAAGGAAGAATGAATATATTTTGTATGTACTTGGTAACTAAGATAACATATAATAAACTTCAGCAAGCAGGTTGTTGGATACTGCACCAAAGCCGTCTGACACATTAGATGAGCATGCACACAGAGTGCCCACAGAAGTGGACCAGTCTCGAATGCTGAAAGGTTTTATGAGTGTACTATAAGTTTCTGAGTAGTCCCTGTCTTGAAGTTTCTCTTAATGGAGGAGTATGGGTGCAAAGCTCATCAGTTGTGGAGCAGTTCATATTTCTCCAACCTAACCCTCCTCAGGAACCAGAGAAATGAAAACCTGGATGGTACTTTTTTTCCTAAAGCAGGAAGGGGAAGAAAAAACCACTTACAATATATACTTTCTTATGTTCATCTTCAGTGGTCGGCAGAATCTGGGACACACTTTTACAAATATTGGATGTTCTCTATCTATAAGCATTTACATAAGAAAATACCGAGAATAACCTAATTTAAATGCTTTATTTTTTCATTTCTGTTTTACTGAAAAAGTGGGAATGACAAATTTCTTATTTTCTAAAGATGTAATTAACTTCCCCTCCCCCCACATAGTAAAGTGCCAAATAGCTTTCACATGGATCCAGGAATTTAATTAAAATATAGAAACCAAGTTTTTTAAAAATAATTTTTCTTAGTTAAATAAAATGCTCTTAAATATCCTAGATGCATAAGCAGGGTTGGAGAGCCTTTCATAACATGTTTTGTATTGAGGATGAAGTTAAACTATAATCTGTATAAATAAATTGAACAGATTGCATCAGAACTCCACAAGATTTTACTATAGCATTACAGTAGCAGATCTCATCCTTCCAGATGGGAATAAAGAATTTTCCCACTTTGATTCCCAACTGATTTCTTTACTTTCAACATGCTAGCACCTAAACACGTTGACTATGTCAGTCTTATAAACAAAAAACGCTCTGCACTGAGACAACGCTTAGTGGCATTGACATTAATTTAGCTCTTCAACAAACTCTACTTCCTGCTACTTACTCAGTGCTTTTCGCAGGTTAAATGGTTTCACATTTTTTTAACTTTGCTAAGAGCCCTGAGCAGCACGAAATTGTTTTAATTTAAATTATTTATATAAATGGCAGTAACTATATATCTCAGTCCTAGCTTAATCTAAGTAGATTAACACAGATGCCAGAATTTTAAATTAAATATTAAGGACACTTATTATTGAAATAACAACATAATTGAAAATCCCATCATTTCATCTGGTATAATTGTTTATTAGCATTTTATTGTCTATCCATTTTTCCTGCTATTTCAGTTTACATAGTGTATTTTGTATTGCAATATTGAAATAATACGCAATATAAAGTCAGGAAATCCATTTATTGGACGGGTTACAGCTTACCTGACATGAGCTGTTTAAAAGCTATGCGCCTAGTCTCACCTAGTTAGATAGGTCCCTTAATAATCACCTTCATCACGAGTTTCATCTTAGACTTAGAACGTTTTGTTAGGTGGGGATGAAACAGCCTTTGAACACAACTGTCTGTCTCCAGGGACTATTGATGGTTAGTTCAGACCAGTTATCTAACCTTCAGGTGGCTGAAGTCAGGTGGGACAAACGTACTCTTAGAGACTAAGGTGGTTATTTGCATTTTCAGCTACCATCATTCATCCAGGTGGTCTACCAAAGATATCACTCCTTGCAATGGGGCTGAAAAACCCTGCCAGGAATGGCATGGAAGCTTCCCTCTGTGCAGAAATTGTGGAATGTTTCAGTAAATCTGTCCCCCTTCTGTATTGGTGTTAACATGGCTCCGTGGACAGATGCAATTACAATTCACAGCAAACACGAAGGACTGCACCTGTCTACCATGAGACAATCCTGGAATAGTCTCATCACAACAGGCTGGCACTTCTCCTTGGTTCCTGGATCAATCTTCCCCCTGGAAGTGCATTTTTCACAGGCCAGTGTTGCATATTCAGACATTCCTAGGCAGGAAATGAGTTGTCTGGGCTGTTGCCAGGGAATATCAGGGCTCATCACCCCTCTGTAGAGGGTGTTTTTCTTTCAGTCATGAAGAAAGAAGGAGAGTAAAACAAGTTAATGCAATGCCATTCCCCCATGAGAAGGTGGAGCAGCCTCAGGAAAACCAGCAAAAGAGGAGAAAGGGACCATCAGGAAGCTTGAAGGTTAACACCATGCCCTTGGCATTCTCTGCATAGGAAAGCTGCCAAGAGTTCCCTTTGTCACGCTGCTTTTTCTGAAGGCCTTTTGACTTCACTTAGCTGGTGAATGGAAAGCTGCACACAAAATAAATGATGTTTGTGAGACCAAATGTCGCCACAGCATTCTTCTCGCATGATGGTCTTTACTTCTCAGTGTATTTTCCTTTGGAAACATCCTTTTCACCCCATTTCAGATACTCCTGCTTGCTTCCCTTTAGATCCCCTTTCCAGACCCACACCAGCACGGCCTGTTCATCACCCACTACAGCAGCTCTGAATTTTATTTGTTATATGCAGCAGCAAACAAAAGCGCAGCCAGCTCCTTCTCCACTTCCTTTTTTTTTTTTCAGCAACATACAAGATTTCTTTCACTTCCAGAAGGTGCCATCTTTTGGGACAGAGATTATTTTTACCAGTCCATCCCATAAAACACATACTTATTGTTGAATAATAATAATAGTAATAATAACAACAACAAAAAAAGATGAGCAGATGATTTAAAATGTTTATCTGAGGAAACACATGACAAGGTAGGAGATGACGTTGTATTTAATCAACCCACATCCGTCAGCAATGCGGGTAGAGTAAATGAAGGTATCTGTTATCCCTTTCTAGATGCTAGTGGCCATTGTACCTACACAAATATATATCTGTTTGACTCTCCACAGCCCTCATCTACCCCCTTTAAAGACCCAATTAATGCTCATATCTGCTAAGCTAATACCAATGCCAATAGTCTAATGCAGGGACATATGTTTTCTCCTTGTTTCCTGCACATGTCTCCCCCTTCATTGAAGTGAAGGTGGTTTAACAGCGCCAAGAGTTTCCTGGTTGGCAGATAAACACCTCCTGGAAGAGACAGAGGGGTTTCTGTTCATCTGAAGCTCATTTGTCGGTAGCAATTCAGCTCCTCAATAAAGACAAATGTTGGTGTGAGCTAATGCCTTGCTGGAGCCATCGGGGTGAAGGGGCTTGTGATTGGCCTGTGGGATATCTCATTCCTTACTGTTCTTTATTCATTTAGTATAATGGAAATAAAGAACTCAAAACAGGAGGGTCTGACAGGATAATAGGCTTGTGATGCTCTGGAAATAAACATCTACCTCCGTCTTGACATTTATTATCTATAAACTGCTTGGCTTCTTTTTGGCAGTTTTATCGTGTCAGGAGACCATTATCCTGTCACAGCACTGTGTCGCACTGACATTATCTTTTAAGCAAATTTTGGTATTGAATTTACAGTTCTGTGGGTATTTCCAGCCTTACACTGCTGAAGGCTCAAAGCAAGGTAGGGCAGGTCTTTGAACACGCAGGTGATGGGACCGCACCAAGGTTCATGGGGTCGACCGGCTCAGGTACTTGGTAAAGAAGAATGGGTGCTGGTGAGAAAAGACCTGGCGATTGGATGTATAGAAGGCCTGTTTTCCTTCCTTGCACTGGAGCAGGACTTCCTACGTGCACAAAGAGCATGCTGTCACCACAGATTCACAGCTTCTCAGTGGAAGCTAATAATTCTTTTACTGTGCATGGAAACAAAGTAAGCATGGTAATACCACACATCTTATGGGGCATTATCACCCTAAGCATGTGCCCAGTAATGAAATCTTAAAATAGAATGTAAACAAAACCAGCATTAGTTTGCATCAATTTGCTTCTGCATGAAGCTAAAAGTTCTAAGACTGGCCAGATGGACTTACTGACAAAACCAACCCAATGCAACATGAAAATGGAGTTCATTCTGCCATAGCGTTCTGTAGAGCTTCCAATGCCAAACAAACAAAAAAATCCTTTGAATGCACTTATTAAATTATGGATCCAGTAAAAAGCCATTGTTTATTGTCTGCTAACACCTCCAGAAATATGTGCTTCCTGGTAGAAACTACAGAGACAGTTTCTCAATATCTCAAAGAGGTATTGTTTTAGGGAAACTGATAACTCCTCTGTCCAGAGACTCATAAGAACCATTCCTCTTGTTTGCCTAAGTAAAGATTTATCGCATTATAATAAAAAGAAATCCATGAAAAACAGTGACCATAGTCTTTTGCAGCCAGTTAATAAAATTCACAGACTTTATTCCCAGGACAGGGAGAGCTGATCAAAATCTTCCAATGCTAAGGGTCTGTAGCAGCATTCAATTTCATTTATAAAATGCACCATAGGTCCAGTAGAGCAACTCCTACATCCTTCATAATCTGATATCTACCACTGCAAGGCTGTTCCCTCTCCAGTTAGACCACTTTTATTTATGCTTTACCTGCAGCCTGAGTTTCCTGCTTCTGTTACCCTTCATAAGCCAAGCCTATTGGCTTCCTGTAAGCCTTCACCCGGAGAACATAAGCCCTACTTTTGGGGTTTTGATGTTCATTAGAAGTAGAGGCAACATGTTTGGTTTTATTAAGGCGGCTTCACTTCCGACTGAGGGACTGAATTTCTAGAGTATGATGTACAGCCATGGTAAGGAGGCTACAGATATTAATTTGGCAGCTTTACAGTCTCTCCGCTTTAGAGTTTTGTGCTGTTTCCTACTTGCAAAGATGGAAATCTTGCCATGCTTGTCTCCATCATTTCTAATTTCCAGTACCTCAGGTTTTGTTTGACCATCTCCAAATTGCTTCTCTGTAGCTCCAGAAGGTGAAAGTTTGGCACAAAGGGCTCTGAGGTACTGCCTAGCTCTGACAAATATGCAGAGCTCTTGATGGATATCACATAAGGCTTACATATAGCCACCATAATAGACATAAAAATCTCTCTTGTTTTCAGTGACAAGGTAAGCATTACCTAATTACCATTTTTTTCTTATCTCCAATTATAAGTGCGTAACTTTTCTACACTACATCCCTGTCATTTCCTAAGTTTGAGATTGGAAGAGCTTGTGAATGGACTCATGGAATTGCCTTTTAAAAAATACCCATTACTTATAAAAACTATCCTTTTTTTTAAGCTGTAAGAGTCCTGTTTTTAATAACTTTCCTGTCTTTAAGACAGTATTCCTCCTATTTTCAGCCATCTTCCCTTCTGAAGTATACTAAGGGGTCATTCTTAAGTAGGAGTCAGATGTCAAAAAAGAAGTCCCATGCCAAGGGAGGAAAATGTTCTAAAACATATTTCCATGGAGAAGGTATAATACCACATGACCATGATGCTCAAGTTTGGTATACACCTTTAAGTATATTTTATCCACAGAAATCTCAATGTTTTAATGCCAGTGGTTTTCTGACCTTTTTTTTTCTTTTTTTCTTTTTTTTCCCTTTTCTTTCCAGCCAGAAATTTTACCCTGGGCAATTATCCCAGCACCATCCTCTATCTGCCAAGAAGCTACTGGAGTCAAGTAGCACATCTGTAATGATTAGGAATCAATGTGATTGACGTGGTAGCCTGTCACAAACATTTACAGAAGCCCTCCTGTTGCATGATACTTTTGTTTTGCACAATAATTCAAAGGTCTAATATAATTTGGTTTTTTCTGGGCTCCCTCTGTGGTCAGTGGAGAGGCAAATGGCCCATGGGGGAGTATGGTCCATCTTGTCTCAAAATCAATGGGATAAATTTCCTTCCATTTGACTCCCTTGTGACTGGAAACGGCACCATGGCATTGAGTGTAGCATGAGCCAAATTGCTTTGCAGGTTGCTTGACAGTATTGACCAGGTTCCCACTGAGCATAATGGTAATTTAAACACTTTCTCGAATCCATCTAGATGTGGGTGCCAACACGTAGTGTCTGAAGCTGGAGCTGAATCCAAGCCTCTATGAGAAGCTCAGAGAAGAGGCCTGACTTTTAAAGAGCCAAGGTTGGGTGAGGCTAATCCTATTCAACCACTACCTCACTTTATATTTGGTCTCTTTCAGGCTTAGACTTTTTGCTTCAGTGGGCTGCTGAACATTAAGCAATCCCACATCGTTTAATTGATTGTTCTTTGTCCAAATTAACAGATCATGTGCAATTACATCCATCAGCTGAAATTCCCCAAGATCAGAGAGTTTACAACAAATACTTTTGCCTTATTCAAAAACGACAAGAGTTTTTCCAGGGATTTCAAACAAGTCAGGTTTTAACTTCTAAAATTTTTGGTATTTTTAAATATGCTGAGGCAATCTGATATTTAATTTTTTTTCTTGGTAAACATCTATCTTTAAAAGAGGATTCTGAAAACTTCTTTCTTACTTTCTTGAATCAGACCTGCCAAAGAAAAATTGACTGGCATCCAACACTGAAACACATTCCTTTTTCTTCCTCCTTAACTTTCCAGTGACATTAGGGATTATGTGCATTAAACAAAAAAGCCTAATACATAATGCAAAACATAGCTGGTGTTGGAGGGTGTGGAAGAAAGCAATTTAGCTTTAGGCCACCAATTGCTGCTTTTTTCAAAGGTTTTTTGGCATGACAGTGGCATTAGCACCAAATCCCACAGATCAGTACACGTCAAAAAAACATCAGCTAGATACAAAATTATGTGGGTAGTTTGGCCAACCATGTAATCCATGACATGTTTTAATATGTTGGTGGTGAGTATAACTGTAACAAGAATTTGTCTTGTACTGGCAAGTGAAGAGCAGGAAGAAGTAAAACAGATAGAAAACTGAGGGAAGAGAATGTCACTGCTTTAAATATGTGTTGGACAAAGATTGTGAAATGGATTTTTTCTTTACCTTACATCTTCTAAAAAAATACCTTAATAAGTTACTATTAAAGTGAAAGGGAATTAAAGCTGTATGTTTTGATATTCTTGGAGCTCACAACTACTCTTCCTAGATTCAGTTGTTTGAATGGTAGGAAGAATGAACAATTTAACCTGAAAGACAGCCAGGAATTAAAAGAAGATAAATTTCTGCAGCTAATACCAAAGCTGGTCAACATTTTTGACTGGGAATAATTTTTCATTTGGAATATGTGTCTTTGTTAAAATTAACATATAATCAAATTGAATCAGTGTTAATACAGACTATCACAGGAACCCGTTTCAGTGAAGAAACTAATCCTTTAGTGAAAATTGCATTAATCCTCTTGAAGAACTCACATGGCTTCAGAATTGCTGAAGAAAATGCAAGTTTCATCTACAGAAGATGACTGTCCAAAGACAGTTATCTCCATGGAGGAACCCTGCTAAGAATGAAGGAAGCTATAAAGCCTATAAACTCTGCAGCAGCAACTGCAGAAGTTAAGAGCTCTAATGACAAAGGTGGCTGAGCATATAAACTCCACACACTTCTCAAATAAAAGTGGATATGAATTTCTCAAGTGCGATAGTTTACAGTTAAAATCTCAGTGAAAGGCCTCTCTGAAACACCAAGGAAAGCACAGTTTCCACATATTTAGTCTCCATGATTAGGATGCTACCAGAAAACTTTAGGTTTGATTTTAATGATCAGAACAATTACTGGTTCACAGAACAAGGTAGGTTCATGGGAGATACCTTCATCAGGGATACAGGCTGAGTCCATGGACCATAGATATAGGTTATTGCAGGAACAAAAAGTAAGAAATGCTGAGAAACTGGAGATCTGTTGCAGGTATTCACAGAGCCCAGAGAACGACATTTTGCCAAGTGAGGACATTTTCCCTGTTCCCTGATGGAGGATATACTCTTTGCAAGCTTGTATATAGCATTTTTGGAGTATGCAACTGAATAGCAAATCTGATGTTCCATCCTGAGGGAAATACTGAGATTTACAGATTTGGAAACTGTTTCCCCAAATGTTTTCATCCTAAACCAGGATGAAAATTTTAAAGAAATTTCCATGTAGCTCCTAACTTTTTCAGTTTGGAATTATAACTTCATTGAGAAATGCTAAACCTAAATTATTTTCCCCCTCTTTTTTTTTTTTAATTAAACTTTCCTGAACTATAAATTTCATATCTGTTTCCATGGCAAGCAACCGCGTGCCACTAAACCCCTGTCTTCACTCAGATTTTTATTAGTTTTATTTTAATGTTATTAACGATACCTTATGGTGGTAGGGCTGAGGGAAAATATAAATCCTGTGTGAGTGTATTATACAGGCAAATTTTATCCAGCAGAGACTCAGTCCCCATATATAGCCATCCTAATGTGTTCTCATGATAAAATATTAAGGAATAATGGTAATATATGTATGCTAATGCATTCAAATAAAGTTCATTTTAAATCTTGGCTTAATGAGGGTATAAGCAAGGGCAGACTTTCTGAGCATCCTGAGCCCATCCAATGTGCTGATCCCGATGTGCTGCGCCTGCATAAGGAACTTCTTCAACAGCAAAGGTTTTGTGCCTCCAGTAGGGCCAATTATCAGGTGTGTTGTTTCACTCTGCAAATAGCATGAGATTGCCCTTCCAGAGCCTTTCAAAGGATGAGGCTTGAATGATTGAGGTTGAAATGTTTGCTCTCCCTCTGTTGCTAAGGTTCAATACCGATGGAGGACAATATGCCAGCAGCATCTTCTGCAGGCAGACCTGAGCTCACTCAGTGTCCACACTTCAAGCTGACAAGAAACTGCATAGTCACGCTCAGTGAGACACACATAGGTTCTGATGCCCTATGGAGGAAAAAGATACCATCATTCAAAGTCAGGGTCATGCTGCCATTATCAATAGCTTCTAGTCATTGCAAATTGTGGGCTGAATGAACCAATACCAGCCTGCAAAAGGCCATGAAATCAGCTACAAAACAAGGAGATTAAAAGTAGATTAATCAGGTGTATCTCCGATCCAATGCATTTAAAGTAAAGCTCCTAGGAGCTCCAGTGATATTTGCATTAATCCCTAAAGGCTGTATTACTTTTCTAATGGTGGTTACTGAGAATATTTCAGATGAGCGACTTAGAACCTAATATTTGGAATATCATGGACTATTTAAGGTAGATGAGCCCTGACATATTACGATGTGAGTTCTACTCCGATACAAAAAGTCTCCATAAGCTTGACAAATCCAGACATCATCTTTTAATTGTGCTCTGACTGCTTTCCCCTGAGGCACAGATCTCTTTTGGGCTGGTGATTTGAACAATGTCTTGTGCTTCAGAAATATGTCTGAAAACCAAACTTTGCACTCAGAACTTAATCCAAAGGCAAATAAAGTCATCCTGAATATTTGGATTGTGCCCTTTGGACGGATCACAGGAGTCAACTAATAATGCTCCTCTAAGTTTTTGAGTTTTCTTTTATTCATCTCTAGACAAATGTTGGAGTAAACAAGACTTGTGGCAGAAATGTTACTTGGAAGAAAATGAGCTTAAGGAAAATAGAAAATACTTACAAAAGTGAATTCACAAATCTGTAAACATGCAAATTCACTGAAAAATTCTGAGACTATGCAGAGAATTCGTCTCACCTAACAGTATCCCCCTAAGAAGCATAAAAAATCCACTCTGTGAGGTATAAAAAGTCCACTCTCTATAGCACTGCCATAACTCCTGTCCAAGGCAAAAGAGTATAGGGTCACATTCAGTTTTGCAGAGACAAAGTTGTACCAAAATGCCATTTACTTATTCACAGTTATCAGTATTGTGTATTGCACGGAAAAAAATAATAATCAAAAATGTAGCCCTGCCATTGATTTGTTTGATCAAGCACTACAAATGGGGAGAAACCAACTAATGAATGATATAATGATGAAGAAATTAAGAAACAGTTATTAAGATTAAGCCTGTGTTTGAGAAACAACCAATCTGTGAAGAAGAGCTTTGTGAATATCAAAATTCAAGGCAAAGCCACAATGAGGCTTATGACTTGAGTGTTATGATCCAGAAAAACAACAGATATTTGCTGAAGCTCCAAGGAGAAGTGAGGTTGCCAAACTTGCTCTATTAATTATGAGGCCCTTCACAATAAGGAGGCGGAATAGACCTCTGAAAGAGAGACCAGCAGCCCTCCGAAACCCCACTAAATGGTTTCATCCTATGTTTATCCCCACTGGGCACCTTGAAATCTCCTCCCAGGTCCCTTCGCTCACTCTAGATCTTTGGAGCATCATAAAGTCTCTTAAAGTCCTCCCAGTCCTTAACCTCAGACCTCATACTTACTGGCCACTTCCAGCCTGACCTGCTGGCCCTTGGACCACCCTGCCAAGAAGTCCAGGGCCACCCAGTCATTAGCTCTTCCTCCAAAGAACCTCATAGGTGCCTCAGCTATCCACTTTTTTTATCTTGAAACTGGCTTCATTTGGCCATTATTCAAGGAAT
Organism: Tringa solitaria; assembly: GCA_026413425.1. Lineage (NCBI taxonomy): Eukaryota > Metazoa > Chordata > Aves > Charadriiformes > Scolopacidae > Tringa > Tringa solitaria. The sequence continues at coordinate 112,252,771 of JAOXJM010000023.1, read as the reverse complement.
GAAATTGTCTTTGCTGGCAAAAGTGAGGACTGGAGGGTGCTGCAGGGCTTAGGACTGGATGACAGAGTAAGAGAGAAAAGAGGACAGAGGGAAGAGCTTGGAAAAAGATTGCTGCAGTCACCTTAACAAAATGAAGGCAGCGCAGGAGTAATATGAGGAATATACAAAAAAACCCATCCCACAAACCTATTTACAGGGAATTAATTATTGAATAATGCAAAGCAATAACTGCACAAATGAATTCTCCAGTAAAATTAATTACACAATGAAGCAGTTCATATAGCAAGAAAATCCAGTGATCAACAAATATGAAGAGTCTAGGCAAAGAATGGGAGCTTGCAAAAAAAGTATTTTCAGTTCAGTTACTGCCCTGTGACTGTATGAGCTATATCTTAAGTGTAGATGGACTTGATGTGAAACATTTAGTTGTTTTTTTTTCCTTTTCATTTCCTTCAAATCATTTCATTATGTATGTGGGAACATAATAATTTTTTTTGGGGGGGGGGAAGATATTTCAGTTTTAAAACAAACCTTTACTTTTGAATAAGTGTCAATGTTTGTAGTCAAAAACTGTTCTCCATACAGCCTGCAAATTTTCAAACAGCTCTGGAGCCTTTGTTCAAGGAGTCTACAATTCACTGAACAATATCACCCTGATATTCTATCGTACCAAATGTGTGATGCTGATAGAAGGTTAGGAATTATTGGTAATGGCTGAAAGAACAGGAAAACAATGAACAGTAAGACTGTGGCTGCATAGGGCGCGTGGCAGCTACAGCCCAGAAACAGGCGTTACAAAAGACACAGCCTGAAAGTCTCTTCTGGTTGCTGAAATATTTGCCACATCACTCTATAAGCAGGAGAAAATCCCTCTTCATTGTGAAAGTGAGGAAAAGAAAACCAGTGCACTGCTGGAATCGAGACACCTGCTGCTGCTGTGTTCCAACATCTCACAGTGCTCAAATTCAGCTTTTTCAGTGCACCAAGGCTGCATCTAGATCTTGTTTATCCCTCCCATCCAGAAACTGCTCCTGTCAAACAACCTACCCACTACGTGGAAGCACCGACCACCTTGAAAAGATTGTGAACTTAATTCTGTTCTGCAGCATCTATGCAGTCCCTAATGATATCAGTGGAGTAGAAACAGGGGTAAATGGAAACAGAATGAAGCCAATTATCCTTGCGATTTCAACCCACAATGTGAATAATGGAAAAAACCCATCTCTGGGTTTGTCTTCACTGCAGGGTACTTTTTCAAAATTTCTTTGAGATTTATTTTACTGGCTTAAGGGAATTAAAAAATACATAGTGGAAAAATGCACTTTGTACATGAACACCATCCCAGAAACTGTAACTCCTTCCCTGAAAAGAGATCACTAACTGGTGAAGAAAATCATCAATATTTATTCTCTTGCCTTCTAATTGGGAAGTGACATTCAAGCTTTTGAATGTGACCTTGTATGCTGATTAGGTTACTCTCCCAGCAGTTGAATCTTGTCATTTATCCCGGCCATTTACAGAGAACAGGCTGCATAACGTGGAACATCCAGGTGTTTAAGGAAATGCAGCTGCCTGAAGGGTAAAAATGGGAAAAAATATACACATAGCATTAAGCTCTATGTACAAGCCATAGTCAGCGAATCTGAAAGAAGATGTTTTCTGTGTCATCTGGAAGGAAATTCATAACCCAAATTCACACTGCAGTGCATACTATATACCCTGTGCAAATTATGCCCGAAAAAAGAATGGTTGCCCCTCCAGGAAGAGAGTTTATGGGATGTAAGTCAGTAGAAAAGCTGGCAAAGACACCCCCACTGTTTAACTAGATGCATAGAAACACCTGATTTAGTACTTATCTATGCAAGAAAGAGTATATAAACTCTGAACTTATATGTAAGTTCATATATATAATTATAGCTATAATATGGCTATATTAGACAATATATATAATATATATAATTTATATAAGGCAGGCTTTGTAGCATATCTGGGCCTGTCACCTTGATTGCTGGTGTTTATGTGGATTTCCTTCTCTTCACAGAGGAGGAGCATTGGTAGGTTTTATATGCAGCGCAGTGCCCGTGATAAGCACCTGGGAGTGTGACTCCTGATTTAAACTCCGGGGTGTGATAAACTGCGTAATCAAACATCCGCTCTGCATGTTGAATGTGATCTCTCAGCTAAAGTAACTCAGAACAGATCACTTTGCATGCAAGGAAAATTACAGAGAGCCCGTCGAGGGGTCAGTCCTTTTTTAGCATCTCCTCTTCTCTCTGAGAAGAAGAGACAAACTGAGATCCTACCCCAGGCACATTCCTTGTGTGTACCAGAACTGGAAACCTAGTAGCTCAGAAACTAATAGTTGTGACAATTTTGTTCACAGATAAGGAGTGACATTGTGAAGTCCATTAATTCAAGGGAAACATCTACCAAAACCTTACCAAGTCTAAGCCGCAACGGTTCTTCTAGAGAAGAGGAGACGGTGGTTGTGTTTGATAGGACAAGCTCCGAATCAGTGCAAACATCCTCCTGGAGACCAGCTGAGAACAGCCCAGCGTCTGATATATCACCGACTTACAGCCAGGATGACTCAAGTTTGTACAGGTGTAAGAAATTGCTCTCATGCATCACAACAAGCTGCTCAGATAAGGCTTTTTAAAAACACTGCTCCTGTTTTATTAACTACTTGAGCTAATGTTAAAAGTAGCTTGAGGTAGGATAGAAACTGGGCCAAGCTCCAACACAATATCCACTCCATTTTGCCTGAGAATCCACAACTATCCTCCTAGTGTTGGGCAACTCAGATTTTAATTAGCAAAAGCCTTGAAAAATTATTATGTACACTCCCCCCGCCCCCATGATTCTCACTTCAAATCAATGCCACTAATTAGGGCAATTTAAGCCTGAGCAATAAGGCTGAATGCAGATGTAGTGGTATTGTAGATGGTGCTGGGAATGGGAAAGGTAACTCAAAGGAGGAGTTTCTTCCCATCATAAGACTGGGATCCTAAACCACGCCAGGTTGTGCAGTTTGGAAATATGTCAAAGGAAGTCTTATTACTATGGATCTATCATTGTCTATCACTTCCTAACTCAAGATGTGTAATTTAAAGTGGAGCTGCAGGCTGTTGTTTAGCTCTACATCAATTACTGCTAAGACTCTCCACAAAACAAGGTCTGACTTTGGCCGTCACAGGATGGATGTCTGGTCTGAAACACTCATGGTCAACAGGGAGAGATGGGCACCTCCTGAAGGGAGTTCATCCCATCAAAGGCAGATGCCAAAATAGGTTTGATAAATCCATCCCCAGATGTAAGCTAATTGCAGTAGAATTGAGGCAACCACCTTAGACTATATGACTAACTGTTGGATGGCAGTTTAGTAAAATGAATCCTGTCATAAAAGCATATGCTCTGGATCTGGGTGAGGTGCCACCTCTCTTATTCTAGTTACAAAGTACTAAATGTGGAAATTAAAAACAAACAAACCAAAAAAACATGGATAGTTGGCTATACTTAGTAAGAACTTTTTCCTCTGCAGTGAGTTTTACTGTATTCCTGGAGGTTGGACATGGTTCAGGCATCAATTCCTGTCCTCTCTTGTTGGGTTCACTCCCTGCTGGGTCGGTATCACACTCATCCTCAAATTCTGCACATGCAGATTAAGAAATAAGCTCTTTAGGGTTGATTTACCACCATTTCAGTTTGTCAGGAATGATTTGTGAAGTGATATAAGGATTTCTTTTCAAGCACAGTCCCAGTTCACAAACATCTGCAAGTGAATAGAGGCATGTTATGTTGGCCTTCAGTACATGCAGGCATGTTCCTCAAACACAGCCTCCAGGCACTTCAGATTGGCCTGTACCAACCCTTAGGAGTTATATCTGCAGCTACCTGATGTGATTTCAGTGCTGACGACCCTCGCTTTATCCATTTTCTGTGTCAGCAGTCAGATTTAATTAGGTAAAAATCATAAACTTCATTTCCTCCATTTCCTTGGTGTTGTTGTTTGTTTGTTTGTTTTTTCTTTTGTAGCCAGGAATCATTTCTCCAAATATTATATGTCTAACTCTTATGTGGCTATGTTAGCCTGATCAACTAGATGCAAAGATCTTCAAGGCATGCCCAAAGATCTTTTCATTCCCTGTGTCTTAAGAGGAACTGTTTCACTTTCAGGCAATACCCCTCTCTCCACTCTCTGTCAGTCAGTGTATGTTAACATGGTCTAGACATCTCAAATGGTATTCTGTTCCAGTCTAGAGTCATGTCTAATTACAGGTGTCTACAGGCATGTATGACCCAGGGACTCAACAAAACTGCTCACACATCAGGTTTTAATACCTTTAAAGATGCACCAGAGCATCTGAAACACCCACCTGGCTCTTGCAGATGTGACAGGGATCCTATGGGACATCTTCCTGCACACACACACTCCCCAGGAGGGGTCAAAAGGGACAGGAACCTCCCTCAATTGTCCCTGCGTGAGGGGATAACAGTTATACAACCCTAATGAGTACTGAGCCCCCAGATTTTTTCTACCAACGCAACTCTATTTTACTGGCAACTGAATTACAGCTAATACTTCTGGTCATGAGGCTGCAGCTGAAGCTGACATTTGCTAGAGCAACCTGTGCAGATTCTTGTTGCTGGTAAGTTATGTCCTTTAAACTATGCACTCACAATTCAGCAGGTAATGATGAATATTGCACTGACAGCCACCATTACTTTCCTTATTCATTTATGTAAAATTCATGTAAACATGTCCAAGTAGCATAGCATTCTGTGCCAACTGTTATTAGAAGGAATTAGTTTCATTTTGTAGAGTAACCAAGCTGGAATAAAGTAAATGATCAGTTCAGTAAAGATGCGAGGTAAACACTGATCCTATTTAAAATCTGTGACTCGGATTCTTATAGAGAAGGATGACTCCAAATGTTTTCATATTTACCTTTATTTGAAGGCCATTATCTTCAATAAAGATGGGAATGGCTCTCACAAGATTACTTTGATTTTTGGCTAGAATTGAGCTAGCTGTTTCAAAACACTTTTTTAAAAGCTGTTCACTTTTAGAAATGGTTTGAGTAATTGGGTTTAAATATAGTAGCTATCTTTTTTTTTAAAAAAATAATCTTACTGTAGTCCCTACAGCTACAGTATAAACACAAAATAAAAAGTGATTCCTTCTTCAAAACTACCTAACCAGGTAATTTCTAATAAGTGAACAAAAAAGGCAGTCATAAAGAAACTGATGATGTTACAGGCAGTGAGCAGCATCTTGGACAAAACAAAGACCAAACATAAAGCTGTAAGTTGGCATTATGTTTGAAGCAGGAGCTGGAAAGCAGATCTTTCACTGTTAAGTGACAGAAAATGAGTTAAGATATAGGGAGCTAAATAAAACCATAAAAAAGAGAACTTCCTTATAATTGGTGCAACAGAAAAGACAGCATTAATAAAGAAATATACAGAAATAAATTATATGATCAAAACAATGCAGTAGGAAGTTTATTTTTTCACCCAAATTATGGACAGATATCAATAAAACCAAACTCTGTTTATTGAGGCTTGAGTCATCATTTGCTCAGAGCCTGTATAGAATTTAACTGGATGGATGGATGGATTAGAAAATCTGAATATTTTTTTCTGTGTCTGTGAGATTTAGAAACAGCTTGATGTGACAGAGAGAAACCCATCTGGGTGAATATCACGCCCAAATGATAAGTTTGATTGACAAGGATGATAGTGTTCTTTTGCAGAATGATTGAAAAGGGGAGAAAAAAGAAAGTAGAGGGAAGGGGTGGAGATTAGGAGTGCTGTTTTGGTAATGTTGAGTTTGAACTGTTCCATAAATCAGGCTAGAGATATATCGACATGGTAGTTGGTCATGGGAGGTGGATTATGGCTCATTTATAGAAGATTTTGTTTCATTTTGCTTTCCTTTGCGTGAATGGAATCTTTTCTCCCCCAAATGCACCAAAGCTCCTACATTTCCACAGTTATCTGCTTTTCAAGCTTGAAAAAAAAGGTATCAGGACCAAAGGAAGACACATGACTTGACTGTCAAGAATGTTTCTAAGGGAATTCACTTGCCTTTTGGATAATCATCAGCTTTGAAAATTAGGGCGTCCAAAAATATTAGGCTCCTTTAAAAATGTAGGCCATGATATTCTTCCCTTGAGTTGGTTTTTGTTAGAACTAGTAATAGATACCAAGAATGCTTCACTTGTACTTTTTTCCTATGGTGGTTTTCCTATGGCAGTTTTCACATGAAAGATCTCCAAATCTGGAGAGAAAAATCTTCACTTCTGATTTTTTGCTTTAGATTTATTCATTACAGAACTTCTCCTCTTCCACACACACAAACCTAGCAGCAGAGGGAACAGTCCTCAGACAGTAATGATTTTCTAGGATTTCAAGGGTCAATGCTAGTCATCAGTTGTAGCCCTTTTATTTAAATGACCCATTTCAGGGAGTGAAAGAAAAATCCTCTCCCCAACCCTCTCAGAGAGCAGCCATCTGCTGCAAGGTGTGGTTTCACTGTCGTAAGTTCCAGCATTCACTAAATATGATGAAGATCAGAAAAAAAGAAAAATGTGCTTTTGTCTAAGTCTGTTATATAAAAGGAAAGAATATGAAGCGATCTCAGTGGTCAGCAACAGAAGGTAAAATCCAACTTAGAATATTTTATTCATTTACCCGTATCAGCTGCTGTAAATTCTGACAAAATACAGCACCCATCTTTCCTCTCTATCTAATCACAGAAGAGACAGACTCTATTTTTCATGTAATGCAATAGAACACACTGCAACTACCAGACAATAAAAAAAGATACCATAATGGCTACGCTTTTAAGAGCACACATTTTTGTTGTTGTCAGACACTAGTCGTATGGGAGTAAATTGAATATAGCTGAAGGTAATACATAATTCTGAAGAATCACCTATCAGGCAGCACAAAGGGACACTGGCTTTGGGAAATATTGAAGAATCAACGCTGTATTAGCCCTACAGCTCCAACCCCCTCTGATTCAATGTAAAGCTTTAGTCAAGATCCTTCTTTAGATTAAGCTCTTGACCTTTTCTTCTGAGTTTTCCTATAGGTGGTATTTAACAGTGAACTATGTTTTCCATTTCCAAATGATTTGATATCAGCATTATTGTTTGGAAAAGCAATTGGACAGCTAGCATATATGGAATACAGCCAATTCCTCCATGACAATTATGGGTATAGGGATAAAAATATAGGAAACATGGCCTACATGGACTGTCCTGATATTTCATTTAATACACAGGAATCAGGAATTTCTTCATCAGAAATATGTGCTAAATTCACTGTTCTAAAAATTTCTAATCAGTCAGAAATCTGACTGAAGGTGATGACACCTACAAATGGTCATCCTTTAACAATCAACCACTTACTTGAGATCAGACTGGAATTTCTGGAAATGTAGGACAAATCTGGAAAATGGTCCTGATGGATGGATGAATCTCTTTCTAAGATGAAACAGAAATAAATTATTTTAAAAAATGAATTATATTGTAATCAACCTTTTCTTGGAATAGACAGGATTAAAGAAACCAGAGTCTTGTTCAATGATATAATTTACCGCCCTGTATAGAAACAAATGTTTTGTTCCTTTTGGTTAGGACCAAGTAAGCAAGAAATAATAAATGAGAATATTTTGGACTTGAGGATTATGTCTATGTCTTCCAACGGACTAGCTCAGCATGCTTCATCTCCTGTCCTGCTTCCCCACCTTCAGATCAGCCCACAGTCTCTGTTCCCAAGCATGTGTAGCAGGACACAAACACGCGCAAGTATCATCAATATGAGGTGGGATTCAGATGACCAAATACAATGGTGGGATTCAACTTGAGATGAAGACAGTTAAATCTAACAGTTTACATTTAGGGGTGTGCTGCATTAGGAGATCAATTCATTTCTCAGCATATAATTGCCTGGTGACATATGAGATGCTTTAGAACATCTAAGACATTAGCACAGGGTTAAGAGATATTAAGAATTAGATTCGTGTTCGATTGGTGCTGTGCATTGCCCAACACATGTCTCATGTCAGACTGTAACCCAAACCAACTTCACCCTCAGCTCACTGTCCCTTACAGAGTTTTTGACCTTGATTGGGTTTAGGGTATTTTTTCCTCTCAGTTTTGCTTAGCTACATCAGGTGACTCTTTC
>JAOXJM010000023.1:112188977-112218190 GCA_026413425.1 Tringa solitaria | reverse complement strand
GAGAGGAGAGGAGAGGAGAGGAGAGGAGAGGAGAGGCTGAAGTGGGATATGCAGAGCTGCTCAGGGGAATCGGCTGCTTACAGTGAGGAGGCTGCAGCACATTGGACATTCAGAGTGAGCATTTTGGACAGAAATCAAGTGAAGTCTTGACTGATTTTAGCTTTTACAAATCCAAACCCAGACAGATGAGGCTGCAAAAAGCCAGGACGGTCCCAGTTTCCTCCCAGCCTATTTCCATCCTGATTGCAGACTAAACTCAGCAGCGCTTTCCCGCATACTCACCATGAGTTAGTTCTATCTACAGAAAGTGCAGCCAGAATCAAGGCTACACAGCTTATGGCAAAACCTAACTCTTTTTGGTGAGTCCTTATCCAGCCAAAATTAGAACTGTCTTTGGATGGATATCACTTTTTTAAAAGAAACCTGAGGAATAACTGACAGTGTCTGAAGCAGCGACCAGTGAATCATAGTGAACGAATGAAAAACGTGACTTGGTATTTTTTGGCAAGGCAGGGCCAGAGATGTCAGCCGAGTGCAGTAAAATGGAAATGATTGATCTTATCCTGTTTCACTTGCTGAAGCGGAATCTTGGAATCAAGTTGTGGAAAGCAGAACTTTTGCTTTCTATGGCTTGTTTTAATTCGTGAAGTAGCAGCTTTTAGGGTGTTTTCATTTTTCTGAAAGACTGAATTCTGAGAATGTTGAAATAAAATACTGCAATTTTTGGAAAAAATTCCTGTTTAGAACAATTTTAAGTTGGATTACACATGATTTCATGAGGTGTTTTGGGCAGTCTCACTTCATGTGTTTTGGCAAGGAAAAACAAAAAAGAAAGCTTTTAGTGAAAAACTGTCCTCCAGCTCTATCCCTGATTGACATGTAAATTTGGAAGAATGATTCATGAGAAATAATCTGTTTGGTGGAGTGTAGCCACTCTGCTAGGCACTGAGGGCAGCAGCCAGAGCTGGGTTCAGTTTGTAAGAGCTGATAATAAACACAAGCCTGAGCCTGCACTTAAAAACATGGAAAAATCCAAGTCTCTGTACATTCAGTGAGCAATATTTCTTTCCTTCCAACTCTCAAATTACTTAAAAGAACAGTATCATCCTGAGGGAATAGAGAAAAGAAAGACAAGGAAATAAAAATGACAACATGAAAACCACCCACCCTTTCCTTTCCACACAGCAGTAGCATAACACATCCCTCTCATCTTCTTTCTTGATGGAGAAACTGCCAAGGCAGCTGGAGGTTTTCCACCCCAGATACCCCCCCAGACCCTGCTGACAAATGTTCTCAGGCTGCTGGTCCCTCTCACGCTGGGATCCACAGCATCCTTGGTCCTGTGCTTGATGATACTGCAGCTCTTCGTTCCTCTTCACCAGCCTCCCTCCTTAACCTCCTACTTTTTCTAACTCACCTTTTTTTTTTCCATTTTTCCTTGGGAACTTCTATTCTGCGACCAGACAGCACACCACACTGAAACGCAACTTCGTTACCCAGAAGAAACTTCTCAGATATTTTTAATGTATTTTATCCAAAACTTTCATATTACAAGGCCTTAAGTGATTGCCCTATTTCATGCAGACAATTCACTGTGGTGTGTTTAGCTGCAGCTGGGGACCCCAGACTTTCCCACTTTATTACAGCCGTATTTTTCACTCCACCTTATGACATGAAATTTTTATTTCTTTAACATTCCATTTTTGATAAAGTAAAAAATGAAAACTGAGCTCTCTCCATTGGTTCCTTCCATGCAATTCCTTTCTTTATGCCAAGGCCGGTGGAGTTTTCCTCTTCCTGGGTCTTTCATCCTTCTTTAGGAAACAGTTATTTTTTTCAATCCATCCCCACAGGATTACAAGCATTTACCCTCACCTAGGTTTTCAGTTTCATCATGACTACATTACAGCTTCCCTAAGACTTAGCTGATATTGCAAGTACTCACACAATTTTTGTTTATCTTCACTTCAACGACAAAACTGGATGAGTGCAAGATACCATGTGGGATATGTGTATTTATTTTTAGAAAAGAATCCATCATACTAAGGTTTTTTTTGACATTTACACCACCTTAATTCCAGAGCACACCAGTGCCAAAACAGAATCTAGCCCTTTTGTATCTGAATAAGACTTTGGCCCCAGTGGTTAATGAGAGTGGCTCATGATCTATTCACCAACCATTTCTTCTTCTTCCTGTCTCTATCATTTATGTATTCTATAAGAAAGTATTTAGCTCTTGAAAGCAACATCTCTGCAGGAACACACCAGCATGGGAAGCTGTGTTTAGAAGTTCTTCTCTTAGATAGAAATGTTAAAACAGTTCCCCATTTTCCACTGAAAGGTTAGAAAAATCCTTTTACCATGAGGGTCACCAAACACTGGGACTAGTTACCCAGAGAACCTGTGGAGTCTCCATCCTTGGAGATACTCAAAGACTCAGTGAACACAGCCCTAAGCAATGTTTCAAGCTGACCATGCCCTAAGCAGGGGACTGGACTAGATGACCTCCAGAGGTTTCTTCCAACCTCAACCATGTTGTGATACTGTGACTTCCACACAATATGTATACAATGCACAAAATAAGTGCTCTAATTTGGTTTTTTGGATGCTGGAACCTTTCCTTCTGGATTGAGTGTTCAACAGCAACAGGCAGAGACCTCTAATCTGACTGAGGATATATCTAGAGCACAGCACTATTTAGGAATACTCTCGCTAGCACGGGTTTCATTGCGTTCCAGGTGTTAAGGTACAGAGCTCAGGATGGGGTTCTCTAGAAATGGAAAGTAATGCTGATTTATCTACTAAAACGAGAAAAGGCAATGCAGAACCACTCGTTACATCTCCATGCCATCTTCTGTGTGACTGCAGTACGGGAAGTGCTGAGGCAGTGGAGAAACGTTATCCTGCAGCTATAAACCACAGTTATGGATCGACATGGCACCTTGGCTAACACCTGTGTGCATGGGTTACAAGGTACCAAGAACCGGATTCTTCTCTAGGTGACCCTACATGTTTGCATAATACACTTCTCCTTGTAAAAGGAACTCTGTTGTCTGTCTCAGGATTTAGTAATTCAGTAATTTTGAAAAGGTCAGCTCTGGAATTTAGCCTATTAATCAAAATGTAGGCAATTCATTGCAGGCTAAGTGGTAATTTCAATTTAGCATCAACCTGAGGGCACATGCCTCATCCTTTTAGCTGGCTAAATTTATCATTAATAGAAACAGTGAAGTAAACGATGTCATTGCTGGCAGTGTACCGATCTACCATCAGGATCAGATGATGTGTATAATTCCCAAGCTGCACAAAGGAAGGGCAATCAGTTTAACATGGACTTGTAAATAAACGCAATGAGTTAGCTTTTCAGACATTTGTATAATGGAGAGTGTTGGCTTTGTCTTAGGCAGCAAGAAAGGGACAGAAAAAAGTGGTTCTGAGTAAATATTTTGTTACTTCTCTTAAGAATTCTAATTATATGACTTAAAGGTTAATGTTATGCACATGCTTTTTCATGTTTTCAAATATTTTCATAACGCTACTTTCTGCCTAAGTTCAGAGATAGAAGGGTTGATTTACAAAAATCTGGGGAAACAGTCTATACTTACAAAATCCATGAATGAATGGAAATGGTTTCCTTCTGCAGGCGGAAAATTGAGATACGAAAGGCTAGGTTTGCTCTGCTTAACGACAGAGCAGTGGAGGTGCCTCTGTGGGCAACAGAGAGGTAGGTACATCCTGAAATCAAATCAGATCTTAGCTGGGTCTCACACTGTTGACTGCAGGGAAGACACAGAATAGCTAATCTGCCGGCAAAGGGACTTCAGGTAGATGCTAAAGAGAGACGAGGGTAAATCCCCACCTAAATGATTTGCTTCAGTTGTCACAGCCTGGTATAGCAGAGTAATGAAACCAGGTTTTCCAGAATGCCAGTTAACATATCAGCCATAAAAGAGACTTGCTGACCCTACACATATACAAGACTTCTCCTTAAGAAACACAAAGAAGTCACTTCTCATGCCTGTCAGTCATCTACAGAATCAAAGAATTGTCTCAGGTGGAAGGGACCTTTCATATCATTGAGTCCAACCATCAACCTAACACTGACAAAAACTGTGATGGTATATTCACCATTTTTTCCTCAAATATATAACACAACAACCAGCAGTAGTCTTTAGCAATACAATATAGGCATTAACTGTGGTAAAAAATATTATTTTGCTCCCAAAATCCACTCTGTAGTATATAATCAAGAACTAGACCTTTGTATTATGTGAAGTGATAGTGAGATACTTCATGAGAAAAAAATGATATGCCTTGACTGAAAATGTTTTAGTACTTTTTTGCATCTTGAAAAAGAAAGAAAAATATTCAGTGTCTATCATATTTGCAAAAAGAAAAGTTACAAAAGAAATAATTTTTTCTGTGAGAATTGTAAAAATGCAGCTACAATGACATGCCATTTTAAATGCACTGTTTGGAGTTCCCCTAGATACCCCCTAAGAGCATTCTGCCTAGAATGACATCCTGTCCCTGGAAAATTTTAAGGGAAATGAAGCTTCACAACTCTCAACAGAAGAATGTTTCAGTTGAACAACTGAAAAGCAAGCAAATTCACGGTCTAGGAGTTTCAGTGGAAACATTGGTGATAATTAGACAGCAAGCCCTGTCCCTTCAAATTGGTTTTGTACCAGTTTGTCAGTACAAAAAACATAAACCAAAATTGCTAAGATTGTGTAAAAAGGTAGATGTCTACATTTAAATTTTTCATTTTTTAAAAAAATATTATTTCTAGACTTAAATCTAGGTTGGCAACTCCTCCTATGATAAAGAGTGTCTTATACTATTTATAATTAATATTCAGTTCCTCCTATTATTTGTAAATAGGGAAATGAAGGACAAATTCATCTCTGGTGTACATAGCAGCTGAATTTACTGTTTTACTTTTAATCCAAATTGTGCTGAGCCTTAGTTGATCACTGGCCTTCATCGTCACTTGATCTTCATCTGTTAACGAACACGAAGCCACTACTGACACTGTCAAATGTGGTTGAAGTACAGGGATAACACCCAAAACTGAGCAGGCAGTGGACATGGAGGGAAAACAGGAATGACATAGGTGAAAATAGGTGACAAGACTTGACCAGGATGCTGGATCATGGACCCAGGCTAAGAGTAGTTACTTTCATTGTGTTAAGAGATTTCTACCCAAATGAGTCTACATTCATGATAGCAAAAGGGTTCCTTTTGTTCTGAAAAGGTTTGCACTGGTGCTATGCACCAGAATTGAGATTATGGAGAAACTTTAATTTTTTCCCAAACATAAGATTAAAATACAGAAAACGAGAAAACTGGTTGTTATGACAGTAGCTCTATGTACTTGAACATATGGGCTAAACAGTACACCAGAGTATTTCCCTACCAGAATAACCTATTGTATTTATCTGCTGGAAGATATATGGCAAGTACCAGTGAGAGCTGGCAGTTTTCTGTTACTTACTGTTTTTTCCCCTGCCTTTACTATCCCTTACAGGACATAGTCAGCCTTCTGGATAAACCTTCCTCCATCATAGAAGTTGTGCCCACACAAAAACTTCAGAAATAGTATTTCGTTTCAAGCATGATGTAATGATTTTTTTATTATTTTTTTAATGGCAGCCTGCATGGATGAGTATTCAGTGCAGGACTATGGAAAAACTTAATTTCCTAAACAATACTTAGCAAAATCTCCTGTGAAATTGTTTGCATCCAGGATATTACTCATCAGAGCCCATTGTCCATTTTCCAGGAAGACTTTGATTAAGACAGATTTATTACTGGATCCTGATAATGCTTGCAAGAGTAGGGACTGAATGTTAATGACTGCCAGTCAGTTTGAATTAACCTGTCTTGGAAGGACTTGAGTCAGTTAGGATCTCAATTTATGCTTTGACTTGATGGCAGTGGATTTGATCTTAAAATCATCATCTAATATGCTAGTACTTAGATACTGCAGGAATGGAACTCCTAAAAAAAATTGATTTGATCTCAGTAATATTAGTACATTAAGAAACAATATGTAAGAAACTGCACCAAGACTGCAGACCTATGGAAGGGTTTAAAGCCTTTTGAGCTGCCCTAGGGTATTTCTGTTCTCCCACAGACGGTCCAGAAGGATGCTTGTCTCCCACGGGTGCTGGTAGTCATATGTGAACAGCTAAAGACTCCATTGGTGCTACCTACCTACGTGAAAACAAATGTATCAAGCCCCATTTATTTACCACAGTCATGCAGGCAAACACCATACATTTATTCCCTTGTGAAATAAACATTAATTGGAACACTGAAGAAAATTGAAGCAGAGCTGTTAGCCTTTGGTCTCCACAAGCGCCTCCTCTTTGTTTGTCTCTGCCTTTTCTTTTTTGTTTTCTGTTTCATGCACAGATATGTAACATTTTGTATCTCATCAGGAGTCTGATATAAAAACACAATAAAGTCTGTTAAATGCCCTGTCAGAATGGATCATTCAAGTGAATGATAATCATCAATTCTTTCATGTAACAACAGTGAATTAGCAATTATTCAGTATATAAGATTTCCTAGGAAGCATTGCTAGGCAAAGCTCAGTCTGTCTCTGCATCGTCTTAGCACAAGGATACAAAACCCTGCCATCCCTCATCTTCCACTGCATTGCAACATCCTCCAGAAATTTTCCATAGTCTTATCCAACTCCAAAACTATCACTAAGTTACCCAGTGTACCCCATGACGATAACACATCTTGCCTCATTCCAGTGACCTGATCAAACACAAAAAGTGGAGTGAAGCTGAAGTAGGGCATTGGCTAATACACAGTTAAATTCGATGATTTTTTTCTATTCCAATCCCTTGATCTATTTTTATGAGTTCTAATCACAGCAACAGGACTGTTATAAAGAGAGGACCTACAAATTCAACACTGCTCTGGTGCTTTACTGAAGGCCAGCTTTGGGACAACACTGTTAGGCATCATGTGTAGCTGAAGAATGTCAGGATATCAATCATCACATATCACACATTCCAAGGGTCCCCATCTATATGAAAATGGTCAAACTGTCTACAGCATGAAATTCACTTTGCCTATCATCAAAATTTGCCTGATATATTAGTTGGTACAGTTTGTGAAGATGAAGGAACGTATCTGTAACCACAGTGGTAGCTGTTCTTGAGCAAGACTCGTTTTTAGTGGGAAAGGGGTTTAAAAAAAAAACACTTCAATATCACAAGAGAAGTGATCCAACTTGGCATACCATCTGCTAAGTGCCTTGTTACCAAATATCTACTGGGAAAAAAAAATGCAATGGCTTTATGTATAAATAGAAGATGTCAGTTTGGAAGTTTGTCAAACCAGCAGCTTTTAGAGGAACTATTTGTAAAAGAAAGATGTCAGCTTTCAGTTTTATTTTTGTTCTTCTGTTGAAGATGTATCTTAGAATTGACGTTTGTGATTTTTTTATTCTTTGCAATTAGAGAGCAATCAGATTCTTTTTATGACTGTGTTTTTTCCTCCTTAGTAGAAGTTTTGTTGTAATTGACCTATTTTTTTTCTGTAATTTTCACAGCTGAAAAGAGATAATCCTATGTAAAATAGGTTTTAATTGACTTATTTTGATATGGTTTACACAGATGAACAGAGCTAGACCTATATAAAATAAAACCCTACTATTAGTATTCTTCCTCTTTCTAGTGTTCATTTACTCATATAAATCCCACTGGCAATAAGGCAATTACACCACAGATGGTAGAGTTCAAACAAATTAGATTCTACTGTCTCTTCACAAATAGCTTCAGTGCACAAACTTCTCCAAAGCACGTATGCACCGAGCCCTCGTCTTGCCACTCAATTGCTTGCATAACATCACCAAAATGCTTGTTTTTATCTGCATTTCATCTTATCATCAGTGCCTCTGCCCTGGCTCCTTCTTTTGCCTTAGCTGACCCCTCACAGCTGTATACCTTCCCTCAGTTGAAGGCCTAAAAATGCAATTGAAGGACAAACAACACCTACTCATCCACTCACAGAGTGTTTTTATTGTATTTTGCATCTCTTCTTTCCAATTGCTCTTTCACTCTCCCACCTCTCCTCCACGTGTGTATATATGCATGTGCCTTTTATATCCCTCAGAACACAGATTGTGTCACCTTGCATGTCCATGTAATGCATTTTACAAGGAGGCTTCAGCCCTGGTTACAGCAAGGGTTCTACTGCTCTGTGCTTCAAATAATTAATAACTTCATTAATATGGCAAAATCTGTTCCCCTGCAGGTTTTGCATAGATAGATAGATTTATTCTTATCTCAGCAACTCCTATCAGCTTGGCTGCTGCTGTAAATAAAAGGCATCTTGCCTTGGCGTGAAGGAGTGCAAAGGCAGCCTCTCTAAATATGGAATAGATGATGATAAAACTTGAGCTGGATAGCCACCACACCATCAAATCAAATTTTGGAGCACTGCAAAGCTGGAAAGGTCCCGACATGATGTTCCTCTGGTGAAATTGCCTCAATATGCATTGACACAACAAAAGTAGCTGAATTGCTATTGGTAATTGTCAATGCCTTTGGTTTGGGTAACCTGAAGTTCTGGATCACTTCCATCCAATTTCAGCCACAGCAGATGCCTAGTCCTCTGTGGGATGGGAGTGGTCCAAGGTGAATGCGTCTTTGGACAGTCTGCCTATAGTGTGTGTTATTTAAATTCATAGGGCAGGCATCCTCAGAGTAAAAGGGGCACCTCTAGCTATATTTATGAAACTCAAGAGAAGAAAGAATGACACCAGACCTGAGTATTTCAGCTGAATCAGAAAAGAGGTGAATAGAGGACAGAAAAAATATTCAAAAGCTCTGACTTCAGCTCAGGCATCACAGAGTGAAAGCAAGGAAGTTTGAAACCAATATTTGATTGTACTCTTAATCAAATCCTAAATCTTCAGCATATCCTTAGGTATAGTTTTTGACTTAGTGGCTGTAGGAACTCTCCCCTGCAACTACCAGATTTCCCATTTAATGGCAACATCAAATATTCATCACATTAAGACCCAGGAGAATTTTTAATTGACTACACTTTACAAAATGTTTTCTACTTTTCAGATGATTTGATGGGTGCTTCCTGCATTTTGTGTGCAAACTTTTTTCTCATTAATTAGATTTTGTATTTAAGTCTTCCCTCTTTAAGAAGGGAGAGTTTCTCTTATTGACAGAAACAGCATTCAGGGCCCACTTCTAGAAACTTCTTTCTACTAAAAGTATCAAGTTATGTATTTTAAACATTAAAAAAAATAAATCTCACTGGCTAGTAGATTCCATAATCAAGTCTACCTTCATTTACGCAGAAAACTTGGGACAGAAACCCAGAGAAGGCAGATATCTGCCTCCAAGGTTTGGATATGGAAACTAAGTTCTGTCCACAGACTGACAGTGAGGTTTTTAACTTAAGGAAGCTGTAGTATCTACTGTCTCCCATCTGGAAGGTATTTGCAGTGCTCTGGCTGCTGTATACACTGAGATACAGAGGCAATCCTGAAAGACTAAGTCTTACAAAAAGATAATTTGGGATGCAATTATAACATGCCCAAGTAGTGAACATAGAGAAGAACTAATAAAAATTGTCTGCTCTGGCAGCTGAAGAACTTTAGTTAAGGTAAACTAAAGTTTGGGAAAAAAAATAAAAAAAACCTTAACAGTTAAGGTTTTACAGGTAAAATTTATGTTGTGAAAGAGATGGAAATAAATAAAAAATGAAAACAGGCAGTAGCAGGAAAAAAAGTCTGAAGTGGATAGTTTATTTACAAAAGCAGATTTTAAGATGAAGTTACTGAAGAGACCAATTGCCCCATTTCTGCTGTGCCCTGGTCATGGCTTTGTTACTGTTTTTGTTCTGCTTGGAGTTTGAGTTTTTGGGTTTTTATTTTGTTTCTTTATTTATTTCTCTGTTTTAATTTTACTTCTTGGCTACTAGTTAGATTCTCCTGTAATTGATTCTAGGGTTTTTTTTACACACTTAACTTTGGAGCAGCAAAGCCTCCTAACAGCCAGCAATGAATATACTCCTTTGACATGTACAGCCAAGAGTATTAAAGGGGGAAGAAGACAGCCCCAAATGTCTAATCTAAAATATTCTGGGTAAGCTTTTATCTGACTTAACTGAGCCATTAAATTTGAAGGTGGAAAGAATAAGCAAGTGTTGCTGGGAAAAGCATGGCAGATCAAGGAGAGGAACAGCTGAAGTCCAAGTGAAATGCAGCAGCCAGGAGGTTCTTGGGCAAGCATTCAGTTCCTGGGCAAATAGCAGATTAAGCCCTCTTCGAACACATTTCTGAATGCACAATGGATGAGAAGGTGATCAGGAATCATCAGCACAGATTTACCAAAGGTAAATCATGCCTGAAACTCTGAGTGTCTTCTGTGATAAAATGACTGGTTTTGTGGACAAAGCAGCAGCAGTGAATGTTATTTGCCTTAATTTTGCAAGGCTTTCAACACTGCATCCCGCAGTGTTCTTGTATTGAGACATCATGGTCTGGGTGGGTAGACAACCAGGTAAAATATGTTGGGCTCAGAAGGCAGTCATTAATGGGTAGGGATCCAACTCTAGGCCAGTGAGAAGTGGGGCACCACAGGGGTCTAGCTGGGGACCCAGCATTGAACACCTTTATCACTGACCTGGAGGAGGCCCCCTCTGTGCTGCTGAGAGGTTTTATGTTACCAAGGAAGAATTGATGTAAAATGGGGTCATGGTAGTTTGAGGAACTCTAGACTTCTGGAATTTTGTCAGAGAGGAGGGGAAATTCAGCTGATAGCTCTGGAGTTTTCCTTCTTTTGAAAACTAATGACAGCAGGAAATACTGGAGGCAAAGCAATGAACTGTAATGCATGGCAAGGCATTATTTCTCTGAAATTCTAGATCGTATGCTCCAACGGAGAGAAGGGCAATTATAAGAGACTGAATCTCAGAGGCAGGAAGGGTTGATGGATGTCTGACAATTGACTAGAGCAGACAGGGAGGCAGCATCCATTTAAAATAAGAGATTTTAAATACTCAGCCCCCATTCAGAAGTGAATTGAACAAAAGTATCCAAGAGTACTAAGGAAATATTTCAGCAGCATCCATACCAGTGTCAGGATTCTGGGTCAGAACAGGAACATCACATTTGGTAGGAGGTGATGCAAGTTCATTTTCCCTCATGTTGCAGTAGACCAGTGGCACCTACAAATCAACATTCCAGCCAGACAAAAGGTGCCCAACAGCAAGAAACCAGTAACACAACAGTGAGCCTTCCTCAAACTGCATGACTAGAAAATATGGAATACTCTTACAATATCCTGTAAACTACCTATCATCTGGGATGTATAAGTCTAGGAAGAAAATGTGAAGGAAATTCAGGAGAAAAACAAAGAGGTTTTCTGGTAGCTAAAAAGGGATTAATACCACAATTCTGAAAAATTCTTGCCAATACTGGTTTTAGAACACAGCAAAGGGAACACTTGGATTTATTACTGCAAGTGAGTTAGATGGAAATAGAAACAGAAATAGAAGTACTGGTATTGCAAACTCTCTATCTGTCTATTTGACATATTCACATATAAAGGAAAGGGGTGGTACTCAATTTGTGTTGTTTCCAAATGCAGAAAAATGAAAAAAAAATAATCTTTGTGTAAAAAGAATGGCTTTCAGGGCTAAAAAATACTCAATTATATTAGAAAGAAAAGAAACACTAACTAAAGTAGGGAAGCAGTAAAATACTTAATGATGCACGGAAGCCAGATGTGTTCAAAAACTTACTCTATTCTGTATTTTGAAAGAAGCAGTGTGATCTACACTTATCATTTTACCATGCTAAAATACTTTACAGTCCATAAGTAACTCAGCAGGAAATTATACTATAAGAAAAAAAATTTCAGCAAACCCAAATAGCTTGCACCAGAAGTAGAAAAAAGTTGGCTTAGGGCATTTTGGACAGCTGATGTTTATTTTCAGTATACCTGGTACTGGCACAGCCTGGAATGATGGAGAAACATTAACAACCTAATATTCAGAAAGTGAGCAGGGTTAACCCAAGTAACAAAAAACCTTCTACAACCCCCAATAAAGTAATGGAAAACCTGACTGAGCATTCATTTATCTTAGAGAGAAATAAGGAACAGGGATATAAGTACTGCCTCTCAAAAGTGTCTCTTGAAAAATAAATCATGTCACATAAGCCTGATTACATCCTTCAGGACACTACAAGTTCAGCTGATAAAGGAGGCAGTAGAGATATAACGTGCTTAGATTTCTGCAAGGCATTTGACGTAGCACAGAACAATCTGATGAAAATATTAGAACTGTACAATATTAATAAAATCCAGTTTAAATAGATTAGACAACAACCAATCTCAAAAAGTAGCCGTTACTGTGAAATCATTAAATGAAGAGATTAGTTGTCTCTTTTTTATAAGATTGGTATGACACATTCATTGAGCGAGTATAAATATGCTGCTGATAAACTCAGTAAGAAAAGGCAAATTTGTAAATCGTCATTGCAGAGCAATGCAAAAAGAGGTATCTTGATTACAATTTTTATAACTTTTTTTTTAGGACTGTCA
The DNA here is from genome assembly GCA_026413425.1 of Tringa solitaria. NCBI lineage: Eukaryota > Metazoa > Chordata > Aves > Charadriiformes > Scolopacidae > Tringa > Tringa solitaria. Next base: position 112,205,594 of record JAOXJM010000023.1, on the reverse strand, counting down.
CAAGTTATCTCCAGGAGCAAGGGCTGCAGTGCAGATATACAGACTAGGGCCTCTGGAGTCTCAGAAGCATTTAGCTGTTCTGGATGGATGAACATGGAGCAAAAAGTAAGGCTAGGAAGCAAAAGTTAATTGTTCCCATGTCATTGGTAAAACCAAGACCGGAATGCTATGGTATGATTTCCACAATTTAAAGAAATAGTGAAATGCAAATGATCAGGTTGATGGGAATCAATGTACTGTGAGTACATGCTTCCAAAAAAAAAGCTAGCAAGCTAGATGATACGATGCCAGATGACAAGCAGGTAGGAAATCAGGTGTGAACATCTACCAGTGGACGTTCAGCCAGGGACTGTGCTCTCAGCTGATGGTGGATTCCCAAACTCTCTTTCTCCAGATGAAGAAGGAATGTCTTCCTTCAAGGTTTTGTGTAGCACAAATTAAAACTAAGATTTGGAGCTCAATACAGGCAAAACTTAGTAAAAGTCAATGGACCATTGGAGACTTTAAGCCAGGTAAAGAAAAGATCTCCACTTTTCAGGTCTAAATCTATGTTGCATGAATGTCACAGGAAGCTTGCTAATCCTTACATTGGCAGATTTAAAAAAGATACATCTTAAAAATGACATATGAGAGGGGCAGAAGAAAATATATCTTCATCTATTTATGTTCTTAACTGGCCGGACCAGAACCAGTAATGCTCCAAAAGTGGAAAACCCTCCTATCTCCTAGCATTATACCCTGGTTATGTCTCTCATTTTCATATTCCCAGCAAAAAAGAATAGCAAAAATGGGACTGAAACAAATGCTGATTAAGAGAGAGTTGAGCCTTTTGCCTCCATTCATTTTAGCTGTGTTTTGGCACAAAGCAAGAAGGCAGAAAAGCTGTCGGTGCCCTCTTATCTTAACATTTCCATCCCAGCTGTGGGCAGCCTGCAATGAAATAGCATTTGCAAGTGTGCCATAATGTTATAGCAAATGCTGCCATTCAGCTGGGATATTCCATCGCCCTCCAACCAACAGTCAGGAAATGCCCTATAGGATAATTGACAGGCTACTGTGAATTACACAGCTATAAATAGCACACCACCGGTGCCTGGTGAAAGGATGATAAAACACAAGTGAAAGTTGAGTTTTTATGAAGTCATTTGCACCACAGAGAAGTATTTATCACTGTACTTGCAGTTTTTCTATTTTTCCTTCCCCAATACATATAGAACAGGGAGCAGACGGCAATAAAGAACTGTGAAATATGATATTTAAGAAGTTCACTCTCTCTTTCATTTCTGTATTCTTTTTGCTTCTGCTCTTTTGCTAAAGTTCCTGTAGTATCATTCATATCAGATCAATCTTGTTCCTATCTCTTCCTCCAAACTGCTTTCCCATCAATAAACCTCCCTTTGTTCTTCACATCCTCACAAAAGACAGGGGAAGATGGGCACGCATGTGTTCTTGAAACATGCCTATGGCTACTGCTCTAAGGAGCATAGAGATATAGCACTCAAAATTTTCCTTTAGTACAGAAATAAACCCCTCATTTTCTGTTCTCAAGACTGAAGAGACAACTTGAAGGATCATATGGTTGATTAGAGAAGAAATACCTCCCTCTGAAAGATACAGAAAAGATTAATGAAAAATTTAAAGATGAAATACAACCTTCAGGAAGGCTAAGGACAAAGAACAGCAGATACACCTGGTATTTCTGCATGGACACAGTACCCTTATCCGCATGCACAGTATTTCAGCAATGTATAAAACATAGATAACTACTCATGTGACTGAGTGTTAGCCCAAATATGTCTGTATTTTTATATTGCCATACTCTTGACAGAAGCACACAACTGCAGTTGAAGAAATCCAAAGATCTGTACAATTGAAACTTTCATCCGAAATACTAGTTTCCATCTTTGCTCCGTTAATGTTGATAATAAATGACTTGGAGCTCTGATCATTTATAGAAACTTTTTTAATCCATCAATAAATAATTCCCATTAGAAGTGTCTCATTCTTTACCACAGATAAAGGCAGAGAAAAATCAAGAAAGATGCTTGAAATGTAAAACATTGAGTAAGGTTCTTAAACCAACACTGTGTCTCCCTTTTAACTGATACGACATTATGCAAACTGCCCTTTGGAAAAAATCAGGAAAATATTAGTTAAGACAGCTTGGAGACTTTGTGTTTACTTAAGGTCAAAGTCATCCTAGTTTCCTGAAAGCAGAATATGAAATAGTCACAGAGAAGAACAAAAAAGTAAAGAGAGGATGCATTATTTTGTCTCCATCATGCTCCCCTGCAGAGGACAGCCACACCACACCATCTTCAATAGCACAAAAGATATCTCATATTTTAGTGATTATTTCAGTACAACATTGGCTAAAAGCTTAGGTCTGATTGCCTATGAGATGTAGCAAAATTTATTCCTGATGGCGTAAACTACCGCACGCTGTTTGCTTTTGGGTCATGGGTTCCCACAAAACAGGCAGCAACTGGCAAGAAAAGAAGCTAAGAAGTAAAGGTAAGGGAAGGAAAGGGAAAATAAAAAGAAATAAGAAAGGAAGAAATAAGAATGAGTCTTACATTGCAAGTGAGGCTCATGGCCTATCTCAGGCTTGGGAGGTCTGATACAAACCAGATCATTCTCCTTCATTTCGTCTACTAAGAATACCTCCCAGAACAAAACAAGCCTGATGGTACCATAGACCATCCTGGTATCTCAGGAAGTAAAGATAAAGACACTTTCCATTTGAATTTCATTCACCTCATCTCAATGTCACATTAAGTTCTCAAGGAACACAGATGGATGTTCTCATTCCTTTCTTTACTAGTTTCAGCTGATCAGTTTTTATTCATTCAGTGCTGATCTCTTCCTTCCCAGACATGATCTCAACGTTGTTCTCAGGTGGTATCAGCAGACTTCTTTGCTAAAGTGTGTTAGCTGTCCCCATGCATATGGCTAACCGATGGCAAACCTGCCAACTTAGTATCTTCTGTGAGGAGCAGAGGAATAAATTACTGCATCTCAGCTGATGCAAGGGAATTTGTTAGACTCCTGTAGCTCAGCTGTTTATCTGAGTCAATGGTCTCTTCCAATTCATAATTTGTGAGAAGTAAAAGCTGCAATTTACCTATTCTCCACTTACTGCTAAGTTTATCCATTTACTTAAAGGTAGATTTCATGTCAGGGCAAAGACTATCTCATCCTCTGCATTTGTACATAATCTTTCACAAATGCATTTCAGATCTCAGTCACAGCTTTAATTAGTTGCACGTCTATTTATCCAGATGCTTCCATGGTTTTTGCCATTCTAAAAATTGTGAGGATGCAAAAGGAATGAAAAAACCCAGCTAACTCAGATTGTATGAATGAAATTTGTGATATGAAATTATTATGTGATTCCTGATAGAAACTGATCAGTTTTCAGAATATTTTCGATATTCGTTCTGAATACTCACTCCAAGAAGTGTGGACCAGAGAGAAAAGCCTTTCATTGTACTAAGTACCAGTCAAATACTCTCTATATTCCTCCAGCTCTTCCTCAAAATTTTACCTCTGCTATTTAACTTTTTCTTCCTCTTTAGTCCACTGAGCATCACAGAATCTCGTTTAGACTCAGATTCAAGAAAGCAAATGATCATAGAACAGAATCATAGAATCACAGAATGTTTAATGTTAGAAGGGACCTTAAAGATCATCTGGTTCCAACCTCCCTGCCCTGGGCAGGGACACCTCCCACCAGACCAGGTTGCTCAAAGCGCTGGACTTGAACCCCTCCAGGGATGGGGCATCCGCAGCTTCTCTGGGCAACCTGTTCCCATGCTTTGAATCCATCACAATTCTGAACAGGATTTAAGGTACATTTAAGACTGTGATTAAGCCAAAATCTCCTGATCTGGTCCCTTACAAAGTTCTCAGGTTTTTACTAAAAAGATAAAACAAATCAGCAATTAAAACTGCTGATTTTGAATGAATGAGTGAATGAGAACTCCTTTCCTTTTCATAGGCCACGCAGCCTTTTCTAAACACTGAAAAACAGTAAAGCCCAGAGATAATACTAGAGGCATGCAAAGGAAAAAAAGAGAGAGAGACAAATAAAGCAGAATTTAAAGGTAGTCGTACCACATGCAAATAACCAATTCTGTAAGTGAAGCTCTGAAGAAAGGAGAAGCTCTCTAAAACAGTCTCAAAAGAAAAAAGGAGGCCAACTTCAACTATTTTTACATAGTGTCAGTTTGCAGCTCATCAGCAGGACAGTGCAAGGGAGGATTATGCAACTCCTTCAGGATGGTTATCCTGTGAGAAATGCTATTAGAAGGGCTCTGCTCGCAAAGCATGTCAGTCTGGAAAGGTTTCCTCAAAGGGAGATATCTACTACCTATCCTAAAAGTGGGTCAGGGTCAAGACATAAAAAGAAATGGAAATGGAAAGAGGAGGAATATAGTAATGTGGTGAAGGGGTGTATGGACCAGGCCTCATTTGTACCCATGAGGATGGCAAGGGCAGAGAGAGAAAAGGTCTCTCCCCTCTAACCATAGGGTCCCAAGGAAGGGCAAATAAGCTTGAGAGAGTGGTCGTGTCATTACATTGCGGACAGCAGTGGCACCAAAAGCAGCAGGAATTCATAGTGGCAGATGGAAGGAGGCCAAGGATATATGAGGAAAATAGTGTTCCCCCTTTAAAACAGTTTTTCATGCACTGTAGACCTGCCTGTCCTATAGTTTGTTGGAACACAGCTAAGGCTGTGTTGGCATTCACATGGTAATTGTTTCACTCACAAAGTGTTCTCTGTGCCTAGTAAGGCAGTAAATAATGACATTGAAACCAGACAGACAGCTGGGATTACAGAATCAAGAGCAAAACAGCTTCATGTGCGCATGTTTCCTGCAGCCCTCTGGTACCAGAGCACCTCGCGAAAGGCTCAGGTTGTTCTTCTCAAGAGAGTCCAAGGGCTAATGTCAAAGGAGTTGCAGATTCTGTGATGAATCTGTCCCCTCAGATTGCTAGACTAAGATCAGGAGGCACCCAGTTCAACTGCAGATGTGTGAAGTTTTTTTCTAATTTTTCAGTTACTGAATGTAAAATTGAAAAAAAAAGAAGTTGTCTTCACTCCTGTTATTCAAATGTGGGTATATTTTTAAGCTGAAGGGGTTAAGGCCGTTATTCTGTTCTATGGGCCGTTGCTTCTGATCACAGAACTAAAGGATGTAATCTAATAAAGTGATTTACTCTTGTAGACAGACCACAACATGTTAACAATAGCTGCCCCTATCCATTCACGAAGGTGCTCAGCATATAGACCTAATTGGCATGAACAGCAGCTCCATCTACACAATAGATGGTCCTGCCACCAACCCAAAAACTGTGCAGGATTTCAGCAACATACTCCTGCAACAGACTTCTGTGAGCCCATCATGGTTTACTGGCTTGATAATAAAAGGCATTCTCTTTTGCAGACAGAAATACAGAAGGCATCTGGTCATCTATGCACCGACTTGCATATGCTGCAGTAATGATCCTCTTTCAACCATGTTTTGGTGATGAGGCAGCTCCTCAAAGAATGGGAACAGAGATATGGCCATTGTCACAGTACCACATTGTTTGTCACAGAGAAGTGACTTCAGTACTTATTTTCATCAGTGAAACCAAGCAGTCTGACCAGTCTCTTTTCCTTGTCACTACCCACTGTGCATAAACACAAACTCATACATTCTGCAGCCAGTTACTCAAGTAATTCAGAGATAGATGCTACATGGAAAGCAGACAACGCAGTCAGCCTTCCCCTCTAGGAGCATCCCATCTTCTCTCCATTGGGAAGGCGTGAGCTGTTTAGCACTACAGAAAGAGCAGAGTTATGGGCTAATGTTCATTTTCCCATTTGAGTACCAGCGCAGAGGCCAAAACTAATCAGAATGGCTCCTATTTATATTGATATGACCCTGGTTAGGTCCATTCTCAGACCACCTCTTATAGACAAACCTATCCTTAACCCAGTTGTTAGGGTGCTGTAGTTCAAGACACTGATTCAGACAACTGCTATCCAGAGTTCCCAAACCCTTTCTGACTCCACCACCAGTGAACAGAAGAAATTGCAAGTCTCCTACCGACACCTGCTATGAACAGGTTGAATATGTCCCAAATGACAGCATCACAAACAAGCCTTTTAACGGGCAGTAGCCACAGACCAAAACTGTAGGAAGTTAAGAGCCAAAACTCCCTGGTGGAATGCAAGGCTCTGGTGCTGGTAAATTCTGGTAAGTTTTCTACAGCTAAGAAATGATCAGATATTTTTTTAAAGAAAAACAGGGAAGGCCCTGAGGAATTTGCTAATTCAAAATAGGAAAGAAACACCCACATCCACAGCCTGTTTTAGATCCAAAGCAATGCACTAATGAAGATCCTGAAATTCAGAGTCCCCCTCAGAATTTAATTTTAGCAGCTTAGCTGCTGTCTTATCATAAAAAAAAAAGACTCTAAGAAAAGAAAATCAAACACCACCCACTCCCTTTACTACATCTATGTCAGATCTCCCACTCATCTCCCTTCCCCGTGGCTCCAAGCTTTTCTATTTCCTGATTACAGTCAAAGGCGAGGGATTTTCCCATTATCACCTGCATATCGCATCTGAAAGATGTGAAATGTCTGGAAAGAAAAAGCAGCACAAAGCCTTAAGCTAGACACAGGACCAAAGCTGAATAACTTCAGCCCACCTCTGTGCTGGGGACAGAATGTGGTGTGTAGTTCACCGAACTCATTCGGATGTTTCGCATATACATTTGTATTGCTTTGGCAACTGGTCCTCCTAACGTACATGTTCCCTGTAGAGAATTTAAGGGAGGGATGAAAAAAGGTTTTGAAAGGGTCCAAATGAAGATGTTTTCTATTTGATGCAGGTGCTTGGGCTGAGTAAGTGGTCTGGATTGTTAATTGCTCCTCTGAATTACAGATGTCATCATAGATGCCCAACTTCATTGTAGGTGCCACATGAGGTCACCTAAAACAAGTCCTCTGCACCTGTAGAAAACCCCAAGCCAATTCCTTCCTAACAAAACATGACATTGGACACACAGGCTTCTCCCTGGTGGAGGGCAAATGAGTGAATGAACTTCACGAGGCTGATGTTGGTTTCAGTGCTCTGGTGGAAATCACTCAGACATCAACAGGGCTGAGGGTTGTGTAAGGACAGAACAGCTGCTCTGGAAGAGCTTTACTCTTGGAACAAAATACGTTCCACCAGAATCCAGTCTTCTCTTGTTGCATTCATCTCATCCATTAAGTGATTTAGCCTTTCCCTTCCTCCCAGCTGTAGGACATTCTCTCTGCCTATTGATATAGAGGGGTTGGAGTGAGGCAGCTGACTGAGCCCTCTCAAATGAATCCTTTCAGTTTGTATGGTATTGGCTGGGGGGGAGGAGGAGAAAAGCAGAAGATAAATCTATTTATTGATGGATGTATATAAAGACGTAAATGTAAGAGATGTATCTATTAGGTATTCAAAATTCTGTAAGTATTCCGGGCTTCTTTCCTCTTACCATGAAAAATGAGGTATTAATACTAATACTATAACTATATTAATACTATTACTACTATATATTATAATATATTAATACTATATACCCTAAACCACAGCCCACTACAAACACATTTACTTGGCTGTACCTTTAAATTTTAGATATTAAAGTGGAAGTCCTGAGACCTATGTTTCAGCTGCCCCTATTTTACTTGGGAAATTGTCAATCTCTTTTTTTGCTTCTTTGAACACAACTTTCCCTTCATAGTTGCAAAAATAACACTGTAGGAACATAAGCACAGCAGCGTTTGGTAAGACCAAAGTGCATCTAGAGCAATCCTGTGTGTCTCCTAATGCTCAATAGCAGATTCATAGTGAACATGTGAAATAATAGAGGCAGAGTAGTTGATCCTGCACTCCCAGCTTCCAGCTGCCTGATGTTTTAGAGACTTTCTGAGTTGGAAAGAGCACTCCCATCGCCACATTTAATAGTTTTCAGTGGGCCTCTCTCCTTGCTAGATTTTTCTCCTATAAAGACACCAAATCATTTTTAACCACTTTAAATACATTTTTTAGTAACTGAATCATTCCCATTAGGTGAAAAAGTGCTTGCTGTTACTTTATTAGATTTTCCTTCATTCTTCTGAAATAAAAAATAATGAATATTTTTCTCAATTGAGCTTCTCCACAGCACTCACGATTGCAGACTCCCCTACTGTATCTTCTTTTCAGCCATTTCTTCCTCAAGCTGAGACATCTTCACTCTTTTCCATTCTCCTTGCATAACATCTTTTTGGTGTTTCTAGGCATCCTCATTGCCCCATCTTTCTACTGTTTCAAGGTCTAAACAGCTCCTTTTCAAGATGGGCTCATTGGTATTCAGGATGTGGGCAAGCCGTAGATTTATACAGTGGCATAATGATACGTTCTGATTCTTTCTTCATTCTTTTTCTAATGCATCCTAACATTTTATTTGCTTTTTTGACTATTGCCAAGTAGTAGGATGAGGTTTCCAGAGAACTGTAAATATCCAACTGCATAGTTGTGGTAAAGTATTTTTACATGTGCAGTCCTTGATCTAGTTTTGTTAAATTTTAACTCGATTGCCGTTAGTAGGAGTTTCAGATATATCATGGCATAACAGACAGGCCTCTGCTATTAATGCTATTAATGCTACAAATACTTTTGGGATTAAGAGTGTCATGTGAATGTGCTGCATTTAAACTAGATGAAGGCAATTTGAAAAAAAAATAATAAAATTTGATGCCAACTCTGGAATCCAGTCCTGAAAGTATCCATGTATACAAGAAGATAGCTCTTGTTACTGTGGGCTTCAGTACTTCCTTGCCCAAACATCTCACCAAAGAATGAATGACTTTTATCACAAAAAAGTGAAGCGATGAAAGAGGACAGAGCCCTGCCGTAGTAAGCACAGCTGAACAGATAGTCCTTGCTGCAAGGAACTTCGAATCCAAATAACACATAACGAACAGGAACAGAAACAGCATGGACAAGTCAGCGCCACGATGCTCTGTCAGGAGGAATGGCTGAGGTTTTACAGGGCAAACAAAACCTGAGCAAGGAGATGGCAATGGAGAAAGAAGATGGAATACAGGAGTACAAAGAGAGTCTGAGAGACTGGGATAATGGTAGACCAAAGTGAAAAGCTTGTGCGAGAAAGAGACCTGGATTTCACAGTTGGAGGGGAAGAGGGAAGAGAGTGCTGGGAGCTACAGCAAGGTATCACAGCAGTCTGCACTGCCATGGATCCAAGAAAGGGCTGCTGAAATTCTTAACTCTTAAAACAGTGGGGCCACGGAAGCTGAGAGGGGCAAAGAATATGCACCCTGCATCCCCTGAGATTGTGTTTAACCTCAAAAGGCAGATAAGCAGCATCTTACCTGGTACCACAGACAATGTACTTGATGAAAAGAGGCAAGAAGTCGCAGGGGTTACAGATTTATTATTACTCCCCTTGGTTTCTTCATCCCTGGCTGCGATGCAAAGCGTGTTCTCTGTTCCTGATCCTGCCTTCCCAGAGAGTGGGAGGAAAAGGATTACTCTGCACTGAGCAACAACAGTTGCTCCTGTTCAGTCCTCCTAGTCCAGTTCTGCCTATTTTTTTCCCCACAACACTGTTAGAGAAGGCTTTTTAAGGAGGGCAGACCATCAGAGCTGCCTTCCCTATAACAGATGAGCAGATTTTGAGGATGGGAAGGGTGCCTACGCTCAATTTTCTAAACTTCTGCATGTCACAGTGCTGCCTTGTGTAGGTATGGCAGCTCCAGGGAAAAAATCTGGTCCATTGGCAGTGCAGACTTCCTAAAGTTCTCAGAAGGAAGTAGGCCACTGCTAAAGCTGGACATATTTTTCCAGGTATTGCTCAGTGGGCAGCAGAATGCGGGTCTTTACTGCTCTGGGATGCCTCTGGCAGGTCATGAATGGCAAGAAAATTTCTCAGAATTTGATCCCACTTCATGCAGGACTACAGGAAAAGCTCTCTCTCACCTGCTTTCTGGCACAGTTCTGCCGCTTCCTTCATTATGCATCAGATCAGTCGATTAGGAAATTTGTTGTCATGCTGACCAGCTGCACTTAGTGTCACAGCTCATTTGGTAAAGAAGAAACCAAAGACAGATGAGGATCTGTCTAGTAAAGTCAGGCAAACAAAAAGCTAGTGAGATGGTGCACTTCCCACCTTCACCATCACTCCAGCCTTTTCCACTTGCTGTTACCAAAAAAGACCTGGAACATCTGTGTTACGTGGGAAGAGGGAACTAATGATTCACAGCCTGGGGGAAAAAGTTCAACTTGCATTTACCTTTCACTTTTCAGAAGCTTTCCTTTGTGATAAAATAGAAAGGCCCATGATCCTGTAGAAACAGTCAGTTTTAGCTTCCTCCCCCCTGTCCTGTTCCCCATGCTTAGGAATCTGTACGTAGGTTGGCAACTATATACATATATCTGTCGCTTGGTAAAGGAAAGAGCATAGGCATACCACAAGGCTCTGTTAAATTCAGTTCATGACCTGCTTATTTCCTTTTCTGCTTTCATTAAGTGATTTTGCCACCTTCTTCTAAACCTAGCCCCTTGACCTTGTGAGAACAACTTCTTATTTCTCTCCCTCACCCAAGATTCCACAGCCTCCACAGCTTTATTTGCATCTTTTTTCTATTTTACTATAGGTAGCATTAAAGGGCCGGAGGGAGATAAACATGCGACAGGGATCACTCTATTTCAGTACAGCCTTTTTTTTTTTTTTTCATCAGCGTAGAGCTATTTGGAAACTAGGTTGAGTTTTGCAACCTATTTGCTGCCATAAGGCTTAGCCCTCCTCCAGTCCTGTTCCTCCAAGGAACTGAAATTGCTCTACAAATGTCAATTAATTAAGCTGCCTCCATGCAGAAAGTTTCATAATACTCATTTTAAAATGAGAAAACTAGAGCAGTGAAAGCGTTGTTGTTTATTGCCAGCTAATGGTAAAATTAGTAATGGACCTCTGGAGTCTCCCAGACCTTATGTTTTACTGAATTGCATTCCTCTCCACTATTTAGAATGAGATGGTTTTTATCCCATGCTTGTGTAAAGGACTTCTTTTCTTCCTTCCCCAATACGGTAGAAACATCTCCCTTTTCCTCATAATATCACGTAAGAAGACATCCTCTCATGAATAGAAAGGAATCTCTCTCATACCTAAAAAGACTCAGTCCTTAGCCTTTCACCTCTCTTTGCCAAGGCCTTTCTGGTTCCCAGACCAGGCATAATCAGAACCATGCTGTACTAAAAATCAGAGCAGGTAAATTAGCGCATAAAAATCCTGAGTATATGAATGAATTATCTTTTGTCAATCTGAGTCATAGGACACCTCTGGTGTCAGGTGGCTTGTTCAATGCAGAGAAAATAAAACCTTATAAATAAAAATATTTGTGCAACATACTTGAAATCACTGGGGAGGGAAATACAAACCTGGCTAATTCCCATCTTGATGAGTGGCTTAACACTTAACCACCTGTTCTTACACTTCCATCCTCACTCTTGACGATTGCATCTGATTTGGTCTGTGCGTACGAGCCGAGCAGGTATGAAGTGATATGGGATCTGGACAAGCTGTGTCTCCTATCTGGTCCATGAATCCAGATTCCTTTTTTCTGATGAAAAGTTTGGACTTAAATGGAAGGACAGTACATTTGGTGATATCTTAATAAGGAAGATGAGATGTAACCATGTTTCTCACTCAGATCTAGGGATACAGAAGCCCTTTTCTGTCTCCCTCTGTTTAGCGTACATTAATATTAAATCTGCTTAATTTTACATAACCAAAGCAATCTTATTACATGTAGCTTCATTTAATTCTCCTAGGGGAATAAAAGGAATAGCATCAGGAAAACAGAGCACGTGTCCTTTCCCCAGCTTTTTTGCTATTTTGATTGACTCCCCAATCTGCTTACTGACTGTGGAGCACAGGTGGAACAAGCAGCCCAGGGATATAAACTCTAGCACCACATACAGCCACCTAAATCCTTTTATGTGTCTAGAATCACATCCTCCAGCTAGCTGTGCTATCAATCTACCCTTTAAATTGCACTTGAGAGGAAGCAAGGGACACGGGGAAGGAGAGCAGAAGCCCAGGCTGAACTATATAGCCTACAGCATCTCGTGGTCTAGTTCTTTTGTTTCATTTCATGTGCTGCAGTGCACAGCTTTTTAGGAAGTTACCGCTGCCTTGATACATGAAAAATATATCTGATCTAAATTTATGCCACTCACACTTAGTATTTTTCCTCATGCGCAGCATCTTTAAAAGCACTGCCGCAGAAATGAGACTACTGGGACCAAGGCTGATGGCAGAACACAGAAGAGCCTTTGCTCAAAACCACCTTTGCTCAAAACCAGTCAAGTCAACACGGTTTCCAGCAAATTTCAGATGCTTGTGCTTAGAGCGACCTTCTCTCTTATCTGCTGGGGAAGGACTGATGTGCATCACGTCCAATGCCTTGCTGAGGGTGATCCCTCCTCAATTATACTTCTCACGCTGGTGACAGAGCACTATCAAATATTGCTCAACTTCATTAACTTTGTACCTCAGTGGCTGACTGAAAAAAAATATAAAAAGAACACAACAAAACACAGTTTCGCAGTAAAAGCTGCATAGAGGATGTCACCTCAACCAAATGTGTTTGAATATCAATGATCTCACACAAGAACAAATGGGGGTGATTTACAACAGTTCCTAAATTGGGAAGATTTCAGCAAAGGCAGAAAGAATGTTTCATGTGACTAGACTTTGGTTTGTTACTCAGATTGCTTTGCTCCGTGCAGTTGTATGGTCTGGTTCAACATTTCTGAAATCAGTTTCCTCTGATATCATTGGTTTCCACTCCACCATTTGTTTAAGCAGTCCTCTAAGAAATGGGTATGTCTCTCCTTTCCCTGTCCCTTGCACATGCTGTAAACGAAATTAAGCTGTCCCTCATACTGCTGCTCATTTGTCCTTTGCCAGGGACGGTCCTTCTTCTTTTGCTACATGCTGTTCAGTGACTGCTGTGAGGGTTCAGCCACAAGTCCAGAGAGATCAGATTGTGGCTCCAAAGGCATTCATTTTATTCTGTTAAACATAGACACTTCTACCCACAACAGTCACCCCAGGATTCCTTCACAGTCGGCAGAGAGAAATAAGCGTATTTAGGAGAGAATTTATCTCATCAGCTTTAGCTGATGTCTAAAATAGCTCAAATGAAATGCAGACTGAAAGAACCCATCTTTCTTCATTGATTAGAAAGGAAGCCTGAGGGGTTAGCTCAAATATAAATGTCAACATTATAGGCAGCAAGACAGGTGAGATGAATCGCAAATTAACCTCCCAGTTAGGTATGATGGGCAAAGGTAGGAAAAAAGAGAAACAGGGAAATGAAGGCATTCATGAAAACGTACACAGACTGTCCTGCAAGGAGCAGGGAGTGGGACTTGATGATCCTTATGGGCCCCTTTCAACTTGAGATATTCTGTGATCCTATAAACATCATCAGATCAGAAATAGCCCTCAAGCCTGTCCCATTTCCATCCAGTTCCCTTAACTCTTTCTCTGCAACTTTGAATTAATTCTTGTACAGCACAATTACAAAATTCAGTACATAAATTCATACACAGAGAGATAAAATATATATACTTAAATTATATTTTAAATTAAACCTGGTTTTTGACCCAATGAGTTTCCCTTCCTGGAGGTCAGTGAAACCAGTATTTGGACATCTGTTAATCAGGGAAGCACGTAGGCAAATAAGCATATCTCAGCTTAGGTTCAGTGAATAAGAGTTCTTCTTTCTCCTCTCAATTTTTCCATCCTTGCTCCCCCTGAGGCCACTAATGTAATTGCTCCTTTCAAGTATTAATTCAAAAATGAAAATTTTACTAGCAAACTGTGTCATTGGTTGGGATGAGCTGAGTAATTGTAACAGTGAATGTCTGAGATGACATGGGATACATTGACTCACTTCCGTCCAAGAATATGAAGACTGATTGTGCCAGTAAATAAATAATGACCTTAGCTTTTCCTCAGGTGATACTTAACGCTGAGTTCAATGAATATTGATGGTCATTAAGATAAATATGCTTATATATTAATCCATTTTTATGAAAATACTCCATACAAACTTAGGTCAGGATTTTGCAATGCAGAATGGGGAAGTTTTGCCTAAAAAACTGCCTTATGCAAGTGAGGTTGACAGAATAGAATCAGAAAATTGTTGTTTCCAAGATCACTTAAGGGGTTTACATTCCCAGAATTAATTAAGACCAATCCTGTGCCCATCATCAGTAGCAAATAATATCCATAAAAATGGATGGTGAAAACTTCCCATGGAATCATAGAACAGTTTGGGTTAGAAGGTCATCTAGTCCAACCCCCTGCAATGAGCAGGGACATCTTCAACTAGGCCAGGTTGTTCAGAGCCCCGTCTAACCTGACCTTGAATGTTCCCAGGGATGGGGCATCCACCACCTCTCTGGGCAACCTGGGCCAGTGTTTCACCACCCTCACTGTTAAAAATTTCATCCACAACAGAAACATCATCAGATCAGAAGTAGACTCACCTTTTCTTAGCTTTATGTCCTGATTCAATTTCATCCAGAAGCGAGGGCTGCCCATTAGGAGCGAACTCTACCACAGGAGAGGGTTTGATAGTCCTATAAAGCATTCTGAATGCTGCCAAGGTGCAGTGCAATTACATGCTCCAGTTGCAGTATGTTTGCAGCCACAGAGGAAGGGGTTCATCCTCAGATGAAGACATGTAACTCTGTGTGTCTACATAGAGAAGTCCGTATGTGAACTCTGCAACTCTGCTCCCATCAGTTAGTGGGTATCTAGTCAGTATAAACTGGTACAATCTAGTCAGTGCAGCGTAGAGGGTGATCCAGTTCATCTGAAAGTTGACACCTAGGACGTCCGCTGAAGCAAGACTCGATGGCCTACAAGACTCAGTAGCCTAAGATGAGGTCTCCAGAATAACTTTATGGTGTTCTCATCTGAAAACCATGATCCCTTGTGGGTTGTGTGTCACACTTGCTACGTGTGATCTTCGTAACGATTACTCTAAGGGCTAGAAGTAATAATGTAAAGGTGAAGCATCACTTGGTGATCTGGACAACTGAACCACAGCTGTACTGGTAAACTAAACGATATTGGGGTATATTCCCTGGCCCTAAGGTGAACTGATACATTCTGGCCCCATCCATACCGCTAAACCTCATTAGCATCCAGAACAACACTCAGCTGGGCTTTCTGAAATCGACCCTGGCCTGTTCCAAGTCTCAGGAATTGTCTCGGAATTGACTGAAATAATTCTGCTTTGTTCAGCCAAAACACTGGCAGGGACTACTCTGACAATTTCATGCTACAATTGAGCCGTGGAGTCTGTGCCCATGCCCTAACACTGTTCAAATTACTGGAATAGGTAAAATCTATTTGTTTATCTGTTAGGCCTGTATATCTCCTGCACCTCAATTAGATGCGTAGATTCCTGTGATTAGGTTTTGTTTCCAGCTCTTTTTAGTGAGCTAGAGGCACCATGTTGCCAGCCTTTCTTACAAAAACAGTGTGATCTCTACAGATTAAAAGCATTGGAATAACACCTGGATGAGTTTTACACACAAAGGCTCCAATTTCAGCAGTGACGGGAGGCATCTCCAGACCTGTTTCCCAAGGAGGAGTGAAAAAAGGACAAAATCCCATCAGATCACTAACTAGATGTCGCCTCAGTCATGAGATGAATGTAGGGCTGCAATGCCAACCTGTAACTGGTGTGGGTGTCAGTCTGCTCAGAACGTATCACAAATCCATCTACCACAGGTGGAATAGCAGATGGAGATCCTGGATCCAGAGAGGAAACACAGGCTATGAGACTGATGAGGAGGTAATTACGTCCTTTTTCCTTCAAAAGGATCAAACTGGTGGGTTTGGGGTTTTGGGGGTGTGTTTTGGTTTGGCTTTTGTTTGTTTCTTTGTTTTTGTCTTGTCTTTCAAGTGGCTTTTATATTTCTTAGTGTATGAAGATAGCTACTCAAGCCCAAAATAAGTTCACTGTTATTTGCATTTAAATTCAGTTGTTAGTCACTCAGTTGTACTCAACCGCTTGATTTTACCTACTGCAGAAATTCTCCACTTGGGTTTTCATTTTTTCTTCTCTCCTGCCCCCCTCCCCCCCAAGTGAATATTAACACTACCTGCTGTGATAGCTGTTCTTCCAGCTACATTGTCACAGCTGACTGGCTGACCTGTCAAACCTGTCACAGATCCACAACATATTGTCTCCCTCCAACTCCATTCACATACATGTGCAAAGAGGATTTTGCAGGGGGGACTTTACGTGGGAATTCAAAATGGGACCATTATCTCATACTGCAGAACGACTGGTGAGTCCTTTAAGATGCTACGGTCCCAAAGGTAGCTTAATCACAACTTTGCTCTGTACAATGAAATGCAATTATTTTATAGCTAACCAATTTCAGAAATGGTTAAGGTAGTCTGAAGCAGAGACTGTGCCGGGCTAGCATCTGACACAGGAGGATTTAAAATTGATGTGCCTATACTACTACAGGTATATGATTTGAGTCAAATG
>JAOXJM010000023.1:112164564-112188225 GCA_026413425.1 Tringa solitaria | reverse complement strand
TAAGTTATGCAGACTGATTTTCATATTTTATTTGCTACTCAGTGAGTGGCTTGTGACAATACTTTTTGCCCCAGGGACTACTTGAATAGTAATAGAGTGGAAACAATTGCATAAAAAAGGTCTTCACCAAGTTCAAAGTTGGAAGTGTGTGGGTTTCCTGCAATAATTTCTTTCTGTAGCACTTGTTACACTAGAGGATAAGGAAGCTCCCTGAGCTGTGAGGAAAAACTTGCAAACTGCTTTACAAGTCCATGGAGTACCCATATTTTCTGGGAAATCTGAGCAGCCTGCAAACGTCTTAACAGAAATGACCTCATTCCATCAAATGTGAATTGTTTCTCTACTTTAAGAATGTCAATACCTGAACAATTTGAGGAGAGAGAAGTTTAGGGATATATATTATAGGCTTTCTTCTCCTGAATGGAATGGGAGTATCCAAGCGCAGCACATCACTGCAGTACAGGGACTCACTGCACTCCTATTGGTGTTGTGTGTGCAACCAAAAACAAGTGCTCTCTGTGCTGAAGGGATAATAAAAAATAGGGTAATTTGATGCTAAAGTGAGATTACAAATAATTACTACATTCTCCTTCATTCCACATATCATTGTCATTCTTTGATAAAACCCAAGCTTCGCCAGCCCCTGTAGTCTTAATGGAGCACTGAAACGTTCAACACACAAAGAGATTGTTGATAATAGTGCAAAAAAGTACCAAGCAGCATGCAGAGTGATAAGAAGAATTTAAACATTATAAAGCAATGCATTTCTGGTGCTCTTTCTATATCTGTTGGTGTTCTTTTGCTTTTTGTGCTTGTTCTTCTATAAGATTTCAAAATCACTTTGCCATTTCTGTACTTTTGTATCCACATAAATACATACATCTGAGTATCTGTCACTTAGGCTCCCTGGAGATTGTAATGATACTCTTTTCAAATATCAACAAAAAGACTAATATCTCCATAGCTAACGCATTCCACCTGACTGTTCTCTGATGGGCAGCGAAAAAAACACCCGTGTCACGCATTTGAGAACAAAACACCTTTGGGATTTGTCACGTCCTAGGTCATGACAGAGCCTCTCAGGAGGAATTGTCTGCAAATATTCACATAGCTTCATTGATCTCCTTACTTTCTTTCATCATGAAACCCATGAAACTTCACACATCTGGCCATCCATGTCTTCCATTTACTTTGTTTCTATCTGCAGACCAGCGTTGTCTTATTTCTATTTTCTCCAGTTATCTGTGCCTGAAGTATTTGCTACCTTCTGCTTCACCTGCAACCTCACAGGCTAAGGGTGTGTGTTTGCTCCCAGCACATATAGCACAGCACAGTGGAGAGCCCTGAATAGGATGCCTTCATGATACAGCAACGTAAAAAATAGCTAGTGTTTGGTTGTACTCTGCTTTCTACTTCTGAAAAAAGGAGGGACTCAAGAACATAACTAGAAGGTTCTCAATAATGTTTTCCTGTTGTGCTCTATCAAACACCGCTTAGTCCTGACTGACAATGCCCCCTTGAGCTGTTATCTCGGAGCTCTCAAGGTAAAGGTGGTTGCTCATCTCTTTTCACGGAATTCATAAGAGTCTTCTCTCTTTGCATCTTCATCTGAAGGCCAGCACCTTACAGCTGAGAGCACTGATGAGCCTCTAACTTCCTGAATTACATACGCTCTTAAATTACAGAGAGTTTGGTTTCTTTTATCCCTTCTAGGACCAAAACTTTCCATAGGTGTTAAACCACTCAGCTACCCTACAGACTTAGAGAGCATCATTGCTTTGGCCCAATCATTTCTGTACCTCTGCTCAAGGGACACTGAATTAGGATCCAAGTTCTGCCACACTCAGAAAGTTCTAAAGCAAACCCATGCAAGCATTGGAGCAGTTTGCCCAGAGAAGCTGGGGATGACCAGTCCCTGGAGGTGTTCATGGCCAGGTTGGATGTTCCTTTGAGCAACCTGGTCTACTGGAAGGTATCCTTGGCCATGGCAGGGAGGTTGGAACTAGATGATATTTAAGGTCCTTTCCAATCCAAACCATTCTATGATTCCATCATTCTATGATTTTTAGTTATTGACATTACTGTTTTACAAGAAATCATGCTGTGTCAGTGGAAACTGGAAAAAGTCTTCCTTCAGTTGCCAGTGCTGGTAACTAATGTCCTGCTCTTCCGTGGAGCTGGAGGCATTTTTTCTGCAGTTGAGATAAAAGCTTGTGGTTTGATTGCTAGCCCTTTTTCTTAGAGGGAGGAGGTTAATGCAGTCATGATGTCAGTGTATATGTGTCTGCTTGTCCTATCTTTTTAAACTTAATTGATCTTCAGGACCAGTTTCATGCAAATTTGACAGAAGAGTAAAATTCTCAGGTACATCAATCTTCTGGAATTTTAATGAAAACAGGCAGCACTAATAGCAAGATTCTGTCAGTGACACTTTATAGTGAAGATTACAGTACAAGCTGAATTTTTTATCCAGCTTAGATGCAAAGACCTTGGACAGTGGAAAAGACTCAGTACGCACTTTCATCTTATTAAACAGCAGAAACGCTAACCACGATGCAAAAAATCTTGGGAAATTGGGCTATATTAGTTTTGCTATTTACAGGAAAACTTGTAAAATGCAGATTTTGTCTGTATTTCTGACTATGTGCTATCCATATGTATATGAAACAAACAGAACTCACCGAAACAACATGAAAGATTTGTTTTAAAGTAGTTGTGATACGAACTCACAGCTGGAAGGACTGTTTATTTATCTATCAAAGGCTCTTTGATGCTACTCGAGATGCACGTGGACACATTTCCTACAGAACTGTTTTGTAAAAAGGCAATGCGATCCAAACTGTTAAATGATGAAATAAGGCCTCGAGTACTTTAGATAAACAAGCAGTGAATCCCAAAATGAGAAATACCTCCTCCGTTGGATCACTGGTATTCATGAAAACTATATGCATGAATCCAAGCCACTGCTGTGCACCCCCATGAAATTGGGCAAGGCAGCTGATAGAGTGAAGAAACACCATGTTACCTCTAGACCTTTTCTCAGCAAACAACAGCACCATATATAATTTCTCAGTCCTGTTTATGAAAGACTTACAAATGATCTTCAAAAATACGCCTAGAAACACAATCATAACTGTACTGGATGTCAAAAATAATTGTATCAGTAGAGACACAGTGATCTGACACACAGTAATTTTCCTCAAATCTCATTCCAGCTAGTCACTAGCTTTTGTGCTATAATTACCTGTCTTTCTGTCTCTACAAACCATAGGGGCTACAAATGTTATTACTTCTATTCTGATTAAGAATCCTGCTCTGCTCAGATACCAGCTGTTTTGGTTTTTTTCTTTGAAGTTGTCTAATCAGCTAACATAATAAAATTAGATTCAGAGCTGTTTCCAAACCCTGCTTAGTTTGAAGCTCTCTGGTTTTGCTTTAGAACCAAAGACCCAATGAATCTAAACATTTGTGTACTTTTCCATCTGGCAATAAGAATGTCTAAGAAATGGTGTTTCCTCTCTTTGCAAATTTTGTCTCACTTATATCCTTAAACTGTAACTTTATTAAAATCCTAGCTTCATTTCAACAAGCCATTGGCTGATTCTTAGCTCTGTGCTTCTTATAGGAACTAAAAATGTACTAAATTTTCTCTTCAAAACTATAGCATTGCAAAAGTAAAGAAACCATGCACTGTCTTAGCAAAGAAACAGAAAGTTGCAGGTGGATAAAGATATGAGTTTTACCTGGAATCTTCTAGGCACATAGGGGAGGGGAATTCAGCAAGAAGTTTCCGACAGGAAAAATAGTGTGGTAAGAGAATTCTTCAGTATACTCTTCTCAGTTGTGTGAGAAAAGTGTTCTACAGGTTTCAGTGTGACAATTCCCAAATGTGTATGAAACAAAAGCCATGGAGCAAATATAAAAATGACAGCTGAGGATCTCAGGTTTTTTTAGAGGCACAAAATGTTATCACCTCCAAAGACTTCTTTTCAAGACCATCTATGAGAAGCTCAGAAAATCGGGTATCTGAAAACTTTAGACATGAAGATGTCTGAAGGAACTGAATAATTCCGAGATGTCTGCAGTGATGGGCTCAGGGAGCAAGAATGAGTCAGCACCAGAGTAAGGACTGACTGAACAGTTACCAGCACCTGGAGAAAATGCCATGAAGCACTGATTTCTTTCTCTCATTAATTTGAAAACCAGTCTGACAGGAGAGCTTCCTCCATTTGGTCAACTGCTTGATCAATGAGGAGGGAAATAAAGATATTGTTGTTGTCAAAAACTCTGAGATTCTGCGCAAAACCAACAGTGACTCTACAAACTCTAGCCTATTCCTCAGCTATTTATTTTTCCTTAAGAGTACATTTTCAGTATCTAAATTCATGTTGGACCTGCAATCTGAATCCATATATCTTGCAATTTGTGTCAAACACTGCCATGGGAAGATTTGTTTGTGGTAAGGAAGAACAAAATTTGCTTTACCATTAAGGAAAATTTATCAGGGAGGATTCTCCTTTTCTGAATCCAAATAATTTAATAATCATATTTTTCTTTTAGCTTGGCAAATCTTATCCATATATTTGAACTTAAGGATAATCACTATATCTGCACAGAAAGATACATAGAGGACAGTGATTAAAGGATTTAAAGAATCAGAATTTGAGTTACAAATACTGAAAGATTTTTCTTCTAGAATAATTACTATTCCAAATAAAGAAAAAGGACCGTGTTTGTGACATTAATTGATAATAATGTAAAATCCCTGTCTAAAAAAAATAAATCCACATTCAGCAGAACATTTTCTTTAAATGACAACAACTTGAAAGGGTTTCCCTCTGGAACATGTAACTAGGAAGATCCCCAGTCTGTCTCCTTCTTCCTGTCTCAAAAATTGTGAGCTTATCAAGGAAAAACCATGGAAGTGAAACAAACATTTCCCAGACTATTTCAAGCCTATTTTCTCCATGTAATGCCTGTCTAGTTCTTAGTAAAGCTAAAGGGATTTATTTCCATTAGAATCTGAGCAAGTACTGAACACCTCATTTCATCTTAATTGTATGGACTGAAATGTGCAGCTAAAATGAAATTCACACATTTTAAGTAAACTGAAATGCACCTGTAATTGATTGCAATGAACCTGCATGTTATGTCCTTTATTCGTAAAGGTCTGGTACTATGTCCTATCAGTTAGAAAATTAGGAAAAAATCCAAACATAATTGATATAATCAAACAAAAGCAAATTGTCACTAGGGCTAAAATATGATGAATTTTCAAACATTCTCATAACAACCGTGGCTTGGAGCCATCTCATGCACACTTAATGAGCAACAAATGTCCACACACATACGGGCAATATTTATTTTTATAGAAGGTGTGTGTCAACAGCTTTGTAATACACAGTGAACTTTCCCTTTCTGAAGGTAAATCCAAAATGAGTAAGAAACAAGTAGGTTAGCCCGGTCCCTGCACACACTCCCAGGCCATCTCCCTTGTTGCTGTTGCACATTCAGATCTGCAGCTCCCAGCAGCTCTAGGAAAAGTCCCCCTGGAGCCGTGCAGACCCCATTCTGCAAGTCCCACTCAACGTTTCAAATATAGCAACATATTACTGTGATCATATGCATTTTATATTGGGAACACATTCACCAAGGACATGACCTGGTTTCTGTCAGGAGTGTAAGAGGAGCATCAAAACTTCCTCTGCTGATACTCCTGCTTCTCTAACTTCATCGCTAAGGTCATGAGATGTTGGAAGGGATCATAGTCTGAGCTACCTAAATGGCATGGTGCTAAAAATATATTTATTCAGAATGGCTAATTAAGGTGAATGACTACCAGTCCTCATTAGCACTGAAGTGGTGTTAATTTGATTAGACTTCTGGCCTAGATAGGCTTGCGAGGTATTATGTTCCTAATGCAATTTCTCTAACGAGAAAGCATTTCAGATGAGATGTTACCCGTCAATGTCTTTCTTTGTATAAACATTAAGTAGACATTTGCCTTTTAATGTTGCTCTAATTTTTAGGGAGCAGGGAAACAGCGAAGATGTAACATCTGTATTGCCTTGGGATATGGGAAGAAAGTGAGAAAATAAACTTGTAATTCTTGCTCCAGTCTCATTATTTAAATAATTTGCAATGCTTTCCCAGTAGAAAGTCATACTTGAAATGTGCTCATTAAATCTGACTTTCCTTTAACATACCATTATATACCTCTTGCTCTTTAACTCAAAACTCTCTTCAATCAATATTTCACTGCTTAAACATAGTTAACTTGGCAACATAAGTTTTAGCCTAGAAAAAATACCTTCTGCTCTGTTCCTTTTACCAGAAGGCCTGGGAGGAACAGGAGGAATGTGCTGTTTACTTATTAATTAGATCTGTGCTGGAATAAAGCTCAAGAAAAAATTACCTATTTGGTTGGACTATGATTATTTTACCACAAGAAGTCTTGCTTAGTGCCACCTGGACTATAAGGTTTAGCCATCATCAGAAATATAAAAGTCTTCTTTTTATTGAGCAATACTTCAATAGATAGAAAACAAGGTTTTTGTGGTAAATGCCAAATGAATGGAGTAATTACTAAAAAATGCCAAGTAGTTAATTAGTCCCATGAATTTCACAGGTGATCCCATGGGTTTCTGGCACAAAAAAAAAACCCGCAGAAAACAGGCTCTATTTTTAGGACTTCTTGGGGCAGATTCACCGGGCAGGGACATCAGACCATGTCATGGTGGCCATGGTGTTTCTGCCAAAGCTAGGGGGAAAGTTTTCTGGTGTCCTTCTCTAGACACAACCACTTCCTCTTTTCACCTACTCTGACCACCAGAAGCAAGGGGATCAAGTCCTTCTCCCTTCCACACTTTTTGGAGCATTCCCAGCCCCCTAGCCCAGCCTGCCACTCTCTTTCCCCTTCCCCCTTTCCACTTTCAGACACATGCCAGAAGCTAGAGAAAGGTGAAAAAACTCTGACTCCCAGGGGCTGCTGAGACAGGGAGAAAAATAGAGAAAATTTTAGTTACATTATACACTAAAAGAGATTTATTCACAACAGAGTGGGGAGATGTTGTTACACAGAAAGTACTCTTAGATGTTGTGCTACAGAAGAGGAAGGTGACATGGGAAACATGGAGAAAGAGCAACAAAATTACCTTTGGCACAACCCCTTCAGTGACCTTCCTCAGTGCCTCTATTCCACCATATCTCCTCCATACCAAACAGACTTTACTCATTCTCCTACCTCACTCCTCCAAAATGCCCTCTGACACAGGCTCCCTCCACTTCCTTCCCTTGTAGCCATCACTTAATTCCTTGTTGCTTCATCTATAGAAGAAAAAAACCCAACATTATTTTGACGTAACTGGTGTGGCAAAATTAAATTTTTCTTACTATCATAAGATGTTTATGCTGGATTTTCTAACTCCTGAAATATACTTAGACTTCTGAAAATCTGCTGGAGAGATTCTCAGGGGAGAACTATCCTCCACGAACAGGAAAAACAGGTTCCATCAAAGGGAAGTGGCACATGTGCTTCCAGATTACTTAGATGCATTTTGAAAAAATCTCTGGGAGAAAAATTTTACTTTTGTTTGTTTTTAACATCTTCTTTGTATACTTATAAAGTGTCTCTGCAGGACCACACACTTGTGATAAATAAAACTGTGTGGCAATGAGAATTCAGCGGTGTTGAATAGAAGTGGATGTAGTACTCCGCAGAAGTAAAGGATCAGAATCTGGCTCGTGGGAAATAAAGTTATTTTATGGCTCATTAAGATTTATTTTCTAGTGTTCAATATGGAATGGAAATTCTGCAGATGGAGAGCATATGTTTGGCTCTCAGAATGACAAAAGCAGTGATCAAGGGAGCCATTGCTTGCCCCAGTGTTTTCTCATTTTAAAAATAACTTGTCTTCTCAGAAAAAATAACTTGTCTCTCTTGTTATTTTTAAGTTCATTCAAAAATTCCCACTTTTTATCAAACTAATTAAATACTTTTGGACATTTTTTCCAGCTTTTTTTGCACTGGTTTTGGCTGGGTTAGAGTTAAGTTACTTAATAGTAGTTAGTATGGGGCTGTGTTTTGGGTTTGTGTGGAAAAAAGTGTTGATAACACAGGGATGTTTTTGTTATTGCTGAGCAGTGCTCACACAGAGTCAAGGCCTTTTCTGCTCCTCACACCGCCCCACCAATGAGTAGGTTTGGGGTGCACAGGATTTGGGAGGGGACACAGCCAGGACAGCTGACCCCAGATGACCAAAGGGATATTCCACACCATATGATGTCGCACTCAGCAATTAAAAACTGGGGTAAGAAGGAAGGGGGGATATTCAGACTGATGGAGTTTGCCTTCCCAAGCAACTGTTATGTGTGATGGAGCCCTGCTTTTCTGGAGAAGGTTGAACACCCCCCTGTTGACAGGAAGTAGTAAATGAATTCTTATTTTGCTTCCCTTGCGTGTGCAGCTTTTACTTTACCTGTTGGACTGTCTTTATCTCATCCCATGCATTTTCTTGCTTTTACCCTTCAGATTCTCTCGCCGGTCCCACCCAGGGGGGAGTGAGCGAGAGGCTGTGTAGGCTTAATTGCCATCTGGGATTAAACCACGACATTTATTTTGCTTATTTACTAGTAAAAGTAGTTGTACAGCAATTAAGAACTTTAACGAGATGAAGTCAGAACAATTGCAGTGTTTAATACACTGTTGGACCATCATTTCAGTAAAGTCAGTGCCCAGTGCAGATGTCTCTGGGAAAGAATGGATATATATTCAATTGGAGTTTTAGCACTGCCGCTTTCATAATGCAGGTTGAGAATGTTTTTAAATTGGTATATTATTTAACTCTGAAATGCAGATAACACCATGTCAAACAGCCTGTGAGTCAAGCTAAGTTGAAAGGTAATAGCATTGGGAGGAAGAGGAGGGTTGTTGGACTCATCATAAGTGACTATAACTGTGATTCATCCTGGCTGCCAATATTATCTTGTTAAAGAGATAACTTTATTTCCCCTTTCAAAAAAGTGCTACAGAAGACAGCTCAAGAGAGTGGATTAATGGTTGCATCCTTGTGCTCAGTAATATTAAATGCACTGAGTGCTTCTTTCACCACTGAAGCTTTATATGTCATTAAAATTTCTAAATAGATTTATATAAAAACTTCACCAGGATTTATAAGGCCAAGTTTTAAAAAATGATGGTCAATAGTGTCATAAAAGATTATACTTCTTCCAAAATTAAAAAGTTGGCATCACAATAAATAAGAAAGTGCATTATTACATGGTAAAAACTTCACATGCATCAATGCCCCCAACCACTTTGCCACTCTCTTAAAGGACAGAAGAATAAGGACTTTCATTTCATTTGGCAAAAACAACTTGAATATTTAAATCCATTGACCAAGTTCCTTTAGCCTTTGAAGATTTATGTCCTTTTTAAAAAATGTCATTTTTTGTAAATATTATGGGACTGATATAATAAAGACAGTATATAATCTAATGGAATAATAGAAAACAGAGACTGCCTGGTTTAAATAGCCAGGCACTGTCCTGTTCTTAGTGAAATATCATGTTCTAAAACATGCTTTCAATTGTTTTCTCACATCTAAGTATTTCCAAGAGATGGACTTTCTCTCCTTGCCTATGGACAAAATGAAGTATCATCTTCCCCACAAGCTGATAATTATCTAATCTGTTGAAACAAATTCATCTAAATTAAAATCTTAGCCAATATTTTGGAGGATAGAGTTCAGCTAAATTTATAGATGTAAACTAGATACATATCAAATGAAACTGGGTGTTATCTAAATAAAAGTGAACAAAATTTTCTTTGACAAGTTCATACAAGTTAAACTGCGTTTAATGACTTTGGCTGTTAGTATGGTGATGCAATGCATATTTCTTATAAAAAACAGGATCAGTCCAACCTCTGCTCTAAATTATATCCATCCACGCTGTTTCTAAATGAATGAGCCAGAAAACAGAATTCAGCAGTTTATAATGCAAAAAGTAGGTACTAAGTAGTCAGTACGTATATCCCTCTAGCTCTATCCTTGCCTGTCCAAGTACCGCAGGATGCAGGTAACTTTTCACCAAATGGTACTTTTTCCCTATTTCCATCACCCATCCTTTTCACCTGAATTTCTTTGTTACCTTCTGTATCATGAGAAACACTGGAACTGAAATTAAAGGTTTAAAAACTGTGCTAATCTGAAAATATAATTGTTAGATTGTTCTGAAATTTGTGGGGCAAGTCAGGAGTGAATTGACCCAGGATAACATAAAAAATGCAACATATGCAAATAAAAAACGCTACATCATTCTCTGCAGCTTTTCTGGGGACTTTTTCCATAAACTCTGAAGAAACACACCTTTGTTAGCACCTTATATTTAGATTCTGTATGTAGATAGGACAGAATGACTATGTGTAGATGAATTTGACATCATACAAGACTGTTATGGATAAGGATGTCATTTTTTTAGTCTGGTTTTCTACCAGACAATCTCCTGATGCACTTTAGAGCGGGAAAAACACAGTTTGGAAAGAACGGGGGTAAGTTAGATGATTATACTTCTCCTTTACCAAAGTTAAAACCTCACCCCTTGACCTCCTCTTCCAGTCTTTTCATGGTGCCTTTCTCTGTGACATTTTGTTCAAGCCCATTCTTGTCTTTCTAATTAGAGATTTCCACCTTCTGTTACAGAATGGGTATGTTTTCCTTTTGTGAGTGCCATGTCAAAGGAAACCCGTATCTCTCCCTGAAGCCAGACAGAGCGAAGTGTATTGGGTCTTTATTGTGTCCACAGTGTTACACTGATCCTTGAGCGCTTCAAGGGGTGCTGAGGCCACTGTGTCAGAGAAGCAGGTCTGAGGAACTCTGTTAAGATTCCTTTGCAGTCTTTTCAATATCTCTCTTTCCTTCTTATTAAGGACTGATTTACACCATGGTTTGGAACAAGGTGCAGATGTGAAGTTGAAGATCTAAGCGTTCAGTTGACACATAGTATTTGTGTCTGCAGAGTTATCGGCAGAGCTGGTTCAAGTTTCTTAACATCCACAGGGCAGGCATGCTCTAATTATCTCAGTGATAAAGAGCAAGATGTATGAATTTGATATCCTGGTCCCTGCGGGACAGAGCAGATAGCTGAAAGCTGGTCTGTTAAACCTGTGTTTATGCTCACTGCTGCCACATGATCCTGGTTGAGATGGGGCTTCTTAGGAGCTACAGGGGTTTAGGCACAGGCTTTTGCTCTTGTCCAGCCAAGATATAACACAGGTGACATTGAAAGTTACTCTGATATTTAGAGGGGGGAAGAGAGAGTAAAGGACAAATGACTTTGATATCAGTTCCTCAGCTTAGAGCACTCAGGAAAAAGATTTCCCTGATTCAGAGAAAAAATTATCATGACATTGACAAAATCATCCCTAGATTAGAGATAGGCTGTGGTGCACAGCTTGTGACAGTATCTACACAAGGACTCTATCAAACTGCCTATCAGCCTGAAATATTTGTGTTCGTATCACACTACGTTGCTGGGTTTGGCCGCTCTAGAGCTCAAAATTCCTCTGCCTCCTTCCACACCCACCTATTACCAACATACTCCTCGTACAGCTTTGCAGGAGCCCAACATTTACTATGATTTTGCCTCTTGGTCGGCAGAGGCCATGAGGAGAGGAAAGCACAGACTCAGACAGGAGCAGTTTTGCAGAAGGAGCAGGAAGCAACACGGGTGCTTGTAGGCCTCCATTCCACGGCTAACGCTTCTGTGAATGAAGAAGGCTTCTAGATGAAAAAGTTTTCAGGGAAGGGTCCCCTGTGAAAGCAAATAAACGCTTTCAGCACAAAAAGAAGAGCCCAGCAACAACTAACCCAGCTTGTCATTTCCTTTATTGCAGCTTGGAAGCCAGTCGGTCCCCTTGTGGGACTGAGGCTAGTGCACTGATAAAAACAGACTATTTTCTTGCCAAATGGACACATTTGAAAAAGCTGCTATTTCATCGTGATGAGACATTTAATTTGCCATGCCATCTAATAGATAAAATAAAAAAAACAGAGGCTCTAAAACATACCACTGCCATTCCAAGCTTCGAAGCTCCTCTCCCTCAGATAACACATTTCCTACATTAACGAGATGTAGTCATTCATGTGTGGTACAATAAAGACAAAATCAAGTGCTCTTTTGCAGTGTTCTCTCAAGTCCTCTAGGAAACTCTGTGGCTGCAGCTTTTACTCCCCGATTCAGAATTGTATCAGAGGAAGATATAAAAAAACAGAATCCAATATAGGCAGATTCATCTGGAGGCTGAAGAAGTTTTGAAGCATTCTAATACCACCAGGACATAATTAAACAGAGGGTAACATAATTAAGCACAGGGTGAAAAGGCTAGGGGCCTACAAAAGTCTTTGAGGGTTTTTTTCAATGAGCTCAATGGAATGCGGATTTAACTTAAACTGCATGTGCTAAATTTGTCCAGAGCTTTACTGATGAGATTGTTCATCCTATTCTTCACCCCAGCATGAAGCTTTTGTTTCTAGTAAGATGAAAACATGTAATTAATCAGTAGTTCTACAACAGCATGCACGCCCTCTATTAAAAATATGAATCAGGCCACATGGGCTTCCAGCCTCTTTTTTATGAAATCTCATGGCATCTTCTCTTCCTCATTATCTTTCAGAAATGAAAGCCAGGAGCCAAAATTCACAATCCAGAATGCATCCCGTGTGGGACTCAGGCAGATCCTATTCTTGCTGCACTATGCAAACAAAGCTTTTACAGTGCAGATGTTACTGACCTTGTACTTAGTGCAGCATGTCCAATCCACGAGTCTCCTAGATGTTTCTCAGCTTTCATTTTAATAGCTCCTTAGAACAGATGCTCCTTTCTCCTCCTTCTATTTCTTTCTATTCCCCTTAATAAAGTTTGCTCTGAAAAACATCAAGAAAGTGCACCAAAGTAGTCTGTGCACTTGTTTCACAAAAAGGTACCGTGGATAGGGCATTTAAGGTCTACAGGGTGGATGCAAATTGGAGTTAGTCAACAAGGTCTCTTCTTATAGCCAAACTGAAGAAAGAGAAAAAAACACTTTATGAGACAATTGATATGGCCTGTTTTAAAATGGCATGGATATTGCTCTAAAAATGTCTCAATACAAAGGGAGCCCAAGGTTACTGCCTCAGTCATAAGTGTAGGTGTCTACATCTGGTCAGATGAAACATTTGTATTCTGCCTACAGCTCATTTTAAGTTTGGTCAACATCTGGAAATCAGGTTCAGAATAAGCCTTATGTCCAGTTGCAGAGGTGAAAGCTTTGAAGGCTGAAAATGTGAGCCTGCTCTGATACCTTTCAATAGCCTAAACATGCACCAAGCATTTGGATGTGTCAGATAAACTACGAGTAACACAAAATGATAATTGCGGGAAACTCTTGCTAAGTACAGGAAGTGATTACATCAGCAATTAGGTTGGTCCCTTGGTCCAGCCAAAAAAATCTTGAGTTATTGTCCCTGCTGTGAAACCGTTGTGGGAGCACAAGTCATATCAACTATGCAGACAAATAGTATCTAGTATAATTATGTTCCTCCTCTTGCTTGCCACTCCTTGTTGTGGCTGCAATCTGGAAAGGTCATAAACCATTTGTCCATTTGCCATTTGGATTGAGAAATGTAGAAGACTAAGTCTGATGCAGACTATTTCTCTTTTCTTTTCTGTCAGTTGCAAGGACTCACAAAACAACTGGAAGGGGTAAGCAAGCAAAACTGCATACACAGAAAACATCACCATTTTATATTCTCTTCTCTACAAGGTGGAAAATGGTGGAAAAGCGTGCAGAAACTACATGGCGTTTCTACAGGGTGGAAAAGTGTGCACTTGCTCCACAGAAATACATCTGGAATTCTGCAGAAGGATAAATTAAAGCTTTTTACCATCCAGCTGCAAGCCTACTACAAAGCTTTGTGTTATGCAGTATCTTTAAGAAAAACTACCTCAAAAGGCCAAGCATTTAATTAATTAAATATGGAGATAAATCATCGTCGGGAGGAATGAAAGAATTAGGTGTTTTAGACAAGGGAAAACAGATACTTGTTCTCAGTGCATATTTGATAAGCAAGTGTAAGTCAATGAGGCTGAGACAGAGGAGGGCTATTCCAAAAGACTGGAGCCTCAGAGAAGAAATTCCTGACCTAGCTGTAGGTGTGTGTTGAAGTAGCAGAAGAGAGCTTCTCTAAAGGGTTATCTACATATTGCCTCCCAAATGCAGTTTAAAATATGATCCAAGTTGCAATTTGGGAATCAAACAGCCATCTCATTGCTTCTCACCACTGCCTTGGCTGAAGCCACCAACTCCAGCCTATCCTCAGATGTTCATCTTTTCGTGATGATTATCTTTTTCCTGTTCAGTTCCAGCTCAGCAGCCAGTAAGAGAGCCATTTCTATCAACAGCATCCAAATTATTTTGGTAAATCTGGCTTGTTTTGTCTGAATCAGGCTAATGAGCGTGGTCCCAAGCTGCTGAGCTGTTTGGTAGGAAGGGGAAGTAACTTTGCTGGTGAGGAACAGCTAGGAGTGGTCTGAGGCTGGTCACCTTTCCAGCCAGCACGGACACAAGGAAACAGGAACCTCCCTCTGCCTGACAGCAGCCTGGAGCGAGCCAGGCAGGCTGGAAAGAAAGGTCATGACTACAGACACTGGGAAGACTTGTAAAAAAATTCAGTACCTACCTGAAAAACATTGCATTTGTTGGGGGACGGTTACTCCATTAAAATGCTATAGGTCTTTCATCTTTGCGGTTATTTTTGCTTCCAGTTGGCTCATAATGCTCACAACGGGGTTCTCTCTCCATTAATGTTCTTCCAGTCAACATTCTCTGATGTGCACTAAAGCACCTGTCAATTATTCATGTTACAACAGCACCACTATTTCTCTTTTAACAACGAGATTAAACTGTTTATTGAAGCTGCTGACCTAGGTTAGTCACTAGTGGGGCATTTGGTTCATTACCTCGGATTTTTCTCCCTGTTAAACAATCAGTTAAAAGAGCTTAGATGGGAACCCTCCAAGCTCCTTAAAGATTCCATGGAATAGGTGAGAAAACACAAAAATGTGCAAAGAAAAGTTTCAAAGTTTGCAAATATGGAAAGTTAAAAAATATTAAAGAAAAGGCCTATTTTTCTCATTTCATTGGTACAAATCATGAGGTTTGCAAATTATTTTTTTTAATAGAAACTCATTTACTGCAGAAAGTGTGCAACTGAGGGGGGAATCTGCCTTGAAGAATACAGCTATGACTTAGAAATGAGGTATTTGTACCACAAGCAATTAATTCTGCTGAGATTTATTTAAATTGCAAATGCAGGAAGGAGATAATTTCTGTTCTGCCCTGTTCATCAGAAACTCCACCCTATCCCAAACCTCTCAGTATCAGATACAGCCACAAAATATTCAGAACAATGTCATCAGAGCAAACTTTAATTAGGGGATCGTACCCAAAGGGCATGGCACTATTTCTAATTGAGAGGTTTTTGTCCCTTTCAAATTAACATTTCAAAAGGCATCATATGGAGTAAAGCCTTGGTCCCTTCCAACAGTTTTAAAGTTCTTTAAATCTGGGACATAACAGAAGGAAGAGACATGACACCTGTGTGAAATTATGAACTGTCAGACTGCTTGTTTAAAACAGGGAGAGCTTTGTGACATAAATTAAATTCAGCAAAACATATCACAGGTTTATCTGTGTGGAAGAAAGAATGGAAGAAAAGAAGGAAACAAGGAAGCCAAAGAGTAATACCATTGTTGTGGTTTCTGTTGGGATAGAATTAACTTTTCTGTTAGCAGCTCCTGTAGTGCTATGTTTTGGATTTGGGATGAGAAAATACTTTTGAGAGCACACTGGTGGTTTTAGTTATTGCCAGGCAGCCAAGGCATTTTCTGCCCCTCATATTGCTCCATCAGCAAGTAGGGTGGGAGGGCACAAGAAGCTGGGAGGAGATGTAGCCAGGACAGCTGACCCCAACTGTCCCCAAAGGTATATTCCATACCATATGACATCATACTCAATATATAAAGTTAGGGGAAGAAGAAGGAAGAGGGGGGATGTTCAGAGTGATGTTACAGACGATGGAGCCCTGCTGTCCTGGAGATGGCTGAACGTTTGCCTGCCCGTGGGAAGCAGTAAATGATTTCTTGTTTTGCTTTCCTTGCATGTGAGGCTCTTGCTTTACCTATTAAACTCGCCTTATTTCAACCCCACAAGTCTTTTTCATTTTCTCACTTTTACTCTTCCATTTCTCTCCCCCATCCCACTGGGGGTGTGTGCAAGCAGCTGCGTGGTCCTGTTTGCCAACTGGGGTTAAACCAGGACCACCACTAAGTAAAACAAAAAAGAAAGTGTGGAAGTTCTTCTGCCAACTGGTGCTCCCTTTGTTCAGACTACCATGACAGAGGTCTGAAATCCCCAGCACAAGTAGGGTGAGCCTCAGATGCTGCCAGAAATGTATTGGCAGCAGCTATTTCGTGCTCAAAAGCATTTTGACAAGGTTAATTTACTCAACATTTAAATAGAGATTGAACAAAGCATCTGCTAAGTGGTTTTCTTCTTTATTTCCCTTGATGGAAAGGGTTAAAAGACTCAGTGTTCCTAGCTGCATAAAGAATTGTGTAAGATATTGTGAGTTGCCGGAAATAATTATTAGATGTCCTGGTAGTTGATCGCACATTCGGTACCTAACACTGACCAAAGTAGCATCCCCCGCCCATTCCAGCTCCAGCACTTTCCTTTTGAGATAAACCAGGAGGGACGGATGCTCACCATTGCTTAAGTGACCCAAGCTTCAGAAAGCAGATGGTCTTTTTGTTTTCATCCTATCCCCGCACATGGCAGGGCACCAGACCTCCTGCAACTGCCAGAAACATCTCTTGGGACCACCAGAGTACAGCAGGGAAGGGGGCTAAATCAGGAAAAACCATGGAGAAGAACAGTGGAAGAAAGTGTAGCCCAGTCAGGTCCATCTCTGGGAAACCCTATGCCCTTGGCTTCATGCAAGGAAAGCCACAGAGAGACAACTGCCTAATTTAACCTTGGAAGGGAATGCTACATCAGGATTTGTAGTCAACTGCAGAAAGAGTGGCTTTTTTTTTTTTCTTTCTCTAGTAATTGCTAGAGAAAAAAAAAAAAGATCAAAAGAGTGACATATCACTGGTCAAAACCCAAAACTGCTGAGGGAGAAACAGTCTCATGATTTAGCACCCCATAAAAATAAGAATCACTATTATTTATTATTTGAAATAATATCAGGGTTTTTTGCTGTTGTGTGGTTTGTTTTTTTAACTTGACTGCTGCTCTGTGGAACTGAATTTTCAAATATTTCCCCATGTCAGAAGACTGCACTTTCTCCCAAAATGAAAGTTCAGTTGTTTACGCAGCAGGACATTAAAGAATGAGACCTTCAGGAAAACAAAAGGAAAACAGTAAATAGCAGGAAGTTTGTCATAAAATCAGAAAAGCTGACAGCACTGGAAAATAGTAGAGAGCTTGCACATAGTAAGAGTGCTCCCAAATGTATTTATATTGGGCCAGAATAGACACTGCACAGCCTGCAGCACAGCAAAGAGGTGTTCAAACTCAAACCAGTAAGTTCATGCATGGTGCAGCCAGCACTGTGCAGACTGGACAGACTAGATCTGTGTTACCACCGTTGGACCTCCGCTGTCTTTGCAGAATTAATCAAATGGCAACACAGAGTGACTCCAAAGCCTGTGAGCACTCTGCTGTCCACCCTTCTGGTCCTGCATTGTGGCAAAATTCACCTGGCTAAATGTAGATATCTACGTCTGAGACAGACACTGCGGGCATTCTTTGCAAGCAGAGGAGATCTGGTCAAGGTCCCTGGTGGTTTAGCTCCTCCTAAGGCAGGTCAGATGAATAGCATGCTAAAAACACCCACTTCAGGTCTGTAAAGAGGATCCAAGGAAGGTTTCTCAGAGATAGGATGCCATGCAGTAGCCATACAGCTTCAGACAAAAGACCTCCATGTTTTGGGGAAGAATGACTCCGTGGAGAGCAGGGTAGACTATCAGCATCCAAAGGGCTGTAGAGATCTTAGGAAAGGAAGATCTTAGGATCTTAGGAAAGGAGGCTGTAGCAAGGTGGGAATTGGTCTCTTCTCTCAAGCAACAAGTGATAGGACAAGAGGAAACAGCCTCAGGTTGTGGCAGGGGAGGTTTAGATTGGATATTAGGAAAAAATTTTTCACTGAAGGGGTTATTAAGTGTCAGAACAAGCTGTCCAGGGAAGTGGTGGAATCACCATCCCTGGAGGTATTTAAAAAATGTGTAGGTGTAGTTCTGAGAGACATGGTTCAGCGGTGGACTTGGCAGGGCTAGATTAATAGTTGGACTCAATGATCTTAAAGGTCTCTTCCAACCAAAATGATTCTATGTTTTTATGACTAACCACAGCAGCAACAGCCTCTTCTGAAGAAGACTTCAGGGCATGTGTGATCTGCTCAAAGTCTGAGAGACCCCAAAACTTATCAGAGAGCTGCATCAACCTCTCTAACCTTCAAGGTCATTTAGCACAGCACTTACTCAACTTGCACTGGACCTAAGAAAAGGAATAATTAATGTTTTCAGGAAAATTAATTTTCCCAGGAGCGTTGAGCATTCAGGCACTAGCATTAATCTTTCTAAATGTTACTGTTGCATTATTGTTTGCTTCTTTGTTTATTAGCTACAGTTATTCTTGACCTTCTTGACTACAAAAAAATGCAGGCAAAAATTTTATGTAGGCCACAAGGAGCTCAAATTAGAAAATACAGGAGAAAATAATTCATTTTCTTAGCTCACAGGAATTAGTGATCTGATCTACTTAGCTACTCTTCAAGGTTCTTATGCATTAAAAAACCTAATAAGAATGTGTTACAAATAATGAGAAGGCAACTAGTGAAATTAGAACATTTTTCCAAGGCCTGCTTGAATGCCCTCTGAAGTCAGTGAAGCAAAATGAGAGCATAGGAGCTTGAGTTGTGTTTGATACCAGGAGTGCTGAGCACCCAGGCAACGCAACGTCAACTCTTTGTTCAATGCAAAAGATGGGATGTGAATTTACTGCTCGGGCTACAGGTTGTACAACTGCAGGATGCTTATTATAACAATAAGCTTTCATGTAAACATGAAATGCTTGCAGCATTTTAGTTTTGCTACATAAATGTAGCAAACATTTGTAGAGACATAAAGGCCTGGAAAAAATTGCCAAAGGGCAACTATTATTGATCTCTGTAAGAGAACTCTTCAGAGGAGAAAAGTGAGCTTCATGGGTATAGACTACTTAAGACACTTGGAAACTTGATTGTGAAAAAATCCTCCCTCACACCTTTTGATATTCAGATTTGGACACAATACTGAAACTTCCATCAAATCAAAAGTTCTGGAAAATATGAGGTACTAATCACTTCATTTGGATCTGGTGTTTTTTTGAGGCATGTTGATCTTCTGAAATTTCTCTTCAGTTTATTCAACTGAGTCCAAGCACCTCTTCATTAGTCTAGTAATCCCTTCAACAATTACATGTTTTTTAGAAGCAGTAGACAGGGTGCCATCCGCTTTCTCCCTTTGGTAATGCTCCTTGCTTGGACTGTCTCTCAGAACCACAGTTACTAGGTGACAACCAGTAAGCAGACCTCTGGCCGAGACTGGGAAAACTAGAAAACTCAGTATGTAAGAAGAGAACAAGGTGTACCAAGAATGAAAGTAAAGCTCTAGAGGAAATTATGGCACATTATGTGGGCATAGATTAATTCTGAACTAGATAAAACATATTGTTGGTTTTGTGGGTTTTTTAAAACCATTATTCCGGACATTATTTGTTGGTGAGAATAAGAGGTGAGAATGGTAGGAGGAGATTGTGTTTTCTATTCAATTAACTGATGTAAATTGGAGCAAATTTCAGATGCTTAAACCTTTCTTTAGGTCTGAAAAAAAGCAAGAAACTTTCAATCTAGCTTGAGAAAAGGTTAGATCACACACGATATGGGTATTTATTTTACATACCCAGATCACTTAAGGCAAGAAGAGAAAATTTGGCTTTGCTTTTTACAAATGATACTCCCTTATAAATGTCCCGATCATCTCCTGCCTTGCTACTTGAATAAGAAATCTGTCTTCTTCAGGAAAAAAGGCAAGATAAACTTCAATCAGATAAGAGGCTGTAAATCTCCTATCTGACCCAGCTGGATTCATTGCAGAAGGAAAATGTCCAAGTGTTTTCCTGAGCTCTATGTACTTCTCTGGCCTTGGGCTTTACAATGTCCTTGTTCTCTGTTGGTGTCATACCTAACCACTGCCATCTTTGTCTGCAATTGGTACCACTAACCACAACTGCAAAAGGAATACCAAATTACTCTAATTTAATAAATATCACACTACTGAGATATTTGGGATACATTTTTTTTCAGTTGATGAAGTCTCATATGAGTAACATCCTTGCTTATAGAAGACTCCTTCGTGTTGCTGTTCTTACTTCTAAGGCTAAAGAATAAACAATCCAGCAGAGGACCAAGAACCCTATTCTTTACCTGGAACCACACAGATGACTTCTGAATGCTGAAAATTCATATGTCCTTGAATTTGCTTAAAGGAACTGAGATTCCACTATGGCTTCTTCCTAGACAACTGAAGAATTCAGGTGACAGTAGATTTGTGGATACATAAAGGGGTTAAAAAAAATCCAGAAAATTACCAGGGGAAAAAGAATTTGGGATGCCAGGGAGAAGTAAAACAAAACAGTGGGAAGGCGATTCTTTGCTGTTTCTGTCCAGGAAATGACAGGAGTGAAATGATGGACCTTGGAAGGACACATGAGTGGATTTACTAATCAGGAGCAGAGCCGCTCAGAAGTACTCAGATATTCTGAATTCATTTGTCATCATTTTTAGGGACACTTCAGCTCACACAATGTTGCTCCAGATTTCTGGCAATATTTTGATGGAAGCTTGTTTGGCTTCGTACCAAGTTATTTCTCCAGGACTGTCACAAACCAAACATTCTGGGTAAACTTACTGATAGACTGGCTCAGATCTTGAAAACCAAACCCCCCAATAAACCACAGATCTTTTCAGGTCTAAAGATCTAAGGTCATCTCATGGAATCAGGCTTTTCAGATTCTGGGGGTTTTGTTATGAATCAAAAAAATCCATTTTAAAACATTAAAATCTTCTTTAAAATAAAATTTCTCCACTAAACTCTGCACAGATCAATTTTATGGAAAACAATTAAGGATGGTCTGGGACAGTTAACTTTTTGGCTTCTTTGTATGAAATTCAAGCATTCTAAGGGATAGTTTGATATCCTTTCTTTGAAGGTTACAAGTAGGTCATAACGGTGCTTATTGTTCCTATTTTCAGATGATTCAGTTCTGGCTTTAATTCTGTTCCGGGCTCTTCAGAGTCTTGCAAAGACCTAAAAACTGGCAAGTGCTTCAGCCAGGAACTAACACTGTGGTTGAAGCATCAGTGAGAAGGAAGATGCTTTAGACAAAGGCTCCTGTGTTTCCACATTCCTATGATATTAGGGAGGCATTTCCTACACCTGCCTTCCCATCCTTCCCAAGATCCAGCTATCATTGTCCTTCATTCTGTTTTCCATCATTTTCCCAGGGATGAGGAGATTTCCTATCCCCAGATTTCCTCTTTATCAGCATCCCAGTCCTCTTTCCTATTCTCCTGCTCATTTTGGGAAGACTGTTATATTAGCAAATAAAGTCAGAAAAGGATTGTTCTGCAGCCTCAAGGGCAACCAGTACAGCGTGGGTCATTTCTCTGTAGCTAGAGTCACTTTGGCACCCAAAATAGAGGTCCATCCAAAGTGGCCATTGGGAATGGATAATACAAACATCGATTACTGAATCAAAGAGTGCGGGGACGGATCTGAGCCCTGGCACACAGCTGTCATTAAAATAGTCCCTCCTGGTGTTGTCACCGGTCAGCTAGCATTGCTCCAGTGCTGCCTGGACACAGGCATTACCCCTGGCCAGAAGCATTCCCAATAGGAATCTCAGATATGTTTTTTCTTGTTTGGAGGCAGAGTGTTTAAAAGTAAGGCTGTGTCTGAAATGTGCTAGCTGGCACTAGGGCCAGTGAACAGGCCCCGGTGCTGCTTGTTACTAGAAGTATAGCCAGGACAGACACCTCCCGTCCAGCCTTCATTCCCGCCATCTGCTGTATGTCTTTTCCTCAGGGTGGTCACATAGTGTCTATCCTGCTGTTCCCCAGAGTCTCAGGGCTCAGAGAACCACCTTCACAGCCCTGTCCCTGTCCTCCACCATCCAGAGTCCATTCTGGTTCAAGTATTTTCCATTCCCTGGTGTGTCAGGGACTATGCCCACAAATTCTCATTCCCTTATACGTTTTGTCTCCCCTTTCCTTTACAGCATCCTCTTTTTTTTTTTTTAATTTTTCCTCTCTCTGAGACTCATCATTTAGGGTGTCAACACTTTAAACTGTTGGGAAACACTGACACCGAAGACAATTTTTACACTGGAAAGTGTCAATATGTGCTGTCAACTGTTTCTATGATACAGAGACAGTGACAAGAGCTGGCTGCTGACAGGATTTCAGCACGTCTGTCTAACACCCACATCTTCCTCCTCACTTCCCACGCCTTGCCAAAATCAGCAGCCTTCTGCTTATATTAGATGCCCTCGGATATTCCGCTTGGTCTCCGTCTGCCAGATCAGGAGGACATGGGTATCCTGTAAACTCTTTGCCATATCTTCCAACCCCAACTCAGGCATCTCAAATGCACTGGGCAACTATGGGCCTAAAACTGAATTTGATCCCTAAAATTTGATGTCTAAAAGGTCCATTGACTACAGTGGGAGTTAAGACAGCTGTTGTACCTGTGGGCACCTACCTATGGACACCTGATCTTTACTTTAGACTAAACTGAATCACTCTATAGGTTCCTTCCAGTATATTAATAAAATAGAGAGACTGTGATTCAGATGTCAGCACAAGTTTCTGCTGCTATTTGAGGTGTCTGAGGGACCCCTATCCAGTCACCAGCAGCCTCTCCAGGGGGGCTCAGATCTTACCTAGGGCCTTTGTAACGCACAGCCCTGCACAGATCCCTTGGATAACCTAGGGCACCACAAGTGGCACAAAGAATCTATGCTCAGGCAGCTAAATCCCATTCCTACTTCATTTAAAAATTGCATGTCAATACCTAAATTTAGATCTTTTATCTCAGAGGGGTCTACTCTAAAACTACAAACTAAGACTTTCAAATGCTTTACAGATCAGATTTTCATTGTGCCTTAGATTTTCATTGACTCACAGTGTCAACAGCCTAGCTCAGTTAAAACGGTGTGGTTTCTAAAATAAACCCTTGTTTATATTACTAGTAGAGAAATATTAGTCTGCTACATTAGGTAAACAAGTAGTTAAATTTTAAGCTCTTTCAGAGCTCTGTCAGACTACCACTTTACTGTCCTGGATGTCAAAATACATACTTGAAATTCTATTAGGTAAGTTTCATCCATTTCAATATGCAGAAGCATCTGCTTAAGGTTAAGTCAATGCTAATTTGTTTTGTTGAGTTGGGAAGCAAATATATCATATACTTAGGGCCAGATATTCCACATCCTATTTCCCCACAGTCATTACTAATGAT
>JAOXJM010000023.1:112153101-112164097 GCA_026413425.1 Tringa solitaria | reverse complement strand
ACAGGCATCTTCTTATTAACGATAATTTCTACTAGAAGAAATCCTTTACTCTGAACCGAAAACTACATTATAATGGGACTTGGAACTTCTGGCTAGCCAATGCAATACATCTTCATAGGGCTGCAGACCTTCCTGAAGGAAATGCTATCAAATCTTTAAACCAATTTATTGAAGAAAATTGCAGACAGCTTGAAAACATCCATGATCCTGTGTCCTGACATTGGCTTTTAAGATTGTGCTATGACTTTGTGTCACTGTTCTTTCTTATTTTGGTCTTTCACTTTATCTGACTTTGGCTTTCATGTCATGTCTTATGTATCACTTTGTCTCTTTTCCCCCACCATCCTCTCCTCCCTTTTTCTATTCCAGGTATGACAGGATCTATTTATTTTCTCCAGTGTGTGCCCTGCACAAGCAATTAATGAACCACAGTTGTGGGGGGTTTTTGTTGTTTTGGGTTTGGTTTTTTTTTCATTAAAAAAAACCTTGTTTTTTCTGCAAATGACTTCTCCCATTTTACGTATGGGCTCTTCAGTAGGATCTTTGACAAACAAACAAAAAAAGGAGAGAGATTAAGCCAAACAATGGTGTTTTTTAAAAATTATTTACAGCTAATGAATACTGGTTTTATTCTCCTAACTTATTACTGAATTTCATTTGAAAATATTGAAAAGTTTTGTTCAAAAGAAGTAATAATTCAGAGTCAGAGTCTGAAGTGGAGGTATAATGCTTTTCTCCTTGAATCAGTTCACTGTGAGAAGAAAGTTCCCAAAAGTAGCCAAGAGCCAGACTCAGTTTCACCCTTTCTTTCACCACTTCCCACACCTGGGAATTTCTCTGTCAGTCTGTAAATGGTACTTAAATCTTTCTTTGACTGTTCCCACTTTGCTTAAGTTAAAAAGCTCTGTGAAGAATAAAAGTTTTCTTTTGCTTTCTTTGATTTGAATATTGTCAAGTATTTTAAAGTAAAAATGAGCCATCATAATATTTCTACTTGACTGAAGGCAAATTCCTTCCTCTGGTTGATCAAGATTTAAATTGCAGAACTATGCTTTACTTTCACAAGATAAGAACAAATGTGAGCTAATGCAGACAAAGGGTTCCAAAAAAAAAAAAAATTATATTGAGTTTATCACTACTCAGTTGGGAAATGCAGAATTCCATTCTTATGCCAATAGCTGGGGTTGTGTCAAAAAAAAAAAGTCTGAAAAATATTTCTGCAATCATGTTTAAATAGCAAAGTTGCAGGGAGAAAAAATAGGATTTCTATTTAAAATAAAAAATATTATTAAGGAATTTCAAAACCTGAGATATTTTCAAAATTGAACAGCTTTACTTTTTCTTTTCACTTTGTCTTTCCCTTTTCACTAGCATGTAGAAGAAAATGATGGTCCCTAGGTTTGATGAGTAAAAGAAAGGTTTTGAGAACTGAAAAGGAAGGTTACATTTCTTTTCAATGAATTTTTCAAAAAGATAACACTTTTGCAGAACCCAATGACAAACACAAAGGTAAGAAATACAAAAGAAGGCCCTCGAGTTGTATTGCTCTTTAGCAGTTGATTAAAAAACTGGAGGGGTGGGAGATTTTAAAAAGTGCTATTTATTTATATTAGTGTATACACATGTACTGCTAGTTAACAGCAAATACACAATCTGACATGCATCAAATAAAGAGTGAGCAATTAAATCTCTTTTCTCACAACTATGAAAATACAACCCAAGCCCTCAAAGACCTAGTGATTGCAAACGAAGGAAGGACTATCACAACATATATGATATGTTTTAGATTGATCCATCTCAAAGCATAAATGAAACATAAAAAAATCTGTCCTCTAAGGTCAAAGCTTCCTTGATCTTATTATTTGGCAAGGAAAGAACATTGAATCTAAAATACTCTGGTTATTAGGAAACATTTGCATTCTTCAAGAACTCTGGATGGCAAAAAAATCTTTCAGGAGTAGCTTAGGTGACTCTCAGATTTTACAACTGTGGTACTAAGTGAGCATGTACACCTGACATCCAGAGATGTGGCAGGCAATTACCATGACTGGCACAATTTCTTTAAGTACTAGTTATATATTGTCTTCTAACTTACATGCAGCCATTTTTTTTCACTAATCTGCAGGAAATATCTTGGAAATGTGAAAATGCATTTTGAAAATTATGTTAGCTACATACTAGAGTGCAAGTTTCTATATCATGGTCGTGCTGCTGCCACCATGAAAAACGCACTTAACCAGACAAGTTGTGATCATCAGCTTCAGCCCCACGGCTGGCTAAGTGGAGGGGGCAAGTCCCGTAATAGAGTGAACCTGGCTGGCTCAGTGTCACGTAAGCAGCTGGAGCACCTCGGAGCATCAGAAAACATTCAAAGAAATCTTGCAGAAGCTGACATAAAATTACATCTCAAGGAGGAATCCATACAAGTAAATCCAACACTGTCAACACCCTGACAAAAACAGAAACAATCAAACTTTATCTAATGCTGGTAACACATCATGATGGTGGAGAACACATGCATTCCTAGGTATTTTGAGACCATTTTGCAGCAAGAGGTTTATTTGTCTCAAAAACCCTTACAACAGTAAAAAAAACTAAATAAAATCAGTAGCAGCATACAACTAACCAAAGAGGGAAACAAAGGAAAACCTTGTAATTCTGAATTAATGACAACATGCTTGCTCAGTCAGATTCTATTGCCTTTGTTGGCTAAAGATGGATATTACATGATGAAAACAGAAGCAAGGTGTCAGAAACACTGGAGGGGAAAAAAAACTAGACAGGCATAAACTGTCTTCAGGAGAAGGTTGATGCCAAAGTCCCCTCTTCCTTAGAAGATATTTTTATTGTAATATTTCAATTTGGCAAAAGTTGTTAGGGGGATAAACCAAATCCCTCCTCCTGACTGCACCAGAGGACTCAATTCTGCCTATGGCTCAGGAGGACTCGGTGGAGGATCCTCCTTGCTACCAGGACTGCACATACTTTGGTGGGTCGAGCATCCTGCCATCTCCCTGCCAGCACCCTGTCCAGGCCTTGCAGCATCAGCGGCTTCCCATCGCTTTCCAACAGTGATTAGTTTGTTAAATGAGCTTGGGTGTTTTATTATTTCCTAAAAATATGTATGTTCCAACTCATTTAAAAGTGAATGAGGAGAGAAGGAAGTGCTACAGCCAGTGCTCCTTAGCAGGTGAGGTTGAATGTCCATAATGACTTCCTATGGCCTTCTGATCCATGAATCGGCAAAAACTCCTAGACTGGCTCAGACCCAGACCTGCGAGGTCCACCCTGGATGGTTCAGCGGCACTTGTCCGTCTAAGAGGGTAAAGGCAGAGCTCATCCTGCTTCTCTCCCCATGCAGCCGAGGGGACAAAAGCAGTAGGAGACCTCACACCCCCTGTGCCCTGCTAGGACAAAGCAATGAACCAGCTGCCATGTCGGGAAGACTCCAACAGCAGAGAATCCCACAAAAGGAGCCTGCAGCCCCCATCAGCCCTCAGATTCCCTGGCATGTTAAGAGGTTGCCACATGCCTGCACAGGAGCTCAGGGGACAGCAAAGGTTGGCAGGGTGCATGTCTCTCTTGCTGCCCTTAGAGGAAAGCAGCAGCCCCTGGCACTCACTCACCAGGCTGAAGTACATGCCTGTATCTCTCATGCTTTTGGCATTCTATGATTGCCCAAATCTAGACAAAAAGATGACCAAATTTAGACAAAACAGATGTACTAGCAGTGCTTGGCCCTAGTGGAAGAGAAGGTCTGGTGGCAGCCAGGACAGAGCTACCCTCTATCTCTAGTAATATTAATTTTCTTCCCCTCAGCAAAGACTTTTTTTTCTTTGGCCACTGGCACCGCCATAGTTCCTCACAAAATGGCTGCCGTGGTGATCCACCTTCACTGCAAAATGGCTGCTGGTAGCTTCTAGAAACCACAAAGGTTCAGATGGTTTGTTACTATTTTGCCGTTGCCTGGGCCAGGATTTTATTTTCTCTGCTGTCGTAGCTCGGCCTCTGTCTGCTTTGCCTACTGAAGAGAAGAGGCCCGTCTGGCTCTTCCCTTTAGGGTGCCATTAATAGTTCTCCCAAAATGACAAGATGGGGAGGAAAGGCCACAGACTCCCAGCTTCATTGCTACCTTCCCTGACTTAAAAGGTAATCTAATGAATTACAGGAGATTTAAAGATTACAATTCTTAATGTTATTGAGAGGGACCAGAGGAGAAGAGGAAATGTAAACAGCTAGGGAAAAAGCACAGGGGAG
Organism: Tringa solitaria; assembly: GCA_026413425.1. Lineage (NCBI taxonomy): Eukaryota > Metazoa > Chordata > Aves > Charadriiformes > Scolopacidae > Tringa > Tringa solitaria. The sequence continues at coordinate 112,159,840 of JAOXJM010000023.1, read as the reverse complement.
AAAACAGAGACTGAAAGTGCAAAAAGGAAAATAGGCCAAGAATAAATTTGCATCTTAAATTCTGCTGAACTTAGTCTATTAATAAGTAGACAAATCTGTCAAATCTGCTCATCTGAATGGAAAGTTTTGTATCAGGCTATACTTCCCCGGCAGAAATTAATACAGGCTGCACAAGGATAAAGATAGTGAAAGCCCCATATGAGAAGAGCCGGCAGGTCTCTGCCAGGAGCAGCTATTGATTCCCCCTCCTGAGAGGGAGCAGGGCTGATGGCAGTGCAGGCTGTCCTGGTTTGACACTGGAAAAGATGCAGCTTTTCAGCTTTTCAGCCAAATCGGATGTGTGCAAACCAGGAGTCGATATCTTGGAAAGACTCCTGCCTGTGTCTGACTTGACCAGGTGGGAACAGCCATTGAAATAATTGCAACGGAAATTAAATTTGTGAAGTACAAGTTAATCTTGATGTTTTGATTTTTTTTTTTAGGGAACTCTTGGGTGTATTTCTCCCAAAGTGCCACTTGCTGGAGTCATGCCATTAGGTGGTGTTTCATTCAAGATACACTTTTCTAATCCCGCAGGTAAGAAATAAAGGATGAACAACCTGGTTCCAGTAAAGATACTGAAAACAAACAATACCAATACGTAAGACCACCCCAACTGTATTGTTGTTTCTTAAATCTTATGACTGCTGGAGCCTGAACCATGACTTGTAAATTGTCAAGGCTGGTATCAGACAAGCTGCCTTTGCTTGTCTATTCCTTTATTACTAAAGTTTTCTTCCCTGGATCACTATCTTTAAAATGGAACATTGAGCTTTCCCTCCGCAGAAGCTTCTCCCAGCAATGCCAGCCCAGGGAATTACCCAAATCTTCCCTCCAGAACAAGTCATCTGAGGTGACTCAGCCATAGACTGGCAGCTCTCTTGTATTCTGGATTTTGGTCTTCCACTCCTTCTTTCCCAATATTGGAAAGTTTCTATCTTTTTATATAAATGCAGACACTGTAGTTGTTCTCAGCAGTCATGGGTGGGTGAGATTCTGACAGCCAGCGTGTGCCATAAACTGAGGTACCTTCTGCCATTTGAAATGCTATGGTCTATCCCATCTAGTGGAGACCTGATGGGACAGAAGGTCATATGTCCTTCTAGATACCTTTTATGTCTCTTGGTAGTACTGTGCAGATTTCTGAAATACTCCAGCATACCTCAAATGGTATTATGTGCATATTTCTAGGCAACTACATCAAATCCCTTCAACTCAACTGGGTTCAAGATTAAGATACCTAAATTTAAGTGACTAAACTGGTTTTATGGACACTAAGAGCATAAACTTCTATTAACAGAACAGAACAGAAGGCTCTGCTGTTTGTGGAGCCTAGAGAGCAATTCAGCTGGACAGCTAGGAGGGGCTCAGTTTGGGGATTTGCCCACATATGTTGGGAATCAATAGGTATCCCTCAGAGGAATGTTCTCCTTCCTTCCTTTGTAGTCAACGAAGAAAATTTTGCAACTGTAGAATTCATCTAACCTATTTTGGATGACTATTTTTAGATGAGAGTTTTTGCAACCTAGAAATGTCTTTTGTTACCACTGTCTATGTCAAGAGTCTATAAGAATACCTCAAAAGCATATAAGTACAGAGTAGACATCTGGCGTTAGGTAAAATGAATCTAAAACTTTTTGTCATGTTGATTTGTATCTCATTTTCAAGCCGCCATATATGAATCAAGGTTACCTTCTGAAGACACAAACCCATAAGATTTTCCAGACAGTTAAAAGCTCACTTTTTTGCTCCAAGATATGCTTGTATAAACCAACTTCAAACCAGAAAACTGAGCAAACATTTTTGCTGCAGTATTAATTTAAGACTAATAATTTGCTTTTTGAGCTGGCTCTCACCCAGGTCCTTTGCTCACAGGGAGTGCCAGTTCACTTCAGACTGAAGCAAAGATTGTCTAGGTGTACCAAAAAATGAGTATGTTCAAATGCCAATCTTAGGTTTGATGCAAAAGTACGGGGTGAAGTTCTTCTCAAGATTAGAACCTAAGGTCCTCTCTTGATCTTCCTGACTTCTAATTCTTTAGGGATAACATCAACACAAATAAGGATGTTACAACATATAGAGTTATGTGTTGTATTTGTTCTTGAAAGCAGAAATCAAAATATTAATGAGGTATTTTAAAGCCTTTGGAGATTTGTACCTCAGCCTTTTTAGATATAATACAGATTTTCTTCATGAGGCAGTAGTTTGTATTTATTCCACCTGAATCTATAAGTCAAGGTCAAATATTTGCAGCTTTACTCTATGGAGTAAGCATTACCATAATGGTACAGTTTGGTATAGCAGCAGAAATATTGAAAAAGATTATTATTCATTATTCTGATAAATAATGAAACATTTCGTAAGTGGATAATACAGTTCTATTTTTTCAGAACAAATAGTAATGGAACAAAACCCACAGAATATTACCAGCTGGCAATTCGCCATTTAAATGTAACAGTATATGTATTTGGATTGTTGCAAAATGCATAATTACAATATAAACAATTTCTAGACAGTATTCTTCCATGGTGATACTTTAAAATTGAATAGCATTTTGGCATCAATAAAAAGATCTAACTATGACATATGTCAGAAGAAATATATGTGTTTCAATGAGCTAGTAATGTAAGTTCTAATCACCATAGTCTCTGGAGAAACAATCTCATTTAAAAGTTGGCAGTCAATTTTGAATCATGCTCTGTCCTTTCTAGTCTCCCCTAATTTAATATATAGCAATGAAAACATTTGGAAATAATTAGATGCCAAATAGCCATTAATAATTTACCTTGTGGCACAGATCGAGTCATTGAAATCAAGTATTTCAGTGCTTTTAATGAAACCAGTAACGAGTCTTTATATTTGAGTTCTATAGTCTCCAAAGAAACTGAGAAATAAACTGTCTATATGCTCTGATATATAATGTAGGCAGCATTTAGTTTCAGATAGACATCATAATATATTCCCCTTTGTGTTAAAATGGTGATCATACAATCATTGGTTTTTAGTGAGTATTTCTGTGCCTTATATTAACTGTCCAGGTCCAATTAATTAGTGATAGCTATATGCAGCAAAGAGGCAGCTATATTGTCATTTATATGCACTGTCCATGTTTACAACATTTACCCCATATTTTAATAATTATGCAAATAAATTATGAAATTATACATAAGATCAACGTACTAGATTATAAAGAGGAAATGTAATCTGAAAATACTATTGTTTCTATTGCCTGTGTTTGTGACTCCTCTAAACCCTCCAGGAAGATGTGTAATTAGCACAGTGAGCTACCTGCAGGTGGAACTCGTCAGTAATCTGCAAATCTCTGTGTATGGTAGCAAGTAAATTACATCCTTTTGTAGGGCCTCTTACAGCCTTTTGCAGACACTTCATCTTGGGAAGATGACAGTTTCTTTGCAGAAGGCTCAGTTTTTCTAGTTGAGACAAGAGTGCTAGCGTCCTGTCCCAGAGGATGTGCCAATGCCCAGGCAGCCTTTGCGTGCCCTGCTGTGGCCACATGGACAACAACACTGTCTGCTCCCCACTGCGACAGGTCACATTTACTGTCAGTACCAGAATAGGAGTGGAAGCCTGTTATTCTCATTTCTCATCTCTTTTAGGGACCTTAGAGAAATCTTTGTATGTGTATTGTTCAAATACTACCCGTCAATAGTTCCTACTACAGTAGAGATTATTACATGTGCCTTCTTTCCGGTAATAGTTTTATCAACGCTGATCATCATTCATTCCCTTGAATGAGAATTCAGAACCAATAATACAGAGCACTGAACATTAAAGAGTTCAAAACAAAAAAGTCCACAATTGAAATTTGTTAATCCAAACAAGATACACAGCATCGCCCATACCAAGGGAAAAACAGGTACACTATGTGAGGAACTGTATGATTGTGAGAACTGGAGTACCAAAAAGGAACAAAATTGAATAGCACAAAGTACAGACTTGTGCCCTTAGGGACTAATAACAAAAGTTTCTACCTTTAAGTAGAATTTTATCAGTCACAAGTAATGAAAAGTTAAAGGATCTGGTGTCTTATACAGTCACTGGATAACTGAAAGCCACTAATGTGCTACAGCTGTGAAAAAGGCTAATGCAAAGCTTATCTGTTTTCAGGAGAAGTAGAGAGATACTGCTATCATCTATAGCCCTCCTGAGACCTCAGATAGAGAATGATTGTCATCCACAATTAAGTAAAACTGATTCTAACAGAAAAAAATATAGAAGACCAATACAGTGATGCTTTGAATGGAGAACCTGCCTTAGACTTAGGAAAATAAAGCCTAGATGTAATACAGTTACTTGGCCTGTATATATTGGCATCTACACTCCAGAAAGATACAGGTATGAATTGAGCTGAAGGTGGGTAAAGAACAAGCAGTTCTGTAAATTACAAGCTGATTAGATAGTCACCAGGTTTCAGAATAAGAGAAATTAGTGATAGGACAAAGGAGTTTGCCTTCTTAAAACGGAGTTTGATCAGTTTATGGAAGAGCTATTCAACTACTTCTTGTAAATACCAAGAAATTGAATTTGAATACCCAGGAACTTCTTTCTAATCTGTGCTTGCATGAGGAACTAGCTGCTGCAAAACAAAGGCTACATAAAATGGGTCTCACTCATGAATATTAGGTATTTTATCTCACTTTTGCTTGTTTAATGTTTGTTGGAAGGTGTTTGGACAAAAATCCAATTAAAAGTTTAGGATCTCTTATCTTAGTAATCTACTAACTTCCTACTAGATTCAATAATTCATTTATTTGAAAATGAAGCAGGCGAAACGGATTTCAGGAGCTTGAATTTCAGATGGGAGCTGTGTCACAGACAATGCAGGGAAAGGGCAAGATAAGAAAATGGGGAGGATGATCACATGTGGACCAGAGCAGTGCTTTCCATAATAAGACACTTTATCAGCTTTAGTTCTAAGCCAGAAAAGACCACGTTTGACCTCTACTATATGAAAAAACATTAAAATTTACTCTATTACTCACAATATTAACCCCAATAACAACTGTTGTACTTGACTATGATGTGTTTGTCTGTCACATAGATTCTAGGAAGGCATCCAGTCTTGTCTTGAAGGCATCCAAAAATGGTGAATTCATCAATTCAACTGGTAGTTTGTTCCAGTGATTAATCATGCCTAGTGTAAAAAGTGTGTAGCACATTTCTAATTTGAAGGTGCCTGTGAGATTAAAGAGCCATTTTATATCTGGTATTTCCTCCCAGCAGAGGTTTATGTATTCTGCAATGAAGCCAATGTTTAAGCTCCATCTATGTGGCATTCTGGCAGCATCCCAGCTCCTTATCAGAGTGAGTCTAAGGCAAAAGTCATTCCTTTCCCATCACCCACACTCTGACTTCTGTGTAAACAAAATCCTGGCTTCCAAACTGCATGGAAGCCATGGGTCTTTGGGTATGGACTACCAGAAAATCTGAACTCATCCTCTTCTCCCAGAAGGTAAATTAGGAGCAATCATAGTCTTTTTTATTTATCAGAGAAATAACTTTTACCATAAAACTCATTTTAAATTAGTATTTTCTATTATATTCCAGTACCAGTCTCCGCAACATCTTCGCCCTGGTCAAACCACCTTCCTGCTCTTATTTCATTAACACATTTGAACAATAATCTTATAGTTTTTCCCCATAAATATGATGGGAGGTTGGATTCAATCACTTATCTCTTATCTCTTATGACCCTACATCCTTTTCAGGTTTTTTTTTGGTTGGTTTTTGTTTTTGTTGGTTTTGGGGTTTTTTTGCCAGTTCCTTCTTTCTTGGAGTGATAGCCATTCCATACCCTAATAAATCCTAGTTAATACTGTGGTCCTGAGGAAATCTGGAATGGAACAGTAGCCATAATTTTTGGCTTTTCATGACCTTGGAAATGTGTTTCCAGGAGGAATTTGAGGAATTTGAATATATTTTGACTTTATTTTGGTATAGTGCTGATATATAAACAAGGAGAGAAGGGAAAAAATACTAATTCACAAAATTAAACTGCATCACATTTTTAGACAACTTTAATGTCTTTGACAAATCCCAGCAGTAACTAAATGATCATGAGGACTGAATTATCCTCTCCAGAAGACAAACAGAGCAGAGAGGAACAGTACAGTGGGTCCCTTTGCTGGCTACATTTTCAGGAGACAAATACTGAAAGCGCATAATAACTGTACATAAATATCCAGTGCTTTTGAGATGTCCCAGTGTGCGTTGAATTCTTTAGTACCTGTCATATTTTTAATATCTGTGAGATGCACAGGAATGTCTCTGATAAACCAGAGCAAATCGGACAGCATCGTGCTTGGGAACAGAGTCAACGCCTGAATGACTGGCTGTAGTCATGGATGTGCAGAGTCAGGTCTTTCAAATCGACAGCTGAAATGCAGATATTGTTATGCAAACAAAGCAAAGGCTACAGTTTACTAGCAGTGGGGGAGTTTCACATACCTCAGATGTAAGGATGGGCAAGCACTGGGTAGGATGTTGACTGTACGAATTTAAAAGATCTTTTTCTGCTACCAGATTTTTAAAAGGAAATCCTAAACCAATCCTTTAGTTGGCATCCATAGCAATAGTCTTATTTATATTTTGTCTTTGTTGATTGTCCCAACCCTTTCATAGAATTATAGAATCATAGAATCATTTAGGTTGGAAGACACCCTTGGGATCATCGAGTCCA
>JAOXJM010000023.1:112138796-112153001 GCA_026413425.1 Tringa solitaria | reverse complement strand
CCTGTGAGAAGAGACCAGCACCAACCTCTCTACAGTGTCCTTTCAAGTAGTTGTAAAGAGTGATGAGGTCTCCCCTCAGCCTCCTCTTCCTCATACTAAACAGTCCCTTTTGTGCATAGTACTTCAGACGAGATATAATAAAGCCAGGAAAACAGAGAGAAGGCTGAAATGGGTGATTCCTAGTGTGGCCTGACTTTCCTGATAGAGCAACTAAGTTATGTAGGACTAAGTTAGCCTTGACTTTTCAGCCTGGAAAAGACTACTCCCGAAGGACATAAAAATTAATGAATGACAAGGATGGAGTGAATAAGAGATTATTGCTTACTACCTCCTCCAGTATAGGAAGAGCTAGGGGTTAGCTGCTAAAGCTATGGGGGGGCAAGTTCAAATCAAAGCCAAAAGCCAAACCAATTAGTTATGAAGAGTTTGGCCAGTGATGTTGTGAATACCACAAGTTTTACACAGACTCAAATGAAAACTGGGCAAGACAATATTACACTGAAGTTACTAAATATGCAGAGATTGTACAATTTTCAGGAAATATTGGAGCCTGAGGGTATATTCAGGAAACATATCATTCATGCTTAGGCTATTCCTTTGTTTCCTAGGCATTTTTGTGTGTACACTCTCTTATATAATGTCCTATGTAAATGAGCCTTTGTTATGGATCAAAAGGCTAATGCATCATGAGACATCATCAGTAGAGCCAGAAGAATTAAAATGTGATGTAGTTCAACAGAGTACTTAAGTGCATGCTTAGTTTGATTTCATTGAACCTTCAGTTTATGCTTAACTGCCTCGTGGAATAGGAACGGAAACAACGATCTGCTTAACTCATCTAAGGAAATAGAATCTGTGTTTATACAACACAGCAAACTACAGACCTCTGTACTGAAAGGGCTAGCACTGAGAAAGTACCTCTCAAATGCAAGGATTTGTGTATGTTGAGGATGCTAAATTAGAGCTTTCATGTGACAGAATAAAGGAGGACAATATTTAAAGGGAATCATTTTGTTTTAGTGACATCAGCAGTGAGTAATAACATATGCCTGTATAGTCTAGGTCATGTCTATATTCAGACTATGTTACAAAAGCTCAGTCCTGTTGGACTAAAGATATGCATCTTTAAAGATATGCTATGGATATATATGATCTAACGATACCCCCTGGAAGCTCCTGGCTCATTAACTTACTCTGCACTGAGAAGTAATGTGGCACTAATCTTGCCAGGGAAAAAAGCCTGCCGGTTTTTAAAGTTGTATTGTTGCCAGTGGGAGCACCTTTCTTGTCCGGCCCAAGTTGGCATTTTGCCACAGGACTTTGGGAAAAGTAAGGAAATGGCTTCAACCACATGCAGTGAAAGTTAGAGATGTGTATCAGTTACAGTAGCTTGTTAATTATCATAAGGGCATACCAATGTCCAGGACTGGAAGACCCTTAGGAGATGTAGATTTCCCTTGCTTTGGCTTTTCATGTGCTTTATGCCTGCTTCCCAGGTCCTTCTGGATGTCCTGGTAAAATCTGTTATACTTCACATCAGTTACGAGATCAGAGGTGCTTCATACTATTTGGACACACTCACAGAGTGAGCAGGTATGACACAGGACCTCAGCTCTCATGACTGACACTTGGAGGTTATATGGATACCACAGGGTAACCCAAACAATAAAATATTTAGACAACTGAATTGATCCCTTAGGGTTCTCTCAGTTTGAAATTAGCAAACACGGAACAGACGTCTGCATAAGCTTCATCAGTTAATTAGAAATTACCCTAAAATATGTAAGTAACTTTCAAAAGCAGGTGTGAACAGGACTTCTGGAAAACTCATGCCCTCATGAAGCAGCTTGTCAAGGTGAGTAGGATACTTCAAGTCATCTCAGAGGGCATGAGGTGTCTATATTTATGTAGGTGAATTTTGCCCAAGACATTTTCTTCAAGGAAAGCTGAATGGCCACCTAGGCTCCGTAGTGCTACTTTAGGCACTATGGTCACTACATCAGTTCCCCAGCTGCCTCTTCAGAAGAACACAGATCTTCTGTAGGTCCTTTGTCAGCCACTGGTAATCCTTGGTCCTCTTCAATACTATTAAATGCCTTCATGTGAGCCTGAACCTGAGATCTCCACTGACTAGAACAGAAGTTTATAACCTGCCTCAGCTATTGAAACCTACATGTAAGCATCCACATTTGAGTATTTTCTGTGACACGTTGGTTGCCTGAGCACATACATGTAATGTCATACTCTTCATTAAGATAGTTTGCTATTGTGCTTTTGATGATCTTTGACTGATAGCTCGCATGCAAGGTTTTAATGCTTTTGTTGATCCTTCTAAGATGTCCTGCTTTCCTCCTCTCTCTTGGTATAGAATCAGAATAATAGAATAGTTTGTGTTGGAAAAGATCTTTAAAGGTCATCTAATCCAACCCCCCTGCAATGAGTAGGGGCATCTTCAAGAAAATCAGGCTGCTCAGAGCCCTGTCCAACCTGACCTGGAATGTTTCCAGGAATGGGGCGTCTACCACCTCTCTGGGCAACCTGGGCCAGTGTTTCACCACCCTCATTGTAAAAAAACTTCTTCCTTATGTCTAGTCTAAATCTTTCCTCTTTTAGTTTAAAGCTGTTACCACTTGTCCTATTGCAACAGGCTCTGCTAAAAAGTTTGTCACTGTCTTTCTTGTAGGCCCCCTTCAAGTAGTGAAAGGCTACTATAAGGTCTTCCTGAAGTCTTCTCCAGGCTGAACAACCTCAACTCTCTCAGCCTGTCCTCAAAGCAGAGATGCTCTATCCCTCTGGTCATTTTTGTGGCCTCCTCTGGACTTGATCCAACAAGTCCATGTCTTTTCCTGTGCTGAGGTCTCCAGAGCTGGACGCAACACTCTCACCAGAGAAGAGCAGAGAGGCAAAATCACCTCCCTCACCCTGCTGGTCACACTGCTTTGGATGCAGCCCAGGATGCAGTTGGCTTTCTGGGCTGCAAGTGCACATTGCCAGATCAGTGTGTGTATGAAAGGCTTCTTTCCAAAGTTCACTAATTTGTGTTGCTGCTTTCTCTCATTTTTTTCATAATTTCATGGCTGGGCTCATTCAAGGCATCTTCCATCTTTCCTCTTTATTAGTCGGAATCAAATCTAAAGGAGTTACTCTCCTTATTAACGTTCCTTGTCCTTAACATACTCCAAGAATTTTGAAAATCACTGATGTCTCATCACACTGTAGGCCCCAAACTATTTTACCAGTTACAGTCCAGTTAATTAGAAAAATCACTCCTGTACAAAAGAAAACAAGTGGTCTAGAAATAGGTTTGTTCCTTTTGTGTTCACTCAGCAGTACCCAATAACTCTGCCTCGCATCTCTTCTGGAACTTCAGAGCAAACATTCTTTTCATGCAAGGCAAAACCCTTTTTTTTTTTTGCCTTGCCTGCTTGTTACATTTCAAATCTTGTTACGGTAAAAGGACGAATATCTTTCATGAAGCCTAGAATTTATTGTTAGGCTAATTTAAACCCTTAACATTCTAATAAAATTGTTATCATTAGTCCAGTTACAATGATATTAACATTTATAGTCCAAATGATCTAATTATTACAGGAAAATTTCATTAACAATCAAAATTCTTATATATAAACTTCCTACTATTTAAATATCCATCTCTTTTTTCTGAAGCAGTGCTCATCCTCCCAGTGCCCTCAGGTTCTGAGGCTAACAGAGCCAGTCTGTCTCAAGGATTGCAGGGAGGGAATCACAACTGGTTGCCAACAGCCCAGATTTCTTCCTAAGTTTATTATGATACTAAACCTGATGATTTCTTTGTCTTCTGTTTTGCATCCGCTTGCAGTTATTTTTATACATTTTCTAATGCAGTATGTATATTCAGTCTTTCCTCACTTCCTCCCAGGTAAAGTTTTTCTATCTTCAGCCAGTAGCTGTTAATTGAAGTTATACAGCGGTCCCACCTTCTCTCCATGTTTTTCAGACCTTTACCATGTATGGTATACACAGACACAGTTAAAACAAGTTAGACAGTAGCTACCTGACCATTGGACAACCCTTGTTACTGCTAAAACAACCTAAAATCAGCTCAGGGAAATACAAGTTCAGAAACATTTTGAGACTTGCACTCATGGGTCAATACAAAGCCTATGTCCTATACTGGTAATGGCAAAAACATGCGTACGGGGCCAGGTGACCTCAGAACAGTGTAAGTTGTACTAACTCTATTTTAAGCAAGATACCAAACACACTGTAGAGATCCTAGAACCTAGCTAACAGCAATAAAAATAAATAATGAGCTGTAGTTACCATAGCTGGTACTTTAAAGAAGTAATATTTCACCTTCTCTGTGTCCTGCTCACTCTCTGATTGCACAAAGACTTCCAGGGTTGTTGCTCCTTAAATGGGCTGTCACAACACAATTTCCACATCCTGTATCCTCCTGAGGAGCTGCAGATCTTGATGATACTGATTTCTTCCTCACCTTTATGTTTGCCTGGGTCCAGTTTTATACATTTGCTATAACACTCCATGTACTTATTGCTTCTAAACTTGTCTGCAGATTTATGTTATACCTGGGTGTTGCTGTACAGAGTATTCTACCAAAGGAGTGCAGTATATCGTCTATTTGCTTTTGTATTAACTGTTGGCTAAATGTTAGATGACACACAAAATTGTTGTGATTGTTTGTGTCCTGGACAAAAGTTGATATTATCTTATCTTCTCAGGCCATATATCCTGGTGTAGGAATTTTAATTACGACACAGCCCCAGTATTCTGGTGTTTACAACAAAGGAGAGCAATAGCATTAAGTGCTTGCTCAGGCAATTGAAACATCTGGCTCATAGGTGTATCCCTACACAGAAGACAGAAATAGATGCCCACATGTAGGCATCTGTCACCACTGGGGACGTCCTAGGGAATCATATCCTTTTGGAGCATCAGCTAGAAGTGGAAGCAATCCCTTGAGGAATGTCAGGTGGTAATACTGCATGGCTGTACATTGACAGCTGAAACAAGCCACTGCATTTAGGAAAGTGATTCATTTGTCTAAACATAGAGCCACCTGAGGTGTCCTAGAGTATTCAGGACATCCATATGGGGACACAATGCCAGATAAGAAATTCCAGGAAGTCTCAACTGACTTGAGAAGCTTCTGTTTAGGGAACTGAGTCAAGCCCTAGGTCTCTGAATTTGATTCCCACCCTAAATATGAGTTTTATCTACATTAGTACTCTGATAATGTTCACAAATGTATCACCATGCTTTAAGCTAATATTTAGACCCTAGTTAATTAAAAACAGCTTTTTAATCAACGAATTTCCTCAGTTCATCTTTATGAATGTTAATATGATTTTGTACATCATTCCTTTTTATCAGTCATGCCAATGCCAAGGCTTTAAAAAGGCTTCTTGCCAAAATAGTTTAGGCATATGGAGAAGTGTACCCCCATGATAAGATTCACATAGAAAGCTATTCCATTATGCACCATTTTCTGCAAGGATTTTAAGCCTGCAGGCTGCACTTACAGATAAAACAGAATCTTGGAATTGAGTAGCATCTAATCTGAAGTATCCTTTTATTCTGTCTTAATAACATTGTTTTAAAAGATTTCTTATTTTTATGGGATCTTTGTAAACAAATTATTATAAATATTTGAGCTTTTTTTCTTCCTTAAATTACACAACAGCAAAAAATAAGCTTTAATTCAAATGACATTTCCTGATGGAAAACTGTCTGCAAAATTTTGTTGATCTGAGCAACAGTTTCAGCAGAAGAACAGCTTTGATGAAGTTCTCAGTAATTCAACTTTTTACTAATTTGCATTGCCAGATTTTCTTCTTTAGAAACAAACCATAGTAAATTTTTCCCCAGAAGGGAATAGAATGACAGGTGGTCTCAATCAAGGTTTTGTTGGCTATCTGTACAAAGTCCAAATTTCATAATTTGCTGGTTATTGAACTTCTGACAGCTTTAATTGTGGAACATAACTGGATGATCTAAATCTGAACAGGTTGTACAACACTTGCTAGATAATATATTATTCAAATGCTGTGCTTTCTAAGCAGTCTTGAAAACTGTCAGTGGACGAGACTAGGTATCAGAGGAATTAAACAACACATGTTTTGCTCAGTTCTTTGCTGTGCTAAAGCATCCTACTTAGCTGATGTGGTCTTACTGCTTCACAAGTGAATTTGCTTAGAGCTAGTCTGAATATACGTATATAATGCTGCATTTTTGTAGCAAAACCTAACTTGGAGTAAATAACTCCTAACATCCACCCTTCTAGACAATATGCAAACTAACTTAGCAAGAAATGCAAGCCGGACATTTTGTTTTTCTGCGTCTTTCTAGGTCAAAAAATTTTTAAGAGCTGATTTTCCAAAATAATGTTAGAAGACATTTCAGAACTTGAAAAGCCTTCATCTATCAAAATATCATGTGGTATGCCAGTAAATATGTCCTATTACTCTCAAAAGATTAAAAGTATTTCAGTAAACTGGAGTTGAAAAAAAGGATTTGAGGGCAATTAAGGGGAAGTTACTGGTGCAATAGACTCAAAATCATAAAGCTAGCATCATGTTTTTAAATTAATGCATTCATACTAAAATAAAGTGCCTGCAAAGGACAAGTCATCTGTTTCATACTGGGCAAATACACCTGCTCAGCGAATCATGTCCTTAAGTCAAGGGGCTTGAAATCTATGTGAAAGTTATTCAATATTTGAGGAATTAAGCAGAAATGGTTATTATGAATGTAAAATATTTCTAAACTTTGTCCACTAAATTATTTCACTGAAATATACCTCAAAGAGAGGGAAAGAGAAGAATAGTTATCATGATTGCACTATGTAAGTCTTTAATAAAAGCACTGGGCTTCAACTGAACCCTTCACAGTGGAAATGCTTACCTTGTCCAGGAGTTATTCCATATCAAATACACAATTGGTGCTAAAAGGAAAATAAAGCAAAAATGACTGGGCAGCATCCTCATCCTGCAGCACACTGGTCTCAGCAGCAAATCTGTGTGATGGTACTTTTTCTCTTCTTGCAGACTGCTGAAAATGCAGCAGCAGCAAGGAAATGTCGATTAGCACTTCCACTGAGAGCAGAAAATTCATATAGATGTATCCTCACTGCCTTTGTGAAATTTTATATACACCTAGCATTGTTTATATGCAGTTTCTACCAGCATATCCAATCAAAATGATTTTGCAGTGGAAAATACAAAGGATTTTTAATTTCTTCTGAAAAGAAGCAATGCTAGGAAATGATAGGGGGAATAAGGTAAACTATGACAAGACAATGAAGTCGTTACACTGACCTTCCAGAATATGCTGAAGTTCTGATTAAGAGAAACACTTTAATCTTTACTTAATTCCTGCTTAGAGATAAAGGGGCCTTATCAAGAGCCATAAGTATACCCAGGAGGCTAATACATGCCTAAACTCTCTGCTGAATAGACTGCCATTAAAACTTTAGCTTACAAAGAAGCTTGATAGTTTTATAAAAGGTAGACTTGGAGGGAGTATTTGGTATAGTGTGTTTTAGATATTTCTTCTGTTTGAATTCCTGTTTCTTTGGTGTAGCAGTGAGCATAAGAGTAATGTTAACTCTTTACTCCACACAGCTGTACTGTAGCACACAATATTTCCCCATGTTTAAAGATAAGATGCTGATGCAAGCATCACAGCCACCTTCCTGGTGGCCACCACCTTTCACATTCACCTTCCTCCTGCCTTGATTCATCCAAGCAGCTAGGCAATTCCCAGATAGTACCAGTGGACAACATGGGCTAAGAAATTTCTAGAGGTTGTCATCAGTTTGGAAGTGAAGTGGAGAGCAGCCTCAAGGATGTGACGAATTACAAGCAATGTAGAAAAACTGGCAAGGCAGAGGTTAAAATAGTTCATTAGCGACAGTACAAGGTAAGAGAGGGAAGTCCATACATTTGAAAACTTTAGACACCAAGTGCTCCAGGTTTAACTAAGTTACGACTATGAATGCAGGTGTAAAATTTGAGGAAGTATGGGTTAAAGCACGCATGCAGACTATTAATTTTGGAATAAGTCTTCAGGATCAGTCTCCTGGGAGAGAAGTGTTGCATGTTTTTCTGTATGGGACATTTATATCAAACCTAGATGACAGTGACAGCAGAACAATTTTTTTTGCTGTGGCATCTTGGGGAGACTGGAAAGTGTCCTGACAGATACAACTGCAATTTTTGAAAACCTTTTTACTTCCTTGTCATTTCAGTTTCTCCCTTCCTTGTAGCCATTCACCTCCTGTCTTCTGTTACCAGTCATACACTAGAACTGAACCTATCCTCCTTAATTTAAGAAATAAGATGTGCTTTGTATGTAGAGTAGTTCTCACCAGTGTCTCCTTTGGTTGTTTTTCGCTCCTTTCTTCTGCCCTGTGCACCTCAGAAGCAAAACAGACCTTTCAGGAGGATCCCGCGTGAACCTAACTCTGCTTTTAAAAAACTCAGTGAAAGTTTTGCCAGGGAGTTTTAAGAGAATATTTTAGTTGTATTAGCTCTTTTGAAATCCTTTCTACAGATGCAGCAGCCTCTTATGACCATGGAGAAGTTAGCCTTCCAGCCGAATGTGATAAAGGATGTTTCCTCATACATCAGACAGGAGGAGAGGTTTCGTGAATGTTACTGAAGGGGTCTATTAAAAGCAGCACACAGCAGCTGCTACACTTAATGTACAATAAGGGTTGCAAATTAAAGTCACATAAGCAAATCAAGTGGAGTCACAGGAAATCTCCTCCAAAGAGTTAAGACAACTCTGCCAGGACGGAGCTGTAAGGCCAAATCTTCAGCTAGTGTAAATCAACATTGACACTAAACATATTTCTGACCCACTCAAAGATCTTCCTCTACCTCTGCAATAAACTTTCCATTTTTTCTCTTTAGGATTCTTCAGCTTGGAATGAATTCACTGTAAATGCTCATGACATTAATTCCTCTCTTCCTTTCTCAAACCTTTCTCAAACCAGGAGTAAATGGTCTTATAAAATCTAAGCAATCGATTCTTTCTTCATCTAATATGTTTTGAAGACTTGATACTGCTACAAAGACTAGAAAACATAGTGCATTGTTCAAGTTACACAGATGACAGCTGGAATTATTTCTCTTTCCCCATCCCAGTCTTCCTCTGATATCTCTGAAGAAGACAGAAAAAGTAAAACCTGATTTCCAAACCACTAACTAATCTGGGTCCTTTCCTCATCATAGTGATTCACTTGAATGTTTGATTTCCAGACTCGAATGCCTGGGGACAATGGTCACTTCTGTATTTCTCAGCAGTGTCTAGCAGCAAAAAGGTACTTCCTTTGCAGAAATATTTGCAGTTGCCAGCATCACCCTGCAACCAAATAACACAGAAAATTGCTCAGTCAGAGATGAGCCAGAGTAGTCCTGCTGTGCCCTAGGCCTGTGAGCTATGATTCCACTTGACATCCACAGGATCTACTAGGCATTTCCAGAAATGCTTTAAGAAAAGAAGCAAACGAAATGGGGGAAAAGCTCTCCTTGCTTATGTTATCCTCGCATAATAACTTTTGAGGGAGCCTTTCCTTAACACGCTTGCTCCCCAGACCATCAGGATATTGAAATGGGAACCTGCAGACCAAAGGAAACTCAGTCCAAATATCTCAACAAAAAGAATTGTTTGAGATTCTGCTGGCATGTACAAATTACAGAATAAGAGCTGGATATTTGACACTCTTCTGCTGACTGTAATTTGCTGCATTTGACTAGTCTGCTGTTTGTTTCGCCACAACCCATGGGATGCTGCTGGCTAAAACATTGCTTGTAACCTGGATTTCTATTTTATTAACCTTCTCCTTTATCTAATGACAGTCTGTCATGTTCCGGGATGCCAGAACAATGTTTGCCTGATAAGATGTCTCCTGGGAAAACAGGCAGTTATAAGGGATAAAAGCACACAAAAATAGCCAGCTTCAGCAAAAACTGCTGCTCTGTGAACTTGCCTTAATTAATATGTCATCTACTCTCGGTGCATTTGCACTGCCACAAATGTCATTATTTTCAGTTTATTAAGGATGCTTGCAAAGAGAGAAGAGTTTTTCTAGAAACCTGACCTATTCTATGCCTTCCAGATCGGTGGTATGAAAAATAAAGTCTTGGGGGAGGAGGAAAAATAGACCAAGAGAAACTTTACTATAGAACTACAGCTCTGAGTTACATGTTTTCATTTGGACATATTATACCATAATATTCTAGAACCAGAACCCTGCTATGAGCAATCTGTCTTCATTCTGCCTATTTAATATGCATGGAGAGAGCAATAGCTTTAACGTCAATTCTCCCTCCACTGTGATTTTTTTTCCTTGGATTTCCTCTTTTCATTTCATTCCATGAACACTTTTACAGCTCTTTGCAGCAACAAAGAATAATTATTCACATGGCACATTCTTTTCTTGTCTTCTCAGCCACCACTGGGGTTCTTGTTCCTGGCAAACAGAATTTCCTGACCAATAAATAAGCTTTCTGAGGACAGCAGTTTGAAAAACAGGTGTGAAATGCAGTGAAAATGTCATCTACTTCAATTTAGATATGCTCCATTTCAGTGACTAGGCCAAATTTTGATCCCAAACTTGCACATAAATCTGTGTCTCATCCGTTTTTTGGCATCTGATTGCTTGAGAGTTTAACACAGACCATTCACTGTCCTGGAAGAATACCCTTAGGAAACCAAAGGTGAATTTAGTGAATATATGACCATCATTGCAATAAGCAGTTTCCTATCAATTAAAATATGAAAATGTCTTATGTCCTTCTTGCCTCTTTGTCACCCTGTGGATTCCCAGGAGTTCATAGCAATAAGACCATGTTTTCTAAGCTATGTAATGTCATAATTCATGTAATTCCTTATCTTTTCTGGGTTCTTGATATGTCTTTTGACTAGGAATCTCAGATGATAATTAAGTTTATCCTCTTCATAGTACGTACACTCACAGCTTCTGGCTCCAAAGCTTTAACTGCAGATATTGAATAGTTTTTTTTACCATTGCAACAAACAACCCTCTGTGGTAGCCCAGATCATGTATTATTTTGCCAGTGATGAAAAGCATGTTGCTTTTAATGAAAATCCACAGCCTTTTAACATGGTCAAATAATTGCATACAATGAATGCTCTGTAGGATTCGTGGGTGCTTTGCAAAAGGCATCCTTTAACAGATGCAGTCTATAACCTGCCTGTCATCGTCCATCAGGCCATGGTAAGCAGTCTGCCTGCGTGATTCGTGCAGCCTCATCAAAAAGTTAAGCACACTGTTTCTGATTAGAAGTTTCCGTAATAGTTAAGAAAAGATACTGAGGGCAACAAAAAATTCTGACCACTACTGGGATCTGCCAGGATGCACATATCAAGAGCCCACATGCTAATTAACTGAAAACACTACATTTTTTGTCCTTTTGGAGGTTTATTTTTAATGAAACAAAAAATCAACACAGAAACAGGTTGTGAAATAAGAATACAAACAATTTAATTTCGTATCAGCTTCTTTCTCCTTTTTCTACCCACCACTCTATCCTAGCTATGTTCACTATGATCAGCATGTCCTTATCGCAAGGTCTTTATTTATATGTGTCCTCAGAGCTCGGTAGACTGTGCATGTATGGATATGACATCTCTAATTAAGCATAGCCAGATAACAGCACAATGCCATATCCATCAGAAATCTTCCAGGTAGATGGACCAAGTGGTAATAGCTCCAGCCCAAGACTACTGCTCCCTTGGAGACACATCGATTAGATTTTACAGCTCATTACTTAAAAATCAAGTGAAATATAATGTTCAAGTAATCTGTTTGCAGCTTAAAATCCTAACATAATTAATTGTTCTTCCCCAAGAAGGGTAGGCCCTTCTTGCCATATGTTCTTTTCATTGCTGTTAAACTGTTTATTGAGGTAGCTTGCATGGGAAGCTCAGCTAATTGTAAACAGCTGAATACTAATATGACTTTGATAGAAGTAAGGCTTAGTGACAGAGTGCTGGCATTTTTTAACTGGGTCTAAACTCTATCATCCTTTTTTAATTCAGAGGATAAATTAAATGTCAATCTGAATGCTCGCATCTGTTACAGCAGCCTATAGTCAATAAAGGTAACTAGGAAAAGCAGTCAGAAAAGAACATTAT
Organism: Tringa solitaria; assembly: GCA_026413425.1. NCBI lineage: Eukaryota > Metazoa > Chordata > Aves > Charadriiformes > Scolopacidae > Tringa > Tringa solitaria. Next base: position 112,140,836 of record JAOXJM010000023.1, on the reverse strand, counting down.
GCTTCTCCAGGCTTGTCTTTGGAATTACTATCTCTGTAATTATTTAGAAATGTTTGGTATGGTTGAGATTCGGAACTTAGGCTTATACCATCTGGTGAGGCATCCCTGCCTACCCATGGCCTGATGATACAGGAACTACATATATTTTCTTGAGAGATGGAAATTGGCTTTGGTCTGGGAAAAAACAATTTCCATTGCCTGAGAAAACTGCCAGATGAAGGAGGGAGATCTGATGGCAGGATGAGGAGACCTGTCACCACCATGTCTGGATGTCTACCTGCCACTAGGTTTCTCGATGTCTACCTGCCACTGAGCAGACCCCAACAGCAAACTATTTATTTAAGCTATTGTCATTCCAATTTTCAAATCCTACTAAGTGTGAAATAGCACTAAGTTTGCAATGAAGGAGATGTCAGTCTGCTAATGTTCATACTTAGATGTACACAAGAATGCAAATACAGCTCTAATAGACAGGTTCCACTGTGCTGTCCCAGGCAGCTTGGGCACCAGTTACCCATAAAAAGTAAAATTTACCTTTCAACACTCCTAGCTGCCAGTGCAAATAGACTGAAAAACACAGTGACAGTCTGTAGACCTTGCACAGAACTTTTCTCTGTAGTATCCTTGTAGCTAGATAAAAGAGGATAATCCTGTGTGGACAGGAAACTAAGTGTTACTGGACAGTTCTGACATATTTTTGTGTTTCAACTTTGAATGCAAATATCTTAATATTCCTCCTAAACAGGAACCACGTCTGTATAATCAGTAGGGAAATAACAAGACACTCTCCAATTTTCTTTTTATTTATTTTTTTTTTTAAATAAAACTATTCTGTATTTTCAGAAAAGAAATCATAAAGCAGAATCCAGGAAAAAAAAAATCCATGAACTTGAAAGGAACAGTGATGAAACCACATGCTCTAATCAAACCTGGAGCAATGCTAATTCAGATAAGGAATGACTAGAAACCTTTTTGCTCCTCATCACACAAAAAGCTCGGTCAATCTAGATTGGATAGGATTGCAGAAAGCCAAGGGCATGCACCTTCATTAAAAAAAGACAGCCTTAGTATAAATCTGTACATTTGTTAATAAGACCTCAAGACAGCTGAACAGGAGCAGACACCTAACACTGCTGAACAGGGACAGACCCAAGCACATTCTTATAATTAAGTCTGAGCTTGCAGCGTTTTGTTCTGTTGGGACCTCCTCACGACCTTCATTGTAAACTTGCGTTTCAGACATTAAGCTAAAAACACAGAGGGTTAAGAGAAATGCTTTGTAAGTGTTTGCAAAGGTAAAGTGGGAACAAAAACATTAATGTGCACTGGGTTCTGTTTCTGGCTGCTCTGACCCCAGGTTTGGTCATCTGTTTGGAGAGTTATTAAGAATTTTGTCTCCTGCACTGCCCCAGCCTCAGCCCAATGATTTTTTACTTATTTCTGTTCTAAGATTTAAGAGCAAAAGTGACAACTGAAGTCCCTTCCTTCACAACTGAGTAAGCAAGCTCATGACAATTTATGAAATGCAAAAAATAGGAACATTTGCTATGACTGTAAGAATGTAAAATACACTTTTTTGTTGTTGTTGTTCATTTCCTAAGTAAGATCTCAAGAATCAGAACTGGCTGACAGGGACCTTTGTTTTTACAAATGTGAGGACAGAGGGTTCATTCTGGCCATAGGGCTGTTCAGCAACATTCTTTGAGGGAGTGAAGAGTTACAACAAAGGTGAGTTCAAAACTAATTATTACAATTCGTAATCATCGGGTGTTTATCAGATGATCATATCACTATTACATGTAGATCAAAAAGAGAGGGGAATCCCTGAGGGAGCATTTGTGCTATTCATCTAGTCACGTCCCTCTACACTATCAGTGGTAGGGTCCCATTCTTGCCTTCAGATTTAGCCTTCTGCGTCTTGTAGTCATTTGTGCTGCGCATATTTGTGTGTGTAGCTGTATACACAGAAAAAAAATCCATTTTAATAATAAAAAAAAGCCCTTCCATAATTAGAAGTACTCAAGAGGAGATGATGTTTCT
>JAOXJM010000023.1:112096724-112123920 GCA_026413425.1 Tringa solitaria | reverse complement strand
TCCCTTCCCTTCCCGTCCCTTCACTTCCCTTCCCTTCCCTTCCCTTCCCTTCCCAAATCCCACAAACACCTGGCAGGATAGCTGGAATCACAGTCATTCTTAAAAAAGGAGGCATTCATTTATAGCAACAACTGCAGACACAAGCAGCTTTCCCCTCAGCTTGAATTCAAGCTTTGCTTTCTTCTTTGCCAGAAAACACATCCTGTCTGCAGCTCCATAAGGCAAGAAACATCTGCAGATGAAGATTCACTTGCCATACAACAAAGAAATGCCAGGGCAACCTGCCCTCAGAAAGGACAGATTCCATTGTAAGAAAAAATGAATTTGAAATGCTTTCAGAGAAGTAGTAAAAGTGATATTCCAATAAACCCATTTTTTGAGCTGTTCCTCTTTCTCTGTACCTCTTTGTCCCGCACTTGAGTCACACCAACCCCATGCAATGCTATAGGCTTGGGGAAGAGTGGCTGGACAGGTGCCCAGCAGAAAAGGACCAGGGCATATTGGTCAACAGCTGGCAGAACATGAGCCAGCAGTGTGCCCAGGTGGCCAAGAAAGTCAACAGCATCCTGGCCTGTATTAGCAATAGTGTGGCCAGGAGGACTGGGGCAATGATTGATCCCCTGTACTGGGCACTGGTGAGGCCTCGCCTCAAGTTCTGTGTCTAGTTTTGGGCCCCTCATGACAAGAAAGACATTGAGATTCCAGAGCGTGTCCAGAGAAGGGCAACGGAGCTGGTGAGGGGTCTGGAACACAAGCCTTGTGAGGAGCAGCTGAGGGAGCTGGCGTTGTTCAGCCTGGAGAAAAGGAGGCTGAGGGGAGACCTTGCTCCTACAACTCCGTGAAAGGAGGGACATGGTTTACTGGTGTTTTTGTCAGTGTTCGGTTGATGGTTGGACTTGAGGATCTTAAAGGTCTTTTCCAATCAAAATGATTCCATGATTCTATCATGGAAATAGAGAAAATATGAACAGTATATTCATGAAATATGAAATATGATCACTGAAATATGATTAATGGATTATTAGCAACTGTTGTGCAAGCTATAGTTAGTTAACTTCAGGGATTTGAAATCATTGGAGGAAGGATTTCAGCCACTCCATTTACTGGCATTATATATGACATACAGATATCTCAGTGGATTTAATATTTTTAAATGGAGACTGGGAAGTTGAAATTTCTGCACCATTTTTATAAACAATACACAAAAAAAAAACCCCACCAAAATTTCCACCTTATTGGGTTTTCTTGCATTTGTCGCCCAGAGCATACTAGCCAACGTTTCAATGAGTTCATTTATTTAGGATATTTGAATAGTCTCAATTCTTATCCGTGACATAGAAAAATTCAGTATCAATGGACAAAAGTAGTCTATAGTCCTTAATACATAGGAATTTTTGCACCTGAGGAATTTTATCCATTTCCAGTCATGGAGTAAGTGGTATAACCAGGTTATCCCCAATGGCATCCTGGACAGACTAAGGCATCTGCTTTCAAGAATGAGGAGCGAACCAGGGTGCTCAACCAGCTGGATCCTGCTCCCTGCAGAGTCACTGGAGACGAAAGTGCAATATCTCAGTGAATTCAGGATACAAGATGATTTGAGCACGGCCCATCTTTCTCTCTATTTTCTGTATTTCCGCCTTTTTCTATATCTACCTAGGATGCAGCAACCCTGGCAGCACTTTGCAAAATCCCACCAAGGGTGAGGGCTTACCAAAACTCAGACTCTGTGAAGGCACACCATCTGACTTCTGCCACTGCCCTCATTTGACATGGTCCACTCCTTGAACATGGGGACTACTTCACTCAAGATAGTCTGACAGGCACGAAATAAGTTATCACATCTTCAACCTTTTCCAGGGAAGAAGGATGGACCATAATGTGACTCTTTTCTCTAGAATCTGTTCTATTTACAAACACTTTTCTCTGCTGTTCTATTTCAATCCCATATAAACAATTATTAGAAATGCAGATTTATTTCTTCCAAATGTAATTGTGTTCTGCAAACCACTCAAGTGCTGTTGACCATGACTAATGTTAGCTGGCAAGGCTCACAGGGGAAGCTGCTTTTGGAGGTAGCTAGATCTGCTTGTGGCATTTCCTTTGGAAAAAAAAATAATAGAGAAGCTGAAAAATTATGCATGAAATGTACCTTGCAGTCTGAAAAACACTGATTTGCTATTACTACCTAGAGTAGAAACAAACACACACTGAGAAAAACCTCTTACATGGGAGTCCTTCATTTACAAGAAGGTTATGAGTACATTGTAATTGTAGAGAAGTGTTTTGCAAGCTTTTTAACCAAGGACTTCCAGGTCATGGTTACCCAATAATTAAAATGAGTTTAATTTGCCTTTATTTTACTTGATTTTTTTAACTTTATAGTTTACTTTCTTTGTGTGGGTGTCTGAGCACAGGTGAAAGCTCAACTGATTAAATGTAGGCATCTGCTTTGGGTAACCTGAATCACACTTAGATTCCATTGGTTGTGTGACAGAGCAAAATTTCTAGGAAATTAATTTTTTTAATTTATATTTATATGTATAACTTTAAAAAGGAGAAATATATAATATTGCCATCCCTTTCTCTCTTTATGTATAAAGAAATATGCTGTAATTGATAGTAAATTCAGGGAATTCATGTGAAGTATAATTATCTGAAGATAGCTTCAAAAACTGTACATTAAACAACAGTGTTATTAAAAATAATAATTTTATTTTTTTAGCATTATATAGTGATTTACTTGCTATAGAACACCACTTTTATTTCATAAATGCTCCTTACAGCCCATTCTAGCATTAGATCACTGCCATTATGAGGATCTGGCCCCAAAACCATCTTCTGTGCAGTCACTGTTGTTTGACAAGTCAGTTGTTAATCCAAATGCATGCAAACATGAATATATTGGCATGTTTATGGTAGTTAAAGGCCAGTGTAAATTGTTTTTTTTGGTCCCCAACATTTTCAAGATTTGTGAAATGGTGACATTTTCCAAGAAAACAGAGAAATAAACCAGCCAGTGGTAAGAATCCAAAGAAAGTGAGAAAACTGATCTACAGCCAAAGCATGATAAAAGATCACTGGGCTCCAGAAAACACTTATAGACCTGCCAATGACTGTTCTATCAAAACAAATCCATTTCCCAGTGAATTTGATAATTTCTGAAAAAAACCCTATTGTTTTCTCTGAAAAGTCCCAGGCTAGCAGTTGCGTTCATTCATAAATTCAGTCAACATTATCCAAAATACAAATGTCCTGGAATTTGGTGTCCCTGTGAGCAAGGTAAGAATGATCTCCATTTTACAAATAGAGAGGTAGGAAATGCAGTGGCTTTTCCTAGGTTCAAGGAAAGGTCACATAAGAACCAGCTACTATAAAGTATTTAATCTGCAAAACTTGCTCATTCTAGCATTACTCCATTCTCTAATCACTTTGCACAGCCTTTTTCTTCTTCAGTCTCACAATTGGGTGTTGTTACTGTCCAATATTTTAATCTAATATTTCTTTTTAAATATTTGTACAAGGATTTATGCAAGGGAGTGCTGAAAGCTGACTGTGTTCTCTAGACAGGAAGATAATAAATAGCATTAAGAAGAATGCTGATTAGAAATCAGTTTTATTGGCTCCCAAACTTGCCCACTCACAAGTTCACTTCTTTCTGGAGAAGTGCTTTAATGACTAAAACAATATGCAAAACAGAGACAATATTGATGGCCCTAATGGAGGTTGTTAATCACTCTAGCTTTCCAAACTTGTTCAGGGGACTTGAGAAGCACTAAAGTTCCCATCTATCAGCCTTGTGTTGCAGTAGAGGTTTAGGCACAAAATGCCCAATTGTGTCCTAAAAACAGACTTTCCTAAACTCATTAATAAACATTTTTGAAAACTTTATCCACAAAACTTTGATGTTAAGTAGGAGAACATTTAGAAACTTAGCTACAGACAAAGTCAGTTGAGAAAAGGAGGTAAACACAATGACTCTCTGGGGGTGAAATTAATTTCAAAGGCTTAAGTGAGCTGTAGGAGGACTGTATTCCACCCTTCAGCATAACACATAAGCACATAGGAAGAGATTTAAGGCTCCCTAGGCCTCTTTTCATTTATTATTTCCATGCTTATTAGTGCTTGTCACTGCAAAATTCTGTTTAAGGAAGGATTTCTTGAATACCTGCATATTTTTATATATATATTATATATATATATATGGCTTTTTGCGCTATAATTTCTTCATTTAGACTTGAAAATCCAGCAGCTGTTGCCAGAAATAAAGTATGTACAACTGGAAAACAGTGCTGTGTAAAGATTTAGTACAGACAGCTAATGGACTTTACAAAGGCCATGGAATAAAGTAGAAAAAAAAGTAGAAAGAGAAGGAAATCTTCCAAACCATAATTTGGAGTCTCAAGTATTATTTGATATGTCCACCATTGGAATTTCTTCATATGAGGAATTCATGAAATGTATACGGGTGTTTTGCACTAGCATCTGTGGAGATCAAACGTAATCCTTACGAAAATCACCATTAAAATGTATAAATACTCCTTTTATTTATATCAATTGCATAGAATTTTATCATCAGAACTGTATCATTCATGGTTGCACATATCAGAGATCAAGTGAAAAATATAAGTTTTTGGAATAGTACACATCTCATTATGGTTCTTTTAATCCATAGAGTTTTTATGACGTTTAGAAGGGAGTCTATATAAAATTAGACAACATCCATCCAAGTGAAATGCTTTCCGAATTCAATAAAAAGAGTGAATCTCACTGAATATTCAGCTTTGCAGTGCTTTCTACTGCTCAAGGGTACATTGACCAATTCCTTATTGCCAAAGAACACTTGATTCTTTCTGTTAGCTAAAAGACTAAAACATAAAAATGATTGTAAATATTTATCTGTCATTACAGGGAAAGATCTCTGTAAAGAACAAGATAATCACTGTCGAATATTTACGTATTTTTTTCAAATGCAGTGAAGGCTTTCTTCTAAACCTAAAGCAGCGACAATATTCTTTCACACTCTTTAAGGGAGGAGCCAATTTAAGTGGCATTTTTATTTGTTGAGCCTCCCAAATTATGAATGATTAGTAAACTCCCAAGCTCCCTAAATTGTGAAATAAATAGAATTAGAAATAAAAATACTCTGCTACAATAGATGGGATTCGTTTAACTTTATACATTTCATATTGTAGATGTCTCCTTACGAGCTGGTCCTTCAGTCATCTTTGTAGTCAATGGAGAGAAACAAGAACTAAGATTCACCTCAGCCAACTGTAGAGGTTAAAACAGTTCAGAGAAACTATAAAAAATATTAAATGTTTATTTCTCACATCTGATAATTTTTTTCAAGTTCAGTGGTTGTTAAAATCAATAAACTTGGAGTCTGTTGGAGGTCTGTAAGCTGCTGGAGCTCCATCCTTTTATGTAAAACTACAGTGATTCACAACAGGAGGTGGTCTGACTCAGGGATTTCTAAAAGTCAAGGAATTCAATAAATTTTGAGGTCAGTGTGGTTTGGGAGGGGCAAAGATTTTTATTTTCTACAGCAGTTTAATTTACCCCACAACCACTCATCGCCACCACACTTAGAGCAGAAAGTGTTTAAAAGCTCAACAGCAGACTATACACTGCCCCCTTATAACAGATTGGTGGTGTTAGCAAGGTGTCAGGCACCAAGGTAATACTGAACAAAGCTGCACTTATGGCTCCCGTAAGGCACTTATAATTAATGTACAGTAACAGTATTCTCCATCAGAGATCCCATTCAATGCATTAAGGCATTTTAATGAGCAAAATGTGTGAACTTTCCAATTTGCTGCCAGATTAAGCCTTACTTTACTTTGATGCCCATGACTTGTCCCTGAATAGACCCTTTTCTCAATCAGGTTCTCATGCAAAGTTAGCACCATGTAACAAATTTGCATATGTCACAACAGCTACTTTGAAAAGTCACATTGCTCAGGCACACAGACTTAATGAAGGACAGATGACAAAAAATTTAAGACCTGCTTTACTATTTCATAAGAAAAACAAACAAAACTAAGGTCTTGATGGAAACTTAGAAGAGCTTTAGACACAACTATAACCCCAGTAGATTCCCAGTGAAATTTCTAAGTATTCTGGTGTTATCATAATGCACTAGATTCAAATATGGTTTACTGGCTTGCTCTAAACATGATTGACTCTACCTTGGACTCACTGTATCCAGGGCAATAAGTTAATACAGGAGATGATCTGCTTACCTATGAGGAGCAGCAGACCCATGTGTTCCCAATGCTTGTCAGGGCTCTCTGAGCAATTTTGTCATAGGATTACCTGAAAGGCCGCAGGACTCAATCCTCCTGCCTGTCCTTAATCAGTGATGGTTTAGCTGAGAAGCCTTTTTTATTCTCATCCCAAAGAAATAAACATGTTGTAGTTTTCCAGGTGTGTGCATTACTGATCAGTATTTAACATGGTGGATAGAGACTTACTCCAACTTGTGGAGGATGAGCAATGGCACACTTGCTTTCAGTAACTCACACAGGACACTGTAATCATTTGCAAGACCACAGACCTCTTCACAGATGACTTGCCAAAAGATCCAGATTCTGCTATAACTGTAGTCAGAGTCATGTCAAATTCTCCAAAGCACTGATTCAAAAAAAAAATTCCAGAAACATCAGAGATGTCTCCTTGTCCTCACATTTTAGAATCATAGAATAGTGTAGGTTGGAAGGGACCTTTAAGATCTTTGAGTCCTACCAATTCACAGAAATTACTGCTTTTTACTTTAGTAAAAAAAAAAACAAACCACAAAGCAAACAAAAAACAGCAGACCCTTGAAGTAGAAACAGTGATCCCTTTCCCTCTAGCTTTTTACTCTCCTGGAACATTTTTTATTCCTCTTACGGAGGACAATACAGGAGAAAACTGTCCACTGCCACAAGTGTGCAACCATAGGGCCTGTTGACACCAGAAATAAACCTTCCTTGATTTTCTGTCATATGGCATCCAGCCTCAAGCACTTTTTCTAATCTCTGCCGCTTTCCCAAGTGCATCCAAATGTTTATGTCTTTGTTTTCCTTCCTGTTACATTTCTCGTTTTTTCTGATTGAACTTCTGCTGCTGGAAGCTTTGTGGCCTGTGCTGCACTGTGCTCTGAAGAAGCTTCATCTGCTTCTTGCAGCATTAACTCCCAGCACTGCTGCAGTGTTGGTCTCAGGCATTAACTCTAATTATATGACGAAGTGTAGGCAATAAGAAGCAAGTAATACTTTCAGAGGATTTGCTTTGCGAGGAATCACACTCATCTGGGTCAAAACAACCTGACAGATACTTCTACATGCCATCTGTTTCTGTATAACACATACGCTGCTTCTCAGTGTAATATTAACCCTTCTCCTCATGTTTCATTGATTAGCATAGATTGCTCTTTGATAGGGCGTTTTGCAAAGGCCAATCCCTGTAAAAGCCTTGACACTAGGAAGGCTCAAAGACACAATAACTATTACTGTCTCAGGGGAGAGAGTCTGTTAGTACATTTGTATCATTGGCATCAATAGGAATATTACATAGAATCACAAAATCATAGAATATCTCAAGTTGGAAGGGAACCATACCATAAAGATCATCAAGTCCAACTCCCTAGCTAAAGGGACTAACTAAAACTAAACCACATGACCAAGAACATCATCCAGGTGCTCCTTGATCTGTGTCATCGTTAGCGTCCCCACATTTCAAGAGAACCATGAACGTTCAACCTGTTTCAAGCAGACAGGCAATATCAAAACACAACCAAAACTGGTAACAGTTTATTTGCTCTTATCATTCAGCCTGTCTCAACTCCTCCTGGACGTGTAATCCCCAATGCTTCTGCCTTCATTTTCTTGGTGTTCAGCTTGAGACTCCACAACCATCAGCTCTCCTAAAACGTTGTCATTGCCAAGCTTTTATTGGTAGGCAGCCTGTTCTGAATTGTGCCTCACTAAATTCATGGGAATAGGTGTGTGTCATCTACCAGTTGCTTCTGAGCTGCAGGCTATAGGGTAATGGCTGCAATTACAAAGGGAGTATTTAACCTACTTTTATTGTTTTACTGTTGACACTGATAGCAGTGGACATTAGCCTCTGGAGGACAGCATTTATAAAGTCCTCCCATTAGGGCCTGGGCCCACCAGACTGTGGCTACAGCATTGATATTTAAGCACTTAGTACCATGATAAAGCCAGTAACAGCATTCAATGTGTTATTCATTTTATAAGTTTTGTATTCCTAAAATATTCCTCAATATTTCAGATTCACCTCTTTTAAATGGCCATGTCTGAGAAGAACACACAGTTGCTGAAATCACATCACTTCAAACAGTAGCTGTTCAAGATGTATCCCTGTTTTTCCTTGTGTCGTTCTTAACTCCAATTTACCCGGTAGGGACAAATAATAAAAAAATTAAAAATAAGTTTCCATGCCTTTGGTTTTCTGGAACCACTGCATCTGCTGACCTAGCACACACTGCAATGAGGGGATGCTTTGAGGACCAGGAATTAACCTGGGTGAGATCACAAGCTTTTGCCCAGCTGAAACAGCTTTGGGGAAAGAGAAACAGAACAAGGCAGGCAAAGAGTCACAGGGTTGGGAAGTACTTTTGGATCTGTTGGCTATGATGGCAAAGCCATGGCAGCTACCACAGTCCCTGGCCTTCCCCATAGGCAGTGATTTTCTTGTCTCCTGCTCTGCAGCAGCAGGTCTCTGCCACTCTTTATAAGGCTGCTCTGTAACCAGGGTTGCAGAAATACAGGTTGCATATAAGTTAAATATAACCCTTTAAAATAAGAATGAAAATAGAAAGAAGCTCTCCAAGCAGTGTAGCTGAGGAGGTGGGGATATGTGTGATATGTGCAGGAACCACTGTGTGGGAACAGAAGGAGAAGGCATGTATTTCTGAAGCCACTTTTACTATCAAAAGTAACATTTTGTGAATGCACCCTCTCCTTAAGCATCCTGTTCAACCAGCTGGTGCTACAGCACACCAGGTTTGGGGGTTTGTTCTTTTTCACACCATCCTTGTATGTGTCTTCTCCAGTTTCTACATCTTTCCTTGTCTATGTTTCTACTTTGCCCGTTTTCTGTGTTTCTATCAACTGTCTTGTCTTGTGTCTTATTTTTTCTCTCCCTCATTTAGTTTCTCTTCTGTCTACCTGGCTTTCTGTGTTCTCCTGGCTTCCTTCCAGCCTTGCAGCAGTATTTGTCCTCACAGCATCTTGCAAGGTTCATTCTGCAGCAACGTCTTTTTTTTTCCTAATTTATTAAAAATCCTAGGTTTTCCTTTCAGACCTATCAGACTTCATTTCCAAGTGTAACAATTTCAAATGTATATTTGAAACACTCCCACCAACATCTGTTCACCTATTAAAAATGCTTCGTTTTGCCATTCAGAAAACCAGCCTTCCTCTGTAGAGATGCTGAATAGAGAAACACAATTCCACTAATAAGAAATAGAAGAGCAGAAAATTTCTCCAGGGGAAACAACTCAGCTAAAAAAAAAGATGCAAAATATAAATATATCTCTCCAGCCTTGGATCACCAACAATAAGATGAGACTTGGAACAGCAAATGAGACTACCCTTTAATTAACTTTTAACATAAAAAATAAAGTAAATATTCTAATACCAGAGCTATAAAAACTCTTGTTTCTATGACAAGAATTCTCATGACCCTTAGTAATAAATGGAAGTTATTTCATAGCATTCTCTGAAGTAGACAGAAATTGGGCACAAATCAGTTTCCTAAATACATGCAGCTAACAGACTGCTCACTTTGAGTGCTGTAGAGCAGCCCACCTGACTCCAGCTGCTGCTTCAGAAGATTACTGCTTTCTTTTAAGTCCCGTGTCCTACCTGCCAGCCCTGTGCAGATGTCTGGGGTAGCCAGCGATGCCTTTAGTTGTGTCCCATCCCTAAATTTAGGCAACTGAGGCAAGCCTGTATTGTTAAATATCTTTTGTACCATGTACAGAACACCTACAAAAGATCAAAACAAAGTCTTCCACAGATAAGGTCAAGCTGCCCTTACATAGATACCCAGTGTGATCTGAGATGCCCCTGGACACTTCACAGCTGCTCTTCCTTTTGTTCCATGTCTTACCTGCCAGCCCCATCCATGTGGATGTCTTGGGTACTTTAGGCTGTCTCAGTTGGCACCTCTGTTTACAGGACCAGATCACACTCACTAAGGTGCAATCACCGTAACTAATTAAGATGACTAAAATGAGATCTGTGTTTAAAGACATGTAGCTTCTGTTACAGTCATTGGATATCTGATCAATACAGTCAATGACATGCAGAGTGATTCAGATATCCCAAAAGGAGGCACCTACTGACTGATTCACTGAATTACCCTCTAGGTTCTGCTGGTCAGATTGATCATGGTTCTGCCTAGACACTTGATCTCCATGTAGACATTTACATGCAGACCCTTACATTGCATTGTCTGAACTTGAGACTGAACCCTCCCACAGAGCCCATCAAGCACGCTAAATATGTCATTGGTTAAATTCCAGAAAACAAGTCTTTCAAATCCTAGACTTCTTTCAGGAATCTGGCATGTAGTGGCACATCAGGGCTCAATTCAGTCATACACAAAGGCATCTAATGCCCTTTAAGACATGGTAGGATGTCCAAAGATGGAGCTGGAAGATGTGACATTGAACCTACAGGACACCTATGTGTTTTGGGATGACAGCCTCAGGCCAGGCAGGTTAACCCCAGATGTCTCAGATGGTACTAAACACCTATACTTAGTTCAGATGCACTGCGGTCAGTGTAGGAAGTCCATATTAAAATTAGATAATTATTATAATAAGTACCATATCTCAGTTTTGACCACATGACAATCCTTCCTCTCCTCAGTCAGCACATGTAACTGTACTGCTCTGACCTTGAAAGGCTCTCTTGGAGGAAGTTTCACAGTTTCCCACTATAATAATTTACAACTAATAATGTTTTTTGATTGTTGGGTTTTTTTAATTATTATTTCTGCAATGCATCGTGAGGATCAGATGATCTCAATCTACACTTCAAACATACTGACTTTACCTGACTCCTCTTTTTCATGGACTAAAAATTGTATTTTCTTTACTTCCTTGCCTTCTTTGATGATATGAGCCTTTCTATTTCTTTCGTGTTCTCCATGTCATCCTGTTCATATCTTTATTTCCTTTCTAAAACATTGTGCAACATCCCCAGTGAAGAGCTCTCTAGTCTGTCCTCCACAATTTCCATTAAATTTGGGGGTTAGTATCCTGCCCAATCTAGTTGTCCATTTCTTTCCGATATCTCTATTCCCAAGCTTTCCTGTCAGCCAGTTGAAATGCACAGATGACATTAGGTGCTTAGGTATAACACAATCCCCTCTCTGCAAATATGCTGTTAATGGGGCATAAAATGTACTTGATGCAATGCATACATTCCTTGGATCCTCTATAAGTCCTGTGGCGGGCACGTCAGCATTATCACTGTGGCTAGTCAGCAGGGACAGGAAACACAGTGAAATTCTGAGCATGATGTCATGCTCCATGTCTCTCTCACTTTCTGGAAAATAAACAATTATGGCCAAAATCCAGCCACAAGATGTTTTTGCAGGACTAGATACATCTTGAAGTTATCATTGTTGACAGTGTTTGAGCTTTCCCGTACCAAGGTCTAACTACTCCTAAACTTGTGAAATAAAGTAATATTTGTACAAATTCTGTACAGCTGTACAGTAGGGGTGACAGATTAATTCTCAATGTAATGAAACTGCAATAGTCAAAAACTCAATCTGTATTCCTAGAAAATATTCAGCTTCTTTTAAAAAACAGTTTTGTCTTTTGGCTCCCAGTTTACCAGCATCATTTTTCTAGCTGCAGTTGACCTGGCCATCCCTTGAGCTGAACTTCTTCATCTTCTAACTGTCCTCATTTTGAGCCTATGTGTGTCAACAATCTGTGAAGATGGACTTAGATTTTAAATTTTCTTTCTGCTTCTTGTTTTTTTCTTATTTTAATGGAACATTTTCATCTTGAAGGTCTTGGCCAAGTGAAGTCTTTAGCACTACAGATATGAGCTTGTGTGTAGTACTGATGGCCTTCCTCAAGCCAATCGCAAATGACTAGAGAGCTTTGATCTCCTTAGGGACAGAATTTTGAATAATTACTTACGTCAGCCCTATTAAATTTTGAAGTAAGTAAAAGAAAGACTTATCTTGAACTCCAGAACAACAGACCCAGATGTTGAGCCCTGAGGAGTTAAAAACACTGGGTTGTTCACCTGGAATAATTTCCTTTGATTTTCTTTTGTACTGCAGAGAATATTGTCCTAGTCTCAATCAAGCTTAATAAGCAGGGCTTTCTTTGTTAGAAGTAACATTTATTTCAGTGATGTTGCTGGTAGAGTGAGATACTATTCAGTTTTCATGTGGTGGCAGAATCCAACCACCAGATGTGACACCTCTTACCTTGGAAAGGCTTTTGCCTTTCTCATGTCAGGTGTTATTTATGGCTGTCGTCTCTTTGGGCTCAGTGATATCACACATGTGAACATACGTTTGCAGTTGTTATAGTTGGAGATGAAGACTGGAAATCACAAATATAACTTTCCTCAGTAAAGCCACAGGTGTCTGAGAGAGGTCAGTCCTGGAAGGATGGAGCCCTGATCTGGCTGCAGTGGGAGCGAAGGACAGCGAGTGCCCCAGATCTGCCTCTGGGAATAGTCACATTCGTCCTGCTATGCTGGAACATTCACTGATCTCCACCACCCCTTCCCACTCGTGTGTTGGCAGGAGTCTCCGCGTTGCTGTTGGCATGGGAGAAGTGAGAGTTTATAATCTGCTTTAGCACAAAATCACCCCACTCAGCTGCAACTGCTGCTGATGAAGTTGAGCCAACTTCTACCTGTCTGACAAAGGAGTGGTAGATGCTATAGCTCAGCTCTAAGGTCAGCAAAGGGATGGCAGCAAATTAAGGGGTTTTTGCAGCTGTAGCATGACAGCAGAGGGAATGGGAGGAGTTATTCAAGGGCTGGGACATGGAGTTGAGAGCTACATAACAGTGAAATTCAGCAGAAACAACATCAGACTATGACTATTTGGACACATTGAAAAATACTTGAAGGCCCCAGTCCACATCTTGGAGACTATGGAGGTAGGTGTCCAGAAATACCTGAAAATCAGGCACTGAGAAGGATTGCTTGGAGAAATACAAACCAGACCTTATATTTGACTTTTTACTGGTGTTGGTGGGAGGATTTTGCTCTCCTGCCTGAGTGCAGTACACAATCAAAGAATAGGAAGTACTGGGATACAGAAAAGCCCTCAGGTATCCAAAGTATTAGATTAAATAATGTCAGCACAATTTGCATTTAAAACATCTTTATGGGGACTCTGTGTCTTGTGAATTGCTATATCGGATAACGAAATAGACTAAATTAAACCTCTAACATTTTGTGCAGCAGGCCAGTTTTTCATCTCACTGATTAAAGGGGGATTCTTCTCCCCTATTTCATTCAAAAAAAAAAAAGATAACACACAATCTAATTTTTAGTATCCTCAAATGAGTGTTTCTTCAAACATGAACTCCTTTGTTGTAGCTGAGGAAAAAAATTATCTTATGAAAACATGCATTTCAGCCATGTTTCTATTCATTTTTGAATGATTGCAAATGTCACTTTTAGCATTTTTTAATTGGAGTGTAATGATGCATCACTAGATTTCACAACCTTGCAGTCTGACTTTTATCACCTCTTATCATTTCTCTTAAACATCGAATTCAGCAGGAGTTATGACTATTTCTATTAAGACCGAATTAGACCCATGGATGGATGAGAATAGCATTAGATACACATTAAAAATTAGCATGGCTCAATGTGCTCCTGGTGTAGTTTCCTCCATTATACTATCCTCTGTCTCTTTGTATTTGTAACTTGTACCTATCTTGCGAAACCACAGCATCCAACAGTTGAAGCAACACCAAGTCACCACTTGGCTCTACTAATACCCAATGGGAAATCTATACTGGTGTTTAACAAGCCCAAAAGATTGAATTCCAGCTAATATGATTTTTCTTTTTCTTTCAAAAGCTTCATTTCATCCAGTAAAATTTACTATAGATTGCAGGAGTCACTATCTTGAAATCAGCATCTTCACAGTTTAGGACTATACATAGCACCATCACTTTCATGAACCTCAGTGTACCTGCAGGTCAGTTAAATTTATTTATCCAGAGCCAGTAAATCCTTTGAAACTTTAATACCTCCAGAAATCATCTGAATTTACTTCAGCCCTCACAGTTTGATATCACAGGTAGTTTTTGCATTAAAATCCCAACAATTTAGAGGGGAGGTGATCAGTATATTCCACAGAGGGAGCCGCTCTAAGCTTAATCAGTAACAAGCCAATTAGAAAGGAAGTAAAGCTGTTCAGAATCACCTTGCAATGCCCACAAATGTTAACATGGAGAGGCAAATGGAAACAGAAAATAGCATTTGTAAGTTTTCTAGACAAATATTTTCCCTTACAGGTAGCTTAATGCTTGGGAAAGCTCACAAATAGAATTTAGTAGGGAAGAAAGTAAATCAACACCCATAAGGAAATTGAGTTGCTAACCTGTTGTTGTTTTTCTGGTTAGGAGAAAAAAAAAATTCTGCATAAGATCCGTGTAGACTGCTCATTTAGATTCTTTATAGTGTATGTATTATCTGGTTTTATACTACATAAGATTTTAAGATATCATTTTAAAACATTTGAAGTAGATGGGAAAAGTAAAATATTTTTACCATATTTTACCCCTAAAATACCAAGCTATGTAATTTTAAGAATATTGTCGATGCTTCCCTTTATACTGAATGGATACAACATTCACTCTCACTAAACCTTAATTTCTTAACTGAAAATGATTACGCAAAAATTTCCCATGCCACTCAAACCTCAGTATCTATGAGGGTTCAGAGCAGTAGATACATGAATACAAAAACAGGGGCAGTCATTCCTGACCTTTACCTGTTTGTTTCTATCAGTCTTTCTTATCTACTCCCACAACACCTAGAATGAGGTATTTGAGCTCTGTGTTGCCCTGGATTTTTTCCTGGTTAGAGATAGACAGCAGAGTCAGTCACTGAGCTTGCGGTCCTTCCTCACTACATCTGCTGATGGCAGAGACTGGAGACTATCCAGAGCTTGAGAATGGGTTTCAGCTCAGGTTGGCAGCAAGGAAAAAAATTAACAAGGGCTGTGTCAAATTCCATGATCTAACAAAACCCTACATCTCAGCCTGAAAATATTGGTATTTGTGCTGCCATCTTCATGCCTCTGTTAATGCACTACTGGAAGCCATCAATGTCCCTGCCCATGGCCGGGGGGTTGGAACTAGATGATCTTTAAGGTCCCTTCCAACTCTAACCATTCTAGGATTCTATGAATACGTGTTTAAGGAGCTTCCCTACCCCAGTGGACACACTGTTTGTCAAAGTCCTGTGTATATTTTGACATCATGTTTTCACAGTTGTTTGCATGCTTTTTTGGATCAGAGAAGAAGACCATGCAAGTTTCAGTGGTTCTCAATGAAAAGGCACTGGTGCAGATCAAACCCACTACCAGTCTTTATGGGCTTCCTTTAGACTGTCAGAAATTACTGGGAGCAGGACTCTTTGAGGTTACCGCAGAAACTTGACATGGTTCTTCTCTAAGCTGTGTTTCTTAACAAAATGTTCCCATTCGATCCAGCCAGCCTTAATTTTGCCTAAACCACTTTGCCTATTTCTAATTATGCTGTCTGGAACTTCATAAAGCAAATGAACACCTGTGCCATTTCGATGCCTCCCAGCCGTCCCCCACTTTGTTTGACCCTGTGATAGGCTGCCACCGTACAAAGCAGTAGGTAGGTACAGGAGTGGAGAAGGGAGACAGGAGGTACATCGTGCGAGGACGTACTGACTCCAGCAGGATGCACAGACAAAATGCAGGCTGCCCGTGCGTGGAACGGTCAGGAGGGATTTTACCGAAGACGTAAAAAAAGTAATTCACTGGCTGTGTTTTGACCGACAGCAGACACAAGCTGAGGAGACCGAGAAAAAAATGAGGGCTGACAATTTAGCCATGATTAAACCATCTCATCTGATGCTTTATTGACTGCAAATAGATATGCTAGATTTGATATTAGAGGTAACCGTGTGACACAGGAAAAAAAAAAAAAAAAGAAACAGTAATTGCAAATGTTACTTGTGCTTGAAGCCAGGCAGCCATCTCACTTTCCACAGTGGTGGGCACTGGTTGAGAAAGGAAGACAGCAGTATCCTAAAATTTAAGTGTTGATTCACAGGGTATCTCATGCACTTACAAGATTGACACTTTTTCTTCAACAGACTTTTTCTATAACCTTTATTACTTTGTTTGAGTCTCATTCAAAGTCCTTTGAAGTCACTTTGAAAAGATAACTGAGAGCTGAGACTGGAACTCATAGCTAAAGCTATGAGGATGTATTTTCTTTTACCATGTGCATCAGGGCAAAATGGACATGCTCATCACTAATTTCAAGATATGAATTAAAAAAAAAAAAAAAGAAAGAAAGAGGTTGAGAGCAGAAAAAATATCAGTCTCTCCTTGTGTCTGACTGCTCACCAACTGGTGGTCTAAAGTTGATCTCAGAAAAAAAAAAAAAACTAAGCCAGTGTTCCCCCATTTCAGCCACCGCTTTGCAAAAGCCCAGTTACTCTCATGAATAAAGTCTGCATGAAACGTTTTTGTAACCTGTCCAGACAGCCCAAATCAATTATATTAGGGGAGTGCTGTCATGTAGAAATACTCTTTAAGTCTGATCGGGAGGTTGAACTGCAGCCACTGCAGCTTTAGAAGTGGGAAGAAATCTCCTGTCCTTGCTTGCTTTGTGTTGAGAAAAAGAGCCCAGATACATGAACCGGGATGAATGACCTGTAATATTTTCAAGATCTGCAGGGAGGTTAGAGGTTTTCTTAGGTCTGAAATATGACTGTGTTGTAAAGGGAGGTATGTTTATAATTGAAAGATGTTTGTCTGAAACAGAAAATATTTCTATTTTCAGGGGGAAAATGGTTGTTTTCACTGCAGCAAAAGCTTGTATTCATTCTAATAGGAACTTCCTTTTTCAGGATAATTTCTACTTATGTTCAGATATGTTAAGTATTCAAAAATGTTTAAAGTCATTGAGACAAACATCTGGTTAAACAGAGAGTCCTAAACAAGGTTTTTTGCTCTATAGGCTTGCAGGCAGATGAGGAAATCTCCGCTCAACCCCAAGGAGAGAGGGTTAAAGCATTTTTGACTTAGAGACCTCAAGTCTGCTTTTGAATATTCCTGTTCGGTTCAGCAAGTTGCATGTGCTATTAATTTTAATGATGCTATTAGACCAGCAGAGGCCGTCATCTGTTACTGTGCATCTCTAACAGGGTAAGAAACCCATGCACACTGGCTATGTCACCCTGAACAAAAGCACATCTGCACTAACGCAATCCTCCGTCCTGCAGAGCTCAACTGCTGGCTGAAAAAATGAAGATTTCTTAAAGGTAAGTAACACGGAAGATAAACCAGACAGTCACTAAACTTGTAGCCAGTATCTGGACATTTTGCCTTGAGATATATATAAGTGATAAAATAGACTTCCCTCCCCTAATTCTCTTACCCAAGTTGAAAATAACAAGAAAATAAGATACTTTGGCTTTTCTTACTGGTTTCTGAGACTTACCTAACTCTAAGGGTATTTGCACCAATTACAGGACACAAATAGCCCAGGCTGGCTTTAAGTAAACCGCTGTAACAGAGCAGCCAAGGGTACACCAGGCTTTCGGATAGTTACACTTCATGCAGTCTCTGAGCCAGTTTCCAGTTAGTTCAGTTACCTTTATACAGCACATGTTTTACAGGGAAAAACACCCCAAGCATCCAAAAAGTGAGAAGTTTTGCTAAAAGTGAGAAGTTTTCCAAAGTTTTGGAGTCAAAAGTGCTTGAGTTTCTTGCCTTAAAGTGTATGCATGACAGCTAACAGTCAGAATTGTCATATATTGGAGAATAATGTGTAAAATGGGGGAATAGGGGTACAATGGGATAATGGCAGTTTCAGACAAGGCTAGAAAACTAGAATTTCTAAGAATAACACCAAAAATCAAGGTGATTTCTCCCAAATATGTTTGCTATGGAAAAGTATAATCAACATAATTCTCAACCTGACTTTCTTAATTTTTCCAGTTTTAATTAGGAAGATACCAAAAGGCTAATCAGGAAAGCCTCATACCTCTTAATGTTTGAACAGAGGAGACAGCTTGTCCTAAATATTTCTGAGTGACAGTGGTCCAAGAAACTAGCAACTGTGTGCACTCTACATATACAGAGACATAATCATAATAAGAAGGGGAAAGTGAATACAGTGAGAGCTTCTGTTGGCCATATTTCTTCATCCAATGCACACCTATTCGTGGCGTTTGATTACGTTTGTAAATCAATGTTACTGCTTTGCTAAAATTACAATACAGTATTTATTGCAACAGTGCGTTGTTTTTAACAGTGTTACTTTCCAGCTTGCCAAGGTCATTAAAAGTGATTTTTTTGAAAAACAAAGGAAGAACCCCACTCCCTAAGAACCATTACGTCCCATGGAAAAGGACCTTGAAGGATTAAAGAAATGTAAAAAGTGTGAGAACCTTTCACAGTGCTAGGTCTAATTATAAGCTGAAATAATATCTCAGTAGGAGGAAGAACATGAAATCAAAGTCTTTTGTGAGACAGTGGTGACAAGAGGTTAGGCTGCTCTCTGATTTTCCCCATAAGATCATCCTTCTGGGAGTCCTCATGGCTTCAGGAGAGTTTGTAGCAGTTTAGTTTTTGGAGGGGGGAGCACAGACCGCAGAAGGAAGAGTTTGTGGAGAACATGACAAAATCAGTCTGTAAGCACATGTTATAGGCAAATATTTTTCTCCACAGAAGGCCAATTTGCTCCAGAAATATGGAGTCTATGTGTTATTTATCTCCCAGAACACAGGACCTAAAACTTGATGAGAAATACATGACTGGGACTTGTATGAAGGTACTCCAAGAAGATGGTCATCACAGATGGTCTGAGAGGGCATTGCAGGGGAAAAGCTGCTTAGGTGGTGTAAGCTAAATTGGAATTGAAGCACTTTATCCATTTTTTGTCAACACATAGATAACTGACAAACGGTGAACTGTAGGTTCATGGTCAGGATCAGCAGTATAACAGATGATCACAAAAATAGGCACTTACAGTTGTTAACATCTACAGATTTCTAAACGTGCCATCCCTCACTGGCTGGGTACCACATCCCTGCAGCATCCCAGGGCAGGATACTCACCCCAGCCTGGGCAGGATGGTGATACTATGGGGCAACTTCTGGCAGCCCCAAATCAGGTTCATATTGCTGCTCTTCTCACTCCAAGATCTCTCTCCCTCAACACAAATTTTCATGGTGCTTTGTTACTTCTTTTCAGGATGATTCTTCCATCATTTCAGAGATCCCTTTGTAATTCACCAGTTACTGTTTAATATGGCTGATGGTCATCTTCCTACTTAACATGATGAGTTTGGGACACATGCCCACCGGACAGTTTTGTGTGCTTGATCTGCACCTCTGTGTGCTCTCACACTCTTATACAAACCATTTGCCCAGCGGGACATGAGGCTCTCCCACCAAAGGTGTGAGCTACATCACCTTAAACTGCATTTCTGACTTTGAATTGTGGTATTAAAATTTTGATTGTTGTAGTAGAAAGAAGTTGTAAGAGACCACTTGTTCTCACAGTTTCCTACTTGAGTTCCCAGTGGTCTTTCCCCTTGAGGTTTATTCATTGCATAAAATATCTTCCTTTTTTTCGTGTCTCTGTGTTTATACTGATAAAATGGTCATTAAATGTAGCTGTTTCTTCTATTCATTGCCTGTAGGCTGAAGCCATAAATCTCTAACAACTATAACTAAAGCATCTGGCAGCCATTTTACATTTGATTCACAGGAAGAAGTTGCAGTGGAGACTTATGTGTTAAACTTTCTCCTTGGCAACATGTAGTTCTATTTGTTTTATACAGAAAAGGAGCATCTAAGTGATCTTAAAAGCCTATCAACATAATATTATAGGACAAACTATATATTCCTTTCCCATGGAAATCATATTAGTCAGAGGTGCATATTAATTGGTCGAATCTCTGCATCATTTCATCACTTTTTTTTTTTGCTCCTTTCCTGCTACATAAACCCATTAAACCTTTCTCTTCACCATATGCAGAGAGAAGTTGCAGCCTACCCTCATATTTTTGGTATGCATGTACATAGTGAATATGAATATCTATTATTACAGAAATAAATACCGATAGCGATCTCTCTATTAACATTCTCTGTACACAAAGACAAATGAAAAGACAATGTCATTAGGATCCCAAAGAGAGTCAGTATTGACTGAGGGATGGTGGCTACATTAGAATCAGGGGCTGTAGAAAGTTTTAACCTGCTTTTGTCAGACTTTTTTATTGTGATCAGATTTCTTCTGCAGTACTGAGATGTATCTTTTGGCAAGCCAGGCAAGGAGTTGTAGTACCATGGGAACTATTTATAAGCGTTGGATCCTCAAGTATGTCACTGATGTGCTAACGCAATTTCATTGATCCCAGTGGAATGTATTATGGTTCATATAGCTGAAGCATGGTGCAGCTGGCAGCAAAATACACAGAGACCTGTTATATCCCCCACTTGTTTAGATAAGTTTATTAGTTCCTGCACTCAGCCGACTCTACCTGCTGCTCACTTATTATTTCTGCAAGCATTGACAAATTGAAAAAGTGACAGGAGGCCCTGGGCTCACTCGGAGCTCAGGCAACTTATGATCTTATGCTTCAGTGCTGTTAAGATGCCACATGCTGTTGTGCTTCCTGTACTACGTTAAAAATCATCTTGCAGATGTCTTTTTACTTCTGTGAGGCATATTACAAGGTTTATCAGAGGTGGGGAGTCTTGCTCTTCAATTCTTCTCATCCTACTTCGGGATAAAGGCCATATTGGCTACTGAGCTTGCAAGAGATAAGCAAATCCTTGGGCCTGGGGGACAATTGCCTATCATGAGGCCTGCTTTTTAATTAAGAGGGCTGGGAAGCAGTGACCTTGCTGTACTTTCTACATACAAGTGCAGGAATAGGATTAGCAACACATGCTTTTGGGATTTTACATTGATTTGAGGGAGTCTTGTTTTCAAATGAACATCATCTGACTTAAGCAGGTTTCAACTTTGTACACGTGGCAACTTAGGATGCATTACTTATCCTCTACCCAAAGGAAACAGAGTCTTATTCTTCATAACTAGATGGATGAGCATGTCTGTGAGATGGACACCTTCAGCTGTGGCCCTGCATTCAGAAGGAAGCTACTCAAAATATGCCACAAAGGGTTTGAGATGTGCTTGTAACAACACTGAGCTGGCCTCTGAGGCAAACTAGATCAATAACTTCCACCAGCTGAGGATCCAGACTCCTCATGAAATGCAAACACAGATACATCTGATTCAACAGGAAACCTCTTCTTTGAATCCAATTATATGTAGTGACTGCAAATGAAGAAGGTGCTACACTATGTCGTAGTAGTTCTGTTACATTCTCCTTCCTCATGCCAGACAATTATTGCCTTCAACAGCAGGAGGAAAAGCAAAGAACATCTCCTTGCATTTATTTGATGGTACTGAAAAGCAGTTTGGAAAACTCCGCAGCACTTTTCTTCTGTGCTCATGCCACATAAATGAGGCAATCGTTACAGCTGTCTTTTTTTCCTCCCAAGGACATTGAATACTGTGCTCAGCGTGAAGAGCTCATACCCCATCAAGGCAAGCAAAGTCAGCAGTCAGTGCAGCAAAGTGTGTGTGGCACAGGCAGGTCCTGCCCATGCCTGTACCTCGAAACACACTATTTCAAGCAAGATTTCTTTATGCAGAGAAAAAGTCCCACAGCACCATGACCCCCAGAAATATGAGTAAAACACACAGATCTTTCTCCGTACCACGTATGTAGACTGCATAAAGGATTTGTGATCAATTGACCCCTCAGAGGGGGCTTGCTATTAAAATATGGCCAAAACAACCTTTTCAAACTAGTTTTTGAAGAGTTAATGGTAGGTGTGACCCAGATGAGATCCCACAGCCCATTCTCAGGAGTGACAGAGATTTTTGGAGTGGCATCTCTTCAGTCAAGTGTGGAGAGGGATGCATTTCAACTGCCTGCACCCTGATCCCATGACTCCCAGATTTGGTTTGGAAACGCTGCATCTCGACCAAGGCTAGTGAGGAGGGCTATGTACATAGCCAACTTCCCAGATCAAGGCAGCTTCTGTCACATGGGGTCAGAACATGTTCTATGTGATTGTGTAGTGAGACCTTAACTTCATCATAACTTCATCCTTCTTCATTGTCTAAGCCCTGTCTGACTCCTGCTTCTAGCTGAATCTCATCACCCTGAGTACGTGCTCTAGTGAAAAGCAGTAGTTGTAAAATATCTTGAGTAAAGCTTTTGACATCTGATTGCAAAGCATGTTCTGTGATTGAGAAAAGTACAGGCTGGATGAATGGGCTTAAATAGACTGAATATTAGTTGGATTACTGGGCTTAAAGGGCAATAATGAATAGTTCAGCATCCAGCTGGCAACCAGCAACAAGTGGAGTACAATAGGGGTTGATTCTGGGATGATATTATTCCATATCTTTTTCAATGGCCTGGATGATCAGACAGAATGCACCTTCAGCAAATTCGCAGGTGAAGATGGGGTGGATAGAAATACACCAAATGACAGTAAAACTTCAAGTCATGAGGGACTTGGTAAACTTGAGTCTGAGGCCAACATAAAACCTCACAATGTTCAGAAATGAAACAACACAAAATTCTACACATGGGACTTTCAAACTATGTACTTGGCTGCAACAGAAGGAACACGGCCAGCATATTAGAAGTTGTAACCTTCTCCTGCTTCTTTATAGGTAAGTCACACCTGGAATTATGTGATCTGTTTGGAGTCCCCTCGTTCAAGACATGTATTGAAAAACACTTGCAGAGTGCTAACAAAATTCTCAGGGACTTAGACCACACAGCCTTCAAGAAAAGGATGGGGGAGCTGAGTTTATTTAATCTAGATAAAGGAATTTTAAATGATGGAGCCAAATTCAGCTTAGTAATAACAGCAGGTGGTAAAACAATCAGCAATACCAATAAAGTACAGCTTGGGAGGCTGTGGTTGGATATTAAGAAAACCATTTTCACCAGGAGGGTAGTGTACTCCTGAAATAGCTTGCCAAGAAAGGCTGTTGGATCTCCAGCTTCAGAGGTTTTCAAAATCCAGCTAAACAAAGCTGTGGTTTACACAATTTACTCTCAGCAACAGCTCTGCTTAAGGTTGGAGGCTGAATTAAGTCCCTCCAGAGGTCTCTTCCAGCCAGTGTTTCTGTAATTTGTTCTCCAGAACTGCATTGGCCACATAGATGTGACAAACACTGAGAACAGTTTATTTTCCCACCTCCCTCCAGTGGCTGTGTTACGTACTGTTGGCAGTTTTATTTTACCATCAACATGTCATAAAAGTCTGTACTTTCACCCAATAGAATCAGGAAGAATTACTGAATGGGAAGGCATATCTGGATGCTTGGTCCAATCTCCTGCTCAAAGAGCAACCTTCAGAGTAAGATCAGGTTGCTCAAGGTTATACAGCTTTTTGAAAATCTCCAGTCTTGTCAAGCTGCTCCAGTTCTTAACCACTCTCATTATGAAGAACTTTTTTTTCTAATGTGTAATTGAAATATTCCTTGTTGTAACTTGTTCCCACTTTCCCTTTTCTCTGTATGTTTCTGCAAAGAACCCATTTCTTCTGTCAGATGCTCATTAAGACAAGGAAAACTGCAATTGAACCCTGCCTCAGTCTGGGTACAAGGATACCGTGGAAGTCTGTGTCTGTTGACTTTCTAAGTCAAAGTAAAGAACATCCACTTCTCTTCCCTTGTCCTCAGAGCCCATATTCTTATCACTGAAAGCAATCAATCAGGTTGGTATAGCAAGATTTAACCTTGGTAAATCTAATCTAGCTCTTACCAATCTAGCTCTTTCCACCTTTCAATCTAGCTCATCTTCGTGACCTTCATGCATGTGGAAATGGCTTCCTTGGAGACTTCTTCCAGCAATGTCCCAGGAAAGAAGCAAGACTGAGCAGCCAGTTCCCCCTTGGTTTTTTGCATACGGGAGAAAAAATTACCTTTTCTTCCAGTCCATGGGAACCTCCAATTGCCACAGCCTTTCAAAGATGAGCGAAAGTGACCTCAGAATAAAGCTGACCAACTCCCACAGCACCGTGAAAAACGTGTTCCAGAGAATTAAATCTATAATTACATTTTCTAACAGAGCTCAGAAATATCTTTCCCTCAGCCAGAGCTTGTACAGAATTAAGTCAGCAGATTCAAAACAGGGAAGATCCCCCCCTCCCTTTCTATATCACAATTTTTAATGTATTATTTTCCAGCTATTACTAAGAAATAAGGGATGATATAAAGGCTAAAAATAAAACCAAAAGGGTTTAATTTAAAAATAAAAATTAACATCATAATTTCAGAAATACATTGGAAAATGCAAATTGGGAAAGCTTTGGCTAAAGCAACAAAAAAGTTCTCCTAGAAGTTTCAGAAGCAAAACTGAAAGTGAGCAGCAAAATAAACTGGCCCATGAAAAATCTGAGCTCTTCTGCTGGTCTCCAGCAGGCAGCATTTCTCTCTTCATTAGAGTAAGAGAAGAACAGATGAGCTGCCTTTACTGTTCCTTTTGCATAGCTGCCAATGCTGCAAGACACAGGTGTTGCCAACTCTCTGCACTGTGCAGAACCCAGATTAAAATGAGCTATTGTTTTTTGATTTTTTTTTCCTTGGTCTTTTTTTCCATCTTCTACCAGTCCTATTTTACTTTTTCCCTTTTTTCTGTGGCATTTATTGATTCTTTTTTTCTTGATTTCTTTTTTTCATTGTGCTCCTCTTCACTGTATTTATTTTTTATGGCTCTCCTGTCATGTTCTTTGGTTATTCTGTGGTATCCAGAATAGGTCCCTGACATAGCTTTCCACCTTCTGAGTCTTGTCTTCTATTTTACATTCTCCAGACACACAGACTCCTATATTTGTGTGGCACAAATACAGATAAACCTTATGCCATGCTTGGAGCTCCACAGCATTAATGGAATGCAACAAAATAATAACAAGCCATAATGTTTAGAAAAATGTATTTATATTATCAGAGAAAATAATTGAAATGGTTTTCCAAAACAACTGGCTAATTCATCACTGATGGATGACTTTAAACTAGCCTATCTCCAAGTCTGGATACTCAGAACTAGTGAAATATCTCAGATTATTTCTGCATACCACCTCTTTCCTGGCTGTTCACAGAGCAGAAAACTCAGTTGGGTCCTTGTTGTCTTGTGTTTTTATTCCTGCCCACCTTCTGAAAAACACCACTTTTGTTTCCCTCTTATCTACTCTGAACCATACTGTGAGACCAGTGTTTCTCAGACCAGGTTAGTCTTTCCCCTTTCAGTCTCAGCAGCAGGTTAGTCTTTCCCCTTTTCTACCTCCAGAGCTAAATCCCCTCCAGGTTCAAGCCTGAATTTCGTTTCTCCTTCCCTGGGATGTGCTCGCAGCCCTTATTTGCAGCCATTTCTTTCTCCCTGGCTCAGAGGAACGGAGTAGCCGCCCTTTTCCCTGAGCACTGCCAGGATTTATGTGAACAGTCTTTCTTAATGCTTGGTGTCCCATTTTAATGCCAGCCTCGGAGATGGAGACCCACAGTTTGAGAAATATTCCTGTCACTGTGTCAGTATCCTCCTATTTGAGATTCTCTTTCTGTTCCTGCTCTCTAACACATCCAACATGGGGCATAGACAGTTTATCCCAGACCTGCCAGGGCTCTTTCATTCCATGTAGCACAAATACATCTCGGCTGCTCTTGACATCAGCAGCATGTTAAGTTTTCAGACACCTTCAGCTTGGCCTGTCATGCTGAGTGTCCCTGTAAACACCTGGGAGCCAGCTTCATTGCTTGCTTTCATACCTTCTGAGACCTCTTCTATCCTGACACCTGCAAAAAATAAGGCAACTGTTAAGGTCTGCCAGCACATCAGCTTTTTTTTCATTGTTTTGGGAGGAAATTTATGGTTTCTTCTTTCATACTGGATTATAGATACTTGCAGGGCAGGAAACCATGCTGTGCAGTCTTTCAGGCAGCTCCTGGTACATAAAGAATTGGGGCATCTAAGCCGAAGTGGTGCCAATGTTCTCTGCATGTCATGTTGTCTGATCCAGCCAGGAGATTCAGTCAACACTTGAGCTTGTGAGGAAAAACTTCTCTTGAAGCATCAGGTTCTGGTAGAGGACAGATCCACACCATTTGGCTGGGCAGCCAGGCACCTGCCTTCCACAAAGCTGCATGTCCATTGCAGCTCTGCTGCTCATCTTGCAGCAAGCATCAGCTGTTCCTTCACCAGTCCCAATTCCTGTTCCTCCTAGTTCCCCAGTGGCCAAAACCAGGCTTTTTGCATCCCTTCTTCCAACCTCCTCCCATGGTAGGAACATCCCACAGGACATTCAGGGAGAAATAAAACTCGGTTTTGCCTAACGCTGTGGAGGAGTCCTGGGGTAGCCTTCTCCCAGTGCCCAAAATTCCTGAGGACCTGGATTATTAAATGTGCTCCAAGCTTGTCCACCACTCAAAGACTGTGGCAGGAGGAAACTCTCATCCATAGTTTTCACAGGAGCCTGTTCCAGAAAACAGGGATACAGGAACCTGTTGGATTAGCAGTGCTTATGCCAGGTACTAACACAGGGGAAGAACTGGAATTGGCAAACCTCTCTAGCAAAGGGCTTTCCTGTTACAGTCAGTGGGTTAAATACCAGCTTTCGAAAGAAAGAAGTGACATAGCTGAATCCTTATAATGGTTTGAAGTCCAGGAGGAAGTATTTGTTTTATAAAATGATTTTTTTTCTTTGCTGCAAGAGAGATCCATTTATTCTCCAGCTTCCTCTGATTCCTCAGGGAACCACACGGGGTTGTTTCCATTCTCTGGCTGTACTGATTTTTTGTACTGATGTAAAAAATACAATTTTTTAATTTTTTTTTCATCTCCCCAGAAATATGTCTGCTAAGTTCTGCC
>JAOXJM010000023.1:112058421-112075052 GCA_026413425.1 Tringa solitaria | reverse complement strand
TGTATTTTTTGTACTGAAAAAAAAAATTACACTTGCTATTAAATTTATTAATTACTGCTACATATGTAGCAATTAAAATATTTAATTTATTTTTATATTATTTGACTTTCAAAATATTATTTATAATTAAATGAAATTGAGTTGACTGTCATTTTACTGTGATATAACACAATAAGACCTAACATCCCATTAATATTAAGAAGTATATTTAATTCATATTGGAGTTGCCATCAGAGAAACAGAAGACTGCTTGCTTTTCAAATTATTTTGGACTCAAATTGGGTTAAAAAATACAAATTCAGAAACTTTTTAAGGAATGAATGGTTAAAAACAACATAACAATATTAATACTTTTTCTTTGATGAAAATGGCTGGTTTGCCAAGCCCACTTATATACTACTAGGTTCCCTGGGCTGCTGTTCAAAGAACTTCTTATTCCAGATCTATTTACCTGGATGTAACTTCTTATTGAGATTTGGGAGGAATAAGGCCGCATGGAGTAGATCCACATTTCTTTCAGAAGTATTTCAGTTTGCTTCCCACTGCTGCCACATATTTTTATTAAGAAATAGCCCCGTGCCATCATAATTTTAAACTTATAAAGGCTTTTGAAGGGAAGTTTATATCCGTGCACCGCACCTGACTTTGGATTTGGTGCTCTGCAAGCTTGAGTGCTGGATCTGAACAACATTTCTGCTGTCAGTCACTGTGGTCTAATGCTGTCAGATCATGAGACATCCCTCACCACCACCCCCGTCAACATTCAGGCTGCATAAACAGCCCACAATTACCAAAATGAAAGGCTGTTATTGCCGGGAGAAGAATGCAGCCCTACCCCAGAGTGTGCAAAATGAGGGGTTGCAATCACCAGCCTCAGATAAGCGTCCCTGAACAGCCCCTTTTGAGGGAAGTTCGGGTCTGAGTTTCAGAGCCCTATTCAGTGCAGTAATACACATAATTGATGCCTTTTCATCCCCCTTTGTTCAAATCTCCAGTCAGCTTAATTAAGATCTTGTGAGGGGGTAATGAAGTAAACATTTCAACGAATATCTGCATTAGTTTGATGGCAGATGCCTGCAATTAAAATACTGTAGCTGCATTACAGCACATATATTCCACGTTGCTTTCAGAGCTGTTCAGACCTTCCCAAATGAGTGTTTGTGGGTTTTGCCTGGATGGTACGATACCAGTCTGAGCCCTGAAACTTCACAAAGACCAAGGGGAAGTCAAACAGGACGTGGACTAGACCCATGCAGAACTTGAGTTCACATCTACTTTTTTTCTTGTGGGAAGAACTTTAAGTGTTGTGATATATATTAGAAAAAATGGGTAAAGCCACCTGAGTATTAATTTAGTCAGGGTCAGATTTTAGAAAGATAGGGGGGAAAGGATGAGAAAAAAAGAAGAGTGACTGAATGGAAGAAGGGACAAGTAACTTAGCTCCTTTGGTAACATTACCAAAACTGTCACTGTCATGTTTTGAGAGCTTTGAGTTTAGTAATATATACACATCAGACCATACCTTTGAGTTTGGGACCTGAGGATGGGACAAGACACCCTCTGTGGCATGGAACACCGTAATTTTCTTTAAAAGGCTCT
This sequence comes from Tringa solitaria, assembly GCA_026413425.1. Taxonomy (NCBI): domain Eukaryota; kingdom Metazoa; phylum Chordata; class Aves; order Charadriiformes; family Scolopacidae; genus Tringa; species Tringa solitaria. The sequence goes on along the minus strand of JAOXJM010000023.1, from coordinate 112,073,453 downwards.
AGACTGCTATAATGAAACGTTCTTGAACTGAACTCTTCATCTCAAACTGCCTCCCCTCGTAGTCAAGCAGACGCTTGCAGTCTTGCAATTTCTCTGTCTTACGTTGGCCATCTGCTTTAGGGGAGAGCTAACAGCTCCCATGAGGTATCTATGCGACACCTGGGATAGAAGTATGTCCCGTTAAAGTAACCGTCACCGTGTGCCAGAGAGCAGAAGCCAGCCAGCTCATAGTCTTCGGCTGTTAAAAGGTAGACCACCACCCGGGGCAGGAAAGCTTCCTGGGCAGGTTTTATTGCACTGACAGACCTATGAAGGGCACCTGAGCTCTTGGAAGCTGAAATGACACAGTCCAGAAGCAGAGGATCTGGCAGTAAATAAGAAGCTGTCAGAGTAATCCAACAGACAAACTATGTGGAGCATAGAAAGAGAGCAAAGCAAGTTTATTTTAGGCATTATTGCAGAGAAGAAAGAAGCAGCCCACGTAAAGGTGGGACAAAAATTTTAAAGAGGTGGCTTTGACATTAAATTTCTTGCACAGAAGTGACCCTTAAATTATGGGGTTTTTTATTGGTTTACCCAAACAGAACACCCAAGGTAAAAAAGAAAGAAAGGAAAAAAGTCTGTCTTTCCTCACACATACGTACACACATACACACACACACCTGCCAGTTCTCTTTTTTTGGGGGATCAGTAATAGAAAACCTATTTGAGAAAACCATTATCGCTGCTACCCTGCAGATCTACCACAGCAGATCAAACAGAGAGGCATACCTTGGTACTTACATTTTGCTCTCATTAGAGAAAAACATTTGTGATACATCTTCATTTGTATCCCAGATGATGGAAATGGAAGGGGGGAGGGATAGAAAAGAGCAGAGAAAAATAAACAGAATCTCTTTCTTCCTTCATTTCCTTATTACTCACCACCCAATTAGTACTCATATTGTGTTGCCCTTGTATCACTGTCTGTGATTTCCAGTACAGTGGTAAGTCCTTCATCACCTCTAGCTGCCAAAGCTTCTTAATGAGGGAATTACCATTCACAACTGTTACAGCAAACACAGAAAACACAATCTAGCAAATCCTCCTATCGTCTGGTAACTGACAATGATCTAACCTCTGCAAGCCAATTCCAAGCATCCATTCGCCTCCATAGTCTATTTTCTTGCAAGAGGAACCAGTTTGCTGCATCCCAAGCTGGAGAGGACATCGGTAATGACAAGCTTACTGCAGCCAGTTGGGATCTCCCTTACCCCGTGCTGCTTTCCTGCAGTACTCTCAGACATCTGGATGAAAGCTTTCTGGGAAACATTTCACATTATTAGTACTAAAAGGAATGGATTACAGAAAACAGAGATTCAAGAGACCTATTAAAGGCTCCAAGGTATTGCGCATTGCTCTCAGGGGGCTATTTTATAGTGCTTTGTCCACTGTAGTTTTCATTTTGCTAAAGGGAGGTATGGGATCCAGAGGAAAATGTTCCTGAAAGAGAGCTCTAACTGTCTACAGAAATGTAGGACCTCAGCAGCCAACAAAAGGAAAGAAGATTGCCTCTTTTGTTGTGCTACCACATTACCCAAAACAAGGCAACCCCGCTGCCACTGACATACGTAGGCATTACTTTGTATTGCTAGGAAAGCTAGAAAAACTACTTGGAAAAGTGGATGTGTCAGAACAAGACCCTGGATAAAGGGAAAATAAATGTGTGCTGGAAGAATTAGAACAAAGTAATGGAATAGGTCTTTGATGTAATTAAAAATCAACCCCACTTCACACCAAAGAGTGTAATGAGTGAACAAAATTAACTCCAGAACACCGAACTACTCTACAACCTGCACATGATACGTGTAACAAAGGTCAGTATGTGACAGCTTTTGCTGTTGGAATAAATGTGTGTTAAACAATTATTGGGCTATGGAATGTGGCACTTACAGCAGAGGTATATCAGTGTTTCCAGGTATTCGTTTCACAGGTGGTTTTACAGGTTGGCATATTCTGTACCATAAAGTTTTCACAATGAAAAAAAATGGCAGCAGAGAAAGCACGTTTTTTTTTTTTTACTTTTCACTATCACTATTTAAAATTGCTTTTCTTTTCTGTGAACGTGCCAAATTATGTCTGTGCTTTAAAAATCACATATCGACAGCGCGTGACAGTTTTATTCCTTTTCAGCATAATATGCCTCCTCATTTCAACTCTTAGAAGGACTAAATAACAATACATAAAGACATAATTTCAAAACAAAAACTCTTACTGAGTTTTGAGGCTCTTCAAGCTTGACTTTTAAAACTGGGACTTTTCAGAATATTTGCTTTATGCCACTCTTCTGTGTCGGAAATTAATGGCTAACAATAAATTTCACAGAAATATAGTCCAAGAATTTTGATTGTACCATGTCTTATAATTGCTTATGTTTTCAAGCATTATTGAGATTTGTTTCTGGTGACTAGTGAACGCCCTGATATATGTCAATGAATTGCATATGTTATCTGAACTATTTAAAGTATTAGAAGCGCCTGCATCTGAGAAAGATGGGAATAAAATCTAGTGACAGTGTGAGCCAGCACAAACCTCTTGGCCGATTGACACACTCAGGGAGTAAATAATTTCTCTCAAAAGATCCCAGTCTTATATGAAGTCATTCTAAAGGTGTTACCTTCAACTACATGCCCCAGTAAGGTATCCTTGCATTTACTCATCCTTATTACACAAGGTGCAGGAGTAGATTATCCGAAGGTCAACTTTCTTTATCTTCATTTGCAGGCCATGGTTCCTGTTAAGCTATTGTCCATAAATTTGAAAACCTCACTGCTGCCACACATCTCTACATAAAAATAGCTACACATAGAGATTAATTCACCTCTTTATTTTTAAATAAAGTGAATTAGATTAGCTCCATGAAGCTTACACTATAAGGCTGGTTTCCAACACTTCACTCCTCCCCTGAATTCTCGCTTAATATATATTCTCATCTTAATATAGGTGTCCCACAACTAGAAATGGCTTATAACAGTCTTATCAAAGCCTTATCGATGGGAAAGATCACTTTCTTATGCATGACACCTAGCTTTTTGCAGGTTGAACTCAACAAACCCCAGAATCTTCTTTGAGCCCTCAGCAACTCTCCACATATGATGACAAAGCCGGTCGTCTTCTTTCCCTGTTGTAATACTTTTTGCACTGAAGTGTTAAATGTGTAAGTTTCTACTGTAGGCAGTGAACCTCTAGTCAATACAGTCAATTGGATCTGGAAAGATGTTGAGTTGATCAAATGTAGATTTACTGTGGGAAAAGCTGAATTCTCCAGTCTTGAAACCAAGCCATCCAAACCAGGCATTCGCCTCTTCCATTTTTAAGGACTGAGACAATAATATTGCTATAAATTTAGGGGCAGATTTTTAAAGCTATTTAGAACCCTAAGGTGCTGACTGATGCCTGGAGAGCTTTCCGAAGCATACTAGAAACACCAGTCAATGACTGTGTGTTTCTTTACGCATATAACTACCTGAAAAATCTCGTCCTTGACCTTTCTTTGAACTATATGATCTATGTGTTTTTAATAAAGAAATGCATTACTTTTACAGTCGCCATCATAATTTTAAAGACATGTGCATATATTAAACTTATAATTGCAAAGGTAAATTTATTATAGTAACATAAATCCATTACTCTGTTAATTATTCCAGGCATATTGTGTGCACAGAATAACATTCCATATAATAGCTATATTCATTTGGCCTTTTGGGTCATTCAGCATATAAATTTTTCATGCTTAAAAATTGTGCTACCTTATGCTGTGGTATTCATGCAATAACTCATAGCTCTAACCTTCAATTTCAAGTGATGCTAGCAAGCCTTTTTTTTTCCATTGATCCTCCAAGCTATGCCTGTCCTACTAAGTAAAACGATTAAGGACACTTCTCTGAGGCCAAACGACATGGTTTGACTGATGCTCATGTATCTAAACTCTCTTTCCCCTGAAACAAAGTCTCTACTTTCAAATTACCAGTGGGAATAATTTCTGAGAAATGTGATCCCCAAACAGTGCCTGACCACTCTCCAGGGCTGTGCTAATTAGCACACACTAAGAGAATGCCAGGAGCTGTGCTAGGCATTAAACAGTACAGGCATCTGGAGGTCAGCACCTGAGCCTGTATCCTGACATCGATTTGCTCCCTGGCTGATTTTATACACCACTGGGGCTCTAACATGACTGATAACAAAGCAAGGTAATAAAGAAACTACCTGTGGGCAAAGAGCAATGTCTCAGAGATCAGAAAATTCTTTATCTCCACAGTTGTCTTATGGAAATCATCAGTACCGATGTCAAGATGTTCTGCTCTTTGGACAAGCAGGTTGACCATGCTAAAGGATCCCAGAGTGCATGTTTTCCTCTCCAGGGCTCATAAAGGCGGGGAAACCCACCCAGCATCCACAGAATTACCTGGCAACAACTGGCAATGATCTTCTGGGTGCTGATTTAGTTGATGCTTTCATTGCTCTGAAGGCAGGAGGGGCTACACTCACAGCAGCTTTATATATAACTTGAGGCCAGATATAACCTTGGAGCATACAGCTTCATTCTAATGTCGAACTGTATAGAACTGAGAATGATAGAATACATCTGGTTTATCCTTGGCCAGCAGCTAGGCACCCACACAGCCGCTCACTCGTTTCCCTGTGCAGCAGAATTGGAAAAGCAAAATGAAAAAACATGTGGGTCGAGATAAAGAAAGCTTACTAAGTGAAGGGGGAAAAGGAAAATAGAAAAGAAAACCCAAATGAGTGGTGCAAAGGCAGTCATTCACCGCCTCTCACAAGCAGACCAATGCCCAGCCAGTCTCTGAGCAATGGGTCCTTGGAAAGACAAAACCTCCCCACCACCAGTTTTTATTGCCGCATGTGACGTCATATGGCATGAAATACCTCTTTGGCCAGTTCAGGTCAGCTGTGTCCCTTCCTCGGCCCTTTCCCAATTTCTTGCCCACCCCCAACCTATCCACTGTAGTGTGAGAAAAAGAGAAAGCCTTAATTCTGTGCAAGCATTTTTCAGCCATAGCTAAGACATATGTGTTACTAAGACTAGTTAAGACACAGACCCAAAACAAACCACCATACAGGCTGCTATGAAGAAAGTTAACTTGTCCCAGCCAGACCCAGTAGAGAAGTACTCTACACAAAGGTTTGCTGGTAACCAGTGTTACATCTCTTTCCCAAAGATTGTACATCTTAGGAAAGTTGTATTCTTTTTTAAGAAAAGTGCATTTCCACTGCTGTAGAAAGTAATGGAGATACAGAAGGTAAAAAAAAAAAAAAAACAAAGTCAACAAACCATCAAAATTAAGTACATTATATTGAGAGTGTCTGAAGTCCAATAGAGATAGATAGATTTTGATAGATTTTGAAATGAAAGCTGTGTCTGAAAGAAGAAAATACAGTAGATGTAGACTTTTGTGTCCAGCATTATCATTTAGAGCTGCCAAATAGACAATAGGAGGAAGGAGGACTTGGGACCTCATTCAAAAATCAGATCACCTACCTCCTGTTTGAGCTCCAGTCTGCCTGTATTTCCGGAAGAAGTGTTTGCAGGAAAGAGAAGGGTTTGAAGGGTACCAGTATGGGTATCTCAGTTACTATATAGATTGCTTCTGCCACAGTCCTGTTTTATGTGGTAATGTAGACAGGTTTGGTCATGCTCTTGATGTGGTACCTCAGTCCCCGACCATAAAAGTCAAAATTTCCATGTAAGTACTTCACAGATACATACTGAAGACAGTGTGATAATCGGGGGCATTTACATCCCGTAGATAGATTCTCATTATTTAACTTACTAAAGCAGAATAAAGGCAGTATTGCTGGTTACAGAGACCCAAACAGAACTATTGCCTTTCTTTAAAAAAACCCCACCATTTCTCCAGTCCCTAGTCAGCTATAGAGTAGATTTTCATGTTTGTCATTAAGTTCTAAACAAGAAGGACCCAAACATTTTAAAGTTTTTCCTAACATTTTCAGCTCCCTAAGCCCTAGAGATCACATTTTGCAGATGTAGTGTTCTCCTCTGCTGCCAATCTTCCTGTTCTTGTCTCGTCACCAGACTGACATTCAGTATTTCTTCTACAGGGCTTCTAAAACTGAGCAATCAGTTAGCCCTATAACATGAAATATTTCATCAAAATAATCAATTAACTAACCTGATGGATGACTTGATCAGAACAACTTGAACTTTGCTCTCCCTCAGACTGTTGCCTCCCTCTTCAGTTACTCCATGGATTTTCTGTGACACAATACCATACTGAGACAACAAATAGCACCATGTTATTACCCTTCATGATTTCATGGATCAATGGGATTTTTGCTTGCTAATTTTAGACACCCAGCTTTTAGCCACCAATGAATGGCAGGCATTCCAGATAATGCCAAAAGTTCACATTTATAAGAGATGATTGTTTACCAAAAAAAAGCCATATCTGAAAAGTGTCTCAATAGGTAACAGCAAGGGCATGTAAAAGCCAATAATGCCTTTTAAAGAATCTGGGACACCTGAATAAAAAAGTTTAAATTTTACTAGATTCTTAATGTACTTTAGGTTTTGCTGAACTTGTACAACTTTCATTCTGTGGCAATTTATACAGACACAGATTTGGAGAAATGTTTTGCTGAGCCTGAGTTCCAGAGCAATTTGTGCCGCTTTCTCTCTGGAAACAGAGATGATAATGAAATGGATTTACTGTTCTCTATTCAAAGGCTGTTTAGTTCCTTGATTATATTGTTTTAGTAATATAAATTGCCTACTGCTAGAAAAAAAAAATAGCCTAAACTTTTCAATCAGCTTTACCATGAGAACCAAGCCTGAGAAAATGTCATTTAAAAAAAAAAACCACAACAAAATAGAAGGAGAAAAATGAATGTGCCTCTACAGCTCAGTCCGATAATAACCTCCTCTGTAAAATTATATGAACTCTGTGTTCTGGAACAATAGTATAAATGAGTTAATTGTAGATCTAAAAATTGTTTGCCAGCTGCTGTCTATTCTGTTACCAACACCTGCTTCGGCTCATGCCCTCATTAATTAAAATGTGATGAGCAAGCAGACAAGTTCAAAACATAGTGCTGACAAAGTCTGTACAGCTGACATGAAATCCATATTTGTAGCCCTCATCTAAAGCCAGGAAGTAATATATCTGTAATTCAGTAGAGACGAGGTTTTTGGCTGTTTTTTGGTTGGATTTCTTTCTTCCTTCGGAACTGCTACAGTAATGAATCTGTTTATCAAGGCTACGTTTTGGTTGTGGTAAATTGAGGGTAGAAATCATGGGCTTTCTAGAGCATAAAAGCATCAATTTAAAAATTATACCTATGAAGTAATACTAGGTAACCATTCCAAACATTATTTGGCCATTTAAAAATTAATGCAGATTGGAAATACTAAGATGTTATCGGTTTTCATCACTGTCCTTTCCTTCACATCAGAAGTAACAACAGCTGTAACATATCATAACTGGATAATAGCTCTTTTAGGAATTTTTAATGCTCAGAAGCATTTTTATTTTCTGCAGCAGAAGCCACTAGACCCCCAGGATATTAAGTCCCATTTAAGGGGAGATGGTTTTTTGATAGATCTCCAAAATCCTTTAAAATATAGCCTTAGGAACAAAACTCCCCAGCTTTGTAGTATGTTAACACACACTAATTGAAAACATGTGTTTTAAAATAATACAAAATCTTATTTCCCTGGTAGTCTGTCTATATTCTGCACTTAAAAACAGCAATTTCTCTTTCCTTTAAAGATAATCACCCTGTCATGTCTCCTCTTACAAGTGTTCTTCTGCTTCCTAGGTACCAACTACCTTTGCTTTCAAATGGTGTTATTAATTGATCTCATTGCACTCTGACTGATTGTTCTCAATTTGTATTTAGTTTTGAACATTTTTGCTTCTACTTTTAAAAGAAAACACTTTGCTTTTATAAATTTATATTCTAGCCTTTACTGAGCCTTGAAAATAAATAAGCAAGTTGTAATCTGAAGTGTGATTTTAGGACAATTTGTTTTAAGAAGATGTGATATGATGGGAGCATTCTCCAAAGTTTAAACATCTTCTAGAAGAAGATGACAACTGTGTTAACACCTAGTTTCTCCTTCTTGTGATGTTACAAGAAAATGTTTGCTAATAAGCACATAAAATGACAATCATTGAAGCAATCCCAACAGATATATGTTCTCCAGAAGTGCTTTGTCTTGACTTATTTTTTAATGTAAAGCTTCTGAATATTAATTTGGCTACATATCATGAACTAAAATTAAATAATTCTACACTATACTTGTTATTTAAGATGTTTTGTTTCTGAAATTAAGTTGGTTTCGATCTTTTGCTTTGTTTATTTTCCAGGTTATCGTTAGTGCTTTGATTTTTTTCCCAGACTGTTGGAAGGAAAAAAATCTCAACTGTAAAAGTGAGAGAAAGGGAAAGCAACAAACTGACCTTTTTGATCACACAACCTAGACCTTTTTAATGCTTCATTTTTTTTTTCCTGCCCCACACTCTGGACTCGTCCAGCCTTAATGTGAATGTGAAGTGGAGATGACTGTATCGTGTTTATCTCACTGCATATCCTGGTGTGCCTTACACTAAACACTGCTCATGAAGAGGCAAACAGTCCCCACCAGAGATCCAATTCATATTATTCAGAAATCTCCTCAAAACGCATTTTAAGCTAATTTCCACAATGAATCTCCCTGTTGACTGGCACCTAACTGTTCACCACAGCAGGAGATATGCAAAGGAAAACAACTCCTGGCACGGATTCACTGTAGAAAGAGACAGTTATTCTTTCATGCTGTTTAACAATGGATTTAGAACTTCTTCCTTTAAGTTTGTAACCTTCGGATATTTAATGTTCTCCTTCTCTTTTTCTGTTTTCACTCACATGGCCTGTACACAAACAAAAGCAAGTGAAATTCACATTTCCCCAGTGGTCTTTAAGCCTTTTGGTAGTTACCAGTACCAAGACCATGTATTAATTTTCTGTATTCTTTTAATTTCTTACAATTTGTAAGTCTTTCTGCCACTGTGTTCTTCAGAGTCATAGTAATTGTGCTGTATTTTCAGATTTAATATTGCTCCAAAGAGGAGGCATGAAATTTTTTCAGTGGCAGCTGAAAATACAGTGGTGTTATTAGTTTTCATATACACTTTAAAAATTGCATTCTATGCCCATAATGGAGAGGATAGGTCCATTACAGCAAACAGACGAGTAAAGAAGCACCAGGAAAATTGAAACTGCCATCTGCATATATTCAGTGCTAACAACATTGCCAGCTTTTGTTTAACAAATAGAATCCTCGTGTAAAATTAGACGGAAAAAGACAATGAAATTAAGCATATGCCTAAAGTCGTTTGATTCCATTACTGTAAAAACCTATTAGAAAATAATTACATCGCTACACTTACTGCTGTTGGTGTGTAACCATATTGTAACAGGTGAAATTGGAACTGAAAAGTTTTTTAGAAGGTATTTTAAACCAGGGGCAATTATGACACAGCCCACCAATTAACCACAAGTTCGGAGGGTATGTAAGAGGAATAGACTTGAGCCTCAAAGCATCTCACATTATTTGCAGAAGGCAAAAGCTAATCAGGTGAGGCCAGACGTATTTGAGCAATTAAAACATCATTTCATACATTTAATTTGGAGCACTCCACCTAATTTAAAGAGAAATTATGTTTCAAAAAATGCCTTCATTTAGTTATTACGAAAGAAGCAGAGCCGAGGTGCCTTGCATAACGGATCCTGCCCTTGCTGATCCAAAGACATACTGAGGAGCTCTCGGTTCAGAGAACCCGGAGCTTAATCAGAACATGACGAAACATCTACATGTCATGCATCTTTTTTGCTCTGCCAAAAACGTTCACACCAAAACTGGTGTATCTTTATATCAAGTGCTGTACCCAGTTGTGGCAACGATTCCTGTTTAAAAAAGATTAGTACTTAAACAGATAAGAAAGATGTAGCAAATTCATAATGATTTGTTGGTAAAATAGTTTGTCTGAAGTTTGTCAAATATGCCTGATATTATACAGGGTTTTTTCAAGTACCTGTTAGGTATCTGACTTTTCTCAGGTAATAAATTATCTATTGAATTAATACTTCAGTAAACTGAATTTGGACTTCTAAATGACAAAAAAAAAAAAATTCTGCAGTTTAGCTGCCTGGGAAAGTGCTTGCTTTATGGCCAAGCCTTTGCACACTGAATTGCTGGGAATATTATAATAATGAATGACACCTTTGAAACCATCAGAGTAGTTAAATAAGAAGCCAGACCCTTTCAGGAGAGTACATTGATTGGCTTGAGATCAGTTAGAGTAGATGCAGCAAGAATGCGAAAAACATGAAAAAGCCAGACTAAAATGGAACAATTAACCTCTCTGCAGGAAAAAAGGGCAGAAAAACTACCTAAGCCAACTGCAGATAGCTGTAATTAAGGGATTGTAACCATCTTTGAACCAGCTAAGAAATACCACAAAAACAAAGACTAATCCATTTAGTCTAGCACCCTACCTCCCACTGGCCAAAAATGAAGGTTTATGGCCTGTGATATTCAGCAGATTAAGCTAAATGACTATAATGAACTCTCTTCATTTTCAGCCCTGTGAATGCCACCAGGAAAGACATATTATCTTCCCCACCTTCTGGTGGTGCCCTCCTAGGAGAACAGGAGGAAATCTGTGCATACGTGAAGATTCAAATGAAAGTGTCTACGAGCAACCAACTCCCTGAATTATTCCTCACCCCATTTCACCCTCTGACCTTGCCATGTCAGCAATCTGCTTCTTTTTATTCCTTCCTAGTGGTTGGAGATCCCCACCCTTCTTTACATCCTTTCCTAAAACTTATTTAGCTTTTTACCTGATCAATAGGTTGCATATCAAAGGTACTTTCTTCTTAGGAAGTGCACCTTACACGTACTGGTTTTTCATGCAATACCATTTTTGCATCATTATAACTATCATTACTTGATTATTAATTAGTACCTAGAAGGTACATTAGGGAACTAGTAAAAATGCATGCAGCCTCAACAGAACTGAAATCACTTTCTATGAAGAAAACAGCTAAATACAAAGACAAGGACCTTGATGGCTCTTCCAAAATCCAGGGACATCCTTAGAGAAGGAAGATAATAGCAGTCGGTGAGGTGCTTCCATAGCAGCAGGTGGACCTTGTAGAAATTTTTATTCTTTCCCTTGCTGGGTATTTGCAACTACTTGTATCTGTACTTTCAGCAGAGAGGGCAATAGCGCAGTGAAGAGAACAGAGAAGATGGGACTGGCATTGACACTGGGCAAAAGACACATCATGGCTTGTGAGCCTCTACTGCTCAGCTCGCTCACAGGTATAGCCATCTCCAGGCATAGGCACTGTGCTGGCTGCTGTTTGTAGTATGTTCTCTGTAAATCAGTGCCTGGTTTAAATGAAAGGTTAATAAGATGCAATAATAAGATGCAATTCATCTGACCAAGGGGAGATATCAATTTCAAGAGGAGCAGAATCTCTCTCTGGGATTACTTGGCTTTAACAGTTATGTTTGGCAATAACAGTTAGCTCTGTGGTGACTGTAGCAAAAGTTTAGACCTCTAGACACCTACATTTATGTAGCTAAATCTGAATCTTAATCCTACTCCTAGTTCTTGAGGGATGAGACAGCTCAAGGGTAATTTGCATTGTGGTGTTGTTTGTACCTTTAATGATTCATTAAACATAGATGGTTCCCATAAAGAATCTCAGTCAAGTGAATACTCAAGTCATTCTTAAATTAGCAATAAACATCCTCATGGAAACCAAATCATTCAGCATCCAACTTTCTTCTCTATTCCTCACATAGATATAAAATAATAATAAAACCACCACCACCAACAATAATAATATTATTATTTAAAAGTTTGTGTGTTGCTTTATTGCTTTAATGTTTTATTTAGAGTGTGTGCTTTTATTAAAAAAATGAAAGAATATTCCGAAATCAGGTAACAGTTATGCATACCACATATTTCAACAATTTATTCCAGTGACTCCTCTACAAAGGCTATCATGTGATGAAAAACTTTAGAGATTCATAGATCAAACTCATAGAAAAGACCAGTAGGTAATCCAATTTACCTTGCATATATCACTGAAGACTTCTGTTTTTCTGAAGTTGGTATTCTACAGAGGTATTCACAATTGAGATGAAGAAACTTCTAGCTGCTTTGGTAACTCATTCCATTAGTCAATCAATCCCACTTCACAAAATATAGTGTTGATTTCTAATTTGGGTCTCTCCGAGTTTAATTTCAAGCAGCTGATCCTCAGATGCAATCTCCTATATTCCACATTCAGCTTCACTGCGTTGTTCCAAAGAAACATAATTTTATGTCTCACTGTATTTAAACACCTTGTCTGAATTGACACATCTTAAGCAGGTGATCTAGGGGACTGTATACGACTTTTCATCATAGTAGTTCCAATTGCCTGACAAAGTCTAAGTCACCCTCAATTTTTATCTACCAGAATTTTATAGGTATTTGGAGATCATTAGTAATAACGTTAAAGTGTTGGTCCTCATGAGAAACATTCCTATTTGACTGACTCGCCATTGATGATTACCATTCATGGTAGTGTGCTATTTTTAAAACTTCTGTTTGACACGATTTGCACTGATATTACTGAGAGCTAGCAATATATGGCAGAAAGTCAGGCAGCACTGAGTAAAACACTTACAGAAGTCTAAGTCTAGAACCCTGAGAAAAAAACTAAGACCCAGAGATGATAATGTTTTGCCTGGGTCATGATTCCGGCCATGAGGTGATATTTTTTTTTATCATGGCGTAAGAAAACATTATTCAAATTAATGCGGTAAACTGCAGTGGTTCAGGGCTTCATCCACAACAACTATTTTTTCTGTAGCAGAGATGACAAGACCACCTCAAGGCAATCGCTCCTCCATCACTGCAAACTAAGACGTCTCCACCCATCCATGAGTGCCCTTTGGAACTGAAGTTCGATGACGCAGATACCTCCTTTTACATACCTTTCTGTAATACCAAAGGTTTTATTTTCTGACTTAGCATGGAAGGGAAAAAGTGAACCATATCCAGAGGAAAATAAGGTTGATTTTTCTATGCAATTTCATGCATAACATGCAATGGAGAGTTATAGACTATTTTTATTATATCTATATTAATATTACGTTTAATGTGTGTTTATAGTCACAGGCCAAAGGAGAAGTATTCAGTGCCATAGTGTTTATAAATGTCATCCTGATTCTACATTTTGAGAAATTAAGGTTGAAAGTAAATTATGATCTTTGGCCTCAAAAACTTATGAACTGTTCATCACAGGACTAAAGTTGCCTTCCCACATAATGAAGCTGTGTGAAGAGAGCATCTTGAACAGTAAGCTAGTTTAGTAAGAGAGCATCTTGACCAGTAAGCTAGTAAAGGCTCCTAGCCAAAAACAGAAGTGTAATACAGTGATTGAACCAAATATCACAGAAGGAGCAGGAGGAAAACATTATTTGTTATGATCCCCAGCTCCTGAATGAAAGCCTGAATTGGAATTTCACAGTACTAATTAAACGAGGCAACATTGAAACTCATGTGCATTGGCAGATGAAAGCCAATACCTGATGCTATGGTTTGCAAATGGCAGTGGGCTGGAAATGATGGTGTTGCTCACAAGTCACACTGAAACCAACGGCCTGTGAACTTCAGCAGATGCCAGAAGAGCAGAATGAGTGGAACCTCCTCCTGCCTTGAGCATCACAGCTAGAGTTGGGTTTAAGCCTCACCCAGCTTCATTTCCTCTTATTTACAGGCATTCAGATACAAAGCTCTTTCTGTTCCCGTCTGCAAACACTCCATCACAGGCACAGTTATTAGCACAATTATTAATAGCACTGAAGAACTGCATAACTTTAGCCATTCTAAGAAAAAACTGAAAATACACATGATTTTTGGAGCCACACAGATATTTTCTCAGCAGAGTATTTTTCCTTCCAAATATAGTGTTTCTTCATCAGTGAAAAAAAGAGGCTTTTGTTGAAACAAAATGAGATATAATAATATGCTTTGAGAGTATCTGAACTTCCTTTTCAAATGACTTCTTTTTAACTTTTTGGTATGCCATAATCCATAACGACTAGTAGTTAAAGCCTAAAATCAGAATGAAACATTTAGGTTTTATCAATAGAATACAGTTGTAAAGGCCTGAAATTTAATTTTTACAAAATTTTGACTTTGAAAGAAGGAATTTGGGAGTTTTGGTTGTATTGATTTTTTCCTCTCATTTCAGAATAGAACTTTTTTTCCCCCAACTGAAAAAATTTCCTGGAAAGTAGATCATCTAACTCCCCCATGGCCTTATTAGTTTTGTTAATCAGCCTTAAAAATAGATATGAGGAAATATATACAGAGCTAAAGGTAGTGTAAAGCAGCATGCTTGCAATTGCAGTGTGTGGCAAGGGATAAATCATTGCTTGACACCTCGGTGGAACGTGGGATCTCATTTCAGTATCTCAGTGCTGCCTTTCCCAAAAGGATACTCCTTGAGCAGGGTCCTTCCATACATCATCATTTTATTTATGCTGCCACTGTGAGCACTCCCAGAAGATCACAGCCAGGAATATTTTATGTACCCATTCAGGATCATAAGAAACAAAAGAGGGTCGCAATTCTCCACTTTGACATACTTGGGATAGTCATTTGCAGAAATACCTGTTAAGTGTTATGGTTCCAATCTGTCTTGGTTTTTGCACAGATATCTGCACGGATATAAATGGATACCCGAAGGTAAAGGACTGTGGATAATCACATCTAGCTCAGACACTGCTAGGATGAGGCTGTAGTACCACTTCCATATAGTTTTAATGGTAATGCACAAGCAGCATTCTTTGCTGTATTTTGACTCAAAATGTGCTAATGATGCTCTTCAGGAAGCCACAAAAAATGTGAATAGAATAGAATAGAATAGAATAGAATAGAATAGAATAGAATAGAATAGAA
>JAOXJM010000023.1:112042476-112058321 GCA_026413425.1 Tringa solitaria | reverse complement strand
TAGAATAGAATAGAATAGAATAGAATAGAATAGAATAGAATAGAATAGAACTATTCAGAGCATTGCAGATACAGATTTAAGAACCATTTGCTGCCTGCAGCTGGCTACACTTGGCTGAAGTGGGAATTCCCAGCCCTCCCAGGTGGTTTGTTTTTCAAAGCCATCTCTTTCTTCATGGAGCTCTTTCCTTCCAGTATAACAGCTCAGTACCCTTGGGAATGTAAACATCTATGTTCTGCAAGCGTGTAACTGCTCACAGCACAATCAGAAGCTGCTGTAACTCTCTTTGTTAATGCAGGATTATTTTCTGCTAATACAAAACTCGTTGCAAAGATACCATCTGGCTACCACGTCACCTTTGTTTGCTCACCAGACCTGTACCATGCCCAATTTGCAAACCAAGACAAGGGCTCTCTTTTCCATGAGTGTTCCTAATGCCCATAGTTCTCCAGTTTACATCAAAAATGTCTGCTCTGAAAGACAAGAAACCATTCTCAGATATGTCTTATCTGTTGTTTAAAGGTGCTGCAGTTTTCTTCATATTTACAGCTGGAGAAATTGTGAACTAAAATCAACATTTAAAAAATAAAGACATTGGAAACTCTAGCTGTGTCTTTTTAAAATCCTTCTGAATAGGCATGCCTTATTTCTAAACAAAATGTGTAAGGGTCAGATCTGATCACTAGGGCAGTTGATACATGTCATCTGAAAATCAGCCCTTTGTTCACGGGCTTTGCAGTTCCATGAAATACAAATATAAAAGGTACATGACTTAGAGGAGATTAACCTTGCAATCTGCTTTATAACCCTGATACTGTCTAATTCTGGGTTTACTGGATGCCTGAGATTAAAGCAATGAGAATTGAATAGATTCCAGCACTGTTCAGAATCAACCTCAAACTCAGGGTTGCCTCTGGCTCTCCCCAGCTCATCTGAATAAGGGAAGTTTCCCTTTGCCACTCCAATGATCTTCATCATTCCTTCTGACGTAGCTCCTTATCTTTTCCCCTGTCTTCCCACAAAGTCCTTTTCTCTACCCTCCATTATTCAATATTCATATACTAGATTAAGTACCAAAACTCAACTGTCCAAAAAAGGTCCCCAATAGTTGTCATCCCCACATTTCATGATGAGCTAAGGTTGGTCTTGCACAAGACCCCATTTTCCTAAACACCATACAAACACATCATTAGAATCAGTTCCTGACTCTAAAAATTTTGTAATCTAAACAGCAAGAGGAAGGTGAAGGTGTCATCTCACTAACACATTGCCATCCCATCCTCTGAACTCCAACACCTTCTGTATCACGTTGACTTTCCTCTTGCTTCCAGCGTTTTGAGGAGAACAGATGTGGCTAGGCGGCAGGAGGCCAAGTGAGGAGCATTTTTCCTACTCAAGAACTGTAATAGTCTTTGGCTCTTCAGGGCTGTTTTTAGCAGTCAGGACAGCAGGTGTCTTTGAATGGCTCAGCACACCTTCTGCCATTTTCACAGGCTGTGTTCAACCGTAACGTTGCCAAACCTGCAAACGAACTGCTGAAGTTGCTTCCATACCTGCCTTTTTACTAGCTGTGCAAGGGAACACAAAGGTAAAAATTCATATATAAGGGAGAGAGAATGCAAATGGAGGGAACTTCTAACCTTATTCTATTGGGAAAGAGGGGGATATATTGCAGAAGATGACAAAAAAGGATCAGATAATTCAGCTTTCACCTTTATGTTAAAAACCAGAACAGCACTTGCTGCTGAAAAGTTTGCTGGGAGGGATCACTTCAGAGTTGCTGAGAAGGTTTCCTCACCAATCCAGAGCATGGAAGATATGACCATGCCACAGAAAGCTGTGTGACCACAGCTTATACAGGCGCACATTAAATTTAGAGCAGCCTAATCAAGGACAGGTAATGAGATAGCTGCTGTGACAGCTGTACATAAACAGCAAGGGCACCCAGCAAGCTGAATCAATAGATGTCAAACTTCGGGCTATCACAGAAGTACCTGAACTACTTAGTGTAAGGTTAACTCTTGTGTTTACACTACATGAAGAGAGAATAATTCCCTTAATGCCAGCTTTGAAAAACTGTATTCTATCTACTTTAATTGATGAATAAAGTCTAATCCTTTAGACTTGTTGCCTTGACCCATTGAGAGGCACAGCACCTCAAAAAAGGTAAGTTGTCCAAAAGAAGTGGAATCATGCCACTGGGTGCTGAGGGTACCAAGGGACCAGAGGTGAATCCTACCTCAAAGTGACTATCTAGCGATATAAAGACATCCACAGGGTCTGACTCACACATCTTGTCTTATTCACAACAAGATACCTGTACATTGACTCATTGATTTACTATCCATCCCTCCTTCTGTGAGCATAGAGGATGTGAGAAGATAGATATAAAGGTTGTGCTGCACATATTTATGAGTAACCCTACATACATCTCTGGGGTGTGCATTCATTTATAGGATGGGCATTCAGAACATTGGTATGCGTTTAGGAAAAAACACATGAATAATTTACATTGAGAATAATTTCCTTCATTCAACTGAAATACAAACCTTAGGAAGAGCTTTCGATAAGAGGATCTAATGTTTAATATTGTAAAAGTTTCTTTCATCACTTTTAAATACTTGCTGCTATTTGGTTCCAATTATTTCTGCACTTCATTTCCTACAAAGAAAAAGTAAATCACCACACTCATTTTATCTTTTCTAAATACTATTTACTCAATTTTATTAATCATTATTATTCAACAGAGATATCTTAAAGGAACTTATATTAAGCTCCATTATGCAAAGCATTGTATATTCATATACCAAGAGACAATGGTTGCCTTATGTGCCTTATGGCATAAATAGATAACAGGCATGTAAAGTTCTCATTTTACAGAACAGGAACTTATACAGCAAAACTGCACCAAATGCCCAAGGACACAGAAGATGGCCAGAACAGAGCTAACTTCAAGCTCTAAAACTCCGAGGATATGTCAACTGGGTTGAAGGGACTCCATGTCTGCTAATAAAACCCATCCATATGGTTTTATTTTGTTTGAGCTACTCCCAGTTGAGAAAAGAGTAAATTCTTGAAGGGCTTCAGATAGGCACAACTGGTGGTTGTGAATGCCCCTCATCAGATGTAGCAGAAGTCAAGGGTTGCTTTCCTCGATCTGTGACCCATCCCTACCTGTCTGCCATTGCCCCGCGATCACCCAGGGCCTCTCAGCCCACCAGTCTCTGTACTGCAGGCAGAGGTGGCAATGGAAAGCTAAGAGGTGCCTACTAGCTCCAAGGGACCGTGTCAACAGTAGGAGCTCCTCCCAGGGCAAAATCAAACAAGTGGGTACACAGCACCTTCTGTGGCTCCTTAATGTTACTGTTTGACTTTCCTGAAATGGTTGGCTGAGAGGTTTTTTTTTAACAATCTGCCATTTCCTAGTTCAAAAGGCAGTGGATAATTAATGTCTGACCACTGTAGTTCAAGTATTCCGTGAAGCAGCAAGTTTCATGCTCTGCCATGTATTCCACTCCCTCTGATATTCTTTTTAGGACTAAAAAGTCTCCCTTATAGATACAAGATATGGCCAGTATCTGAAGGTAGTATTAAGCAGCACTTGCACAAATAACCTTCAAGACTGAAACATAACCCTAGGACTATCCTTTCTCATTGCATCTGTCCTTTCCGAGATGTCTATTGACTGCTTCACATGCATCTGCACTAACTAGATTTTTGGGATATGAACAAAACAATGCTGGGTTTCTCATTGTCTGTAGATGGGCTTATGTTTGTGGTCCATAGAAAATATCAGTCTGGTTTTGTCTTCTGTAACACTGTGCCATCTGAAAGCTTGTCCCTTGGGCTTTTGACTAAACCTGTCAATGGGACACAAATATTTACATCATCTTTTCCTCTGCTGCCAAACAACAGCAAAAGAGAAACCTCATATATATTTTTTTCTCTTATTAACTTTAGTCTACTCAGGTTTGTGAATTTTAGGTCATTAGAGCACAGTATTTTTTCCCCAAAAGCCTACAGCACAGGATGAACAACTCTTTATTCCCGATTTTTTCTTCTTGTAAAGCATCTTGTAAATTTAAATAAAGTTGCAAGAAAGTTTTTGATAACAATTGATTCCTTCAAATTGCTACACTACAGTCCTTTTTTTTTTCAACTCTGGGACATTTTTTCCTGCCACTGTGGGGAAATAGCCAATTTTAAGCAGCACAGTAAACCTTTCTCCTGATCTTATAGAAATAACATACCATGCAGACTGTCTCAGTAGTGCCAGAGATCTGCAAATACCAAGCACCTCTCAAAAACTGCATTTAAGCACAGGCAAAACAATGAAATATTTCGAACTTCCATAAGATGCTGTGAAGTTGTTGCTTAAGACACCCATCTATAATGGAAGATGTTCCTTCAGCTACAATACACACAAACTTACTCCTTTTCTATAGGACATACTGTTTTATTTATGACCAATAAACAAACTCTGTGGTTGTTTCAGTTGTTTGCCACATCTTCATCATTGATGGCATCATCACTGACTTTACCACAGCTACCACCCACTGCAGGGTCAGCAGAAAGGAAAGCACAGTGATGTGCTGTCCTGCCGAAACAGATCTGGTGCCACACAACAGCACAGGACTTTCATTTTCTTAGAATCATAGAATGGTTTGGGTTGGAAGGGACCTTTAAAGATCATCTAGTCCAAACCCCCTGCCATGGACAGGAACATCATTTGCTATATCAGGTTGCTCAAAGCCCCATCTCACCTGACCTTGAATGCTTCCAGTGATGGGGCACCTACTGCCTCTCTGGGCAACCTGGGCCACTGTCTTATCACCTTCATCCTAAAAAATTTCCTCCTTATGTCCAGTCTAAAACTGCCCTCTTTCAATTTAAAACCATTGCCCCTTGTCCTGTTGCTAACTAATTAATTTGCATGATTGTGACTGTCCAAGTCGGGGAAAGAAGATTAATTCAGTACCATGCAGTGAAAAACCTCAGTGTGAAGTAAATGCTAAACCTATAAGGAATATAGATACAACACAAATACAATGAAAATTGATGAAGTTGTATCTCACACAACTCAGAAAGTCACCTCAGAAGGATTTAATCAGTCTAGTCTTTTTTGGCTAAAACTGTGGTGGCTGCATGTAAAACAGGGAAAATGTTCTTTCTTTTATAGCTGAGGAACAAGACAGGGTGAGAGGAATGTTCAAAAGTTACAAGAGAAATGAAGACATCTACTTGGTCAAATAATCCCTTCCTCATCAATGTAAGTCTCAGATCTCCTCACTTTCCATGGTGTTTTATTCCGTCCTCATCCACTGCCTATTTGACAGAACATCTACCATCTCCTTTACGCACCTAATCTGCAGTCAAAATATTCTCACCACGCAGGAATTATTCACTGTATCTAAACAACATTGAAGAAGGATGTAAAAATGACCTTGTTTCCCACCTGACCGAGGAAGACAGAAACTGTTATCCTGATTCAAGATAAGGCACATTTAATCCCAAGTGTCACCTCTGACAATGGCCATTGTCAGGGGCTGAAAAGGACGTGAGTACAAAGTCCTTCACCAGACTGAAATGAGATGCTTCTGATCTCAAGTTGACTATGCATTACTAATCCTGCAGCGTGAGGTTTGATATCACTTCTGAGATGTCCAAATTTGAGAAGTATTATTATCCGTGTAACAGCAGTTCTATTTCTTTAATTTATTGCATTCTTAGTCTTAATTGCAAACTATAGGAAACCACGTTTCTTTTTCTTGGTCATGAGTTCGTTCCCTCCCACCTTTCAATTGTACATAAACCTAGCACATCTAAACATTTTCCCTGGAAGATTTTATACTACTTCCCAACCCAGAATATGCAAGTACTTCTCAGTGGTCCAGTAAGTGAAGCAATCCATGCCTTCCACCCTCTTTTTGTAAACAGGTACATACAAGCAGTGAGGTTCTGGATTCTGGATGGTGATTTTTACAGTGATTTCCTTGTTATGCACCAGGAAGAGCAACTTCCATGAACAATATTGGATACATACTTTACATCCCCAAGAATGCATGTTTATAGTTCGTCCACATGATCTAGTACCTTAAAAATGTTAACCATTCATGTGCCTCTGACAAGGTTCACATTGTTTTGGTTGAAGTTTCTCTCCTTTCTTATTGACCTTTGAACTGCTGCAGTTTAATCCCCTCACTTGTTATCCTTAAATATTTTGATGGGGTGGAGGGTTAGGCCAAATACAAAGACCTCACTTACTTTGCCTGCTCTTTAAATTTCTTAAATTTATTTAAATTTCTTCCTATTCTTGTTTGTCCACCAGATTCAGTGCCATTGCAATCAGAATTTCTCTGCTCTCGCCTTCCTGCTCCAGTTTTCATTTTTCATGGTTCTCCACTGAGGATCCAGTGCTCCCACCTGTATTCCTTCTTCTTAGTCACTGTCAGCAGAATCCATCCTGAGCTTTATACTGTTTCAGGTCCCCACAGCATGTGTGCCAGACTGGCATGATTCAGAAGGAATTTCATGGGGATTCACGGAGTAAAAGTATCCCAAGAGATAGACCCTGTAAGTTTAGGAATTTAAAGACAAGAACACAGATTTAGAACCACACCCTTCCACAACAGTGTCAGCAAATTTGAACTAGAGCAACAGGGAAATAGCTCATTTGTAGAGGATCTCTGATGGAGATTGAATCAGCTGCTCTTGTATAACATATTGAGTTGTGCTAGTGTCCCACCTGGCCTCCAGAGGCCTTTGGGTACCAGCACAGGTCTCATATGTGTCCTGTGTCATATCTACCACTCCCATACGGATATCTCAACTATCTAAAAGTATCTCAAATGGCTGAAAATTCCTACAAGTAAGCCTCAGTGACCAGCAGGCTTACGGGAGACATATGGGACATTCCCCCAGACATATGGGAAGGACCTGCTCATTACAAATGATACCTAAATTCACCCCTGAAATCCAGTTGTTCAACTAGGGCAGCAAGCAGCCCTTGGACATTACTTTTCAAATTAAACTTCTATTCTGATGGTTTCACAGGTTATTAACAGCTCCCTGATCCAGCTGTAACTGAAAGCAATTAGACACTGTAGGAGGTGTATAAACAGATTTGTCTCCTCAGGCATCTCATTTCTACCAACTGTTATGGGAGATTAGACACTTAGCACGCACGTAGACACATACTTTATAGAGACCTAAATCTAAGTGTGTAAATCTGGATGTTTGTGTTAAAAAGGCCACCTTCTGGGCTCAAGCTATAGGTGGACCAACAGCCCAATATATAGTCAAAAAGTATGCATGTGGCAGATCTTGACTTGAAACTTTTAACATCACACTAAGCTTCTGAAAAATGTCCACGACATTACCAGTTACTTTTATTTCATCACAAGAAGCATTAAGACTTTCCAATGTGCTGAGGGTTGGTGATGATCAGCAATGAACATAATGAACTCTAATGTTTCTGATACATCAAAGAATACACAGTCCTGTTGCTGCATCTTTAAAGAATGACTAGGCACCAAAAGGCAACATTTCATCCCGCAGCTCTGAGGTCAAGCAATATGCTTTCCTTCTTCCTAATGAAGTTCAAAAGTTATTAGATTTAAATCCCTTTTAACTGAGACCCATCAGAAATAACTGGTGAAAGTCGTACTAGCTTTAAGTTTTTTAACCAGAACCAATTTTGGGGAAAAAAAATTTGAGAAATACATTCTTGGCATGCTCTAAATTGATTTGACAGTTTTTCAGTGTACTTTGTTCAATAGGACAATGAACTGTATTCACATCTAAAATAACGTCACTGATTTAGCTTTTCCATGAGTTGTGCTAAGAGCTTTTTTCCTGAAATTGGATCAGGAAGATCACACTGCTCAGAAAACAGTGTCAGCAATTGAGAGGATGGCAGGTCAGCAGATGTGATCCTAAGTGGGATTGTGAGAGTCCTGATGACAGATGTAAAAGCTCTTCTTTTCCCATCAAAGTCATCTATGCAAATAATGAAATATTTGAGTCAGGAGGACAGACAGGGGCTTTGTCTGATCAAGGATCCCAACAACACTTAACTTCACAAAACTGTGACATACAGAAGCTGACCAGAAAGAGAGACAAATAAATAATTGTAGGATCTTGGATGGAGTGATTCGATTAGGATAAGGATTACTGTCTGATGACCACAGTGCAACATTTCTCAGATTCTAGGACAGGACTAATAAGGATGGCAGGGTACGATCATTCCTTCAAGCCCATGTTTCCCTCTTTTTTCTTCCCTTTTCCCTTCTCTCTAGTATCCTGAGATGTTCATTTCTCAAGAGAGCTGCATGAAGCACATCACATTTACTGTGAAGCAATGGAGACAGGCTGTGTGCAAGCAGCCCAGCAGGTGGGGAAATGCTCTTCTCATGCAGAGGCAGAAGTGAGTCTTTTCCCATCTCTTCTGTCCTTTCCTGTGCAGCCTTGCACAATTGCCAAACCCAGGTAGGACTATTCCTCTTCCCAAAAGATCCCTGACTGGCCAGTTAGGACAAGGAAGCTGTGAGATTGTGCTATGGATAAGGAGAGAAATACCTTGTGATTTCTGTGCCAAAAAAGTAACCCAAACAGGCTGTATAAGGGAAATGACCCTGGTGGTAATGGCAGGTGTTTGGGAGAGAATCTGCACAGACGTGCACAGACACAAGACCTAGGGAGGACAAGTTCATAAGGGACAAACCATTTGAGATTGAAAATATTATGTGGAGAGAAATAGGCTGTACCGACTGTCATCACACTTTATAGCTATTACCAGCACAGAGATAGTGGCAACTCTAGGGAGAAAGTGAAGATCAAATTGCTGTGGAAGAAAAGAGAACTCCAGTTTTGAAAGCTCTGAGAATCAGAATCTTAGTTATTTATCCTGTAGATATAAAACATTTTTCCATATCTATGTTTAGTATTTTGAGCTAGCTCTGTTGTCAGTAGAGAAAACGAGGTGAGTTAGACAGCTCCAATGGGTGATTCATTTCAGACACCTAACCAGGGTGAACAGAGTAGATTTAGAATGTATGTGTAGATTTCACAAATTATATCTATTCCTCTCCATGCACTGTAATGAGATCTGAGGTTCTTGTTCAGATTTCAGTGACCAATTGTCTCAGGGCAAGAGGAATCCCACCTAAATTAGCCTTGTAATCTAAGTATAAAGCACTTTGATTAACTTAGATTACTGACTTCTAAACAACTTAGTTTGTACCATTTTGTGTCATTTTTTTTTTCCTCAAAGTGTACTTGCAAACTAGCAACCTCTAAAACCAGCCTCAGACTTATAAGAACATTAAATGTAGCAGTATAAACATTATTTAATGCTGCAATATTAATCGGATGAAGGACCTCTGGCTTTCAGAAACACAGCTATAAGTAGGTAGCTCCCTGCTCTGCAGCAACCTCTTCTTGATTACAGAGCATTTAGTTTTAACAGGTCACTATTTCAAATAACTTCTGCAATTCAATATTTTCTAAGGATTCCTTGGAAACTCAATAGTCATCTTTCCAGAGCACTCGTGTATCACATGGCTTCTTTCTATTTTAAAATTTCATATCAGTTAAGAGTTCCTCCTTTCCACTCTCACCAGAGTACCTAATAGCTATTTTGATTTTCTTTCTGGCTGCCACTTACACTACTTCCCATCATTTTTTGGTACTGTTTGCCATGTTAATCAATGTGGAATTTCAAGAGGGAATAACCAGAAAAATCCTGATCTTGTATTTACTTTTGGGACCTTGTCTGAGATCACTTCTGGTTGTGACCCAAATTTCACTACCTCTTGCAATTTTACTGAAAAGTATTGCTCAAGTATTCAGCACCTCCACCCTTGCTTCCATTATAAAGTTGGTCTGATGGCAAATGTTATCTGTCAGTCTATGTTAATCCCACCATCATTTTTCTGTAGTATCCTGAGTTTTAGATTGCAATGTATCAAATACTTTACTCAAAAAAAAGATGGAATACATCCACCATATGTGTTTCACCCACCCACCCTGTAATATCAAAAGAGGCTACAGTTTTTGTCAGACATGATTAATGTCTCAAACTCATGGTGCTTATTGCTCAGCAGGTGTATTTCCCCAAAATACTTATTATTACAGTCTCCCACTACTCATTCTAGCCTACTGAAGTCAAGCTAAGTTGTCACTGATTTCCCAGGTGGTCTTAAACATCCACTGTGCTATTTCCACTCAAATACCTCCTCACTCATTTTCCAAGAGTATTTTTCTCCAACTTGTGCGTTGCACTATATAAGGCACTTTGCAGAATTAGGACACAATCACTGTTTTTCTCAAAGAGCCTAAAATTCAGAGGTTTCATCTGGTGATTCAGTGGAAGTGTTCTGTAGCCACATGTCTATCAGAAAGTTAGGGTAAATTATAGAAGGCAAGCTGGTGATTCAAATAAAGACAGAAACGACTGAAACCATTTGCAAATGAAAAGTGTTCCCAGTTTTAGAAACCAACAGAGTTTGAACAAGACATTGAAAAAGCACATAAGATAGCAGATGCATGGGGAACAGCGTTGGAGTGGTAGGCGAAAGGAATGAATTTCAGCTGGCATTCAGACTAAAATAACCTTCATCCCAGGAATATGCGGGTTATAGGAGGGAGGCACACAGAGGAGAGAGAGGGGAGGAGGGAGGCAGAAAAAAACTGCATAATCATTAGTCAAAAATTGTGATGAACCAAAAGGCAGAAAACCAAATTAACTTAAGATGAACTCAGGCCTCAAGCTGTGCAGCACCCTTCACAACAGGGAAAGAATTTAAATCTCAGAATGATAGATGCAGAAATGCACCAGAGAACATGGAGGAGTAAGAGATAAATAGGCAAACCAGTGAAAAGGAGTTTTACTGTTACTCTTGAACTAAAATGGAGAAAACTAGCCACAGAGAAAGAAGCAGGAAAAAAGAAAAGGTGGTAGCTGTGATGTAAAGGAAAATATGGATCTCAAAATTATCAAGGCAAACATTGCATAATTTGGAAAGGATCTGAGAGTGATTTAGCATTCTGCATTGCAGTCTTCTCTCTTTCTCACACTCCAGCTCTGTTCCTCAGAGTCAAATAACCTGTATTATTGGCAGGATCCACCAGCCTGTCTGCACCCAACCTCTTGGGTAGTCACTAGGCTTAACACATTGCTCAGGTCGGCTGTCTGTGGGCTGTATGTGGGGTGGCTCCTCAGCTGGAAGGTTAAAGCACGCTCCCACCTTGCAGTCACCTACCCACAAAGCTGCCCACCTGCAAGAGAAAGCTCCTAGGGACAGACAGACACCAGGGTGTCACACCCTGGAGAACAGGTTCCCACCATGCCTGGCCATATGAAGAGGAACGTGGGTGCACCTGGGACTCTGGCTTGAGAGTACCCATCAGTAAATGAAAGCTGAAGCCAAGGGGTTACATTACCTTACTCCAGTTCAGATCTCCAAATGGAGGTCAACAATAATTTCAGTTCCTATTGTTTCTGTGTCCATGAGGGGTCCATATTTTTTTTTGCTGAATAAAATGCTGTGCCTCTTCCCTTTTTATATCCATTCTTTCAGACAAATAAACAGGAAAACATAGTCAACTATGTTCCTGAATAGCAAAGAGCAGCTTTGCCAGTTCTAGTTACACTTCGTCTATAAGCTTATTTTCCTTTATTGCTGGATCATGCCATTCTTTGTTAAGGAACTGCAGTGATTTGACAGTTAGTGAGCCATTAGCACACTGCAAAGAAGAAGATATTTGCTTCCCAGGGCTTTGCAAACAGGTAAGCAGAGAGAGCAATAGATCCTTGCCTAAGGAGCAAGGTGAGAGCTATGGTTGCAAAGAGGTATCAGTATGTAGCACATACCTGTCATGTTTGTATAGGAGCCCATGATGACTTATTTTACACCTTAAATCTTGAATGCAGGATGCTTCTTAACACCCCAAAGTGATGGCTGAATGGTGCATTGCACTTCTCAGTAAAGACTGATCTGTTGGACAGAAGCGTAATTATCTCTAGACTCCCTGGTCTTGATATCCACTGTGAGGTCCTGAAGATACCACTATAGTCAGAGGAACTATGTTCACCAAGTTCACTTGGATGCCTTACAAGGTTTCTGTTCAATCAATCTTCTTTTCTTCAAAGTGCTCATTCCTGATACTGTGCAGGTCCCATCTACCCATCTACTACATCATGTAACAGTATTGCTGTTACATGAAGAGTCCATTCTTGATCTGGGGATAGCAGTGACTCCTAGCAAGCTGGGTTCAGCAGCCTGGTCTGATCAGCAAGAATCCTGGGCAGTGATCGCCATAGGCTGGGACCAAAACAGAGCTTTGATTCAGCCAGAGCTTTGATCCATTGCTTCTTACTGCTTTTATCCAATTCTGTAGCCCAGATCTGAGGAAGAAATTATTAAAACTAGCGGTGTCTCTCTTCTTCATAAAAGTAAAATCTCTACCATATCAGTCCTGGGGAAGGAGAAATTAATCTGATTTCATGAAGATGCATGAAAGAGGTTAAAAACTGTAAGAAATCTGCTTCCTATTGGAAAAGTTTTTTTTATTTTGGTTAGTGATTAGTGTTATACTAGCACTCCAAATTCAGGAACCAATCTCCATTGCAGTGGATTCTAGATAGCCTCTGCATTGTTTCTACAGTGAATTAACAAGTAACCAGAAGAAAGGAGAAGAGGTGTGATCTACCCACTTTGTTGACTAGCTATCTCAATTTGTTCTGGTCTCTTTTGGTTTGTTTGTTTGTTTAACATGAAAGCTAAGAATTTGTTTTCTTGACAAACAGCTTTCACCTGGTTTCCTTCCCAGAGGATCCTTTTAAATACCCTAGAATCGCTTCGTTGAGCAACAGGAAAGATATGACTTGTTCTGCAGAAGTGCCCTCCAAACAAAGGAGCCCTTGATAGCTCACTGAGCAGGCAAATTGACATTGTTGTATCTGCAGATCAGTAAAGGGAAGCTCAGCTTCCCCACATGAGCTCAGCCAGGGAGCTCTGCAAAGGCCTGTCTTTTATGTGTTTCCTGGAAGAATCTAAGAACACATCAACTTTTTGCTGCCATGGAGAGCTACCTTTGCTAAAGCTCTTCCCTGTCCTCCTGCCATCAAGGTTTTCATTTGTCCCATGTTCAACATGCAATAGAATTCTCCTGCTGAGAACTGAAGCCCACAGTGGACAATTCCGCTTCTCAGGGCCGTGACAATATCTAATAGGTGCGTAAAGCTCTTCTGCACAAGAGAGATTTCTCAGGGACAGTGCTAGAATTCAGGATTATTTAATCATGTTCTGAGCTAAGGCATGTTTGTGCAACCTACTATCCAAAGCAAGTATCAGAAAAGAAACTACAAGAAATGAATCTCCAAATCCAAATGCCACACTGCACACGTAGTCCTCCCCATAGACGAAATACAAGATAAAGAGTGGCAAGTGTTAGTAATATTATTTAAAATAAAATGTACAGTGGACGGCTGCATCAACAGACATTAAGAGCTGAGAACACAATGCACAGAGATCCTTCTTGCCAACCTCAAGCAGGAAGAGAGAGAGGAAAAAGGGGGTGAAGTAAAGAGTGCTGGAGACAAACTTAGCTATTTTTTTAGCCACTTATTCCAAAAAGCAACCCACTTTTAGCACAGCTCTGGTTAAAATAACAACTAAAATATTAGATTAAATGCTTTTTATCCAAGAAAAAGGTGGAGTTTTTTTCATCCTTAAGAGCTGTCCTATTTCCAGAGGCTCTAAACAGTCTCTGCTTTCTCCAAAGTGCTGATACTCCAGTGCTGATGGTCAGAATATTTTGTTTGTCTCCTCTGGTTCCAGGCTGCTTCTCCTCCAAAGAATGTGGCAGTCTACCATGAAGCAAGACGCTGTGGAGCTGTGGTACACCTGGCTGCAGCACTCATTAGGGGCTAGATCTGCTTGCCATGCAAGTGAGGAGTGCAATCTGCCATGGGGTGGGGAGGAGCACGCCGCTTGGTTCCGGTAAGTCGGGAGATCAATCACATAGTACAGCGGGCCCCCCTTTTCCTGAAGCACTATACTTGAAAGCTTGAGGTTTAAATCTCAAGGGTAGACACAATCAAGAGTTATACATGGATACATGGACACAAGTCAGCAGAACTAATTTTCAAGTGTCTGATTTTTGTCCCTCCTACGACTCCTCTCTCCTCTAAGCAGTCTTTCCCATTCCTCAGGAATCAAGAGCATGCTATCGCATGATAGCAATGCTTTGCATTTCTGTAGCACTTGCTGTCAGAGAATTCAAGGACTTAGAGACCAAAAAATGCTTGTAGGAGCCCAACAAAGGTAAGGAAAAGTAAGCTCAGAGCAACCAATGAACTACCTAAGGATGGGATGCTACTCCTGTGCTTTTGGATCATCATCAAGGAGCACATGCAAGCAGATAAATATCATCCTTTCAGTTACCAGCACAGCTGACTTCAAAGCAGAACCAAAGTCAGTAAGTGTTTACATCCATTTACTGTCTGAATGGCTTCTCTGTGACCCCCGATAACGCTTTGGTTACATGAGACCATCCAGAGCAGGAGAAAGCACCCCATCAACACAGCTGAAGTGAACACAAAATATGTTTTACATAGTTGCTGGACACCACAATATTAATGCACTGCTAGTCAGAGATACCTGAAAGCCCACTTTAGCTTTCAGTTAGGAAAAGCTTTCCAGCTTATGCATTTTTGGTGCTGGCCAAGGTGAAAAAAAATATCAATCAGTGCCTTAAAACCTACCAGCAAGGCAATTGAAGAGGAAATAAATGGGAAAACACTTTAGCTGCAATTCAGGCATTATTATGAAAGAAACAGCTTATTCAGCTAAAGGTCTTCTTGACTTCAGCCTTTCCAAAGGGCAGGGGTATCTCCTCTGTTAACAGCCTGAGAGGAATGTACTTCACTTCAAATGAAGATGCTGTTTTGCCTTCAATATTGCTTCAATATTTGCCTTCAATATAAGTAGCAACTTTACTGTGTTTTCTGTGAAAGGTAGTAGAAAAGTGAATTATGTGGTAATGCTAGCAATGACACTTTACATTTTAAACAAGCAGGCAGAAAAATAACGTCATTTGTTTATAACGTGCTCATTAAACTTGGGGGGTGTTTACATTTCTGAGAGAATACAACTTGGAGAAAGAAAAATGTTCTTAGCTTAAATGTTCATTGCAAGGTTAAAATTTCTCTAATGTTGTTTCTAATAGTAGCTTCATTAATTTACCTCTGCAGGATTTTAGTGCAAAACATCTTTTGCTGACAGTTGACTCACTGATAGGTGGATTATGTATTTGTAAAATGGCGCATGATGTGCAAAAAGCAGTTTTTTATTTGCATTTTTATATCCTACTTCTGTTCCTTTATTGTCATTGCTGGTAATGTTCAGCTTTTGTACATTCCCTTTACTGATACTTGGTAAGCATCTGGTGTTTCTTCAAAACAAATTTATCCTTAATACTTAATAACAGTATCCTGCATTTGACCTTCAGATACAACACATTCTGTCTTTAAAATGAGAAGAACACTGCTGCTTATATTACAGATTCACAGAATATTCATGGTTGGAAGGGACTTCTGAGATCATCAAGTCCAACCACAAAAAAAAAACAACCAAAAACAAAACAACCAACCAAACAAAAAAACCACACACTACCACAAACCAACATACACACACACACACACCACACCCACCCACAGACAGACAAAAACCAACAATCTCAGGCATTAGAGCATTCCCTGAAGTGCCACATCTACACATTTCTTAAGTACCTCCAGGGATGGTGACTCCACCACCTCCCTGGGCAGGCTGTTCCAGTGCCTG
>JAOXJM010000023.1:112027254-112042376 GCA_026413425.1 Tringa solitaria | reverse complement strand
CTAAACCTCCCCTGCCACAACTTTAGACCATTTCCTCTGGTCCTGTCATTATTCAGTTGACAGAACAGGCCAACACCCACCTCTCTACAAACTCCTTTCAGGTAGTTGTAGAGGGCAATGAAGTCCCCCCCTCAGGCTCCTCTTCTCCAAACTATACATGCCCAGAATATTGTCACCCTGCTCCTCTCATTTTTATTTGCCCATCACAATAGCTACGTACCCTGTGGTATACACATCCTTAAAATAGTTATAGTTATTTTTAATTTTCTCTTCTGCTGTCATTTCTTATGTAATTGCCTTACGAGACACCCTCACTCAGCTTCTCCCTTTGAACATAGTTTCTGTTTGACATGGAGGGCACTGAAATTAGCCCTACTCTGGGGAATTGCAGCAGTAGGACACAGACAGAACAAGCAAGATTGGAGGTGTGTGTAAACCCCGAGCAAAGACTCCCAAGCATGGCTGTACCACATCAGACCAAACTCCTCTTCAGCTTAGTCTCTATTCAAGGCTTGTAGCCTGAGCCTTATAAAAGGGGACAAGAAAACGAGTATAGAATAATCCACCTATTATAGCCCTGAAGCTTCTAGCAAGCAAGTTTAGTGACTTTCAGAGCTAAATGTTATCGCTAAACACATTTACTAACTATTTTATGGGCATTTTTTTTCCACCATTAATTCCTCTGATTACTTTTTTGAGCCTATATATACCTTCAGACTCCACAGTGTCTCAGTTATATGTCCCACACTTACCCACCTTGAAGCACTGATGAAACTTCACCCAGGTGGACCAAGAAGTTAAGAAAAGATGCTTTCGTTGCTGTACATATTTAAATGGGGAGGGCATTTCTATTAGTAAGAGGATGTTAGAACCTGCTATTTCTATGCTATCCTAAGTGTTTTTAAAAATCACCTAAAGAAAAGCTAGTAAATATCTCAGAAAAATGTTGAATTCTAGCAGGTAATGTTGAAATCTAGCAGGGTAGATGAAGAGCTCTTTTTTAATTTTTACTCTTACCTTCTCAGAACAGTAAGAATTCACTGTAAATTGTGTTTTAGTTAATACAAAAAGCAGCACTCAGTAAATGCCTATTTTGAGAAAACAGCCAAGACAATGTACAGATACAATTGGTCTTTGACTGCCAGTTTTGAATCCAGGTTTTCAGTTGGGTGGAAGTATTAACCACTGATATGGGAAGAGTATGGGTGAGTGGTTCAGAGCAACCAAGTTGCACTTTTTAAGCACCTATGCTGTTAGTCTGCTGCAGTTATGAGGAAAGACTTATTGGTGTTATGGTAGCTAACATCAACATATTTTATGCTGTAATGGAAAGGAGGAGCAGAGTGCGCTTTACCATTTACTGTGGTTCTCCTGGGGAGCAGTAACTAATTAAGATACAGCAACACAATGGCTTGCAGTTACGTGCCTGCATCTTAACCCAAAATATCAGCCTGGATGGGTCAAATTTGCTTCCCATCAGCAGGGAATCTCTCAGTGCAGGTATTTCTGCTGCAGAAGGATCAGTCTGCAGCATCTAGCATAATTCAGTTTATCCACGGAGATAACCAGGACATAGTCCAGCTCTGCTGATCCTGAGATCTATTGAATTAGATCAGTAGGAGGGGCTGACCTGAAAGCTTGTTGTGAAATTGTGTACATTAATCATGTAAAAGACCTAACTGCTTATATATGGAATTGATTTCATGTGTTTAGGTACCTTCCAAGCTTATTCAAGACTTGTCAGCAATGTCACCATCATAAATTCACAGAAATATATATTACCACACTTACAGCAATGATGTCATTTCTCAAAGTAGGAAGAACAATGACTTTAAATCAGGAGGGTACGTCTGGACTGTCAGAAAATACAGATGTATATGTGCATGGCTACATTTCCCCATGGGAGTAGCATGCCCAAGACATGGAAGGATTTCAGAAATCATTTCTATATTCATATTTTTAGGCACTAATGTTGCTGATATAATGGCCAGCATGACAGGCAAAAGTGAGCATTGTGTTTACTCTATTACAGAAAACAAATAAACTAATACAGCTTCAGGAATTTTACAGTTCTTAATGGTCAGAGTGAAATGTTTTGCAGCCTGAGTAACTACTGTTACTGGGAAGTGACAAAGGCACAATAGTGCAAGAATGTTGGCATTAAAGTCAGTGAGTGGGAGGGCTGTGCATCCCATGTTACAGCCACATCTTTCACACTGCAGTTAAGAGATGTCAGTTCAGGTGTGGTTGTAGCATGCTCTAGCTCAGGTACAAACCCTTGTACATCCATGTTCCACTGTTAGAACTGATTGCAGTGTTACCTGTAAGATCACAGGATCACAGACTGGTTGAGGTTGGAAGGTCATCTGGTCCAAAACTCCTGCTCGGGCAGGGCCATCTAGAGACAGTTGCCCAGGACCACGTTCAGATGGGTTCCAAATATCTCCAAGGATGGAGACTCCACCACTTCTCTGTGCAGCCTGTGCCGGAGCTTAGTCACCCTCACAGTAAAAAAGCATTTCCTGATGTTCACACAGTACCTGCCATGTTTCAGTGTGTACCCATTGCCTCTTGCCCTGTCACAGCACCACTGAAAAAGAGCCTGGCTCCGTCTTGTCTTCATCCTCCCTTCAGCTATTTCTATAGACTGATGAGATATCCCTGAGACTTCTCTTCTCCAGGCCAAAAGGTCTCAGCTTTCTTGACCTTTCCTCATAGGACAATTGTTCCAGTCCCTTCGTTATCTTCACAGCTCTTCATTGAACTCTCTCCAGTAGGTCCATGTCTTTCTTGTACCGAGGAGCCCAGAACTGAACACAGCACTCTAGATGTGGCCTCGCCACTGCTGAGTAGAGAAGGATCTCCTGCTACAATCTGCTCAATACCATTAGCTTTCTTTGCTGCAAGGACACCTTGCTGGCTCATGGTCAACTTGGTGTCCACCAGGACCCCTAGGCCCTTTTCTGCACAACTGCTTTCCAGGAATAAATATTGTAGTCATGTCTGAAGGCAAGAATAGTTCTTGAGGGCAAGAATTTAATACAGATCAAAAAAGACCTATTTTAATAATAAGACTATCACAGTAAGACTATCTTAAATCATTCCTGAGTGGTGATGTTGAACATTTTGAAAAGGAATTTAGACCTGAAATACAGGTGTAAAGCTTATCGGTATTTGTTGGACATTGGTGGAGATTATTCCACATCCGACTGCTAGAAGGAGAAAAATAGTTAGGCATCGCTCCGCAGCATTTGATGTTGCCCTCTGGCAGTGACTGGAAGCAAACCCAAGTAGTCCTCATGACTGATTTGGTGCAGCAGTTCTAAGTGTGGAACAGCTCCAAGACTAAGATCCTTCATGACATTTCATGCGTTACCCAAAAGTGAAAAATAACACATACAACTTTTCAAAGCCACTTAAAAGTGAAAGCTCTGCTCTGATTAACTACTCATCATTATCTGATGTACACATGGTACTCTAGTCCCTCTGGTAGGCTGAGATTTAGCCTGACATCTGAAAATGGTGATAGGTTCCACCCAGCACAATATAATCTCTGTTAACTGATTCATGTAAGTCATTATAGGGGAAATAAACAAAGGACGTCAGCACCCATCTCCTGTATGTTAAATTTCATATTGAATGGTTCCTTGATTATTGGATGTGCATTCATTTTACAAACTACTGTCGGGAGACAAATTCAAAACTCAAAATCTTTTTATTTCTTTGGTTCAAACACTTCCAGAATTTCTTACAGCGCTTTTGTCTCAGATAGTTTTTTATGGCCTTATTCAAATTTTGCCTTCCCCCTGCTGACCCATCAAAGTGGTTTCCTCACTAAAATTGTCATCCTGCACAAATGGTATAGTCATGCTTCGTAAGTCACACAGACTAGGAAGCAGCTGTTCGTTCATGGCTACAGGAAGAATTGGAGACAGGCATATAGGACTCCACAAAAAAAATCTTTGGGCACTTCCCAGAAGCACAGGTGCAATGGAAATCCATGAGCCCAGTAAATGATTACTGTACAAGCTCACTGAACCAGAGCTGTGCAAAACTACCCTCTTGCGTAAATACACAAGAAAAATGGGACAGTTGGCTTGGCAAGGTGTCGATGAAAAAATTAGATATGCAAGTAATATGCATGGCTGAGGTTACAGAATTGGCAAACATGGGTTGGGCCAGGAAGAGCATTTGTTCCCAAGTCCTTCAGAACTAAAACCAAGGGCAGAGTTCAAAAATAAATGCCATTACTTGATATGAACAGCTGACCCATCAGCCTCTCTACCCTAATTTGCCACACACGTTGTATGGCAGCTTCAGAGGAATATGTGTACTTGGGTACAGACCCACTATAAGACTTCTTAAGTCCGTAATACCCATAGTCCACTGTCAGCAGAAATATTTGAGCCATAGATCTTCCACGCTCTGTTATACCC
Organism: Tringa solitaria; assembly: GCA_026413425.1. NCBI lineage: Eukaryota > Metazoa > Chordata > Aves > Charadriiformes > Scolopacidae > Tringa > Tringa solitaria. The sequence goes on along the minus strand of JAOXJM010000023.1, from coordinate 112,037,940 downwards.
ATTCCAGTAAGTTATACAGTGCCAGCAATTGCTCTTTGAGTCACTCTGGGGCAGTGGAGTTATCTGGTCACATCCTCACTGTTGGACTGTCCTTCCACCCACTCTAGGGTGGCTGTATCCAAAATGCCCAGTGGAAATGGTCTCAGGTTCATGTTAACTTCCAACATACATATAACCAAAAATCCTTTGGAAGTGGCTAGTTAGACCACGCTAAAGACGTTCCAGGAGCCATGCTAACAGTTTGACAATATAGCAGGTTGAGTTTTGGTGCTCAGAAAATCATCAAGCACTGTTTGATTTCACTGCACAGAATGCTCGACCCTGAAAGGCAGAACGTGGCCATATCCCACACATCCTAACTAACTGGCTATAGGTGACTGAAAGTCTTCTTTGTTACTGCTTTTGTATTTATTTGTCTCATTGTAATTTTTTTTGTCTATCAGGAGCAGACCACAGACATTGTCACTCTGATGGAAACAAATTTCTGAATTTCAGTACTCCTTGTGTAAAAAAACCCACACCACTGTTAAAATTTTGTTCTAAATTGGTGCCCTACAAGTTTCAAGGAGTTCAATTAATTCTTCCACTGCTTTCATGATTTCATGAATTTTGGTTCCTCATTGCTCTTCTCTCTTTTTTTTTCAAAACCCCATGAAATTCTTCGTGAGATGCGGAGACCCAGGGAGACTCATACATAAAACAAAAAGAGAAAATTCCATGGTATTACAACATGGCATTATTTCATTCTTATTGTTGGTTCATATTTTCCAGATGCTCTTTCAGAGTCACCATCTAACAGTTTAAGATAGCTTCATTGTTTGCAGTGAAACACAGAAGAATTCCCTCGTCACTTTGTAGGAGAGGTTCAGCAGTAGAGGCATCCATGGTTTTGAAGTGTATACAAACCGAACATAAAAACTCACCCCGTTCCAGCTGCGAGAGCCACCTGTAATGAAAAAACCACAACCTAACAAGTCTGGTTTCTCTTTTTCTTGCAAAATTCCCTTAAGACATGTTTGAGAGGATGTCTATTTATCTCTTCTTCTCAGCACCTTTTGGTCTTGGACCACCTGATGTTCAACATAAATGAACAATATGCAGGTTAAAACTCTTTTAAAACCTACAGAAGAAAACGCAAAGCAAGTCCCACAGGTCCTGCAGCAGCAGCAGCAGTTTGGCTGTGTGCTAAATGAGACCCGCTCTAAACACAGAAGCAGGGCTGTGTAGAAGATAACTCAGCTTAAAAACCAAAGTTCCCAAAACAAACCAGCAAAACCCAAGTAAGTCTTTTGAGCATATTTGAAGAGGAACTTGTGTGCTGAACAGCAAACTTCCCCTCTCCAGCACTACCTGGTCCTGCAGAAAACACTGCTTTCCCTTCTACCTCTGTGCTTCTAGCATGGCTGCAGCTGATGATGGAGAGGCTGCAGGGTAGGTACCCTCAGTCCCCACAGCTTTGAACCCTCCACTTTGTACTGATGGCCAAAGTACACTGCCAGTCCCTTTCTGATTTATACCCCCAGGGCTTATGTTTGGGGAGCATGGAAAAAGTTTGTGTGAATGGAGGATTCTCTCATCATCCCAAGATGCTTCCCAGCCCTGCTCCTGGATACAGGGACTTGCAACACTAAAGATCCACGAATACATAAGTATTTTTAGAGCAGAAAGACAGGCTTTTCCTCTTCCTATATTCTTTTGGGCTACCAGAAAAAAATCCTGAATTTAAAAGCATGCTTTCTTTTTCTCTTTTAGCTTTTAGGAATGACTGCGATAGCTACTGTATGTCTTCTGCTTCTTATTATAGAATCATAGAATCCTAGAATCATCTGAGTCGGAAGGGACCTTTAAGAGTCCAACCATCAACTGCCAAAACCACTACTAAACCATGTCCCTCAGCACCACATCTACACGTCTTTTAAATACCTCCAGCGATAGCAATTCAACCACTTCCCTGGGCAGCCTGTTCCAATGTTTGATGACCCTTTCAGTGAATAAATTTTTCCTAATATCCATCCTAAACCTCCCCTGGTGCAACTTGAGGCTATTTCATCTTGTCCTATTGCTTGTTATCTGGGAGAAGAGACTGACCCCCAGCTCTCTACAGAGTGCAGCAAACAAGCCGCAGCCGTCTTATGGCTCTGCTGCCAAAGACTGATCATCTTGTATTTTTCCTAATGCCAGCACAGGCTTAGTCAGTCCTTACTAAATATGGATGCAGTTAAACCATAATCAGGTGTTCATATGGTGGTATTCAAAGGTATGGCGCAGTTCTTAGGAGGAAAGGGACTACATTGGTACAAAACCACATAAAACTGCAAACCTGTTCATGCTAGCAAGGACAGCTAACATGATACAGCATTCGGGCTCAGTCAAGTCCTCAGCTTCAAAGTGCTTGGAGGTCTGTGCCCAGTAAATCTATCATTTCTGACATATGAGTGACAGAAATGGAGTTTCTGCAGTTTAGCGACTTACTGCTTGTCAGCTTCATCAAGGTAAATGGCCACCTTCACAGAAAACATGGTACCTGACACCACCAGGAAGCTTTGGACGGTAACTGAAGTGGATGGATCCCATTCTTTTGGGACAAATAAAAGTCGTCTTTGTGGAAGAAAGGGCAGCATAACTTTGTGGGCTCACAAGAGTCTGAGCTATCACAAGACTCCTTCCAAGTGCAAAGTGATTATCATCGCAACATCCCAGTGTAAGCGTAATAGGTTTTAGCAGGTTTTATAGCAACCAAGGTCCAAGAGACCAATGAGTAAGCCTCTCTGACCCGCTGCTTGCTATCAAGCATCTCTCAGGCTCCCTATAAACCATTCTAAAGGACCTAGTTACACAAATATTACAACCTCAGAAAATAAAATATCCTTAAATCAAGAACTCATTGCAAAAATCTCTTCCTCTGCTAAGAGATGACAGTCATCACAGTTCTCAAAGCACATTGCTTAGGATAGTCTTGGGATATGCTCCACTGATGGCAACACACACATCCTACAGACATATACACACAGAACAGAGCCTATGGGTGGAAATATGGGCTCAGCTTTTTATACTCTTTAAACAGGCAAGCAGAGCAGGATGGCAATATCTGCTTTCCTATGCTGCAACAGCGCTCTGGTCTGGTAGTCATGGATAATATTTCCCAGGCTCAATCTCCAGTCTCACTTGGACCCTTTCAAGGATAATGACAAGCTCCCCAAGAGTGGCAATGTTTTCCTGAAGGAGATATTGGCCATATGAAAATAGACAAGAACATCCAAATTCATTTCATCCAGGTTTTCTTATTGCTCTCCATGGCTGTTAGAGTGCTATTATTTTAGCAATTGTGCTGGTACAGCACAGCATAGCTGCTGAGAGAGCTCCCAAAAGCAGCTTCTGCCATTGCAAAGGTGTCAGCATGTGCACTTTATACACTCATTTTTATTACTGTTAAATTAATTACCCCTGAAAGGTTGTCCATCAATACTGCTTAATAATTTATCCATCGATTTGATCACCAACAGAACTGACACCCAGCATCAGGCAGATTATTGTCATAAAAGTATTTAAAAAAACTACACTTGTTTACTGAGCTGCTATACTGAAAAATCAGGTTTTGCCTAGTTGCATAGGGATCCAAAAATAACACTTGTTAATATGCAATAAACCTTTTGGCAATATCCCCACTTAAATTTAATTTTTTCCACTATACTAGGCAGAAGAAAATATTTGGTTTTCCATTTGAAAATCGAAAAGAGTCACTTTAGTAACTAGCCATGTCTAACTAATGTTATGTTTTACTATGCTTGTAAATGGTTTGTCCCTTTCCCTCCTCTCTCTATGATGGGACTAGAAAACAAAAGCTCTTGGAGTCATTGGCAGATTTTAAGAGCTGCTCCTCCTCTTCTCTGACCTTCACAGATCCATTTTCTCTTCCTTTCCTACCAGCATGTAGCTGAATATATATATCCTAAAAGTCCAATGTTTGCCTCTTCTTAATGAGCAGTAACTCTGGATCAAAACAGACTGAGGAATTTCTCGCTATGAAATGAAGAGTTACAGAATTCAATAAGGAAGTAGAGGGAGAAAAATTTAGAGGGTTGAATGAAAATAGAACGTAGACCCAAGGAAGTCAGAGTACAGCAAGTGTCTCTTTAAAACTAAATTTAATACAATTCCCATGGGCTGTAAGAAGAGGAAAAAAAAAAAAGCAGAAATATTGTCTCAATGGGGACATTCATGTTTTTATTTAAATTAGGGTGGGTTTTTTTAAACTAATTAAATTTAGTTTAATTTAAAGAGCAAACAGTAAACACTCTGCAAAAACCAGCAGTGTACAGATGTTTGTGGTGGTAAACAGGATTTGAAGAACCCTGGTGTGTAAATCACATAAGTTTGATTGTCAGACTCTCTGGCAGAGACACGAGCCTGGCTGGAGACCATTGCACCCCACTAAGCAGAGGCTCCATGTTCTATCAGAGGTGAGGATTCCTATAGCCAAAGACAATTAGATGTTAGTGTGACCTGTAGTTTTTACATTTTCTCTTGGTCCAGTATATTTAAAAGACAGGAATTATTCCTTTTACTAGAAGACGTAGGACTAGTTTTCTTCATTATCTTCACTTCCTCTCTCTGCCTGGAAGTCTTCCCAGTGCTTTGCGCACTTGCACCCATGACAAATGCTCCTGACCACGTGAGAACCACAACTGTTTGCATTTGATTTTCTACATTCCCCATGCAGTGCAGAATCTGCCCTTCTCTGAGAGGCAGCATTTGTGGTCTTCCCTCCCAATCCTACGTGGGATATTTTGGCATGACATTTCCATTACTGCTTACTCAAACCACACATATATTCACTCTGCACATCACATGAGAGATGAGATACAGCCACAATAGATCAAATTATACTTCCAGAAATTAAGGAATTCCGAAGAGAGAGAAACCATATGCATCAAATTATTTAATTGACACTATTAAATAAGCAAAATGCTCTATTCCCAACCTCAAACTTTCCAGAGAACAAAAAACGAGGTCAGACCGTGACTGTCAGGAGCAAGGAGGTACCTTCTCTGTACCTGCATGACAGATTTACCAAGAAAGGAGAAAGCCATTAATAGGGGAAATGTCAGCTACTTCACAATCTTCTCACTGCTCTTCAACAGCTACTGGTCCTTGTTAGGGCTGTAAGGAAATGACTGGATCATTGCTTAAGCTCTAGGCTGAGGTTAAGTTGTTTAAGTTAAGTGGAATAGGACATGGGAAACTGCTGGACATGACATAGGAAATTGCTGGATGAGACAAGAGCAACGTGCAAAGCTGACAAAAGTCACAGCACCGCGAGGGATGGCTGGGTTGCTGTGTCATCCTTTACCATCCAAGGGAAAGGTATGTGAGATATGGCCAAACTTCACAGATAACTGACGGGGACTTTTTTCGTGAATAGAGTCTTGCAAGGTCACAGTGTGTAGGAAACTTGTCAGTGATACCAGACAGCGGTATATACAGTATAAGCAAGTAAAAGTATTGGGAATACCAGATGTGGGTATGGAAGCTGTAAACCGTGGACATTGGGGGAAAAAATGATAATTAAGGATAGTTTGTTGATTTGGCATAAGACTAGGTCAGATAAAAGGAGATACAAGGGCACTAAGAAACATCCAGAAAAAACAAAGTTGATCACATCTCACTGAATTTAAGTAATTTAAAAACCTTTAAAAACTTTTAAACTATTCTCCTCTTTAGAAGATTTATAAAATTTCTTCATTTCAGTGTCCCATGTTCAGCCCACATTTATAATTCTGTGCATCAGAAGATCCCAGCATCTGAAAGGTGCTTCAATCCTGGAAGAAGCATGTCTTCCTTAAATGTACTTTAGAGTATTCCACAGTTTTTCCTGACTGAAAAAGTCTAGTCCAAAAAGGACTTTGCAATTTTAAATCACCATGCTGCTACACGTCAAAGAGTCAGAAGAAAATACTCAAGTAATGAGGTACCTGTGAACGAATTTGAAACAAAAAAGCAAGACAGAAAGACGGTCTGATTTAAAACAAAGACTGCAGTGTGTTAGAAGATGACTATGTGCAATTACTTTGGGTGAAAGTCTGTAAGCTGTCTAAGGGGACTCTGCTGTCACTAAAAAAGCTATTTGAGCCATGTTTTCCTGCTTGCTGATAAACACACAGCCCATACGGCAGTCACTGCCTGGTGTTTCCTTCGGGACCAAGCTGTAACTTTGCAATCCTATACATTCAAGGCTTTGAATGCCGACACATCATAAAAATAAAAAGAAAATAAACTGAAAAATCCCTCAAACACATAGAAATAATTTAAAAGAGAAGGAGATTAAGCTGCTGGTGCTCAACTGCTCCTTGTAGAGCATTTTGTGAGTTTGTTTCCTTGCTAACATTCAAGATTCACTCCATTGTGTCCTTCAGACCAGCACTGACAGACAAACACACTGTCTGCTATCAAGGACAGGCTCCTTTAACTTTTTCTCTCCTCCAAAACCGTGTTCTGTCCCATTCTCTGCACATATTCCATGGTCTTCCACCCACAGACACCTTCTGGTCATCCCCACCTTGAAGATGACCAATGGCCATCATTTCCAGCTTTTTACTCCTTTTCTTTGCCTAACTCACTGAAAGATCATGACATTGGAGCAGTACCTGTGCAGTTCAATACCTGCGTCATGCTTTTCCTGGACTCTTTCAGTTCTTTTTGCATAGTTTGGATGTAGATCATATGTAAACTCCAGTTTCCTGCATAGCTGTGTTATGTGTATAACTACAGCAGAGCCTTGATCCTTTTATCAACAAGGTTGCATTACATACTAAATCATACTAAAATGCATCATTTTGCCTGCCACTCAGGACAGGTCATTGCCTGATCATTGACACTGCCCCCACGTCTGTACGTCCTGGGGGCTGTTTTGGTTCTGCGTGCAGCACAAACGGGTGCTGATGTTTTCCCAAGGTTTCTCAGTGCTACTACGGAACAATTTCACCAAGCTGATGTTATTTTCAAAGAAGCTTGGTGCACAACTCCCTCTGATCTTTCCTTTTTAAAATCCTCAATCTCGGTTTCTCAGAAAAATCCCCAGCTTTGCGTTTTCAATGTGACTGAAAAGCGATTACAAACCAAACACTGGATTTTCCTTTCAGACACGATGCAATAGAATTGCAATGATCTGCTGATATTTTTTGTCATGCTCAAAAAGGAAAAGAACATGTTTTTTCAGTTCCTTCTGCAGACTGTGATAAGATTCCTTCTGCCTCTCACATAGCTCTCTTAATTCTTATTTTCCAACTAGATCTAATTGCATCCTGTTCATTCAGTGCTGACCAGCAAGAATCTGCACTTCACATCCAGTTCCTTCGGATGTAAATTAAGTTAGATGGTGCAAGTTAGTGGTGCCTTTGAGTCCTAAACAGGGGGAATCCATGACAATAAAAAAGGCATTCCCTGTACAAGACCTGCAGACTCTTTGTAGGGCCACAGCTACAGAGTTTATTTACAGCACAGGCAAAGTCTACCACGGGAAAACAACAGTCTCTACATAGTCCTTATGAAATTTCAGGACATAATGATCTTTTGGAAAGTCCTAGCTTTTTGTACACAGTTTTTATAAAGTATACCCCATATACACGTTTACAAAAACAGAAGCAAAGTCTGTGTTTTTAATCAAAACAGAGAGGAAAGAGATCCCTTTCTTAGTGCTTCAGAAAATATAACAGGTCTCTTGTCATCCTCCACTGCCAGAGAATTTGCCCTACAGAATCATTCCAGAATGTCATCTTTTATTAAGAAGTAGTATTTACAGAAAAACAGCAAACATTATTTTTTATCTGGCTCTTCTCCAACTGTTTTTTTACCTAAAGTTTTCCTTCTGTGCAGCAGAATTTATATAACACAAGTGCCACAGCTGTCTTCTATTCAATACATGTCATATAATTAGAGTATTCCTACTCAAAAACTATCAGGTTGACAGCGGGGGCCAAAGCACCTGAGACACCAAGCATGACATTCTACAAGGCACCACAGATACCTCCAACCCAGGCTACAGATGATCCATCAGAACTGAGGTTCTGATGGTGGTAACTGAGACTACCACTCATCATCTGAGAACCTCTAAACGACAGCCTGGGTCCCCTAGCTCAAAGAGACTGCAGGGTGAAATGCATTCCCTCAAAACATTTTATATGCAACTCACTCCTAAGCTTCTTTTACATTACTTTCTTGAGGTATGTGGCAGGTGTCTCATAATGGCATATTTATTTATTGTGTATTCAGAGCTCACTGGAATGAGATGTGTGCTCAGCTGTGTGGCACAGTGTAAGGCCAGTCAGTAAATTTTTATTCTAAAAAATATGTCCTTTTAATGCTGCCTGAAACAATCACTGTCTTCGACAAGTATCCTCAGCATCCTCACCTACTGCATCAGCTGTTCTTGTTTGCAAGACCCAAACATTTGTATCAGTAATATTCTAGGTTATATGTGCAGATTATTGGTGACTATATAAGAAAATCACTATTCACAGCTCAAAATATCTCTTCCCTGAAGATGTAATTCCTCTTACACAGATAAAAATAATTAGGACCAATGCAGCACTGAATTTGTATGTAGATTTTGTGCTGATCTTTATATAAGAGATGGTTCCACACTTCGTGTCCCTCAGTCCTCCCCTGTCTGTGGCCTTTATAATCCTGTTAGCCCAATAGGGGATAGTGGAAAAGGCAGGCTTCATCTGTCAATAAAACTCTTTCTGAATTTTTTTAAGTATTCCCTCACAGATCTAGCTTACCTGAAGGACCCAAAAATATCCTAAAGGGCCACAGATTGTTTCTTTATTTGCTTGTCTGACTGCAGTTGCTTGGCTCAGACTGCACTTTACTAAGTGTTTAACAGGAGTTACTGTTCCTGGCCGTGTTAATTTTTTTAAAAGCAATTTTTAAAAATACAAAGACAGATCAATGCATTTTTAGTTCTTCATCCTCCAAAATGAGTTACTCATTTTTCAGTATGTATTATGCTTTCCCACATATAGGGACTAGTCCCTTGTGGTACCCACCCATTCAGCAGCAATGATGGGATCTGAGCCCTCCAATTAAGTGCTATTACATTCAAAATCTTGATGGGAGTCAAGACGTGGAGGTTACATTTCTATTAACCTGTTCTCTGGCCTGGAGGCCAAGTGGCAAAGTCTGCCCACATCCATATTGCTACATGCCTTTAGCCTCCCTAACAGGGAAACATATCCAAACTTCCTTTGGGGAATTCATGCAATTAGAAGAAAGCTAGGAATTGACAGGAAATGCGAAATACCTATGAAAAACTGTTCTACCCTGAGAGCAATTAAATACTTGAAGAGGAGCCCAGAGAGGCTGTGAGAACTTCATCCCTGGAGATGTTCAGATCTTGACTGGGCACAACCCCTGAGTACTTTGCTTTAACTGGACCTGTTTCAAGCATGGGGTTAGACCAGGTGATTTCCAGACCTTCCGTCCAACCTAATTTGTTCTAGGAATGGTCATTGGCCTTTGCTGACTCCCAGACAGTGTCTGGGAAATGTTTGAGAGACTGTATCCAGTCCAGGCAAAACCATGCCAAACACTTTGCTAAAAATTTAACAGTAGAGACAATCAAGTTCCAGAGCTCAGGGATGATTCCTGTCTCTGGTTAACTGACTAGAAGAGATACTGACAGAGATGTCGGTATTCCCAAAGTCATACAGAACATCTGGAGCAGAGTAGGAAGTCCAGTGCCCATTCTTTTAACTAAGATTTGCTCCATATCACCCGGTATACTCTTCCTTTGTCAAGATGTTTGTTAGGGCATCCAGCTTAGACTGAGGTGAAATCTTAGCATGGGCTTTAGTTATTGTGTTATGGTTCTTGTTGGAAGAGCATTTTCACATTCATCTGTTCCTTTTGGCTACTAACCTTGAGCCAACTACAGATCATCCTTTTGTGAGCAAGATTAAGAGACCTTAAAGGCTACATGCTTCAGGAGGTGTTGTTGACAAGTGGCACACATGCACTTTTCAGAATCTGGAACCTAGTGAATATCTTGCAGTCACAAAAGACAGATAACATCAGACGCCTTTCAATAAAAGCTACAGAACTAAATTTGGTACCTCACCATATGGTTTTAAATATGACCTTCCCAAGAATCTGCACCCAGATTTATGTTTGTCTTACTGGACACCAAGGTGAATGTCTACAGCTTTTTTTCAGGAAGATAAGTATTTTCTCTGCCTCCCTTCTAGCATGGCCAGATTCTGGTAAACTCCAGTTTGAAATTGTGGGGATTAACTAAATCAGCAGGACTAACCATAACAAGAGCAAAGTTCTGCCTAATGCTGCCAGCTACTGGATCGGCCTGTGTTAGCATCAGAAACACCCTGCAGACAAACTATGCTTTACATTTCATGACTGTTTTGGAAGTCATATTTGGGTGCAAAATTGTGGTCTTCATTTGGGAATTTACAATGTTTATTGTTTTGATATCTGTGGATGAGAAACGCTTTGCCATAATTTCACATAGCAAGGTGAAACAATCTACCTAAAGCCACCCAATTTGCCAGTGGCAGACCCAGGAGAGCTTGCTCTGCCATTTTTTCTCATTTCAATGAACTATTTCCCCATCTTACAAATAATCCCATTTTTTTCCGTGTCTAATCTTTCCTATGGAGTGAGTAATATTAGTTG
>JAOXJM010000023.1:112012240-112027243 GCA_026413425.1 Tringa solitaria | reverse complement strand
GAGTGAGTAATATTAGTTGATTTGGCATTCAGGCTTTGTCCCTTAACATCACTGACAGATGGCTGTATTACTGATCTCTCTATAAGTGGAAATGTAATGTTGCTATTCCCTCAGCCCATTGGAGCAAAGAATATTTATTACCTACCTTGCATTGGTTTCCTTTGCAGCTCATGCACTTTGCACCTTTCAAGAAGAGTCCCTGGATGCCATTGATAAAAGAGCAGCTACCTCTGGATGCTGGCTTGGAGGCATGCAGTAGATCAGCAGTACATGAAACAGCAAGGACAACTAGCTGGATAATTTTTCTGCACTAAAAATAAACAGTGAATAACTGTTTACATTTAAATAAGCATATTCAGCATGTTCACATATTATATTCTAATTACTTAATAGCTTGAACTTTGTTAAACGGTGCATTTTATAGCACACATTCAATCTTTCTTACATTGCTCTGATGATGCTGACAGCAGCAAGTAATTGATTTGGGCTGTGCTTCAGGTACTCAAGTAAATCTTGATCTCTCTCTCTTCCTCACACACTCATTCAATTAATTTCTTCCTAACTTTAATTGACATTCTTTTTTTTTTTCAAGGGTTCCAAAACTTTATTTCTCCAAAGATGCTTTGTCATTCCTCTTGGTTCCTAAACCCCTTCCCTTTTGCACACTCTGGTCTTCCTCTTCTGGCTGCAGATATATCTTGCCTAAATCTTCCTTTGTCTCAAGTCCCAAACATCCTTTCTCTTTCCATACATCTCAGTTATCTTGTTTTTTTAGGGGACAGAATTAGGTGTTCAGGCCGCAGTATAAAGCTTTGGTTGTTATTGCTGCTTGGCTAAGGGAGCCCTGTATAACCCACAGATTGGAAGTTTGCTGCTATTAAGTAGGATAACCACTACTAATAAGCTCCCATCCATACAAGAAGGGCAGAGAATCTATCTCTTATTGAGAAAAAAAGTAAGATTTTGTGAAAACATGCACTAAAAACACTGTCGCATTAACAAAAATTAAATTTATTCTTTTCCCTGCCTGGTTGCCTGCCTTGCCTCAGGCTTGGTGAAGTTAAGGCTCCATCCGGACCACGTGTGTTACATTTCTTGCTTCTCCCATTCTAGAACCTACATGTCTTGTACAGCTCCCAAATAATAGTACAAGAGTTCCTTGATTGTGGAAATCTCCTCTTTATAAAAAACATTGGCTAACAGTAAGGCATGAAAACACTGTAGTGAATTTATGCCTCAGGGAGGGAGCAAAGTTACCCAAGGGATCGCTTTAGTCCATTTGTTCCCCAGAGCCGAGTGTCAGAGACAGTTGCACAAAATAAGTTACTCTCCTTGACTTTTTGCATGCATGAAAACCCTAAAGCTCAAGGCATAATTTCTCCTGATAAGAACGCTTACTCTGACACTCCTTATGACTGCAGTAAGTATTTTAATATTAAGAACATCTACTCTTAACTCCTCTTCTGTCTTTAAAAAGGCAGTGATTCATGGTTTCAAGCTACACTTCCAAAAGCAGCACATTGCAGGATCTTATGAAAAGCATTTTTAACAATGGTTAGAAAATCATTTGCAGAATTATGTTGCTTGCTGTTGGAAAAGCTTCCAAATTATTCTCCCGCCCAAAAAAGGAAGTTGAAAATTAAAACAGAATAATTTTAAATAAGTTCTGATTCATAAAGTTTCTCTCATATTAAATCCTGCTCTTAATTGGGCTGCTGGCATAGCTGTGCAGTAAAAGAGCCCTCCAGATCAATGTGAACGGGGCTAAGTATGCGAGTGTGTGCTATAAAGTCACCGCTGGTAAAGACAGATTGCAGCTTTAGCTTTGCTGGAGTGTATCTACCAGGCCTTGTGTTTATGTAATTGGCTATTGTCATTCCACAAGATTTGACCGTGCTAATGCTGTAAAATGATCAGGAACCTCTCAAAGTGTGATCGGTGCAATATAACATACAGCACAGCATCAGCCAACAAGCAACTACAATGTTGATACGACATGGCCAGCTCTGAATAGAGTGTGTACTTTTGAGATGGGTTTCTGTTAGTTCTATAGCAAATTCCTCATCTATAGTAATCCATTTGTGGATGCTTTTGATAAGGCTGAAACAACTTAAATTCTCTCAAAACAGTGAGATTTCAGTAGTGCTTGGGTTACACATACATAACAAAGTGTAATCTAAATATTTTATCAGAAGTCATCATTAATACTATTTCTGTAACAATTAAAGATGATAATGTAAATATGCACTGAAAAATACTATGAGTATGCTCATTAAAATAACACCTTAAGCCTTGAACACAGATGGAGCTATATCTGCTGGGCTAGATGTTATAGAAACCATGAAAGCAAACAGGTCTTTTAAATGTAAAAGCCTTTTATTAGAAGCTGTTTATTTTAATAGGTATTTTTAAATTGTAAAACAGATTTCCAAAGGGCACAAATAACTGAGTTTATAGAGGCATAAGAGAGGTAAAGAAAAACAAGATTAATAGCTTTTGCACCTTTAAACAGGTCATGTTCCTTTTAGGCTTGTATCTTTAGCCTTATCTGAAAATATATATATATATATATATATATACATATATATATTTGAGCAAGGTTGACCCTCACACACATGCTTATGCCTGGTACAACTTCATTTAATTTCTCTTTCTTGGAGTGTAAAACACAATATGCTAGGTTTTCCAATTTAGTTTAGAACAGAAATAGAGTATAACAGTTCAGTTGGAAGGGACCTACAACAATCATCCAATCCAACTGTGTGACCACTCCAGGGCTGACCCAAAGTTAAAGTATGTTATTAAGGGCACTGCCCAAATGCCTCTTAAACACTGACAGGCTTGGGGCATTGAACTCCTCACTAGGAAGCCTGTTCCAGTGTTTGACCACCCTCTCGATAAAGAAATGATTCCTCCTGTCTAATCTCCTCAATGCAGCTTTGATCCATTCCCATGTCTCCTGTCACTGGACCTCAGGGAGAAGAGCTCAGCACCTCCCTCTCCACATCCCCTCCTCAGGAAGCTGGAGAGAGCAATGAGGTCAGCCCTCAGCCTCCTCTTCTCCAAACTAGGCAAACGCAGATCTGATCATGTCCTTATCTAGGCATGCAGCTGTCAAAGACAGGAGCACCAAAGAAGAGAGCAGCCATGGGACAGCCCCTGCCTCCCTGCCCAGGGCTCTCCCAAGCTCACATCAAGGCTCTCCAATGCATGTCCCACCCAGGAGAGGAGACACCCGTCCTGGCCTAACCATGTCAGCAACCCCACTGCAACAGGGGCCACCAACAGAGTTTTCCCCACTGGGACGTGGACACTAGGTGCCAGGAGGTAGTGTACAACTCAGCCCTTGGCTACTTGGGGAAAAAGGGTGGATGGCTTTTCTGTGGTTCTAGGGTCTCTAAGATTGTAACAGGGTATGGGTTGGTTCTATCTTATCTCTCCTGTAGCACTCTGACAGCTCTCTGACTAAGTGTTGGAGGAGGGAGAGGACAGGAATGCGCCATGGTCTGGTCACATCCTTATCCAGGTGTCCTGCCCTAATAGGAGAAGCAACAAAAGAGGAGCAGCCACCCTCCACTGCCATGGGCAGACCCTGCCCATCCTTCCCCTGCCTTCTTCTCTCAGCCCTTGTTCTCCAGCCTACTCTTCTGCCAGCCTGGTCTGATGCAGCCTTTTTTACACCCATCCTGCACCACTCATATCATCAAAAACTCTCCTGGGACAAGGCCACCACCAATGTTCCATCTGCTGTGACACAGCCATGACATCTGTTAGTGCTGCTTCACTCTGATATGGTTACTATCTTCCACCTTTCAGGCAAGAAGGAACAATTAAATAATAAAAATAAATAAATAAATGAGAAGTTTATTTGCAAATACCTCTGAAGATTCAATGACTCATTTCAGATGCTCTCCTCAAATCTTATGTTCCAAAAATCTATTCACTGCAGCAAAAGGACATTCCAGGAACAAAACCAGGGCTCATAGCATTTTCTTCTTGCTTTGGGAAATGTTCAGCCTGAAGATCATAATAATTTCAGAGAGAGAAAATATACATTTTAATAGACATTTCTAGATTTCTGAAGCTCTCTGTTTCATTTCCTGTGAATTCTGCGCCACGTCAGTCACAAAACTAAGCAGAGAATGGAAAAATGTATACAAAATTGCACAACAGTGAAGAGTATTTTGACCCTTGAATGGTCAGAATGAGTGGAGAGATTTAGAGTTTATTTCTTTTGAGAAAAATAAAAGGAGAAACAGTAGGGGAAAAGCAAAATATGCAGGAAACAGAATGGTGCAATAAACCAGCATCAGTGGGCCCACTTCCAGCTTCTTATTCTGAAACAGTAAGTTCCTTTTTAAATGCTTTCCCCATGTATACCCACCTATAGTTTTTACTTTTCCCCTTCTAGTGTCGTCATATGTAGAGAGCGATTCGGTTATTTGTTGGAAACATCACATTTACAACGCATATGGATAAGGTGTAGGTATACATACACTTTACAAAACACCACTGGTTTTGTCCAGCTGAGCAGGAATTTAGCAGTGTGGTGATGAAAATCTTCTTCACCAATTTCCAGAAACATCAGTCAAGTTGGGGCAGTTTTCATTTCATCTGTTACTGGAATTATGGGAAAAGCAGAAATCACTTCCCTAATGCCCAAAACTGGCTCTGTCACAGGGCTTGGACAACAAGAAGCCTCATAACTGAAGTTTGGTCTGGCAAATAACAAAGTTTCATTGAATCTGCACAGTGATGCCAGCTTCTGTCTCCAGCTTTGCTTCCCTGCCTCTTCCAATCTGTCTAGTAAGTGAAGGAACCTCATTAACAATTAATCAGCTTCTCTTGGACTCCGATGCCTGTGTGTGTTTTGGAAGGCTTCTAATTATGGATGGCTTCATTTAAGAATGCATTAAATGCTCTACAGATTTGAAAGGAATTCATCACAGTGTAATTAGGTTGATAGCTCTTTGGTCATCAAGTGGCCTACCATTTCCCTCCTGATGGTGGTTTAGATAATGATACTGAAAAATGTAATAGTTGTCTCTAATGACTGACCCTAGACTAGAACAAATTGCTTGCAAGTCACAATTTTTCACTCATCACTAACGATTTCTGTCTTCTCCGTCATCACAGACAGCTGTCAGTCACACTGATTTTTGACTCATAAGCAACATGGGGGTTCCTCCAGAGGGACACTGCAATGGGACAGTGTCTGGATTAGGAAGCCCTGCTCAGGAAAGGGACACAGAGTTAGCAGCTGATCTTTACTGGTCACAAGGTATAGTTCAACACCCATCCATTACCATCTTGTCATCAAGCTGCCAGTTAGATTCTTGTTTATTCCTAGGCACAGCAGGAATAACATTAATAATACTATAGAGCTCAAGACAAAAAAAAAAAACAACTGTAGAAACATCATTTATGGCATTTCCAGAGCAGAGACAGCCTCGTGGTCCTTTTGGAAAGCTGGGTGAATAACATTTCATTTCAGTGGTCAATCCACAAAAGTAAGTGAGAGGAGAAAGAAAGGGAAATCCGATTCAGTGGAAAGAAAATTACTCTTTTCAATCAAACAAACCAACAACAAAACTCCTCAGAATAATCCATTTTGCATCAGACAAAAACAGGTTTCATTTCATTTTAAATTATTAATGTCCTTTGATTTTTTTCAACCTAGACAATTTTGATATGAGCTGCTGTTTCAAAAAAAATAATCCATTTTTTGATTGAAGTCAGAACCGGATTTTTAACATTTGAGCCATTGCTCCCATTTATTGGTTAAGCTACCTGATAGTTTCACAAAAATATTAATTTCCCCTACAACCCATTTGCAAGCAAACTCAATAAACGTACACGGAACTTGCCTGCTTGTCTTCCCCAGAGAAAAATATCAAGTCAAGATTCTCTGGCCCGCTGCTAAAAACAGCCTGTTTCCATAGCTGTCACTTCCCCTGCAGTGAGGGAGTCTGAAACATCCCTAATGCCTCACCACGTCTATTAAGCTTCCCCTCGCTGGCTGGCACGCTGCTTGCAGCGCCCAATGCAGGCAGGAGTCTGGACCAGCCTTGTCTGCTGCAGTCCTGACTTACTTTCTTGGCCCAGCTTCAACCAGTTGGGGAATTCCCTGGAGGATAGATGTCTGGGCATCACAACGCTTCTGCAATGCTTAAAGGTTAAAGGAGCATGGAGGTACCCGTGGAAGAGGTCTTCCTGCAACCACCTTCATGGAAGTCATGAAAACCTTTTGAGATGCCAGCACCAAGGGCACCAGAGAACAGCTCCATGTGGCAAGCTGCAAGCATCCTCCTGCCCGAAGACTTGCATTAGAGTCTGTTCAACCTTTTTCTACCCATTTGTGTCTGTAGTTTTGACCACAGAGCAAAAAAAAATATATCTTTTGATATTCAAACTAGGCAGAAATAAGTAATGTACCTAGCAGAGACTGCTTCAGGGCTACTAGAAGAGTCCTGAAGGTGACACGAGATGGTGTAGAGCAGCAAAGCCAAAACAGGTCTGTGACCCACTGGTACTGTTTGAACATCCTGCATATGGCAAGGATACAGGGCTGGACTGAAAGAGAGCTCCCAGCCCCAGCAACTGTTTCCTTCTCACAACCAGTCAACGTCCAAGACCGTGAAACCTTTTGAGAATGAAAAAAATCCCTTTCTATCATCAACAATGAAGCTGTGTCCAGACTAGAATTGGGCAACAAGTCTTAGTTAAGCCATTTCTCATCCAGATATGGAAATGAGGGCTGGCGAGTTTGTCTTGATTTTATTATGTTGCATTTCTGACAGAAAAAAAAAATTAACTACTTCATACCCACACTTTCTTAGTGAAATGTTTGACGTGTTAAAATCAAAATAAAATAGCTGTAGTTCAAATGTTAAATTTTAACACCTAAATATGCCTAAAAGTTCAGTTACTTTGACTTGAATGTAATGCTTTTCCTAGTTCAAAACACATTGTTTTGAAAATTCTGGTTTGGGTTTTGATTCTTTTTTTTTTTTTCTTAAGAGAGAATTCTTTTGCTTGAATTGAATTTTTCATGTTCCTTTTTTGTACTACTGACACATTGAAAAGGTTTGCTATGTTGATACCCAGACCAGACTTTTCTCTGAAGCAAAGAATTCCATTCTTATATGATCTTTTAGGAAAAAAAAAACCTAGACCACACAATTATGAGGGCAAACATCGCAGAAGGTTTTTTGCACTTTTTCTGTAGTGGCCACTGGTTTACAAAGTTCTAAAGATTTGATGCTTAAACTTGCAGCCACTGGTAGCACTGTATAATCTTGCATCTCCATTTACTGCAAAGTCCAGGAAAATGGTGTTCCAAGTGTGTTCCATAGGGTACCCAAAGGCAATGGCTTTTTCTAGCCACAGTTGTTCATATCCTTGGGCCCCACTGTAGCAGCTCAGTGTGGTTCACATTCAATTTTATTCTTATATAGGTATCATGGCTTTTGTCCTTTGTAAGTTGTACAATGGATACAAGCCCTTCACAGTGACCTTCAGGAAACCCAGTCTCTTGTTGATTGTCCTGCTGGGCTAAATTCTGGGGAAACACAATCACAGCTGGCCTTGAGGTTGCAGAATAAAAAGAGAAAAAAAGAAAGAGGGAAGAACATCTCAAAAAAAACTACACCAGGCAATAGAGCAAGTTGGACTTGCTCAGTGAGAGCTTAGATTTCTTCACTTCTACATCAGGAATTATAAGTTCAGAACACGTTTCACAGTAAGGGATTGTGGTTTATGCTCCATGAGAAAAGGTACAGAAAATATAGACGCACTATAAAAAACCCACAAATTAGTTCATATCCAAAGGTCAGTCGGGGATGAATGAAGCCATTTGACTGAAAACAAGAACCAGGCTAAAACACACATCACATCCAATCTATGCAAAAACCAAACTTGAAACAGTTGAAAGTTATTTGGTAAGCAATGTTCCTTCTGTCTTTTGCCTCAGCACCATCTATCTCTGATGATCAAAGGCACGAAAAAAAAATCCTTGACAGGCACATGGAGCATTTGTTGATTCCATGGGAAATGGAAGAGACCTTTGGTCATCCAGGACATCAATAATCCACTATGTGAGCAGCCAAAAAGCAAAATGTTACTGATTCCTGTAGCTTAAGCAAAGAGAAAATTGCTCTGGTTTTAGCATTTTGATAGACTTTACTTTCCTATTCAATTACTGATTGCAAAGAGGGGAAGGGAAAAACATGCAGGAACAGTCATGCAGAGTCTGAGATACCCTTCAAAGCAGGGTCCAGAATACACCAGCAACTTCAGCAATTGCAAATGTTGGCCCAGCATTTGCTGGAGCAATGGGAGGAGGGTATTGTCACTAAATCCCCTCAGTAAGTCTGTAGCTCACGGAAAGAAGGAAATGAGGAAGATGTTGAGATAAGAGAAGGACAGCAACTCTGTAGGCCTGCAACAGGGAAAAGAGGATGCAAGAGAAGAGTTGGGGAAGTTGTGAAAGCAGTCAGGAAGTTTTTGCGATGAAGAGTTTAAATCATTTCTGAATTCATTGTATGCTTTAATGAAAATATTGCCAAAATAGAATACATTGCTAACCTATATTTCATCTTCCTTATTTTTGTTGTTGATATCAAGGCAATGATCTCTGATTGGCACCATATGTATCCATGTATTCAGAGTTCAAGGGGGTCAGGATTTTTTTCCCCTCTAGTTTGGCAATATTCCACTGAACTGACAGGATTTTAATTATTATTTTTTTCTAGAGAGACGTTTAAGTGAATTGATTTTGAATCTTTGACATTGTAATCGATACATGTAAGAGAAAATACTAACTCACAACTGCCAGTTTCTGCTGTGGTAGTGGTTTTCTTCCTTAGTACCAGATAAGTTCAGTCACTATCTAAATGAAACATGCTGGGTAAACACATTTTCCCTAAAAGCAAAGCTCTACCAAAACAAATAAGGATAAAAAGATCAAGGATGCCAAGTCCATCCAGTTCTGCAGTGTCCCAGATAACGAAGTCCTCCCACCTCCTCTGCACTTTGGGCTCTGCCCTGAGCATCTGCCATGTCCATCAGACTAAAACAGGAGTGGTCCAGGCTCATGTGAAGGAGAGGCTAAACTTCCTCCTTCTCATTGTAAATGAAACTGGGAAAGAAGTGTCTGCCTATCCTTTCAAAGCAGCTTTATTCATCCTCTTCCTTGAAGTGCATCATTCCTCTGAAGCATTGCTTCCCAGCACTGACATTGACACGTATCTCTCTGCAGTGACAAATGGAAATGTGAGATTGGGGTGTTTTCATGGAGATTGGCCAGAATTAACACAGTTTTTATAGTGCCAAGGCTCATACAAAGCTCAAGTGTCATTATGCATCACTAATTAGTAAAGTAATAGATATAACTCCCTCAGTATGAAGAGCTGTTGTTGTTTTCCCTTGCTTTTCAATTGCTGCCCCATGAGCATCACATTTAAACAGGGACAAAGTGTGTGAAATACAAGGTTATTGTTTTGTATATTTAATATTACAATCCCTGTGATAAAAGAAGTGTCAGGCTCTGTTCTCAAAACACAAAGGGAACATGGGAAAGAAGACTAGCACAGATTATTTAAGGTTTGCTCTTTTAGCTGCTGCTACATTTGACACATTTTGTTTAAAAGTATTAAAAGTCATTACTACCAAAAAGTGGACTTCCTGTAAATAAACTAATGACTTCTTTTCACTGCAGTCCACAGAGTTTCTTTGTATTCCATGATCATTTTGTCTCTGTCTTTGCAAATTATGATTTTGATTCTAACACATTAGATTTTTAAATATTTCCCCAGTTCTCCTCAGCTGAGTATTTGCAGGCACATTCATTTCTACATGCAATCACCCTCACACATTTGCACCAGATAGATAATGAACACTTGAGTGTTCTTCATTATAGAGACAGAAGTCAAGAGTCACAAACTAAGCAGCTGTTTCAATGAGATTGCTCTACTGAAAGTCCTGAACCTCTCCACTATTCTCTAAGAGACAAACTAGGGAACAGCATTTGAGCTTCATGTTTTAACACTGGAGAGGTCTTCTAAATAGCTGGGAGTAAGCAGTTATGGAAAGGGCCAGAAACCTGTCATTATTTCAATGAATCGTGCAGGTACAAGGTACAATTTCATTAAAAATAGCTCAGAGTGCATGCTCCAAACCTTCATTTGCCAATGGGAAGGGGTATTTTGCATTTGAGAAAGCAACAAGTGCACATAAGAATGTTATTAGAATCCTAAATGCCAATCTCACACCGGAAAATTAAGCTGTGCTAATGAACACACTTGGGCGCTAAAACCCAGTTGTCTCTATACTGTTAAATTGTTAGAGTGGTCCCTGGCCAAACGCAGTTGTCCCAGACAGCTCCTGGATATGGTTCAGAAGTTAACGTAAGCCAGAAACTACTCCTAATCGGCACTTTGGATGCAGTCACTCTACTTTGAAGGTTAAGATAGTTTAATAGCATAGATGCAGGTCATCCTGTGCCAGTTGGCTTCAAGTACCCAGTTCTATTCTCTCACCATTTAATTAGCTAGTGAAGATATAGCCAAGTCCACCAAAGTGATCTCTTTTACTTTTTTGTCTTTGGTTATTAGAAAAATACTAAATACGAATACTTCAAACCTTGCTAGGTACATAAATCACTTTACAGGGGTTTAGGAGGAATCTGAGTCATGGGAGATATAAAGAAAATAATCCAGAATCACACAAGCAGCCTGCAGCAGAGAGAGTTGGCTTTAGACCTCTCATAGTCCAAGTCATGTAAATGTACGCTATTGGACCTTACCCAGCCCAGTTTTCCCTTTCACTAGACTAGCCTTTCTCTGATTGCCTGGCTACATGCTTCTTGCTTATTTTACAATATTTTAGACTTTATATTGGCTTTGTGTTATTTGTTTAGGAAATTTGAGTGGGAAAACAACCTTTTTCATATCTGTTTGTTCAGAGTATTTTATATGTATGCAGTGAAGCAAGTCAGATAGGCAGTGAGGCTCTTTTCCCAATTTTCCGCTCTTTACCTCCTTGAATACACGAGAGGAAATACCAAGCTTGTGTATATTAGTCCATCCCTAATAGTTAACCTTAATGTGTGGAAGGGGCACTCAGGGATTTTAATTGTCTTATGGTTTTTTTTGTTCATTATGGTAAAGTAATTCAAAGCACTTCATACCCAGCAGTAGCCAGAACGTGAGAAGGAAAAAGTACAGGTCAAGCTGTACGAATCAAGAGAAATATGCACAACCTGAGGTATTTTCTTCCACCCACACACCTTGCTCAACAATCAAGACATATTCAATGCCTCTTTAAAATGAAATAATTTAAAAACCTACTGTTTTGCCAACTCTTTTTCACTCCCATTGCTCTAAAACGTGCTATTTTTTCTGCATAACTATTGATATGAGCATAATTTATTAATTCCAATTCAGCTGCCCACCAGTTACCACCAGGATCATCTGCTGATGAAGCATACATGCCTTTGCTCGTTTCCAGACACACAAATGCATGATGTTCTGCTCCATTCCCCAAGGGCAAAAGCAGTGCAGCATCTTCCATCAGAACTGCCACTCTCTCACCTCTTGTTGCTGGTAATTTGGCTGGAAGAGCTGTGGCTGTTGAGATTTAAAGACTTGAGGAAATCCAGCCATTCTGTTGTTAGTGGAGTTAATGAGGCAAACAAGCCCATGTGCTAACATGGACTAAATCCTGTAGTCCATCCCCAGTTGAAGTCAGTGGGAAAGAAGCCAAAGGAGCCTGAGAAAGTTTGACTATTTCTGACTGTGCAACTAGTAGTCAATTTGTCCATCTGAATGTCCAGTTTTATCGTTTTTAGAATAAAAAATTACCATTTTACCCTGTGGGAAACATTTTTCATTTCATAGTTTCAAAATGTTCTATTATACAATAATAAAAATAGTGACCTATTTTGACTAAACTGAAACTACTCTTTTTATACTCCAGGCCTTCACTGAAATATTCAAGCAGAGGACACATTTCAGAAAACATCTAAAAGCCCCGTGATTTCCCTTTGTTCCATTCATCCCATGAAGGCATCTTATATAGAGAGAAATGGTGACATCACCATCTATAAGCCAGTGGAATTGGCACACATTCCCTGAGGAAATAATTAGGAGCAGTTTGATGAAATAAAGCAAAGGAAATGCCAGTGATCATCAGTAAATCTTTATATCTCCATGCAGAGGTCCATGGGAGATGGGAGCAGTTCTCGGTTTCAATAACAAAGGTTCATCTCATCCCCTTAAACATATACATGATGCTGTGAGAACTGCTGAAAGTGGAGAAGCCCAGTTCTCTCAGCTACCCCATGTAAAGCACCATCCAGCCGGTCTGAACCACAAACAACTGGTGTGCAGAAGGCCATGGCACGCAGCATATAAGGGGTCAAACATCAATTTTCCCTTTACACACCCTTCTCACAGCACACCGTGGGATGTTCTCCCTGGAAATGTTTTTTTTCGGGACTGTCTTAAACTTTGTTTTGGGACAGGATATGGAAGTTTCCTGAGAAATGAAAATTCCGGGTGTTTTTTTACCATTTGCAGTGATGATAAGTTCCAAGAAACCTGGCAGCTTGAGACTTGCTCATCCCCAATGTGTATTTTACCACTACAGCACAAACCACTGTGCACAATGTAACACAGACGAGTTGTGCCACACTGTGGCACAAAGCCACTTTCCTCCCAAATAAAACCTACAGACATAGTCACCACCTCAACACTTTGAGTGACAACCGGGTACCACCAAAGTCAAACCCAAGTTTCTCCCATTCAGCCGAATTAAGCTGAGATTTTATTCCCAGCTGACAACGGGAAACACATTACCTTCCTCGCCCTTGGCAATCTGTAGCATTACCACCTTCCAAAGACTCAGTCAAGATCCATTTAGCTTACTTTTCTGAAACAGACCTTTTTACTTCTGGACTTTCCTTCCTGGCATTTGTAAGCAGCTGCTGCAGGGAGCTCCCTAATGCTCTTCCCAATGCGGAACGTGCTAGAACAGAAGCCTTTGGCCTCGGCATAAGCACAGGAGATTGGTAGTCTTCTCCCACGCCTGCCAATGCATTTTGCAAACCCCCCAGCCATCTGGGCAGAGAAAGCACTTCCTTGGAAAGGAATGCATCCCCCACTGTGAGCAAGTTTTAAAAAGGGGTTTCATATTGAATGCTAAATAATAAAAATATGCATCAGCACTTTCTCCACCTGAAAAGAAGACTGGATGCTGCAGCAAAGCTTGCTCCCTGCATTTGGCAGGTTGCTTCTCTAACTCTGTCCAGCACAAACACAGCAAATCCTTGTTCATCCCACCTCAGTGCCTCCATGCCTTGCACAAAGGTTCTGTTCCTATAAAGCCACTTACAGTCTCTGAGGGGTGGAATTAGAGTCATGGTCCATCCCTACAGCTGGGGCAAAGCTAAGCAACCTGCTGATAAGGTATGCTCCTTCCCCATCTATTCGACAGCATCATGAGATACTTCTTCTTGTGGCAACTGCAAGAATAGTCAAGGCAAAATAATAACAAGAATTATTTAGATTTTGAGTTAACAGAGTCTTCCACTGAGGATGCCGTAGCTTCTTAAGATCATGGCTTGAGCTAAGCTCCCCCTGCTTGTGGCAACTCTACATCACATTTCCAGTGGAATAGTGGTAAGTCATATTTGATCAGGGATTCATGTCTAAGACATTTTGAAATCCTTCAAGAGAACTGTATAGATGAGACTTATCAAGGAATGGATCTAGTTATGAATTTTTTAACTTTTTTTTTTAGTAAGAAAATACAGATTTATTTAGAAAAGTTTACTGGTGAAAGTATCCCCAAAGAACAGTTTAGGGTTTTTTTTTTTATCAGCAGTGGATTTTTTTCTGGCAGTTATAGAAGATGCAAGAACAGTCTGATGCTCAAGGCATTCAACTTCAATATGACAGATAGGGCTACAGAAACCTGGTGCAAACCAGAGCTGAAAACTGAGGCCACTTCCGTCCCATCCCAACACAGCCCACATCCAGAAACTCAGAATTCACCCTCAGATACATGAATATCTCCCCAAAGATGTTGACATTTCTCAGAGTAGATTGGGAAGTTTTCTAACACCTTCCCTAACACTGCCACTTTTTCCTGCTTGTCTTTTATTAAGAGAACTTCTTAAACTATCTATCAACAGGAATCCTTTCCCACAACTGTTGGGCATCTAAATGGTATTTTCATGCCCTCTTACACTACATGCGTACAGAGCAGGCACAAACCAAGTGCTTCACTTAAGTGAGATCCACTAATCCCTCGCCTAAGCTTGAATGTATCTTCATATACTGAACCATGTCCCAGCTCCTGCATTCTCCCTGCAGATGAGGCAGAGGGACAACCCCAAGAGAAGAAACATGACTCCAAATTAGAAATCCAAAGCTGATGTACATCTCCCACCCAAGACCAGCCCATGGGGCTGCACGACAGACCCTTCTTTTCCCCTCCTCTCCAGATTTCCTTCACCTTGAGCAGTTCACATATGACCTTTTCCACTTAAATAGTGGTTAATACAGAATTGTTTTCATTAATAGAAAAGGCCTCCTTGAGTGACTAATTCCTCTGTTAGACAGAACAAGGTAGGTGTAATAATGACTACAATTGGGTACTATACGACTACAGGGTGAAAAAATATATTAAAGAAATAAATTATTGGATATACAAACGTTATTTGGGATAAGTCTTAGAAGGTGCTTTTAGAAGCAATAATAACAATTATAATTAATGAATGCACTGCCAAGTATTGACCGAAAGATACTTACAAGTTCACCTTTCATTTCCCCAATGCCTGACTACTCAATTTGTTTTCTTATTAAAATCCAAGGGCTTTGTGAAAATGCCTTTGAAAACAATCAGCAGGATACAACTACTCCTTGAAAAAAAATAAAAGAGCAAGAAGACAGAAATGACCAATATAAAGAATAAAACAGGTCTATAAATACAGATCCTGAA
>JAOXJM010000023.1:111987687-112012140 GCA_026413425.1 Tringa solitaria | reverse complement strand
AAAGGTTTTTATGGTACTTTAAAATCAAAGCCAAGTTTAAAAAAAAAAAAAAAAGTATTGTCATATTTGTCTGTCAGATAAATAACATATTGGATGACTATTGTACAGCCAGTGAAATGACTCTGGGATCTGCAAGAGGTCTGAGTTGGGAAACCCTAAAATTACCAGAATAAAGCTATTCGGAGAATAAGTAGAATGATGGTCAATCAAGACAAGAGGAGGAAGAATGTGATAGTTAATTGTAATCAGTGACTAACAAAGGATAAGACTATGTTGTCCAAAGGATAAACCCAAATAGCATTGAAATACAGAGAAAAAAAGAGATAGATTTGTAAATCAGATTAACAGAATTAATTTAAATCATAATTTTCCTGGCATCATTTTCTTTTTGGTGTGTCCATTGATAGCATATTATGGTCCCATATGCAAGTATACATAAATCACTCAGATTTTGCACAAAAGGAGGCTGGACTGGGTCCATCTTTCCCACTCCTTCCACAAATATTCCCAGAAGGGACATTCAGTGCCCTTCATCAGTGCTCACATTGCACTACATGCTTGGTTGAGCCATCAGTAACAAGGAGTAAAACCTTGAGCTTGAGTTTAACACAAAAAATTACAATTGCTTGAGCCAAAAACATGCTCAGCAGTGAAGACTGTAGGGATCCAGGTGGTAAAGGGAGACAGAAGCGTACCTTCAGTACAGATTCAGGAGAGACAGCTTTGAGAAATGACACACAAGGCAGTCTTGCTTCCGTGCAGAGCAAGCCCAGAGAATATTTGTAAATTACAGAAATGTGGTGATGGATGCAATTAAATATACTAGGAAGGCTGTCTTACCTGCTGGCAGGTCAATACACAGTATTATTTGCATGGTTTGTCCCTGCAGGTGAGGTCTATTCAGCGATGGGAAATTTTGCAGTATTTAAAGTGGTTTTCCTTCCTTTGTAGCAGAGAACATGCATCATACAGGCATTTGCAACTCATAAATCCTCTGCAGTAACAGAATCTGTACCTACATTGTCAGCAATGCCCTTTCTGTGGGACCCTGAAGCTTGCAGAGCTCTCACGTGGAATTGCATTCTTTTGCTCTTAAACAGAGTAGACAAAAAAACAGCATTGATGCAACATCTAGTCTTTTTGCTTTTGGTTTGCTAGCAATCTCCTGAAAGTCTGCAACTTACGTTCTGTGGCGTGGAACAGAGCCTTTGAACTATCTGTCCATGACACGGTTTGCTTGCAATTACGAAACAAACAGATTTGAATCTGCCTCTGCCCTTTCCATTCCTACATGCTCTAATGCCATGAGCAGTTACTTTATTAAATTATATACTAGGTTGTCAAACAATGGTTGTTTCACATTTTTACCTCTGTGTCAGGTATGCTGGAGAAAAAGGTTTCCCTTGCTAATTAGGATATAAATAGCTGAGCTTGACACCATGTGCAGCTGCCAGAGGGACTGGAGCAGAGGATGTCTAAGCATGTGACTGCAAGAGAAAGGAAAGAAAATACACAGCCCCCTTAAAAAAAAGAAAAATTCTCTGCAGGGAGGTGTTGCTCTTTCTCTGGACTGCTGGAAATTGGCAACAGTAGTAGGAGTACATTATGGGTCTTATCTATGATGGCTGGCAAGACAGGAGGTGATTCACGAAATGTACAATTCCTAGGTCCAGGCTTTGCTTTATATTGCTGCCACCAACAAGGGAGTTAAGGGGAACTGTGTGTGAGCAAAGATGATAAAAGTTCTTGGGAAACACTGGGTTTCACCAAACTCCTTCCTGGTACAGTGGAACAGACAGCCCAAGTTTGCTCTGAAGTTGAATGTTGTACCAAAAACCCAGTATCCCCCCAAAGTACGGGTCTTTCCTCCAGAAGAGTCATTGCTGCTAACACATACCTATCTTAAAATACAACCCTCCCTGTTCTAGTTTGGCTGCAATAGTCTCTGATCTAGGTTTTGAGAGGCTATTAGGCTCACCCTTCCCTCGAATTGGTCTGTTCACCTCCATTAGGTGTAGGCAAGTGTTCAGTTTTTTCCTCCTGAGACAGATTTGAAGTAGGGCTTTCATATCCCAGCTGGATTCAGTACCTCTGTAATATCATGTAATGACTTACAGATGAAATAGAGGGTGGACTTCCTAACTTCTTCGACCTAACTCAAAAAAGTGTTCCTCTTGCCCCACTGAAGGACATAACCAATTTCTCCTTGTTCAATCTTCCAGCAAGTACCAAATAAACATGGTAGTGACTGGAAAGTCCATGAAGACTCGGCTCTGTCTTTTTTTTTCTATTATATGTATTTTCTTTGTCCTTTAACACCTAACTTCAAAGTGAATGATGATAGATGATTTTTCAATTTGAATCATGATCACTGTTAGATGTTAAAGGACAAAAGAAATAAATCATTCTGAAGGTGTTGGTAATGGTGTTTTCATCATTTAAAGCTCTTTCCAAGTTGTTGGCAAATAAAAGTCTTCCTTGATGATGGTAATTTCATGGTCTTTATCACTCCTTGAGGAGGAAGTGCACTTGATGGCTTTGATTTTTTGTTATCAGTAGCCTAGTGATTTTTCAGAGGAAAAAGGTCAAAAACTTTGCACAACATTAAAAAGAAAGTTATGAATAAGAAATTAACTGTGCAGGTGCAGGGAAGAGGAATTTTATGCTCTTTAGAATTTCTGTAGGAGGAAAAACATCCCTCATTAAACTAGGTTTTCCTTGGAAACTCAAGGAAAGCAAATCAAATTCAGTTCCAGTGTTGGAAGGTATTGGATGCAGTAGAGTTTTGCAATACCAGGGCATCTTCTTTGGGGCTCTGTCTCAAAGTTCATGAAGCATTGATATTATGTCCTTCAGGCACAGTAAGGACATTTGAATGCTGAAAACTGTGTATCACATTTTTCTATTCAGAAACATTGTCAGAAGTGTCTTTGCATCATATTCCACGTCAAGCAATGCAAAGCATTTCATCTGAGTTTTTGTTACAGAAGCTAAAAATAAAAACATTTTGCACTTCAACACAGGCTTTCCTTGGCCTTCTGAAGTAGCTTTAGAACACAAGATCAGCACAAAGTCTCCAGTTTTACAGCTGAGTGATCCAAATGTCTCAGTAACTCCAAATGTTTATACTCTCCCTATCTCCAGGATCACAAACATGCAAAGTCAGTTGTGGTATCACAGATGAAAAAGTCATTCCTGTAGCATATGCAGTGATCCACATTGCTTTACTATAGCATTAGTATAAGAGTCCTTGTCATCCTCTTTAGCACAGATGGTGGATCCCTTTATCCTGATGCTGGTCCCACTCGACTCCCTTTGAGCTTGACAGCCTGGAAGCACAGTTCCCTGTAACTTGGTTATTCTGCCTAAATGACAGACCAGGCCCTCTAACAAGCCACAGAAAGGTGCAGATATTTAGGACTTTGCAGGGTCGTTCTTACACTTTGAGGACTGTAGAGCAAACTGTGGGTTACATTTAGGTTTTGGAACAAAATCAGAAATCATGTAATAACTTTTGCTAATAAATTAGCACATAAACATAAAGAGAAGTCTGCCTGACACCAGCATATTTCCAGAAATCATGGAATCAATTGCTGCCTTTTGTTTGGGGTTCATGAATATTTATTGATACCTTACCAAAAAGGCCCTGGGTTTATAGCCAAAGGTACCACAGCATAAATCACAAAACAGACAGTAAGTGAAATCTGTATGGACAGTTTTGGTCATTAAGTTTTACTGACAAACCCATTTGAGAAAATTATCATCTGTTGCAGGTAATGGGCAGAGACAGACTTTACCACCACAGTTTTCTTCACTCATCACGACATATAAATCCCCAAGCTCAAATATAAAGTCTTGCTCAGTGCCACAGAGATGTCCTGCACTGGTAGAAAACAAGGCAGGCTGTCATAGCTGGAGAACCATGCTGCTGGTTACTGACCATAATGCATTCTTCTGTATATAACATCAAAGGTTTCTTCTAGATATTTAAAATATAGCCAGGAAAGAGAGGTTTCCTTCTGAACTTGCACACCAGCTTGTGCCTTCCAGGTTGCTATCTGTCTTGAAACCACCATCAGCGTATCAGCGCAGCCCCTTATTTAACACTCCTGAGGATCTGGAGTTAAAGGCTATTTGTGAGTAATTGAATTGTAGGTCTACTATTCAAATTTATTTATTTATCATGTTGCTCAAAACACTAGCAAAACACTAGAGCTTTCTACCACCTCTGTATCATAAACATCACAAAGCAACTCATATAAGCACTATTTTGATAGTCAGTTCAATGCAGTGCTCACTCCATCTTTTATAGAATAGGCAGTTTTTGTAAAAAAGATGTTCCTTTTCCATACCGCCTTTTCCTTCCAGCATACTGCACATGCCAATGCATTACCTCTCCAACTCATTAAACATCTGTGCCCAGAAGACCTCTTTTTTTCCCTTCCCTCTGCTCATTAATTTCCTTCTTCCTCTTTCCCGCTGTTTCTCTCTCCCATATTATTTTTTTTTTGTCTCTGGAACATTAGGGGATGTCTGTGGAGAGAATGTTGTTTGCAGAACAGATGATACAGTGCACAAAATCCTATTGTTCTCATATGAATAGAAGCCTGAAGCAGATCTAGCTTAATCTGTCAGCAGCCTATGTGTAATCATGTTTTGGAGGGACATAGAAAAGATTTGGGACCAACCTGTTTAAAAGCCAATTAGAGGGACATGGAGCTAGATACAGGTTAATGACTCAAGTCAAGGATGAAAAATATACAAGTCTATGGTGCTTAAGCTAAAATGTTAATAACAGATAAAGAGGAAGCATGTGATTGCACTCAGGAGTGACTGCACTTTTTGAACTTGAACTTAATAGCTCGATGCCTTACATGTAAATTTTTCAAGGAAGGAAGGTCTTCAAGTATGTTTAAGCAAGGCTTCTCCCTTTCTGGATGCTATAATAGCAAAAAGGTCCCAAACAGGCCTTTAGACAGGGAATGTTGAAAATAAATGTTAAACAAAAGAGACCAGGCTATCGTGTAATATAAATCAGCACCGTTCCACAGTCATCAAAGTAGCAACTTACACCAGCAAGAATTAGGGGTCTCAGAGAGAAACCAAAGTGTTTTCAGTCTAGTTTTGGAAAGACAACACTGTCTATCTCTCTAAAGCAAGAAGGGTTACAGGTAAATAAAGAGACCTAGCAAAAAATAGCAAAGGCTTGCACCTTGGTCCTTAGTCTGCACAAGTTGCAGAGCCAGCATCGTCAGCAACTATAGAAGTGAATAAATCAGGAATTCAATTGCAGACTGCACAGTGACCATTACATCTGAGGACAATATCACCCATGGTGGGATGATTTGAATTTAAAGTTATTGGAGTCTTTTGGAAGGAATAAAGCAAATATAAATGGCATTTTTCCATTGGCCACATTAAAACTTTAGTAGATTAATAAGGACCTGGGTTTGACCATCTGGATAACATTAGCAAGATCATTTTATCCAGTTACTCCCTGTACACAATCTTATTCCTCCTTTTCTTTGTGGCCAGTCTGAAGGTACCATAGTTGCCTGACCCAAAAATAAAATCTTCCATCTCCTTAGCCCATTTTAATAATCTTTCTCTGAACAATTTCTACCTCTATTATATCTTTTTTATGGTACAGCATAAAAAGGAAGTAATCAAGGTTAAGATGCGGCATTGGTTTATATGCAGCAATGAAAATGACCCTAAATATTCCCTACACCTTTATTATTAAATAGTCACTTCATCATGTCACTGCTTATCACCAGCCTTCAGCAACAGTGCCATGCAATACCCCAATGCCGTGGTCGTAGTCCTGCCACGACGGTGTCCCCCTTCTTCTGACTATTATTTTTATCTCCATCCCAAAGCATTGTGAGCAGGTATTAGTTCAGCCAGACCAGTCAGGTCTATACCTACAGTGTTTCATAGTCACCATTACTGCAGTTAAGGTGCCACTTACCAAACCATAGGTGTAAGATACGAAAGTGTGCAAGAGACATGACAGGCACATGTTTTATAGACTGTAGGGAGTGTTAAAGGTGGCATCCCTTGTGACACAGGATTGCCACCTCTGCCTTAAGGAGTGACTGGTAGATCTGTGCTATGACACAAGTCAGCGAGGGAGGCTGCGGATGTCCCGCGTCGATGGCTGCATTGCAAAACAGATTGGGCCATGGCGCTGCAGGCGTGGGAGATTAGGTAAAGGGACAGGCTGCACTTAGGATTGATGCTGATGGCTTTCAGTGATACTGGAAATGATTTCCTCGCAAGTGTTAGCTCCCACACTCCTGGCAGAATCATTCATGTTGTTGAGGTGAAGAAAATGTTCCCGACAAGCCCATCACCAGAGACATTCAGGTGTTTCTCCTCTGGGAGGAGCAAGGGCAGAATGATTTACTGTTCTCTGCCTATCTCCTTAACTGCCCAAGGCAGGGTACACAGACATGTCATGAGAGGTGGGAAATGTTATTTATGTGTTTACCACTTCCCCTGGTGTCCTAAAATGTCCCCTCCTCCTGGCAAGTCATCTGTTATCTCTCAGGACAGGGTGTGACTCCAAAACCATCACAAGCAATGCTGTGACTCAGTGCTATGTGCAAAGAAACAGCCGAATTGGAAGGATTTTAGAAATTATTAAACTTGCTGTGTGAATATCCTGTGTGGTCACCTCTCCAATCAGTGTATGTTTTGCATGGCTTTTTAGAGGCTTGGGTAGATACAGCCAAGGATGTCCTCCTTGTAGTCTTGCTGTTTTGAAAAAGCATTCACATAACTTTTTCTTCTCTTGCTCTCCTCTTCCTCTCCCCTCATTCCTCATGAGCATCTCAAAGGCAGCATAGACACAAAAAGGCCCTTTCCCAGCCTTCCTCTCATTTTTCAGAGCATTCTTATTTATAAGAGCAGAAAAGCAAAAGTTTAAAAAAAGCTTCTACTTAAATAACCCCCTTGAAAACCTGTCTGAAAGGAAGACACTTAAAAATGAGACAAGTGGTACATTCAGACTGTGATGGGACTATTTTGAGCCTCCCCTTCTTGGACTTTTTTTTTGAGCTCAAGTTCAAAGATGACGGTACAGTAGCTCCTCTGAGAAGCAGTGAAATACGTGGATGACTTTGATAAATGAAACCATTCTTTCCTATGATTGGCCTGTAAAGAAAAAGAAAGCGGTAAACAGGACTAAACTCTTCTACAGCAAAAAATAAAATAACCAAAAAGGAACAAACTCTGAGCAGATAGTCCCTCAGACTGCATTTCAATGGTGATTGAAAAGAAAAGCAAAAATAATCTTCAAAGAGAGTTTACAGCTGGGTGTGTTTAGTCAGTAGCAGTGGTCAAAACACACAAGAAACCTGGGCGCTTGTCTAGAGTGGGGAAACCTGGGACTGCTGCAGATTGCTGCAACTTTCCGAAATTGATTGCTCTAACAGAGACCTGCAAAAAAGTCAGGAAAATACTGCATTGTACCTGGGCTGCAGCAATCAACCCCCCGGAATCAGGAACAGACCTGAAGTAATAGGAAAAGGCCATAAGAACAAAAGTCATTGTGCCAGTGCTTAATGATATTTCTAGACCTTGTGGCAATAAATGTCCAGGGAACACAGTGACCAAAGAAACTGTGATGCTATTTATAACCTCACAAAATGAGAAGAATTACTCAGCCCACAAAACACGGCATTCCCTACAGGGTATTGCTTGTTTTGGATTATTGTCTAAAAGAAAAGATGGGGATCGCTGCCTTTGAGTCATTTGCTGTTCAAGCTGCGCTACCTACCTTCACAATCTTCTTAAAATTCTTGCAGTATTTTACATTTATTTTAAATCTCCAGCTCCAAGAATGGTGACAGTATGGAAATATCAAATAAACAACTGTTTTTCATATGTTTCCCACATGCCTGGCAGAAGGTATTTTGTAGGAAGCATACATTTTCTATCCATTGGATACACAAAGTTCACAAGTCTAAAAATCTTTAGGATAGCTTTTTCTTCTGTAAAAACCTCATAATTTGTGATATTGTCTCATGTTATTGGGGTGGACTTCTTTGGGATTTTGGTTATCAATACTGGGAACACCTGCAGGGTTTAATTCTCAGTCTCAAGATCGGCCAAAATGAACCTTCTGAGAAGGGAAAACCAGTTGTTTGACTTGTTCAGCTCAATAAAAACAAAGTCATCAGCGTCTCTGTTAACTTTTAACAGAAACATCCGTCTGTGAACAATACGAGAAACACTCAGGGGGGGAAAAAAAGCCACATGGATCTTTTTCCTCTGGATCCCCAGGCACACTATCTTAGTTACTGTGCTGGGCTCCTAACACACAATAAATAATGCTCCAAATTTATCCCAGGTGTAATTCAACGGAGTTACTACAGGAATGAATTGCTCTGTTTGGATATGATTGCCCCCATTTATTATAAACTCTTTTGATACCTTGTTATAAATCTTGAGTATTTCTAGCTTCCACGCCAGCGCTATGGGCAACACGCTCCATGCGACTGCAGTGGAGGTAGCAGTTTGGCTGACAGAAAAAGGGACATTTAGGCACAGATGCACTTTGCTGCTATCTGAGGCAAGATAAAGATTGCACTCAGAAAATAGGTCATTTTAGAGCATTTGTAAGAAATTTATAGTTCAACATATTTGTTTAGCATGCAGTTGTTGGGAGGCCTTTGGAGGTGTCTGGATATACTAACCTATCCTGCTTTTTCACATAAGTAAGCAAACAGAATGCCTGCAGTGATAAATCTTAGTTCTGACTGATGTGATGACCTTGATGTACAGATGTGATGTATGTATCCCTCCTCCTCTCAGCCTGCAAAGCTGGAGAAGCTCTCACATAACAACTGCCACCATGGAGCATTCAATCCCATCACATGCTGTCATCCACTCCGCTGCAGCCCATCCAGGAGAGCACCCTCTCCTGTGCCTCCTGTGCAGGACAACTGGTCCTTCAGTCTCCAAGGGGTGGCTGTTTTCCAAGTTGCTTATCCTCACATATAGTCCCCAAAGAGCAAAGAGACTCTGGCAACACAGAAGGAATCAGCAAGAAAAGAAGCATAGAAGAAACCTACAAAGGTGTAATGGGGGAAGAGAGACCTTGCATTGAGAAGAGCAGCAAAGTGAACTTGGTTTGCCAGAAGTCACTCCATGTCATCACCACCCTGCCCAGGCTGGGACAAGTGACCTCTCCTGGGACACCATGGGGATGCATTACCAGACCAGCAAGGGACAGCCTGGGATGGTGAGCAGGGACCCCCAGTTGCTGTGTGTGACCTTGCAGGGCATTTCACCCCAGTATGTGTGGTTCAAGCACACGTACATCTGGAGCACCCACATCTACCATGGGAAGGGGGTGCCAGAGGGGACCCACACCCCTCGCATTACCCCAGCTGTATTATTGACATCTATCTGTTGAATTAATTTATATTGAACCTGAATGTACTGTTCAGCAATTGTCAGTTAATTACATGTCATTATTAATATATTGCTTTGAACATGATTTGGGTTTACAGCAAATTAATCTACTCCTTGTAAAAAACAGTAGCATTACCTTTATATGACACTAGTAAAATATCTCATCATATTTAATGGTGACTCAGACCCTTATTTCCACTGATCCTTTGTTAGATCTCATAGGGAACATAAAATACGGTGTAATAGCACTGCAATGTAATAGCATCATCCTTACCCCTTCACTACTAACAAAACAGTACTGCAACAATTCACTTTTGAAACTTGTAGCTCATTTATCCATTTACTAATGTGCCTCAAAATCAATTTACAGTTAACTACCAGGTGGATCTGGAGAAAATACAGACCTAATATGGCAAGCCATTGTATTACACCCATTATGCTTTCTTCTTCTTCAACAGTAACACCTTTGATCAAATTAAATCCAATGCTAAATTTAACTATTGCAAGCAGAAGCTTTCCACCTTCCTATTCACACCCCTTAAGCACAGCAATCTTGCAAATGGATATGGTAAAAAAACATCCCTTGAGCCTTGTTTATTTTGCCTGGTAATTGATGAGTAACCTTGGGGTACAGATGTGCATCACCCTGATGGAGGCTGAGCACAAACATTTATTGTATTCTTCTGTAGGTGATGGGTTTCTTTTCTGAGAGACTCCAAAGCTGTTTCCTCTTGCAAGCACAATAACATGAGGCACAGAGTAACAACCATTTCATTTTTACTGCAGAAAAGGGTAACAATGTGGTTAGCGAGATGGCTTCCAATCTAACTACTCCAGCTTGGGCACAACAGAAGGAAAACCTGCATTTGCCTTCATAATTTATTTAATTGAATGACACTGAAAAAAATAAAAAATCAGGAGCTTTTTTTTCCGATTATTGATTTTAACACTGTTTTACATTGTCTTTCACAGCAGCCAGTTCTGCTCAAAGCTCTACCTCACCTAAAATCCAAAAAGTGAAGAAAACGTCCCCTTTTTCTGTAATTTGCCAATCAGTGGCTTCCTGAGCCAGTCAGCAAATTATTTTGTATAGTTGTCTATGGACCTTTTTTCCCTATAAGTAACTGCTTTTTGATATTTATTGTTATAATGGTGCATGCTTTGTGGCCGGTATCCTGAGACTGAAACATCATCAAGCAGTGATACTTGCCATAGAGGTGATAATTATCATACAGCCCAATCCAAACACATGTAAGGATCTGCTCAAGTCTAAAGTATCTCTGGATACAGAGTTTAACAAAGATTTAACTTTGCAGTGCTGCCATACTGGCCTGTTTTCTTAAGTGACAGAGCAAAGCCTTTTAGACTCAGAGGATGAGGTCATTCCCTACTCCAGCTATAAGTGACTATAGTCATTCACGCACATCTACAGTTTTTTGGGCATTCACCACCTGAATTTAAGAAAAGAATTGCAAAGGTCACCTTCCCACAACCACATGCTTTAGCAGATGTTGCATCGGCAATTACTAATTCTACAGAAAACAGGACATTTTGGGAACAAAGCAGATTCAAGAACACCATGAAGACACTAAGACACCGATGGGAACGTGATTATCATTCATCCTCCCTCCACTAGAGCAGACGATAGCAGAGGTGTACTCCCGTGGAGGCATGAGAAGATCAGTGGGAGGAATGGCTACCATGAAAAGATACGCCACACAGAGAAAAGTCACAACCATCTTTCTTCCCTTGGCAAGTAGAGACACACCATTAACTACTCAAGGGCACAAAGAAAGAGGAGACTGCAGTGGCCTGAAGAGCAAAACTTTGCATCCAAAGTCACCTGCCTAATACTGGGTACATGTGTGATAAATAGGCCCAGATCCATTAGTGTATAGATTGACTCCTTGTTATCCTACCACATGAGCAAAGGCAGAATGGGGGGTGTTGACCATGTCAAGACAAAAAGGCTCATCTCTTTCTGCAGTCAACGAGAAGAATGAAGTGGCCTCTTTCACAAGTAATTCAGAGCAGTAGACTCTTGTCTAGATAAGATCCTCACATCTGGAATGATGCTGAATGCATCTCCTGCTGATTGTGCCTGTTGCTCTTGATGAACAACTTTATAGGGACCTTGGACTAACAGATATCAGCTTTGATTCCTTTGCCCACATGCTGACATCTACAAAGTAAATATCCTTATTTGATCTAATTGTCCAGGATCTAAACCTAATGGAGGCTCACTTTGAACCCAATGGATAGTATAACCACCTTGAGCCCTTTTCCTATCACCATTAACAGACAGCTAAAATAGATAAAATTGCCCATCACTTTCCATCATGCATAAACAGTGTCCAAGATGGCTGTTCCAGGTGCAGGCATCTACATTGCAGACATACCAAACCAGAAGCATGGTATCCTGTCCATAAGTAAGGTAAGATGAATCTCATCAATATGCGCCTATGTTCAGTTAATTTAATATTCTGCCTTTGGCAGTAGTTAATCTCTGAAGTGCAAAGAAAGTCCAAATTCAGTTGGGCTACATGTGATCATTAATGATTTTAGACACCTTTCCAATTAATGAACCATTCACAGGAAGCTCTGACTTTTCATCAAACATACTTATGCATTTTAAAAATCCACCAAATATTTTCCAGCAACAACTGTATGATTTGCAAAATACCCATTTTGGTTTAAATCCTGATGAAGACTGTGAAGAATATCTACTGAATTAAATAGGCTTTGCCTCTTGACCAAGGAGATTATCAAGATATGATTATCAGGGAGTTGGGAGTTGGGATATTTTTCCCACCATCTGGGTTTCCCAGTGCCTGCCCTTAATGTTTCCTCCCTGTGTCAGACAGAGGCTGCTGCTGGCTTTGAAGAAATTCAGTACTAATAGCACCGTCTGGCAGGGAGTGACAAGCTCAGAGAATCAAAGACAAGAACATAAATCTAACAACTTCCAGCTCAAGAACTGTCTCCCCCCTCCCCACAGATAAGGTTGCCAGATTGAAGAGAGGTGGGAAGATTTATCTGGAACAGAAAACAGTGTATGAGGAATGAAGGAATGAGGGTTAATCACTTTTTAATGAACTTATAAAAGCAGGATGTTTCCCTATACCTTAATATGCACAGATCACTTCTAAGTCCCTCTGAATCCTGCTAAGGTGGTTGGTTTTGCTGTATTTTCTCACCCTGCGACAGAGAGATCCCATTGCTGTGACACTTGGCAGGCTAAACAAGGTCACCTTCTCCCTTTCACACAGTCACACTCCAGCCAGGTTCTGCTGGTTTGCCCCATCCTGGTTTCTTTTAGGGATAAATATATCTCTCTCGGGTGTGATAAATGCAATGCGGGAACACTCCAGGTCCCTGAAACAAAGAAGCTGCAAAACTTACACACACCTCCAGGAGCTGCAGGGCTAAGGTACATTTCTTGCTCACTCTCCCTCTGCTTTGTGTCAAGACAGACTCCCCTTTTTACCATTTTCCTTACTGGGAGCTGGGCAGCCCTTGTACAGGAAACCTCACCTACCATCAGACCCCTCATCCCAAAGTTCCTTTGTCACTCTCGATGTCCTCAGCCTCCTCTGCCTGTTCTCTGCTCTCCAGGACTGCTAGTATACTCTCAGGAGAGCGTGACATTCACCTCAGTGTTAATTAATTTATTTGGATCTATTAGATCAGTGCTTCAAGGGCTGGGAAAAATTGAAAAGATACATAAAAATAACAAGGGACTTAAAAAGTTTACTGGAGCCCTCCACTGCTTTCCCTTTCTACATCCCAGGTCCCTCCATGTAGACTTTTGTTTTTAGTTATAATGTTAATTATGTTGGAAATCCTTGC
Organism: Tringa solitaria; assembly: GCA_026413425.1. Classification (NCBI taxonomy): domain Eukaryota; kingdom Metazoa; phylum Chordata; class Aves; order Charadriiformes; family Scolopacidae; genus Tringa; species Tringa solitaria. Next base: position 111,998,868 of record JAOXJM010000023.1, on the reverse strand, counting down.
TCAAACAGAAAAGACGATCCCAAAGGAGCTCTTTACCTGGACTAGTCTACATTAAAGCACAAAGGTCTTCTTTTGAGATTCAGAAAATTTGTCCCAAAGGTGCTCAGCTATTTCAGCTGACAGAGGATGGCCCCTGTTAATAACTATATCATCATTGATATCGACTCTCAAAAATTGGGCCCATGCCATTTTTTATACACAGTGGAATTGGCTGGAGGAGAGTTTGGGTTGTAGAAGGTGCTTTTACCTAAAGAGAAAGTAAATTTTGTCCTTTCTGATTGCTGAAGTAACCTCAGCTTCCACTTAATTCCTGACTCCCTGTCACAGGGGGAAGAGGAAGATTGGACTATATGACATTGTTATGCTCAACTTATTGAGTGAACCAAGCAAGAAAGAGACCGTGTCAGGGAATGCCTGGCTTGAAAGGTCCAATATGTATAAGTTTGCTTACCCCTAAAATACATGGTATCTAACTTTCTTAATATTTTTGAGAAACTGGTGATCTGAAGACCATAACAGATGAAAGTGAACAGTCATCAGTGCCATCTTGCGGATCCACACAAAGACTGGGGCAGGACTGGAAACAGCCTATTACATAACAGGACTTTTAATCTTGCCTTAGAAGTGTAATTGACTGACTTCCTTTCCAAGTGAAAAAGCAATTACCATTTTCTCCCTGCCACCAAAGCTGTTTCTGCCATCTTGCCTCCCATCTCCCATAATTAGAGCAGACACAGGTAAAGTTTATATTGACATTGAGCACCACTGAGGGGATGGAAACCTCCAGGAAGAAGAATATATATGAACCAGTACATATCCTAGAGTTTTACAACACCTTGTGTTGTAGCCTCCAAAAACCATCACAAAAACATAGCTCACTTACTTTACAGGTAAACGGCTACAAGATAACTATGTGCTCCTCTTTCACTGATGTCTCTGAACATGAGTTGTATTGAAAAAGTTAATGGTTATTAAATGGGATGAAGTAAGTAAAAAAGACCAATAGTAGTTACCATTGATAATCATTTGTTGCACTTTCCTAAAGAGGAAGAAATATGGTTTTTTGTTTAATGGCACACACAAATAACACACATAGCTTAATCAATGCTTTTTCCCATGCTAAGTTATAAATCTTGTTGTAAATGTTCTTTACAGATATAGAAAAAGTCTTTCCTTGGGCTAATAAACTTACATCAAAAAATGCAGCTACAAAAAAAGAAGCAACCAAAAAAATTAAAACCCCCAACCAGCTGTATGAATATAAATGGCTTTTTAAGTGCAAATGAATCAGATGATTGACTGAAGATTAAATCTACATATATGTGCTGAGCCTCTAGTTTGTATTCGCTGTCACTTTTGCTCTGAATTTCAAGTTGTAGGACAGTTTCCTTTGTATTCACAGTTCATTAAAGTCCAGTCACGGGTGGGCTTATGGGTGTCTTTTGCTTTTTCTCAGTCACTGCATCCATGTGTCTGAATAGGAAATTGAGGATATTTAGCATGCTTGTTTCTGAGCATATCTATTTCATTATGCCAGACTGGGCAGCTGGTCACTTTGCAAAAAGACCAAAACCAACACATTTTCTTTTATTCTTTTTGGGCCACTACCAAGTCATTGATGTTTGCTTATTTTTTCACTTTAAGTATGGGGCAATCCCCTCGCCCCTCATTTTTTGTGCTTTGCATTGAAATATTTGAGGTTAATTTTATAGTTTGTGTGATTTTTCAAGGATTATGTCTATAAAAAGTAGATTTTAGAATTCTAGTGAAAAACAGCCAATTTTAGGGGCTCCATGGCCTCCCAGAGACAGCAATTTGAGTGCCAGAATGCCATGTTCCATGCTGCTGTCTAGCCAAGATGGGAATCTCAGTATTGTTATTTTCAGGCTATTGCTATAATCATTATATAGCAATAGTAACAGAAAAGACCTTTACTATAAAATCCTGCACACAGTAGTGATAATAGAACAGTCCTTACTATAAATTCTTGCATGCCATGAGCTAGGCAGCTTAAATGATATTGGTAGAAAAAGAACTGAAAAATATCCACATCAGGAGTCAGAATACAAAGCTGGGAAACATGGTATGGATACAAGATGCTGGAGCCGAGGAGAGGAAGGCGGAAGAGCTGTCTCCAAAGAGGTTAAAGGAGAACGGAGACATCCTTGGTATTTCTAGATAGAGCTCTTCTGAAATGAGGGGTGTTCCCCAAAGGTCTTAAATGACTACAAGTGATCTTCTAATTAAGCCAAGGTGGCTGGAATAAATAAATAACATCGTATTCCTCTGAGGAAGCCTTTCAATCCGTTTCTTGTGTATTAATCTTCTAGTTTTAGCCCTGCCTGTGTCCCACCTTTTTCCAGCACAGCAGGAACAAACATTCAGCAGCATTCCCTGCATCTTACAACTTGTTTTCCAGAAGTCTCTTTCAATTTTAATAATAATTTGCCTACAACTGACTGACTGGGTCACCTTCCATCCAAAATGCCATTTGTCCTAAGTCTTTCTATTTCCATGCCTGCACAATTCAGTGACATTTTGTTCCATCTGTCCATCTGGTTAACACACCTGCCTTCTCTTCCTCCAGGTACAGAAGCTGATGACTATGACAAATAAAAGATTAGGCTGAAAAACAATGCAGTCCTGTTACTTCATCACACATGCTATTTTTAAAGGTAAACGTCAATGAAACTTCCAACTCACTTTTTATTTCAGCAGTAATGGTCCCCTGAAGATTTGCAGGGAGTGAAAGTCAAAAGGAAGATATAGGAAAGCAAGTTTATTGTTTGAGCAGCCTGAAGCATCACAGCCACACATGGCCTGCAAGAGAATTGAATCAGTTCTTTCATTTTTAGATTCCATTGACCAGTGTATTACAGCCTGTTCCAAAACATCTTTCTACAGAACAAATTTTGCTGATTGTTAAGGAGGGTCAAGATTTTTTCCAGCATAAAACAAGCATTCAGTTTTGACTGGAAAAGAAAACAGATATAACAAATGTGTGCTATCTGTTGTTGGGGTTTTCATTTAAAATAAAGAGGAAAGGCAGAGCTTCCAAACTGCACTGCAAGAAGCTTCATAATATATATACCTTATATACAATATGGAAGTGTCTGGAAGTGTCTGGAAGTACAATATGGACTTTGTGTCTGTTTGCAAAAGAGAGAGAAGAGGGAGAACAACAGTGATTTAAGTTGTGGTTTTCTGTGGTAGTGTTTCATAGTAGATTATTTTACTAGTCCATGGCCTCAAGATCCACTGACCTTTACTTCCCCAAACTTTACTGAGCAGAGATGACAGATGTGCTCCTCCCAGTGCCAATACTTTGCCTGAGCACCCCTGAAGTTAGTGAAAACATCAATATGCACAAAGGAAACCATGAAAAGTGTCCTACACACAAAAGGATCTACAACATGTGGCCATCCCCTTCTTATTTAGCTTTTTTGTTTAATTACAATTATTTTTCATATGAGCTGAAGGAAGGTATTAAAAATTATTCTTACTACAAGATGCTTATGGTCTTGTCTGTCCATTAAAAGTTTGCCTCAAGTTTCCCTCAGTAGATGAGCTTGGAGTTTAGGAGATGTGGATTCCTCTGACCTCATTTGGATATCTAAAGGCTTGCTGTCTAGATTGAGGATTTAGATCCTGCTGCTCTTAATGAAAATAAAGAAGTAGAGGGCAATTTTTCCTAACCTGAAGTACATGCATACAAGATTAATTGCTCTCTGGCACCCAGCAAGCCAATCTTTCTGAAGGATCTCCAATGAGAGATTGCACCTGCCTAAGCAGCTGGTACCGAAGCATGTCAGACAGGATTTCCCTCCAGAAGCCTTCAAAGGCAGCTCCTGTGAAACACTGGCTGCACAAGAAACAGATATTTACTTCCAGCAGAGCTGTTTCACCATTAGTCTAAAATTTAGGTTCAGTCCTGGTCTTCAGGAATCAAGTGAGGAACCCAACTTAAGACAATTAACAAGACTTATGTTCATTTCGTAGTTAGAAGGGGAGGACTATTTCACGGCAACACACAGGAAGGAATGCCAGATAGGTGGAAACATTTTTGTGGCAAAGTCATTTTGAAATTAAATAGTCAAGTTAATTCTGGAAGGTACTCCCAGCTATTTACACTGGGATAGGAGTATATCCAGGTTCACAAGAAATTCATCGAGAATGTTTCTGACACTGTCCCACAGCTAGAGTGGAAACACAGATCTGCTGCCTGATGGCAGTAGATATGGAGCTGATAAATTAAAGGAACCAACTTGGCACTTTCTGCAGTTGGTTAATAGGAGGGGCTGGAGCCCTGATTCCACAGTGAGGGGCTGCACCTCACAGAGCCAACTGTAACTGGTGAGCTGTCTAAGGAAGAAAGGAAGAAATGGACAGGCCTGGGATAAGAAAATATTATTTCAGTATTATGAAGTCAACACTGGTACTCCAGTGATTCCTCCACTCAACAGCCTGCAGTGTGGGTGGCTGCCATCCCATGGGTGGAATCATCACGCACACTCTGCTCCATGTGCAGCTTAATAACACTCCATGGTGCAAATCTGAGCCATGAAACAAGCGTTTGCTGGTCTCTTCTCAGAAGCAGCTTGTCCCTGGAGCCAAATTCTGCTCACACATAAGTCAGCCATAAAGATTATCCACACTACTCTGGGAACAAGATCAGGCCTTTTCTATTATGCACTTAATGCTCCTCCAATTTTTGTTTATGAAAGATGATAACCTGCACCACCAAGAAAGCACTTTATCAAGGGTAAGGAATAGCACCAAGTTGAAGAAAAAAGTTGTTGAACTGAGCATCCCTTTGTCCCAAAGCTGTAAAATTCATCTAGAAGGATCATATTCAGCAACTGCTTTGCAATTACTGCAAGCTTTGAGGAGACAAATCTTTGTCCTTAGCTTTTGTCACCACAATAGAGTCACAAAAGCTTAGAAATATAAGCTGGAAAAGACCTCAATAGGTGATCTAATACATGGCCCAGAGTCTTTGTTATTCAAACAAATAAAGAGTAATTTCTCCAGTACAGGTGTTCTACGATTATTCTACAGCAATTACCATTACAAAAAAGCACTTTACCAGCATGGCAGTAACTAACAAATCAAAGGCTGTGCTATTCTCTGAGCTCCTTTAAGATTTACAGCAAAATATATCCCTATCTTCACTTTTGCACCATGAAGTACAGTGAAATTGTTATAACACATTGCATTAAATCTCAGAGAGTCTTTCCATAAATCAAGTGAGGACTTTCCCTGCCCTACCAGGGCTACGGTTAGATGTCGTGCTGGCAAGGGTCTGGTGCAGTTGATATCAATGAGCGTTACCTTTGCACTGTCCGTATTCAGAAAAAGGCAGAGTCATAACCCAGACTTGTAGTCTGGGCAGGAGGTCGCATGGGGCATCTCTAAAAGCAACCAAGACATGCATATATGATCACATTAGTTCTCACGCGAAAGCTCAAAAAGGTTAGAAATCATGTTCTTTGTGCTGGGTCCCTCATCATGCTGCCAGATTTGACTGTAGTGAGGGAGATAGAACCTATGTGAAAAGGGATTTTAAGGTGTTACCAGTGAAGACAATTGTCTCTCCACCCCTAGACAGACAGCAAAGGACACACAATTTCTACTGCAAGTACCCCAGAGCAGCACACAAGCTCCAGCAAAACCGCGGGTTCAGAGTGATTTTTTTGGCTGTGGGTTTTTGGTTTGGTTTGGTTTGGTTTGTGTTTGGTGGGGTTTTTTAATGATTTAACCAAAATTATCACTTGCATGGCTGAGTGATGCCTTGCTTCTTATGCCATGTCACCTCTGAGGCAGGCATTGCAATCAGGTTTTATCTGATAAGATCAGAGCAGATGAGCCAGCTGACTGTACATACAGCAAAGGAAAGCTGCTAATAAAGATGCCTGACCTTGGGGACAAAGTTGCTGAGATCCACAGTGGAGGGTGAAGCAGGGTGTGCACTGACAGTTAAGGTCCATCATGTGATAAGCTAGATGTGACAGCAGACTAACAGAAAAATTAATTAGCAGCAGCTGAATTCTTATATGTGACCCAGTTTCAGGAAAAAGAGTGAAAATGTTTTCTTTAAACAGCTTTCAACATCATCAGCTTCCTCAACACTTCTGAATCTTTTGTAAAAATGAGACACCAGATGTAGGGGGTGGTAACATGCACTCAATTGTCTGTCAGCCTGGATTCAAAATACTGCAGGATACACCCCAATGCCCCACATTTTACAAGCACTAGAAAATATGTATTTTCTGGTGGATAGGTCATTTTTAAAAGAAGTTTGATAAATATGAAGAGGAGCTGCCCTCCAGAATTATCCACGGTGGACTTCCATAATGCAAGACTTCATTTCATCAAGGTCTCCTGACTCCCAGTACAACTCAGTCCATCAAAGGTCTCCTCCATATTATCAAATCAAGACAAGTAAATATCAGACATGATTTACATAAGAATTTTTAAAGCTCATAATTTCTTTCACACTAAGAAGGAAAATACAGCTTAGAAATGTATTTCTAAATACATGTGATTCTGTGAAATGAAAGACGTCTAAATGAAGCACAGTTCTCTACATAGTTCACATTTAGGTATGGCTGAAGATCAAACCTTATATTTTGCCAAGGTAAGAGAAATCAGAAAAGCCAAGGAGTAACAGGAGGAATAGAGAAACATAAACCAAATGTAATTCAGTGCTTCATGTCATCCTTGGAACTAGAATTTTATTGAATGCTGCAACTAGACCTAAAATAGAGCAGCATGTCTTGCCTGTGTCTTATTTCTTTGCATAAACAAGTGAATTTAAATGATAAGGATAGATTCCAGATCTTTAGCACTGCAAGCTGAAATATTCTACTTATCTGGAGGTGAATTAAATCTGGGAAAAAGAAATGTGAGTGTGAAACTTTCATTCATTGTTGATAAAACCTTAATTTAATCCAGTTCCATACCACAAGAAAAATTTTCTGAGCTCTTACTTATTTGCTAAAGGATCAGTAGTTGTTCTGTCATTCTTATATGAACAGATTCATCCAATTTTGAGGGCATAAAGCATACACTTCTAAAAAAAAAGTTGTGTAAAATAAATGCAAAAACCAACTGAAATAAAGTGGCAAAAAAACAAGAGGACATTGTTGATTTGTGGTTGGAGTTTATTCACTGGTATCCTGTGGACACAAGCTGGAAGTCTGGGACTGCATATTATCTGACCCAACCAGGGAAGAATAATTCTCTTTTGCATAAACTATTGATCCTTCTCTATGTGGATTGATTCTGCAGCAGACAAAAGAGAAGCTTTTTGCACTATTTCATGAAGAAAAAGAGAGATCAGCACTTGCAGATATTCCGATTCAGTGACCCAGGTACAAAAAATTCAGAGACTTCACATTCCTTGCAACACTACCTGGTCCCGAGCATGGGCTTGAGCTTTCCCTCAACATTGAAAGTCCCCATGAAAACTATGATCTTTCCTTTATTCCTAGCAAAAGTTACATCTCACTTAAGAGAAACCTTTCCAGCTGAAAGTTTTGCCAAGCTGGGTACCTTTCTGCACATTACTTACTAAATTTTGGTGTTGTTGTCCATTTATGGACAATTTTCAATAACAAAGCTCTTGAAAAAAAAAAAATCCCATCCAGTTCTGTATGCTGTAATCAACAGTTTAATTTCCCACTAGATTGATATACACCAGTATTTCTAGTGTTTAGCAGTACCAAGACAGCCTGAAAATCCTCACAAACACTTTACAGCCAATTCAGCTCAGTGCTAGAGGGTACCTTGCCCCTAACCCAATCTGTAAAAACCAGCCAGAGCAACCTTTGTCACTTATCTACCTTCGTGTCTTTCAGTTTTCACAGCTGAATTTTTTTGCCAGATCCAGTCACAAACAGCTAGACCATAACATCCCTGTTTGCCTCTGCAAGTTTAATAGTTCAGCACCTTTCTCCCATGCCGTACCTTATGCCTTCAGGCACGGTGATCATCCTCAATGTTTCCTGTGAGCAGTAGTGGGCTGGTTCACCCTGTGTGATGGTAGTTTGTCTTTTAACAAGATGCCTACCAAAACCACTGCTGGGAGAGGCTGGAGTGAACCGGTTGGAGGTTTTTAGCCTAAAGAAGCTTAAAAAGGCCTCTTGGTGCTTTCTTCCACTACAGAAAGGATGACCAATTCTTCTATTAAGTGGACAGTATAAAAGAAAGAAGAAACAGTCATAAGTTCCAGCAGGAGAATTTCTGACTTTATAAGGGGAAAATAAATTCCAAGTGATTAAGCTCCAGGACAAGTACCCAGAGAGACTGTGAAATCTTGGTCCTTGGAGATATCCAAAACTTGAAAGCAAGCAAATACTTCAGCAAGCTGGTCTAACTTTGAAGTTAAACCTGCTCTGAGCAGAAGGTTGAACTTGAGACCTGCAGAGAGCTCCCTTCTAGACTGAGTTATTCTGTGGACTTATTAATTATTCTCTTCCATATCCCAGAATTTAATGAAAACCCTGAATAGTGACTCTAATCAGAGAGAGGTGCATTTAGCTTTCAGTCAAGGTCATAAAAAAACAGAAACACTCATAGGATGCTGCTTGTGTCCTGCAACTTCAACAAGAAAAGGTCTTTATGATCACTCAACCTAAGTCCTATCACTTCTGTACCATGAAGGACAGTACAAGCCATAACAGTAAGGTCCGGATACAATTGCAACCCCCTTGTGGCAATTTTTCAAGAGATGAAATATAAGCATATTACTCTTAACTAATGCCAACACTGCCATCCATACAGATGAGGCTGCTCAAGGAAAGTGCATGCATTTCAATATTTCCCTGGTACTCCCTCCCAGCACCAAACCATTTGCAGCTCAGGTTCTTTCCTAAGACAAATCTTACTTATTTTTATTTCATACCTTTCAGTAGAATAGGTTTTGATCAGTTGTCTGGAAATTTTTAAGCTCATGGACATTTTACTATGCACAGCGCCTTGTGTTAAATCATCCAGTGAAAGACACTGGATAAATAAAACATAGACTAACATATCACATCATAGAAATACGTCTTGGGTTTGTTGAGCATTACTGGGAAAGAATTCCCATCCACAGGAGGCACAACAGCCCCATCAATACTTAAACAAAAATAGTTAGACTTTTGATTAACTCACACTTTTTTTTAAAGTTCAGTTAGAAAAAAAAAGCCATTTAATTTCATTTCACTCAGAAGAAAGTGAAATATAAACCGTGGAAATTAACACTGTAATAAAACTGTTTCAGTTTTCTAACCGCCCTGGCACAGCTGTGTCTGTCTGGAAAATGTCTGGTTGGTCCTGAAAACCCCAGGCAGGATGAGTGCTTAGCTTGTCTTGATCCACATGACTGCACAGTTTGTTTCATAATGCAGGCTGAAAATCTTGAACACAACCTGGAAAAAAATGGATCTGGAAGACCCAGAGCAAATAACATTGACCATTTCTTAATCCCAGCCCACATTTTCTGCTACGTCCTGCTACTTCTTCTATGATTATTTTTGTTAGGTACTGTCTCTTTCTTTATTGACAGCTCAGATTTTCAGATCAGTTTGGAGGGAAATTGATAGCACAAAGCTCTCAGGAGGCCCTGAGCTGTGCACGTACACTGCATCGCCAGCACATCACGGGAAAGGGATGGGGCAAGGGTGAAGCCCCAAGCAGAACCATCGTGGTCAATCTAATTTCTTAAAGGCTGAGTGCCCCAGAAAATCCATCTCAGAGTGATATCCAGGCAGTAAATGGGGAACTACTAATGGCAAAAGGGTTTTTTAACCTTGTCTATCTACCAATCCTGTATTCAATAATGCAGGACAGCACCTTGCTCCTCTCAGGTGACCAGCCAGAAGTTCTTCCCTGGAGGTCTACTTAGGGGCCTTTTCTTGAAACAAGATCCAGTGATTGTCCTAAAATGTCTTTTGCACTATCTCACTCCTCCTAGCACATCACTTCCAGTTTCACCATCACCTCCTCCACGAATTTTTGCAACTACTGCAAGCATCTGCTACATCTCTGCCTCCCTCTGTTGTGCCAACACTTTAGTCTGGCAGCCCAGTACTCTACACCATCTCCAGCTCACAATCATCACCCAGCACACACTATCTGGTCTGACTGGCTCTGCTGGCTGGAAGACACAGCTGTAAAGTATTATTTGATGATTGCCAAAGCTCTCCATCACCTTGATACACATGTCAGTGCCACTACAGGCAAGTCATTTTGGGTACCACACTGGCCAATAGCATCTATGGGTTAAACAATACATAACAATTCAGGAGTCAGCTGTTGCCTCTGGTTCAGCGCATCTTTGCTCCCTCTTCTTCCTGATTTTGTCTCAGATATCATTCTGAGTATTTTGAAATATTTGCACGGACTGCTTCTTATGAGAACTCAGCTGCTGTCCTAGTATCTTTTGAAATTTTATTTCCTTTTTAGGTTTTCTATATTCCATTTTTATCTTTTGAGGATTTGATCACGTTTCTGCTGGATTTTCTTTCTTGTCAGTGTTTAGTTCTGATTGATTAGCCAAGTCAGACATTGAAAGCCATCAAAACTGAGGACTCTTTAAAATAAAATAATGAGATAATATTGATTAGAAATATTCAAAATCAGAAAAGACTGGACTGTTAAAAAATCGAGTGTAACAAAACTGTCAAGTAAAAACATGTTTCTACCAATTTGAAATTAATTACAAAGCTGCACCTTTTCTTTGGAAACTGCCAGTCATTTTCACAATGTGAAACAGCACACAGGCACTTCCCAACAAATGAGAAGCATTTTTTCTCTCACAATTTTTTTAGTCAGAAGTGGATTTCATACATGCTCAGGTGCAATTTGACAAATATGCTATTGCAGCAGTCAACTGCTGAAGCAGTAGGAGCAGTGAGGTGTAATGGGAGGTATTCTCATTTATTTACACCACCTCCTATTTTTCAAAGCATTTTTCTAAATACAGATTTTTAACAAGCATTAACATATAATTAATCCTGCTGAAGCCAGCAGAACATGTTTTGCCGTAAATAAAGCAAGAATTGTGAAGCAACAAAACCCCGCAGAACGAGGAAATTATTATTTCAATTTGGTGGGTGTTTTCAAAAAAAACAAAAGCAGACATATGAAAAATATCTCTCTGGAGCTGAGAACGTGGTTGTGTGTTCCCACATATAT
>JAOXJM010000023.1:111946943-111986787 GCA_026413425.1 Tringa solitaria | reverse complement strand
AAACCCCGCAGAACGAGGAAATTATCATTTCAATTTGGTGGGTGTTTTCAAAAAAAAACAAAAGCAGACATATGAAAAATATCTCTCTGGAGCTGAGAATGTGGTTGTGTGTTCCCACATATATAGGTTATTTAGTCCATCCTGCACTGTCATTAGTGCATTGGTAAAAAACTCTCCCTTCGCTGACATAGCAAGACTATCATAACTTTACAGGTGTAATTGTTACTAGAGTCTTTCACCTGGGTTAGCCAAAAGGTTTATAAAATCCTAAAAACCCCCTTGCATCCTTTAGCTGAATGCAAGGAAATAGTCCAGCCTGTTGCATGTGGCCCCGCTGTGTTGTACCCTAATTGCACTCTTAGGAGAGGATGCAAGTAATGCTGCCAGGGCTTAGGCTTTTTCAGTATAAGTAAAAGGCACCTTGAAATTAAAGATTTCGTTATATTAATGTCCTCAAGTATTGCAGAAAGATTGATTTGTCGTAGCACAAATGCCGTGTTAGTGAGCCTCTGATGGAGGAACCACTGGTGCTCTGTGTCCTGCTACACATGGAAATCAGTGTGGCTGGAGGCAGAACCCAACAAAGCAACAAAAAGATCCTTCAGGGAATTTGGGAACCTGAGATTAAATGTGTGGCAGGAAAAGTGAGCAAGGTGATAACCAGGAGGAATTCTCTCCCGGCACTGTAAGTTAAACAGCACGAATGAGCCTGCACTGAGTAAGTGTGAACGGTGCTTTGTATTTTCCTAAAATCACCCTGCTTTTTAACTATAAGTGAACAGGTAGAAGGATGATTATACTGAGGCAAATATGCACACAGGAAATAGGGTATTTCAAGCACAGCACAGATCTATGCGCAAGAATGACTGATAATTGATGGATTTTCATTTTTAATTAGAATTAAATAGTGCTGATGCTTTTGAAGATGCTAGCAGCAAGGCAAAGCCAGAGGCATCCTTCTACATTAAATGGAGGATTTCCTCCTGGAAGCAGGAATCAACAAAGGCAAAAAGCATCATGAAAGAACTGAAGCTGGAAGCACTGCACACTCAACTCATAAAGCTCCAACTTCAAGGACTGCTGAGCCTCCTAGCACCTTGCAGGATCATGCCCTCCATGTTTGCCTGGAGGCTGCAACACCTGCAGGGTTCGCAAAAAAAGAGAAAATTTTACACTTGGCTACACTTCTGGGAAAAAGAGAAGGGTCTATGAGCACTTCAAGCAGGAGGTAAAAAATATAATGTTGTTCTCGTTCTCAGTTTGCAGTGGCTGACGTTGGGCGTCTGTAAACAGCAGACACAATTGTCTCCGAAGATAAGCTGCAGGGACCACTACCCCATTGCAAGGCTGTCTTCTGTGTAGGTACACCTCACCTCCATGCCTGCCTCCATTCGCACATCACTCTGTTTTAAACAGATGTGATGTTTGTGGTACTGACAGTCACCTCCTCGCTCTTCCCCACACCTACTCTCTCTGCTACTGTGGCAGATTTCATTATACTGTTCTCAGTTTTCTCTCTGGAAAAATAATACCTGTCCTAGACTAGTTTTTCTGTTATGTGAACACATGTAAAATCTTCTGAACAAAGCCATGGGAGCTTTTGAGTCCATGGATCATAGGATCATAGGATCATAGAATCATAGAATGGTTTGGGTTGGAATGCACCTTAAAGATCATCTAGTTCCAATCCCCCCTGCCATGGGCAGGGACACTTCCCACCAGACCAGGTTGCTCAAAGCCCATCCAGCCTGGTCTTGAACACATTCCAGATGAAGATATTAAGAATGTCCTTTCTCTTGTTTTCCCTTTGTGTACCAACTCTCTTAGGGAATAAATACACTCCCTATTCAGTGTTTCTCCTTTGTTTTCCCTTTGCATTTATTAATTAAGAGCTAAAACCAACAAGGTCCTACTGTCTCAGAGCGTCATCACTGTTGACTGTAAGGAACAACAGTGCTTTTGGGGATGATGTTATTACACCTTCTGAAAAAATAATCCTTCCATATGACATATTTTCTCTCTCTTTTTTCTGAAATGCCTTGTTAACTAATAAAGGATTTGTGATTTTACTAAATATACATATAATAACATGCATGGGTCCAAAAGACAGATGTAGTTTCAAGCACATCAAAGTTTGATTGTTTTAGGGTGCAGGGGGTGGGTGACTTTTGGAAACAGGAGACAATGAACATACACTGGAGGGAAGGGTTTAACTAAGAGGGTCCTCACCTACAGTATCTAATTTAATACAAGAGAAAAAGATCAATTTATACACAAGTTGTAATTATGTGGCAAAACTGATTGGCTCTTCTGCACATCCAGACCCACCGTTCATCCAGATCAGGTGCTTTGGGTAGACCTTAAGGATCCAGAGCTCTACAAAAAAGACACTTCCATAAATGTATTCTCCCAGGAAAACATCTGAGCTGTTATGAACATCTTTATTAAGAGATTTGAAGAGCTAGGAACAAGAGTTTTCATTGTATGATATTCTTAAGGACAGAGTCCATTATGATAGTTGAATATGATTCTTGATCAGTGGATATAATACTATGATTTCTTAATACACAGAGATTCAGAAGAATTAAACACCTCAGCGTAGACTTATAGGTCTGTAACCATGGATGATGTGGGGGAAAGAGAGCACAACTGTGCTGTCCCCTAAACACTCATATGACAAATGGCCAGGAAGAGAGATATTTGCATGGTCCTACCTCTGCTAACCTTAGTGGCTACCAAAGGTATCTGTGCATGCATGGGAAGTCTGATAGACCTAAACCAAATTTGCATTCTCTTTTCTAAGGGAAGAAGCGTTATTCTGTTGGGTCAAAGATTCCTCAAAGCTTTCTCAGCTGTGAAACAGCTATTCACACCGAGCAGCAGATGCTATTTGGTCCATGACTACATTCTTTCATCTTCACAGACAAGGTAGACTTGGGAAGCTGAAATTCTGGTGCTGTACACGATGAAATAATTGTAGCCATTTCTTGACCATAATAGACTTAACTTTATGACTATCACACACCTTTGATCACAAAATGGATCAATCATTCAGGAAAATCTGTTATTATACCAGAACAGGTGCAAAACCCCAATTTTGGACAACCAGCTTCTGTTTGGATGCTTGCATCCTGACATATTTGTCTGTCTGTGACTGTGATATAAAAGACCAACTCCATCCCAGACCACAGGAAGCAGAAATCATATCTCAAACGTGGGTATTTCAACACAAGTTTCAGGCTCGTGTAACACAATGGGACATACCAGCCCTGATGTGTGTCCAGACAAGAGGCTGGAAATTATTTTTAAAATATTTCTTCCATTGCAAATTAGAGGGAAACATTTTAAATCATCACACCCAACACTGTATTGGCAAAATATGCAAAGTGCAGCAATACAAGTGATAAGAGAACACATTCTTTGAATTTATAGTTCATTAAATACTGTAAAGCCCTAGGAAATAGTGTATTTCAATTTTTCTTGATGAAGATAAGAGTATTTCCTTCCTAAGTATGGAAAATCATAAAAAGACACATTACTTTAACAAGTCAGCTATAATCCCCACCTTTGCTAGAAAACAGATCCGAAAGCTAAGATACAAGAAAGTGTGCCAGAAAATTTTTATTTAAAATTACTTCTTAATTCATATGATAGCACTTAACACCTGCTTGGGCTTTGTTCTCAGGGTCAGCAAAGCCTCTTTATTCTGACTGACCAAAACATATATGGAGGAAAAGGTCTCTGGCCATGAAATGAATTTCCTTTCAAGTCCGAGAGGTGATTTTAAAGGTCTCTATACCACCCTTGTTCTCACACATGGAGCTGCGGTGAAAAGTCAGAAGACTGCATGCTGAAACAAGGTGTTGTACTTAATTAGAGACTAGTGCATGGTTCTGTAAGTCCCAGAGCATGAACACTATCATCAATTTTGCAGCACACTGAACTCCACGCATGAGGTCCCATTATTGTGGGAATATGAAAATTAAGCTATCTTTATTCCTTAGGTGCTTTCTGTTTCCTAGAATAAGGTAATTAAGAATACGAACACTTTTGCCAAGCACAAACAGCTAAGGTGAGAAACAGTGGAAAATGAAGTTATTATAGAACTGTAGATAGTCTGATGCAAGACACCAGACCTCTGGAGGTCTCAAGTCCTAACTCCTGCTCAAAGAAAGACCATCACTAGCTCTGGATCAGGTCAGCTATGGCTTTAGCCAGTTCTTGAAAACTTCCAAGGGTGGGGATGTCAACATCTGAGTGATCTGTCCCAGTGCTACTCCATCCTCTTGGAGAAAGTCCTTTTCCTGATATACAATTCGGACAACCGAAGCCATTGCCAGTGGCTCCCATGTCATGTTAAATCATCTGCCACTACCAAGAAAAGATGGACAGATATACCAAGAAAAGTTTACCTTTATCATATTCGTAAATGTCATTCAATTAGTTGTGGGCTGTTATTAAGGTAACACTTTGGCCTCCTCTTTACATGTGTCATCATTTGCCGGTTTTGAGCCGTTTGTTGTTCAGTCAAATAGTAATTTCCTCTCAGCCTGCACCTTCTGAAAATGAGTGAAGATACAGGTATTAGGCCCTTCTGAAATGATAGTCATTATCATTCCTTTCTAGTTTCAGTTGTTCAGATTCATCACTGCAAAAGCAAAAGAATACACTAGTGCATTAATAATAATGTGTATCTGGTGTCATTTGACAGACTGTATAACTTGGATGCTGAGCAGCAGTACAAAAGCATCTGGACAAGGAATGAAAATGCAAGCACCTCATTGCCTTGATTCATTGCAATGTGAAAAAAATCCATTTAGCACGCAGTGAACTTCAATCTCACCTAGGCTGTAAGGAAAGAAATTGTTGAATGAGAGTTAAAATTCTCACCGGAGCAAGGTGTGTTACTGCTGTGCTGTCTCTGTGCAATCCAAAGAGACCCCTGATGTTCACCCTCCCTCTTCTTACAGGATCCAGCTCTTATAGTAATTACAATAGTAAATACATATAATAATATAATAATACATAATACATATATTTACAAATAGTAAATATATTAAAAAAAATGCCTGGCCTTGTTTCATTTACCGCCATAGAGGTAGCCTGTATGGCTTTTCGAATGTCAGTAAGACCTGGATTCATCCCACATAACTTTAGATAGCTAAAGATGTTGTTTCCTCATCACTTTGAAATCTGTCCTCAATGGAGAGAGACACACCTTTTCTCACTTTGAAGGTCTGTCATTTGACATAGAGGACGCCTTTGATGACTGTAACATCATCATGCCCTCAGAAATGCCCCTAACTAGGGCCTTTTTTTTTTAGAACTTTGGAAAAATCTGTTCCTTATTCTCTTCTGTTCCTCACTCCCATACCCCTCCCTGAAATATCACAGTGAAAGCTGTGAGATGGTCATATCCTCACAGCGAATGCATGTTATGAACAGGGGATGAGATTCTGACTCACATCACTGCATTGCAACTCAGAGGTTTCTAATCTGAAGTGAAAGAGTACAGCCCAATACAGCCTGAACCCAATAAAATGACTCTTGAATAATTCATTTTTTCATAGTGAAAAGTTTTTGGGAAGTTTTTCATTTTCTAGTATGTAATGCATCTCCCTGACATTTCTTCTGATTTATGTTTTGCTTTTTCATACAGAAATTATTATTATGAACATCAGAACAATTCACAATTTAATCCCCCAGACTCATATAAAATTTTGAATGGAATCTGGTAGAAAGATATGACATTTGCACATTCACAGTGTCTATTTCTAATTGGGTTCTCAGCCTTCTTCAGGGAACATGTGGGTTTGGGGAGAAAATAGAAACTATTTTAATTCTTTGCCATCTATATTTGATATGGTCTACAATAATACCAATGGGGAGTGTAAAATTGAACAGCGATCCCTGGTCATTTAGTCCTCTGGCACTCCTGCTTTGAATGAAAATCATGCTTCTGAAGAAACCTCTACTGAAAACTCAGCAATTATCAGCATCTTTTTCAGTCTGCATGGTGAAGAGGAAAGAATGAGTGTCCAGAAAGGAAGAATATTTTTTATAAGATTATTGAGAAATATGAGATTATTTAGAAATATTTCCTGTGCTCCATACCCTGTGGGCATAAGGTAAAAACACATTCAGCTCTGTGACCTCAAAGGAATTATGTTGATTTGCATTTAAACTAATTATGAAGCGGGATATTGATTTGCCTCCATCACTACTTATTTTTCAACTTCTGCAATAAATAAGGAAAGGAATATGTCAACCTACCCTCACAGCCCAAGTCCCTTGAAAGTAACGCTTAGGCACTAAACCAAAGAAGTCATGGCCCCATGTAACCAAACAAAATATGCCCATGGAATCATAGACCATTTCTACACATGGGCAGAGAAGAAGCAAGTTAAAATTTCATGGACTGTCTCAACTTTGACACTTGCAAAGTCTCGATCACTTACTGAAAGTTCCTTGAACACAGTTGCATGTGCATGAAGTTCTCACATATAATTTCCAGACATAAGTATTTAAGATTGCAGGGTGTGTGTGCAATGTCTGGAAACTAGATTATTATTATCATTAGCTCATTTTCTCCATGACAAAAGAGTAGTGAATGTTAGTTGTTTTCATTTTCCAGATGCTCCATTAATTCTGTGCTGTGCTGAATGGGATGGTATCATCGATCACCCATTGCAACAAATGTGAAGCTATATTTGCCGGAACGCAGCGCGGTTGCTGGGAAGGCTTAGTTCAAGTGTGTCTGGGAAGCCTCACTGTTAGCCAAGCAAACTCTTAGACACCGTATTTGGTGTGGCAAGAGGTGTGATTTACTGGTTACGTTAGCTGCTGAAGCATACTGTGGGTAGGAATCAGACAGGATTGAAATTATGCCCACTTTGCAGGAATGCATAAATTCACATGGCATTGCTGAGAGGAGACAGGCAAGGTGCCTTGTTGCATTTGCAGGGACTAGCATCTGCCCTTGGGTGACTTCAATAAAGTCACCTCATTGCTCTGTGCCTCACTTTTCTCTGTTCTTGAAGGGAATGACTGAAGGACGATCTGTGCATTGCACTTTTTGAAGTTGCCGTTAGGTCTCCTCTTCCCTCCTCACATGACAACCTAAGATCTCTCCTATCACAAGAGAGAAGGTCTGAGCAGATCTCCAAAGAAGTTTCTCTACCAGCAGGAAATCTAAGTTTTCCCATAACAAAATATTGAGCTCATAAGAAAAGAGTACTCTATCTTTGAATGATTCAAAACCTTTCTTTAGAATTATCAGAGAAAACTTCAAGGCCTTAGTAGTGCACAAGAGTCCTCATCACTTTTATTTATGGACATTAAAAGCTCAGGTCATAAAATGTGATGGTGGAAAGACTGTTATTATCTCCCTTTTATTCTTCAGAACAAACCAATCTGTGCTGAGAGGCACACGGTGACACTGGAAAGATGTCATGTAATGGAAATATGTCATCAAAAGATGATGAATGCATGTAATTAACTGGAGGAGTACACACCCGAGATTATGTAAATCTATAGATAAAGGCATCAGAGTGCTCAGGTTCAAATGTACCCTTCTGTGTAGCCTCAACCTGTGCTATTTCAAATGTCATGAGGATGCCGAATGAAAAATGTAATTCCAAATGTGGGCAGAATATAAATATAAAAAAGAGCTGCCTTTACAGTGTAATGTTATTTCTCACAGTTAAGAGCCTGCATCTGCAATTCCCACCTCTTCAGCACATCAGCTTGGTACTTAACATTACCCACATGCTTAGACCTACTGAATAGTTCATACCTAAATATTTTGTCAGATGGCACCCTAGAGAAGGCTGGTCTGTCTGGAGGGCAACCAGAACTGTTCAGTACATCCTCCCTCTGAGAGAGAAATCTCCATTCTCTCCCCATTAAAATGAAGGTCTAAACCTAACTGTGCTTTCCTCGTATGTGGCACATCCATCAAGCTGACAAATGACAAAAATATAAACAAATGAATCCTGCTGCCATGCTCAGCAACGAGAGAGACCTGCAGTATTTGATTAGCTAGTCCATTTCCCCAGTGTGAGCAAAATTGTGCTTTGCAAGACCCTTGCTACCGTTTTTAGTAGCTTGTTGTTTGGTTTTTTTTAAGATCAGGCTAACTTTAGCCTTTCCAAGATGATGTTTGCTAACCTGAAATCAAGAGAACATCCTACTGAAGACTAATGGCATTTCTGCATGAGTTTCACCCTTTGGGGCTGTTTTAAAGCATTAGAAAAATGACCTGTCCACAAAGAAAATATGGAGAAATGGAGAAATGTTTCAAGCTATGAACACAAGTCAGAGCAAAGCTATTGTGACCTTTGAGTGTAAACAACAGTTTTGGTGTTGAGTTAGAGGGGGAAGTATAGGACCTCTTGTGTAAGAGCCAGCGGAGACAGCACTCAGAGACAAGTTCCCTCTGAAGTCAATGAGACTGTTGTTGCTGCTCCCCAAGTGTGAATCAGTCAGAATTTCAGTTCCAGTAATATAAAAATTTAGCTCTGTCTCTCATATTGAATCAAACTTTAATCTGCAACTGTCCAACTAGCCTTCTTGTGTCAGATGATCGAGTGAAATAATATACCAGCAGACAAAAAGTGGCAGACTCGTTGTCAAATGTAACAGCAAAGGTTCAGCATGCTCCCCTATGATATTAAAGGTGATCTTTTCCCCACTCCCCTAGAGGAGCTCTCTATATCTAAACCAAAGCTTGACCAGTCATACTGCAAGTGGTCCTTCGAGAGTAAAGCCATCTAATCAGATTCTAGGCCAGAATAAAGTCCTTTATTGTACTTAACATATATGCAACATGGAAGTAGAGCATGACTTTCTGCAATCAGTTTTGAGATGCTTCTGGTGGCAGAATATCAATGTGAGGAACATGGGACATTCTGCTTATGTGTCACCAGAAAGGTCTTTTGAAGGCCAGTTCCACCAGTCTCCTTCAGATTTATCCTTTTGGTTCAGGACTCACTGGACAGGACTACCTATTCTCCCAGGAATTAATTAATTAACTTGTCCTTTCTTTTTAATTGTCCAGTAAACAAAAATAAAAACTAGTTTTACAAGGTGACACAAAAATACAAGTGGAGGTAAAATCTCTGTAAAAAGTTTATCATTAATTTGAAAACATAGGGACAGTAGGGAAAAGTAATGTATGCCTAGCACTTAGGGACACACATCAGATGATGCAGGTGATGATATTTTTTGTAGCATCCCTGTCACATTTATGACAATAAGCACTGATGTCCAAATCAGGATTATGATTTTATTTTGCTACCAAGCAGACAGGCAGAGATAGAAAAAAATCCTCTGTAATACAGAAATCTCTGCAGTAATAACAAGAAACACTGAGAAATAGACTCCATGCACACTTCTGATAATATAAATGTTCACTTTTACAGAAACTACTTTGCAAACATGGAGAGAATAATTGTTTCCATTTTTTAAGAGCAGCTCTTAAACAGTGTTGTTTTTGTGGGGTTTTTTTATAAGTAATATCTTGCTAACCACAGAAACACATTTATTCAGCACTTGCTGTGCTTGCAGTACTTTTACAGCACGTCTTCAGAATTCCAAAGTGGACACAAATGCCACATCTCTACCAGAACATTAATTACCCTGGCTGAGCTCCTTTCTCTGCCCCCAACAGCACATTGCAGCTCAGCCTCATGCTGCTAGACTCTCTTCCTCTACCATAGAGGGGGGCTTCATCCATACCATCTATAGGGAATATTCCTTGGCCCATGATATCTTCCCAAGTGTGCCTGGACATTGTGGCAATGTCAAAGCAATTAAGCAGTAGAATCAACCACAGACTGGAGCTCGCACTCAAAATTTGTCTCTCTTTAGTTACTATTGTAGACATAAGTCAATAAACATTCCAGCCTTAGCCTGGGCAAATGATCGTTCTCCATGTGCAGCTCTGTTCTTAATGTAGAAGATAAAGACTGTAACAGTATGAACGTGGCCAGTCTGGGAGTATACAGCAACAGCCATGACACTGGTGCTTTTTGACAATGGAGCCTGGGAGCTGCGGACAAGGGTCTGGGAGTGAGCTGCACCCCTGAAACTCCCTGCAAGGGGGCTGGCATTGGAGCGGAAAAGCACACACTTTATTTTCTTCTGTTTCCTCTACATGTGTTAGATGATCACATGGGAGAATTTTGCAACTGTCAAGTAAATTATGCCTTATTAAATGAAGTACTATACATGCTACAAGTGCAGGCAGCAATTAATCTTGCAGCACAAGAACAATCTTCTTGCTGCCATCTTCAGACTTTTCCTTCTGCAGCCCATTCTCCTCTCTACAAGTTTCATGCAGTTTTATTGCACGCTGGAAGTCTAAATTACTAAAATATTCAAACAAAGCGAAGGTGAAGAAGGTCCTTTCCTTTCTTATTCTCAATAGTTAATGTTCTGGTAGTCCTCTCCAGATCTTCCAATACCTAATGTCTAGCACTGACTCAACAGATGTCACACAAACCATCCTGTGCAGCCGCTGCTGGAGCCGTGCGAGCCTCTGAGTCCTGCTTTCTGTGAACAGAGATGACACCAACTGAGGAGGTGCCAGCTATGGTTTGTTGTGCTGCAATATCATAGCTAACTAGTTTCTCTAGTTAACTAGAGTAACAGAGGCAGCCAAAACAACTGGGCCTCTCCCTACAAGAAAGACATTAAGTGCTGGAGCAGGTCCAGAGAAGGGCAACGGAGCTGGCGAGGGCTCTGGAGCACAAGTCTTTTGAGAGGCTGAGGGAGCTGGGGATGTTCAGCCTGGAGAAAAGGAGGCTGAGGGGAGACCTCCTCGCTCTCTCCAACTCCCTGACAGGAGGATGTAGCGAGGTGGGAGGTTGGTCTCTTCTCCCAGGTAGCAGGTAATAGGACAAAAGGAAATGGCCTCAATCTGCCCCAGGAAAGGTTTAGGATGGATATTATGAAAAATTTCTTCACATAAAGGGTTATCAAACATTGGAACAGGCTGCCCAGGGCAGTGGTGGCATCACCATCCCTGGAGATATTTAAAAGACCTGTAGACGTGGTGCTGAGGGACATTGGCAGTTTTGGCAGTGCCAGGTTAACGGTTGGACTCAAAGATATTAATGATACCTTCCAACCTAAATGATTCTATGACTGTATGATTCTACCTACATTAACTTTAATGGACACTGAGTTACAATGAGATTTTGCATGATCTAGAAAGACAAATGCCTTTCTAGACGGGAAACCAGGGAACCAGGAATGACTGCATTAGCTGTGAAGCAGGTCAGGTGAGACTTGTGAGCCTAATTTTTGCCTCTCAATGATTTTTTTGTCCATGATTTCAGTGGTAACAGGTTCACGTCCCAGTTACCTCAGTAAGGCTGTGCTTTGAAAAGGCAAAGTTAATTCTTACTAATTATCATTAAGCTTTCTGAGGACAATTAAGCTTTACGCATATATTTATATATGGAAATCAATATTTGCATAAACAAGGAAAGTGAAGATTGGTCTACACCTTATTAGTACCTAGTTGTTATTATTTATACGAGCCAGGAAAATATTGTAGTGATGTGATTACTTTAAAAATATCAGCCTACTTTTTCTTTTTTCTTGTATGCGCTGGTGCCATTTCATGATTAAGTCAGTCTCTAATAAATTTTGGATCAGCAGCCACTATTAATCTGTACTAAACTTTCTCCTCAGTAATGCAGATTTATGTGTCTGGGGTAAATAAGCAGAATGCCTGAAAATGGGGCTGTGCCCTCACAAAAGATATATTGTACTTTTACCATGTCCCTTAATTCAGAGATCAATACATTATTAACAACTTTATTGCTAAAGATTTGTGGTATTCATTTACTTTTTATCAAATATGTCACCCTCAAGGCTTGATAAATTTACTGTATCCTCCGCGTACTGATTTTGCCCTACTCATAAAGAGAAAAAAGTTCCAACTGGATTTTTTGCACTTGAAGCTCAAAGAAAAGTAAACCTTCTCTTTAGTTCCTCTGACACAATACAAGTTTTTTTTATAATCTTTGAATATTAGCTTGGTGGAGCTTACCCAGATCATGAGGATGTGATTCTTCACTGACTTTCTACTATTGTACCTAATCCACTGATGCAACAGATTGCTTTTGGAGTGGCACATGATAAGGGAGAATAATCTTCTGATGTCCTCTCAAAAAAGACACAGGAAGTCCCTGAGCTTAAAGCACTGAGAAGTCAGAAAATACACTCAAGAAGTCCCATTACATGTTTTCCCTGTTGTTATCCCGCGGTGGAGGCACAGCACAGGGTAAGAATGGCCATCAGCCAGATCCCACAGGGGTTTGCCTTCCTCTTGGCAGGGCTAAGCAAGAAAGGGGACACCTACATCCCTCCTGGTGACTTAATGTAATTGCTACCCCAAAAGGAGCAAGTCAAACATATCACTGCTGGGGACTAAGATGCTCACAGAGGAGCAAGCTGGAAGGGCAGATTGAGGTGCTGTTCTCTGCTTCCTTGGGATCCCTGGGAGCCAGAAAAGTTGGAATACGATTTATGGCCATCCAGTAGAAATGAGTGTTGTTCAGGGAGTTGGTATTTTCGAAGATCCTGGTGAGACTAACTGTCTGCTTACTGTTTATCGCTGCTGTCAAAGGGATGTAGCTTTTGGAGAAGGGTGAAACTTGCTACTGTGACATCAACACATTGCAGACAACAGATGAGACAGCTGCACTGTGAGATTAAAAGGAAAACAGATCCTTTCATCTCTGATGTTCTGCTCTAGTTTGAAACCACAGAGAAAGTGGGTGCATGTTTCTTTTTCTATTTCTATTCTCCCTTTGAGGTGTCTCCTTTTTATTTTTTTCTGCTTCACTTTCATTGCAAATGCAATGCAAATAGGTTTGCAAATGTGACAGAATTGTTTCATAATCATCACAAAATCCAGGTGCTTGTGCTGGTAGAAGCTGGTGCAGCAAGATATGTCTGTGCCTTTTTCGCTATATTTACCAAACCTCAAAGTTTATCTGCCTGATGAGTAAGGTCAAGACACAAGGTTTAAATGCACATCCTCCAGAAACTGAGTTTATAACTTTTCACTTAGCTTCCAGTGTAACTCAAAATTCTTTTATTTGACTGTCAGTCATGGCCATGTAATTCATGTAGCTTGGCTGCATTCTAGCAGTTGCATGGAATAAAACACCCAAAACCAATGTATTATTTTCCTTTCTTATTGAACCATAGGAACTTGAGCAGCACTTTTTTTGCCTTTTTAATTGTCATTAAGCAAGTTGCTGACATGCCAAGTGCAATTAAATTATTGCTAAAATTCAGGAACTCTTTCCATCCAGCATGTTCTAAATGAAGCTTTCACTCCAAGCCATGGAGCTATTCTTTGTGTCTTCTTCTCCTGTAGGACCAGCGGGGAAGATAAAACTATACATAAATGGCTCACTAAAATATGAAAAATCTTTAAGATCTGTGCACACATATCTTCCACACTTTCATGTATAAAAGTGACCTGAGACAACAACATGCAGTGACTCATCTAATGGCTGTCCATGAATTCAAATTCCGTAGTTCTTCTTGAACACATCCTTTTTCTGCCGTTCAGCTATTCAGAGACCCTAGCAAAACAGGAGTCTGACACAGGCATTCCTGTTAAATCTGCAATGTATTGGGCCATAGTCAAGGCCTTGTGAAAAATATGTGAAAAATATTTGTCCCTCTGAATGGATGAACAGAAGTCCACTATGCGTTAATGCAAGGGACAAGCAGGATTTTGGAACGTGCTTGCATGGAAGGCTGGCATAAGTGGAAGGATAGCACTACCCAGGCTGCCAGATTGTAAGTAGAGTGGTTGCAGAGTGCAACCAGAGATACCAGACTTTGAAACCCAGGCTGCAAGGACAAGTCAGCCTGCATGAGCATCTCGGGGACCTGCATCTGACCTGCTTCCAGCTCCCACATCTGGATACTAACTGCATACAAGGGCAGATCTCCAAATCTAAAGCTGAATTGCTCTTGCAAGGGGACTCCCCTCTCTAGATTATAACTAGAGTAACTCATCTGGTAACTCATCTGCAGCCTCTTTACTTTTAGGTAGGCATTTTTCCCTGACCACAGTATAGTGGGCATGGGCATGTTCAGCATCTGTAAATTCTCTGGTGTTTTTCTCCCATGCAATGCAGCTTACACCCATGCTTTTCTCTGCTGCTGTCAATATAGACAATTTCTGCATAAACCTGATTAAAGTTCCTTAAATTGTGTTCTCCAAACCCCTTTCCAGCAAATGTTGTTCTAGAATGAAGTCTAATCGTTAAAGAAAAAACCTAATTTTTGTGGCCACCTCCAGTCAGGCTATCTCCCCTTATCCCATTCTCTAGCTGCAAAATATGGGGGCAAAGACCACTCCAGAGACATCTGGGTCCATGTTTCTGCAACAGTGTTGGGAAAACACAGCACATACCCATGACTTACACAATTTTTGTCCATGGTCTTGGTTATGAGCCTGGTCATAGGTGGCCACTGAGCTCATGTTGACCAGAAAGATCAGAAGCAGGGCAGCTGCTGGTGGTCAAAGTTGCAGCTCATCCATCCTTCCTTAAGGTACAGTATGTGCACAAGCTCCTACCCTCAGAAACGCTCTCTCATTTGGCTTAGATCCACATTTGATCTCAAGCTTGGGTGTCCTGTGAATGACAGGAGAGGGTGGACTTGAAAAGATGCACTTAAGTGTCTGTGATGGCTACTATTCAAAATAAAGTACCTGTCCCAACCTCCATTTTTCACTTTTTACTTTCTCTCCATGGACTGTCTTCGCCTGAGGGAATATTTCTGACGAGGACATGTTTGTTTGCTTTGCTGCCTACTGATCTGTAACAGCAAGTATTTGCTGCCTTCCAGGCTGGCACCACACAGCTTGTTTTCCAAGGCGTTTGCAAAGAGCCTGCACCGAGCGAGCACGGCCATCAATAGACAAACAAACTTGCAAGTGCAAATGGAGGGCAGGCAAAAGCCATTGTATTTACATAATTAAGTACACCACTTAATGAATTCCCACTAGACCATGGTGTGGCAGGGTGATTATGAACAGGGTTGGGGAATGGTGTTCTTCAGACTCCAATGGGGATTCAGCAAAGGGCCCGCAATTAACAGTTGGTGGCTGGCTTACTGCCAGCTTGCTTGAAACTGGGTGATGATCTCTGTTTATGTGGAGTTTGGGGTTTTTTACTCATCTGCAGTATGAATCCAATCCAACCCCAGCTTCTAAAAATAAATGTCTTAAGGGAATAAAAAAAAAAATGGGGGGAAAAAAGATACTATTTCAAAGCAAAGGTCTGAGAACTGGAAGGAATCTGCACTTCCCCTTTTCTTCAGAAAACCATGTCAGGTCCTGAAGGGTGTGGAGAAGTGTTTTGAAAATGTCATCATAATTCCCGCTAATCCCCCAAAAGTCATCAGGCAAAAAGAATGAAGCATTTGTTTCCAAAAATAATAAACCAGGCTACACTTGGGACATGGACGTCAATGAAAGCTTTAACATGATTCTTCACATACAGTGGGACTTGAAAATTGAGTGATTTTTTTAATAGGAAGCAGTGATTTCTTTTCTGGGGGGAAGAACAGCCATTTTAAACCCATATCTTTACTTCTAAACAGTCATTAAAGTATAGCTAGGAGCAAAGCTCTGTTTGCCTGAAGTTAGCAACAAATGCTGCTACGGTGGATCTTATCATGACAGACAAGGATTTGACGCCATCTAAAATGTCCAGTGCACTTCACAGGGAACACTGATGAGATAAGTCTTACATTAATAAAGCCAGCCTGCTTCAAAGCTTGACATAGTAAGTAATAAATTCTCACGGAATAAACCTCAAATAATATTTTTTTTTCCTGCTCTAGTAAACAAAACATCAAGGCAGAAACAATATTTCAACTCATGGCAGGACAGGCTGAGCAATCTTTTTTGCTAGTTAGCACCAGACTTTTAAACAAGAGGAAGTGATTTATTACTTCAAGAAACCAATTGATCCCTTTCTC
Organism: Tringa solitaria; assembly: GCA_026413425.1. NCBI lineage: Eukaryota > Metazoa > Chordata > Aves > Charadriiformes > Scolopacidae > Tringa > Tringa solitaria. The sequence continues at coordinate 111,970,761 of JAOXJM010000023.1, read as the reverse complement.
TATCAAAATGTATTATCTGCCTGCCGCTAAAGGGTGTCTCCCCACCAAGTGAGTGGAGACTCTGTCAATATACATATACTCTTCTCAGTTTATATATATTTTTAAACCACTTACTCAGGAAGTTAAGGGAAATCCTGAGCTCCCAGGGGTAATGTAGAAGCCAAAGCCTCGGTGAAGTCTTTAAATTCAAGGAATATCACCAAGCAGTCTCTGAAGTACCAATGTTTTGAAGCTCATGGTGCAAACATCATGGGTCTTCCCCGATCTGTGTACCCAGATTGAACTTTAATGAATCTTTTACGTATCCTCTTAGAAAGTCATGAAAGCACAGCTTCCAGTTGTAAATACTGGATTTTAGTTCAGGGAGCAGTTTAGCCAGGAACCAATGCTCCTCAGGAAATTGTTTTCTTCAACTAATAAAGGACATTATAATTTATTAGATTCCTATGAGGTAATGGCAAGGGAGCATTTTGTAATGATTCAGCACTGAAAGATTAACTCTGATTATATTGCTGTTTTAGTGGCAATCCCTGGGTTGTCAAAACCACTTCTGATTCCTCTGACACGAAGTGACACCACTACTCATTATGTAAGACTTACATCCAAACCCCCAAGCCTGAAATTGAATGAGGACTTATAAATAATGTATCAATAAGGTAAATTATGCAAGAATTCATTCCAGAAAGTGTCTGAAGTCATCAACAAATTAGATAATAAGGGGGTCTTTTTTCTACTAACTTAAATAAGCAAATTGAAATAGGATTTCTTCAAGAGCTTCCTCAGTGGTTTTCATAGCAGCTACTTGATGTTCCTGGGCAATTTCATTTACACTGGAACATGCAAAGCCTATCATAAACCCAGCAAATCCCCATTTCATTTTCTCTCATGCAATGTCATTTAAGGTACTTTTTCTCTCTGTTGGCCACTGGGGCAGCTGGCGTGGCGGGGGCATCGGTCTTTCTTCCATTCTCCCCTTCTGCATCGAGGGAATTGCACGGGAGACGTGAGAATGTCTCTAAAGCACCACAGTCCTAACACGTACAAGGTTGGAGGCTCATACATTAACCTCTCTGCCTCTTGCTCTCCAAAGTGCTGGGCATGCACCCAGAGTGACAGTGTGCAGATTGCAGCCTTGAGAGGGACTCTTCAGCAACCTTCTTGTTTCTAGTGTCAGGTGTCATTACATTACCATTACACAGTATCCCATCTCTAAAAGCCTTTTTAGAGAGATTTAAACATCTTGTAGGTTCATAACCCTATCTCCCTTTTGCATTTAGAGAGAACAGTCATTCCTGCTGCCTTTTATTAGAAGAGAAATTTGGTATCCGTCTCTGCAAACTGTTCTGCACAGTTAGCTCATACTCCTTTTCGAGTTAGACCATTTGAAATCCTCAGTAAAGATTATTTCCAGGTCTCAATTAATATATTTCATTTAAACATTTAAATGACTTCTGTAAAACAAATACAGCTACTGTATTGGGATTGTTACAATCAATCCCTCTGTGCCATCCCAGGCATCTATTTTAGGATGAGAACAATCACCCTCTGGAGATACATATTTCTCTGGACTGACTCTACAGAGAGTCCAAGGTGATTAGCTCAGACTTTGACAATGAATTTTTAGATAAATAAGACGGGTGAGATGAACCTGATACAAGAGGACAAGACAATTGTTTGTGTGACTAACAGCTGAAAATGATGACGAAAAAAACCCATATTTTGGCCCAGCATCTGATTTCAGTAGCCTGCAGCTGGTGGGCAAGGTAGCCTTTTCCTAAATATTCAAGCAGTAAGGTGTTGTCATAGGTTTCACATAATAAATGTATGGCTGAGCTGTATTAGTAACATATAATCATATTTCTTCCATGACGTGCAGTGCTCTCGGCTGTATGCACTGACATTATTAAAGCTACTAGTATAATGGATAGCAACAGGGGATACATTTGTGTTAAATGGCCTGTAGTAATTGTGTCACTGAATTGAGCTAATAATCATCACACTGTACCACAATACCTTAGAAGAACATCTTTTCAGATTATCCAATACTATAGAAATGAGATTCTTAGGCTTACTGAAGGCAGATTTCATCTCATCTGTGATTTTTATTGGGGTGGGATTGATGTCCTGCTTCACAATTTCCAACTCATCTTTGGAAGCCTGCTGCCGGATCAAGGGAGCAATGTAGCACAACCAAACTCCATCGCACAGCTTTGCGAGACAAGTAGCTGCAGCTATTACAGAGGTAGTGTCAAACAAAATCTAGACTCTAAATCTTTTGTCAAACTTGGCTTATGCAATATAATTCCAATGACCTTAGTACAGTCACACCTGACTAACAATGGCAGAAACTAGTAGAGAAACAGACGTCATACATAAAGAATCAATTTTTTTTCCTCTCTGTGATAAATTTCATTTAATATAGCTGGAAACCAGCAGTGATTCACAAGACTGAGCCTGGTCTTAGTTTCTCAGTTCCCTTTAGACCTCAGCAAAGGGGACTTAACAGCTTAGTCCAGAATTACTCTTTGTCAAATTAGTCCTTTGGCATTTTGTGGATTTTCTCTGCAGCAGCCATCTAAAAAATGTTGTGTTCAACGACTCCATTACAAGGTGCTTGTTCAGAAAAAAGATCACACTCATTTGTTAAAATGCAGTTTGTTCTACTGAGAGCAGGCTGCCCTTATTGTTCCAGTATTTAAAGGGTGGCTACAAAGAAGACAGAGACTCCCTTTTTACAAGTAGTCCCTTGGAAAAGACGGGAGTTAATGGGTACAAGTTACTCCTCAGGAAATTCCAATTGGACACAACAGGAAAATTTTTCCCAACGAGAACAATCAGCCGTTGGAATAATCTCCCCAGGGAAGTGGTGGATTCCCCAATTTAAGATTCAGCTGGACAGGGTGCTGGGCTATCTTGTCTAAACTGTGCTTTTGCAAGGAAAGGTTGGACCAGGTTGCCCTTGAGGTCCCTACGAACCTGATATTCTATGATTCTACAATTCTGTGATTATAAAGAAATTTGTGGTCTGATGGGGATTTCTTTTGTGTGAGAAGATTTGGGGCCAAGACATTAGAATGGCTTCTAGTGTATGAATTCCACAGTTCTGAATATCAGTTTCTTTCACAATGGAAAAACTGACAGACTGATAAGTTTAACTTCTCTTTTATTTTTCCTCCTTTCTTAATAGTCCACCCTGTAATAATGGTTCTTTCTCCAGAAAATTTAAATGGAAATTGAATTTAAAACCCTCATGTAGCCTTGTTCTGAGAAGCTAACCCAGACTCTAGCTCAGTTTCTTTTTGCACAGTCTCCTGCCTGGCATGTGCCTGGTGTTGGTATTGCTGCCTCTGTCAGCTGTGACACCTAAGATGATTAACCCACCCTTGTTCACGGAGATGTATATATTTTCTAACCATTTCCCCCCGCTGCTCCTACCATTGTTCTCAGGTTAATTCTCTTTGTTGCAAAACTGGCACTAAAAGTCAGGAACACAAGCTGTGGATGCTGTAAGGACATGGAGCTTCGTTTGTTATTTCTGCATAGCAATGGAGCAATGCTTTGAATGTGAACCACGCAACCTTAAATGTGTGCAGAGAGCAGATGCGGAGATCCAAGACAATTCTAATGGCTTAAGTGCAGAGAAAATCCACAGGGAGATGATTCCCCCATAATTTCACCGCAGTGTGTAGATATGACAGTATTTATTTTTCTGTTTAGCCTCCTTTTCTCATTATTTCCTCTTTCTTCTGCTCTAAGGAAAAAAAAAATCTTTGCTGCTGGAGGCAAACAAATAAAACAATTGCAGCTGTGTTTCTGAACTGCAAGTCTAGCACAATCAACTCCCATGGGTGTCAGGTGTCCACTGCAAATATTAATTGATTAATCCAGGTGGGAACAGCTAAAATAAAAACGTTGTGTAACGGCTTCTCCGATTCTGTTGTTGTTGATGTCAGTAAAACCAAGTCTAAGAGACTGTAAAAGCTCATCATACATAGTTGTACTTTTTCCAAAACTACTGAGATTATAAGAAGCTATCAGAGGAAAATGTAATTGCCAGAAAAAAAGGGAGAGTCTAAAGCAGGTTAACTGATAAACTCACATGCACACACGCACATTTCTTTATGCATTGCAAATAAAAAATGCCCTTCCAGGGTTTCAGCTATTTCCTGAGTTTGATATCTGGACAGGGTAAATAGAAGCATTTGTTCCAGCTGAACAGCAGGAAACAAACTGAATTTATCAGCAAAGGAGAAGCATGAGTTTAGCTCCACATTAAATTTGCTTTCCTTGAAGGCAGGGAGCTACACGGTCTATTGCCAGACTATGCCAGCTGGCCTCCAGGCCAGAGAGCAGGTCCTCATTTATTAATAGCAGAAAAACGCAGTTCTGTTTTCTTAGAAGTGCTATTTTTTTTTCCCATACCAGGCAGCTCTGTGCCATTTCTCCTCCTTTTTCCACATTCATCCTGGACAAGGGGCACACCAGATGCCAACTGCCCCCTCCCAGCAACACTGACTTGCTCTGTAACTCTTCTTGCACCCAGGAACAAGGCCTTCGGGTTGCTTTAACTCGAGTTTATTTGCTGATGAAACTGCACAGAGGGAGCTTGTAACAGGCAAAGAAACTCTCTCTAAACCTCTACTCTCTATCAGATTACTCTCCCAAATTCAGCATGGAATTTAAATCCTCTCACAAACGGTTTTGGTAGAATAGCTTACCTGATTAAAGATGAGTCACTGCAATGAGACTGTTCCCAACACCTGCCCCTGCACCAGTGTAAGTGCCTTTGCTTCCCACACCATGTGGTCATCCAACCCCAAGACTCTCCCACCAGCAATGTGGATGGGAAAGGCCTCCCAGGGAAGGGCACTGGTATGACACAGAAGAGGGCACTGCCCAACAGGGAAAGAATCACGTTGCTTGTTCATGTTGATTTGCACCGTTTAGGAAGGACCATAAAACAACTTGGTCGTAAGTTACCAATGGACACCAGCTGTGGGTCTGGCACCACGATGGAGAGTTTCACCGACTCACCTCTCTTGTCGTTTCCCAAGCCTTGCCAAATAAGAGCTCTTTGTTGAGTAAAACAGCTATATATGAGAACAATTGTTTAATCACACCCTCAACTAGGAAAACAACATTGATGACTTCCAGCAACTGGTAAAAACATCAAGCTTCTTTTCACCTCGGTGCTGCTTATGGCAGAAATCACTGAGACACAAATACCCTGAGGCACTGAAGCACTCAACCACAAGCAAACCACGAGTAAACTTCATAGCTCTATGCCCCCCTGAGGTGGTCTAAAGATACATTTATTATTATTTTATGTCTATATTCCAGCTCAAGGTACGAGGGCTGTTGCAGCCCATGAGGTTGTTGTTTTGGTATCGTGAAACTCAGGATAGGTCTTGCAAATCATGGCATTGGTTTGAGGCCATGTAGGGATCAGCCAAGGAGACAAAAGATCCAGAAATGGGTTTAGAAGACAGTGTAGAAATGTAGGAACCAAATTTACTTTGATCTTGACCGTATAACCCCATTTAGGATTTTTTCCCTGATGTGTGTGATTCCCCCAGCCATGCCTAGGCATTGTCTGGTCAGTGGGAGCATGACATGAGATAAAATTGTGCCATGGCATGTGCTAGTAGTGATACAGCAGTGGTACAAGGCTCTAGCTCATACTCTGGCCTGATTTTCTAACCAGTGTAGTTGTATCCAGAGAGAAGAAGCAAAAAGATCTAAAATAGCAAAGGAGCTACCACATGAAGAACCCACTACATGAAGGGAAACAATTTGGACAAAGAATGGACCAAGAAGCAGCTGAAGCAGTGAACTCCATCTGGGTGGGAAGATCAATATGTGGTTCTCCTAATCTCCTGAAGATAAGGGGAAACAAAACATGCAAGAAGAGACAAGGAAATGTGTGAAAGACAAGAGAGAAGCATTGGGTGAGATGAAGACAATGGGATAATGAAAGCTGAGGAAAATGAAATGTTTTGGCCGAACAAGTAAATTTTTTTTAAAAAAAGACACTGGGAACAGAAATCAGAACTTCCATCCCCAATCACCTCCTTTCCCAATTTTGCTTTCAAACTGGGAAAAACTCTTCTCTCCCCCCTGCTCACCAATGCCATCAGACACACTGTCTTCCCTTCCACTCTCTTTGGCCAGGAAATTGAAAAGGTATTGATGTACGGACCTCTGTTTTTCTACTATAAGTAGAAGAGTGTTCTGCACCTCTTATTCAGCAATGTGTTCTCTCTACAGATCTTATGTTTAAAGATTTAGTTAATGCATGATGCAGTTATTAAAGGGTAAAATAACAACACATGTGGAACATTCCATAGTTACAGATGCATCTGGTACATCTGGTAACTTCATCTGGTTCGGCAATGTTGTTAAGTACCTTTTTTTTTTTTACCTTTTCTTTGCTAGTAACTGAAAAATCAAATTGTCAAGAAGCTGCATTTCCTCCATTTCAGATACCATACATCAATCCATTAAAATTTACAAGCTCAGGAAATACAGAGGAGGCGGACACCACAGTAAGGCATTTGTCAAATGATGCACCTGCTTCCTGGCAGATTGTCAAACCCAGAGGGTGCAAGAGTAAACAAAGTTAATCAATAATTTCCTTCCCCCATGTTAGATGTGTGCAAGGGCTAATACTTGAAAGCCATTGGGGTACAAGTGCTATTGATGTTGGTGGAAGGTTTATTCACAGAACAGGTCCAGAGAAAGCCATTATCTTCTGGTGCTTAAGAAAGTATGGATCTGCAAACAAGTATTTTTCACTAAACTGAAGATCTGGTCCAAGGCCTAACATAACAATGAAGGAATTTTCACACTGTTCTCTACAAGACTTTTAACACATGCTATGTCTGTGGTAAACACAGCATTTTGGAAGGCTGTACTTAGTAGAAAAGTGTATTTCTGCTGAAACCCCTCAAACCTAACAGAAACTGGGTGGATGGGTGGATGGAAGTGAAACAAAGACTTATCTTTCACTCATGAAACCATGAATACAGCTGACACTTCAAACCAGACTATGAGAGTCTGTGAAAAGCATACTTGGCTATCCACGTGCAAAAGTGACTACTCACCATTCAGCTGTCACCTCCGCAAGAGTATAGCAACCTACAGTTTCTCAAGCATGGTACCTTTCAACAGTTCCAAGAAACAGACAAACATCTATTTTACAAGCAGGCACTGGAAATAAAGGGTAGGGATATGACTGGTACTCATGTATTTCAGTACCCAAGCAACCACAGGAACCACAAGGCTACTGTTAAGCAATGGGGGATTTGTACAAATAACCTTTGCTCCAGAATTTTATCTTCTTCACATTTTTTATGCGTATCTTTTACTTGGTTATGATAAAAGACTGACCAGAAATATGAAAAATCAATGTAATTCACAAAAAATTATATTTTTTGTTCTTCATCTAGGTCCTCGCTGAAAGAAATAGTATGTGCAGAAAGTAAGAGTCCTGCCTGAGGCCAGAATATTCACCAGGGAAGTAGGATATTGAGATATAATCCCTACCTGGGAGATTTTATAGGATGGATTTGAACTGGCTTGTATGTGACCAGTGCTCAGCCATTGGCAAGGTACAGTTATCAATCACTAAGGAAATAAATATCCCACTGGCTCAAAGCAGACCAGCTGCAACCAGAGAAATTGCCTCTATAAGTGTATGCCCTGGTCCGATTCTCTGCTGCAAATCAGGTAGAATTTGTACTTTCATCACTTGCTAACCAGGGAGCTGATTCCTCATCTGATGAAACATTGCTGCTGTCATCTCCCAAACCAGACAGAGCAGAGGGTCTTCCTGGTCTTCACCATTCGATGCCGTGTGAGTGGGCTCCCATCCCCAGCTGGAGCGTCCTGGAGAGCCCAGAGAGCAGTCCGGAACAGCAGACACTTCATGTGTAGGAATTAGGACTCGTGAATGTGTCCAGTCTGTTCTGCATCAGCTGCTCCTGATGATGATGCACACAGAGCAGATGGAAGCGTGGGCAGCTCGGGGCAAAGCTGGAGCAAAGCAGCCAATTAAATCAATCTCTCCCCAGTCAGGCTTACTCTCACTAAATGTTGGTAACACTATCGGCTGACCTATCCTTCAGCGCTGTCTGTTGGCATAGGCATTAGCAGTATTTGTTTGATGAGATCACTTTTTTTTTTTTTAATTTGACCGTTCAAAGAAAAAATAAAACCATTTAAATAAACAAATAAATAGCTTGGCACAGGGTTTCCACTGCCCTGCATCTTCAGCCAGCCTTTAACAACTACATAAAGCAGATGTGAAGTGGCATCACTTGGGAGGTAGAGGATGGGGAGGATCGTAGCCAGATCCTGAGTAATGGAGGCTGGCACATTTCCACCAAAATCAATGTGCAGTTCCAACGATGGAAACCGTGCCAGCTTCCGAAAGTTGAGGGTCTGATCACAACCCTAATAGCCAAACTGCTCTGAGCATTTTTTACCTGACCACGTCCAGAGGAGCACTTGTCACACTAAGTGCATAGACACAAGGGACTGGCTTGCATGGCATCATCTTCTCACAGAGATGTAGCTTCTGGTGACATAGCAAAGAGAAGGAAGGCAGATTTGCTCTCTGCAGATGGAAGGAGGAACATGACAAGGTGCTTTCTCATCTCCGTCTTTGGCAGTTCCGGTCATCTTTATTGCTTCTTACACTCTGGAGGTGTTCCTCTCTGAACATAGTATTGCACAACCATCTCAGGCGACACTAAATCTCAGGTGACAGCTGACCCCACTCAGGCCACTGTGAATAATGAACACAGTGCAGATAGCACCTGTCAAGAAGAAAGACCTTATGAGCCTCTCATTGACTGCTCTCAACATCTGCTCACCGTTAACAGCTCCAAGGGCAGAGACCTTATCGATCCCTTCCCCACATGCATAGCCAGGCTGGCCACCAGGGTGACAGGCACATCCCATCACAGCAAGTCTACAAAGGAGTACATCATACATTGATTCTACCCAAACATTAGCCACCGCAAACCAGTAAGGCTGGTTTTATCCTCTTGAACTGATGGTGGCAGTATCAGCAGCAGAGGAAGTTTTAGCTCTCATCAGGGCTTATAACATCAATGTCTCCACAGAGATATGGTATGAGCCTTGAGTCTCCTCTCGGCACCTTGACCTGCCCAACCTTGGAGTTTAAGGAGTCATTGAGACAATATAACAGCAATAGCTGAAAAACTATGAAAAATCTGCTTAAAGCATACTTCAAGAAGTTCCCTAGCAGTTAACTAGACTGTCCTCAAAACTTGTTGGTACTGTACCACTGTTTCTAGCTATTTGTAACTTGGAGCTACAGACCGTTTTAGGCATGGCTGGGCAGGGCACCAGTGAGAGGGATGCAGCAAAGGGATGCAAGCAGCAGTAACATCGGCCACGTCCCAGTACAACAGTCTGGCATTTGGGCTGTCATGCACTCACACTGACTACACACTTGTCAGCCAGGCAAGGACCCTTCTGTGTTGCTAAATACTTAGAATCATATAATCGTCTAGGTCGGATAGGACCTTTAAGAACATTGAGTCCAACCGTTAAACTTGTACTGCCAAGTCCACCACTAAACCATGTCCCTCAGCACCACGTCTACACATCTTTTAAATACATCCGAGGATGGTGGTTCTACCACTTCCCTGGGCAGCCTGTTCCAAAGCTTTATAACCCTTGCAGTGAAGAAATTTCTCCTAATATCCACCCTAAACATCCCCTGGCGCAACTTGAGGCCATTTCCTCTTGTTCTATCATTGGTTACTTGGGAGAAGAGACCAACCCCCCCTGGCTACACCCTCCTTTCAGGGAGCTGTAGAGAGCGATAAGGTCTCCCCTCAGCCTCCTTTTCTCCAGGCTGAACAACCCCAGCTCCCTCAGCCCCTCCTCATAAGACTTGTGCTCCAGACCCCTCACCAGCTCCGTTGCCCTTCTCTGGATCTGCTCCAGCCTCTCAATGTCTTTCTTGTAGGGAGGGGCCCAAAATTGGACACAGTATTTGAGATGGGGCCTCAATCTCTGCCCTTGTCCTGCTGGCCACAGTGTCACTGATGCAAGCCTGATATTTCAAGAAACCCAAGGAAAAACACAAACTTTGCTTCACAGATCGCGTTCCACCACTAGTCATTACCGCTGAGGGTTTCAAACACAGCAGCATCAGCATCAGGGAGTGGGGGGCTGCACACAAACAAGTCCAGAGTTTCAAAAAAAACCCTCAAGGTCATCTTCCCTACCTGGAAATAGGTTGATTCTTGATTGTTCAAGAAGGGAGTGGTTCTCTGTGAGTTTAGGAGCTCACTCTATCATATTAATGAAGGAAAAAGAAAAGGAATGGCTTTATCAGGAGCTAAAATATCCTGTGCAAGAAAAAGATATCTGATACAGAAGAGCTTTTTAATATCACTGATGAAAGGCTAATCAAATCCAATAGATGGATCTCAACCCTGGGGAATTTCAAACTGCAAACACAAGCATATTTTTTATAGTCGAGGCAATTAGAAACAGTTAACAGGGAAATGTGTTGAGATCTCTCCTAGTTACAGTCCTTAAGCTGGGTTCAATTCTGGAATGTCATCTCACACAAACCAGGGCAGATTTTGGATTTATAGTCATTTATACTTAATTTATGCTTAATCTTCCAACCTTATGTGTCTTACTAAAAGCTATGCTCTATTTCGTCCATAATCTGATTCAGCACAGGAATTCCTGGAAATTCTGTGGCCTGTGTTGTCAGACTGGTTCAACATAATAAACTTTTCTAGCCTTAAAATATCTGTGGGGCAGTTAGTGTAAGTCTGCATGGTTTTAGTAAGGCCACTGAAATTATATTGATGTACACTAGTCAAAAATATGTCCCATTTTTAATTTCTTCAGCAGCCCAAACCAGCATGATAAAACTGGTATGAGCAGAGAGTGAGCCAGCCTATTTGCATCCTGTGGGGCTACTGAGGAGCAACCCTTTCTGATCCAGATGGTAATTCAGCCCATTTTAGAAGCAGAGTGGTTTTTTTCTTTCCCACTTTGATTCGGAATTTGTCAGTCATTGTGGGGAGGACAAGGCTGTGAGGCAGGTGCTTAAAGAACCGTATTAAATTATGCAGAGCAGAAAATCTACAAAATGTACTTCAAGAGCTGGAAACTTACCATGTGTGACTGAAAATTGCAGACACAGAATCCTAATTTCCAGATTAACTATTTCATCAATTAAAGCTGCATTTGCAATTCTTTCTTATTTGTCTGCCAATCTGTGACTACTGCTAATACAAAGCCATCACCATAATAGAAACCAAAGTGGATATTTGATGCCATGTGCATATGGCAACTTACGTTTTTTTTCAAGCATAGTAGTTCCAGCTAATTAGTTTTTTAATGTATTCGCATTAGTTTGTGGAATTCCATAGTTCCTACTAAATAGAGATAGGTAATCAAAAGAGAAAATTGAGTCCTGCTGGACACAGTGTATTTACGAATTTGAGAGGGCAAGGTTTATATTTAAGATTGTGTGGTAGCTGTTTACACAATAACAAAACATCTCCTGCTGATCCACCCAATTCTCAACACATTTTACAAAAATATTTCAGCCCCCAAATCCCTCATGAGTCATGCTACCTCCGAAATGTGCCTTCTAGCTCTCTCAGATCCAGCCTTCATCGGTGCTGTGCTAAACCTTGGCGTATTGTGCTTAAATCCGAGCTAAACTTTGCAGGACCTCAACTGAGAAGCTGTGAGCTGGGGCAGTCCAGTGGCATCAGACAAAATCCCAGCAAAGGAGGAGATGCACAACCGTGCCATTAGCAAAAAGCAGGGCTGCAAAGGCTGTGAAGGAGAAAAGTGGGACTGAAAGCAATGCCAACAGCACAAACTGGCAGCCTTGAAAAACACCCCCAGCCCTGCCTTGCTGTCTGCATCCAAACTCAACAACTTTGATATTTCTGTGCACATTTAGAGTTGTGCCACTGAAATTGCACCCAGAATTGCATCCGTCACCTCACGACTGAGCCCTTCAGCACCTCACTCATGCTACAGCCCCTTGCCTGAGCGATGCTTCACCCTACTGCAGTATTTCTTTCCCAATAAAACCCTTTCATAAAGGAGGGGATCGATGAAAACAGAACCCATAGCCAGGGTCAGGGAAGACATCCAAACATTCATTTGCAATCGGTTTACAGCCCATTTGTACCTCCTGGCAGGCGCAGAGGTGTAAATCCCAGCTTGTGAAGTCTCCCAGGTGCCCACCGAGCCAGACACCATCCAGCAAAAAGCGCAGCTCTGACAGCAAACCCCGTGAGGCTTCTCACGTGCCGGCAGCCCAGGCGAGGCTTTAAGCCCAGGGTTCTGTGCCAGAGCAGGGCTGCTCCCCATGGTCTCCCCAGTGGCAGCAGCCCCCAGCCTCCCAGCCAGAAGAGGTGAGAAGCAGCTCCCAGGGGACAGGGAGCCACCATCAAGCTGCAGATCAAACCCAAGAGGGTGGGAGGAGCAAGGGAGACCTACAGACAGCTCCTGGTCCTGGTAACATCACCCATGATACTGAGCTTCTGCTAACTCATCACTCGGTGCCTGAGGCTGCCTCTCGGCTGCTTGTGAAGTACTCTTTCTGGTACTTTATTAAGGCACAGTGTTTTAGTCCCATTTCAAGGAATTATTGCTTCACTCTAAAATCATCTTCTCAATCTCCATATGTCTCCCTTTAAATTGGTTACCTTTTTGTTTAACTTTTGATTTTGATTAACTTCTTTTGAATCTTTTGCATATCCTGAACTCTGTATGCAGAAACCCCAGGTCTTTGAAATTGATATTATATATTTTACCCCTTTAAAAGATACATGCTGCTTGGTTACAAGCTAGCAATACTGAAACCCTGACTTTATGCTTTTTTTTTTCTTTACATTAATAAAAAGCATACTGCCTGGAATAGTTATTTTAGGGCTATATATCTAAGAAATTGTTTGCAACGCCAATACAGTGAGGTTTGTTAAGGTTTGGCAGGGGTGGGGGAAGAGTGGAGTTGAATTATTTTCAGAACATCTGTGAGAACTGAGTCCAAAAAGAACCAGACACTCTCATAAATCTAACCATTTTATATGGTACACTGGGGAATTTTTATTGCCATTATAGTGGTGGGCAGAATATAGAGTACATGGTCTTTTTAAATTCTAGAACAGAATCAGATGAGCTGCTTCCTTATAAGTAAGTAAATCACATACTACATTATTTGAATTACTCAAAAACCCACAGGCTCCTGCTGAGATTAAGCCCTTATTGTACAGACAAGTAGCAAGAGATAATACTCATTCTTAAGAATTTACGATCTACATGAGCAAAATGGTAAAGGCTATCAACAGTGAAACTATTCCCATTTTTCATATAGAAAGCTGTGGCAAAGGGAGCTGAGGGCCTCTGATCTTACTTCCCTCTCACAGAAGTTCAACCATATCTTTAAAAGCATCCAGTTCTATGTGACCTCATCAGAAGCCAGCGAGGGTGCTCTTAGGAGGATAATCCCTTCTCCTGGATCTTATGGAAATGCAGTTGCTGCACTGCTCCAGTGCCCCAGCTGAGATTGGAGCCCTGGGAAACACTGGCTGCAGATGGGACTCACTGCAGTCAGGACTCACTCACTAAGGACCGGAAACTTGGAGAGCATCTATGGGTAGATGCTGTAGGAGCAGAGATACTGTCCTTCTCTAATCACATATCTTTATTTATTCATCCAATCTGGCCAATTTGCCCATTCTCTTTCTCAGTCACTCCCCACTTCCTTTAGAGAAATTCCAAGGTCAGCCTCAGCTCTCCAAGAGCCTAATTTCTGAAGTTATTTCACTGTTTAATGTGGCATCTGTAACTTTAGAAACCTACACTGGAAGTCTCTAAACCTCATCTAGGCATGAAAGCTTTCTTCATAGCCGGTAGAGAGAAGTGGGCTTTGTTACTGGATGATTCCTATGATCTGTTTCTCATATCATATATTTTTCAATCAGACAAGTCTTTCTCTAAAAGCACCGATTTCTCTCCTGTCATCATTAAAAGGGCCTAGGCATTTGGTCAGACAGAGATATCTATAATTATGCAAAAAAATCCCACCTGCAAAACTTGGAAAGAATGTGCCCTAAGGCTTTCAAGACCTTCATCTGACATCTAAAATGTACAAAAATACCTTTTAAAATCTAGACCTTGATGCCCAAGGGCTCCCCTCTGTCACTCTCTGGTCTTCCCTCACCTGCATGCATTTCAGAGATCAAGACATCGTGACAAAACCAGGTTTTCCAGCTTTTCTGCCAGTCACGGGAGAGGATTCTGGGTCAGCTCTGTGAGCTGCCTGGCTTTAAAGCTGACTTTGAACCCACCGAGCCCCCAGCCAAAGGCTTTGCCTGAGCTAAAAGCAGATCTAGAAAGCAATGGGGTGTTGCATTTATTTGCTGGAGCTGCCACATCAAACCTGTGCATGATCACATTCATCAAGGAGTGAAAAAGCTGCAGAAAGGCCCTGTCTTTATTGTATTGCCTTCTTTGGTTGTTTTTCTCCCATGCATTTGGAGGCAAGTACAAGAAATTTTGTACAAATTTTGTACAGAGACTGCCCAACTTGCTGACAAGGAGAGATGCAGCCAGCTGCTCTGTAGCTCCGAAACAGGCAGGGGAAAAAAAAATTCTCTTTGCATTTTTTATGCCTGATTTAATGGAGCAGCCTTCTGTTCTGCTCCTCTGGAAGTCAATGATACATCCATGATATCACTGGGTCAGCAGTACCTGTTTTGAAAGTGAACTTCTATGCTATTTTTAAGAGCTGAATCAGCCACTTTTCTATTTCCCTCCAAATGTCAGGAGCAAGTTATCCTGGAGCCATAATCTCAAGAGCACCAGTACCCACATGCATTTCAGAGAAACCAGAGGTTCAAAACAACCTGGAGAGGAGAGTTGGGATCCCCAGATAGAGCAATAAAAGCCCATCAACTTTTGTAAAGGGTAGAATATTATTTCTAAGACTAAAATCCCAGGGGGGTGAAATTACTAAGATTATAGAAGTACAGAACTTAGTAACACAGCAGTATGAAATTATACTCCTTTCTAGATGTAATTACTTGACTCATTTGCATAATTTGCCTGGTAGACACCCAGTTACAATCTGCAACAACAGAAGTGTCTCTCCTACTCCGAGGCCAGCTTTCCACAGCAAGAACGGACAAAAGAGGTATCTCAACCAGTCTCACTCCAACTTCCACCGTTTTCGGTACGTACGGGTACCTCAGACCCAGCTTGCAGAGCAGAGTGCCTGCCTGAGCATGCCTGAGAAAGCTTTCTTCAAGAGAGCTGCTCTTAGTCTCAGCAGCTCCAGAGGGTATGCTCCAGCAATGCCTCCAGCCGTCATTACAAATTTATTGTCTACACAATCAGCAGAACTGCCTGGCACTCAAGTTAAATCCTAACCCCATTAAATAAGCTACAATCTTCTCGCAGGATTGTGACAATACTAAGGCCTCAGAGAAGCAGAAGCATCATCACAAGTTTGCGGGTCAGGAATAAAACCCTTTACCTCCAAAACCCTCACGTGCTTCCATCTCCCCTCTGCTCTCAGCAGTACTACGCACTCACCAAGGGGAAAGGCAGCATGCATGCAGGGTGATCGATTACCTTTCCCTCCTGCTCAGCTAATTTTACATTCATGCACCCAAAGGGATTAAAAAGCAAGAAACCCAGACACCATCAAAGCTGTAAGCTCCATCCAGCGATCCCATATAAATGCTGCATGGCTTCAAACTTTCAACTTCAGGAAAAAGTGTCAGGAAACCTCCAGGAATTGCTGCAGACATTACTGAAATACTCACTCTCAAAGCAGGATTATCATGAGGATAGCAAGAAAAAACATCAAGTCAGACATTCTGCCTAAGAGAAAATAAAGACATTTTTATGTGATCCCTCTCTCACATGCAAAGGCAGTAAATGCACTGATTTGATAAGCACAGGTGGGTCTTACATACCTGGTGGATATCACATGCTAATGAAAGCCAGTTATACCATGCAACTCGGGGCACCTCTATAGTAAGGGCTGCAAAATAAACTAGAAATACTTAAAATGCAAAATGAGGTTTAGACGCACAGAGCTTGACTGGGTTTATTTTAGCCTGCTGAGAACAAGGGTAAATTAGACTCACTGAGCTCCAGGATGCCGCGTCTGGATTGCTGCTCCTCCCTGAGATGCTTCATCAAAAGCTGTGCTAGGGACTTCTTCAGTGCCAGCATAGGTAACTGTATCCTGCCTGGTCACACATATAGCAAGTAAAATAATAGCTGCTGCCACTTCTCCCTGCTCCCAGACGGTTAATAGCTTTGTCAGACATGACAGCTTTGCTCCTCAGCATCTTACCTGGCCCAGTCAAGCAGGTAGAGCCCTTCCCTTGCATCAAAAGAAGTCACCATGGTTGCAGCGTTGACAGCTCCACCTGAACTCATCTCAGAGATGGACAATGTGATGCTTCTGGTTTGTACATGGTAGAGCCATGTCCTGGGAGTATTCAGAAAAGAACCCCCTCCAGAAAAACACTGGTCTTTTTCTTAACTTTCCAGCAACTGTTTGGAGTGCAGTCACTTGCAGTGGACACCGAGCTTTCCTTGGGAAATATATTTTGACAGAGGGAAATGTCAGTCCATGAGCATCTTTTCTTAGAGTGGTCAAAGGGCCTGGGGAGGAGTTTTGTGAGAATTTAAGAGATCGTTATAAAGCCGTAGTGCGTTACAGATATCATGTGTAACATGAATGTAATAACTTGAACTAGTAGTAAATGTATTTTAATATACTCTAATACAAGTGAAATACAAAGTATATGTGATGATGCAAAAGCTTATGACAGAGAATTCTGGTTTCTTCCTCACTGCCACGTTTCAGACTATTGTAATAGCAGAGGCAAGCAGAGAAATCATCTTGATATGAAGCCTATAGGGCCACCACTCATACCTACTTACCAGGGCTAATCTGGGCTTCAGTACAAGCCCTGGGAGCCTTGCAGCCATAAGAGCATCCCTGTCCTGGTCACCCACCACCACAGGGACCTCACCAGTGAAGGACACTCATGTTCTTCCTACCACCTCCTTCCCTTGCACAGAGGAGAAATGAGTTTCATCCTAGCAGGATGAAATCTGGAGCAAGAGGTCAGGAGAGAGTGAGTGAAGTCAACAGTGCTGCAGTGGTCTCCTTTGAATAGCATTTTCTGATTCCTAAACACCCAAATGCCAGGTAAGCCTGCCGTGTGTCTGTGTGTACATCAGGGCTACTCAGTGCAAAGAGCCTGAAGTCCTTTTATAAACTGGGACTAAAATAATAATGTGTTTTCAGAGCTACAAGACTGAGGTAGGAGAGCAGATGACGAGGAAGTGAGGAAGGGATGATTTGGTGAAGCCTTGAAGGAGACTGAACGTCCCAGGTCAGTAACCATCAGTGCAGGCAGAGGAGCAATGAGCAATCAACGCCCCTTGATGCAATAATTTGGGACAGGAAGGATGCTTCTGCAGTAATTCACTGCAGTATTTTCTGTACCCAAAATCTACAGTTGTGTGCCCTGGGTAAACTCCTGCTCCGTGGCTCAGGGAACAGTCACAGAAGCAGGTTCCCCAAACACACTGGCCATTGTAAATATGTCAAAGTACAGCTAGTGAGATATTAATCTTCCTACCAATCCAATGTGAACTTTGCCATTAATCTGCAATGTGTCTCAGTACCCAAGGCCCGAAAGCAAGGATCAGATTTCTTTTTTCATGTTGGTTTTTTTTTTTTTGTGCCTGAGTGATTTAGATTAGGAAGTTGCCAGAATGAGAGTTGCCTTCCTTTAAGTGTTCACACAGTATGTAGCAACACAGGGTTGTGGTCCCACCAGGCAGCTCTCAGCTGACAGTAATACAAAAAAATCACAACAAACCAAAAGGAAGAAATAAGACCAATTTTAAGACATTCAGCCATAGCTCTAATATTGAAAAATTGGTTGAAAGCAAGCTTAGTTTCTTCACTGAACTGAAAAAACGAATAAATGCCAGGCTTGAAAAAAATTAAGAAAATATCTTTAAAGAAGTAATTTCATTGTCTGAGCCTTTTTTTTTAATCACTAGTAGTGGAAAACAGGGCAATCTTTTAAAAACAGAGTTATGAACACCCAAAACAGTGGCTGTCCTGTAAGAAAATTAAACTTATGCATCTCATTCTACAGCAGGAAAGAAATAAAGATTGCCAGTATTTGTAATGGTGATGGATTTTAAAAATAAAATCATGAATCAACTCTACTAAAATGCATTTAAGAAATTTTTCTCTTTCTTGCAAATAACCGTCAAGAACAATTCCAACTTAAGCAGAGACACTTCTAAGTTTTGCCAGTTCATTTTAAAGTTGGAGTCGCAATATGATTTTCACTGCAAAAGATTACATACATTAATTTCAAATAGCTAATTTTCCCAGAGTCAATGAAATGATTCAGAAATATTAGCACAAAGAAAACAAAAACAAAAATGGCAATAAAAGTGAATCAACTGACTCAAAAAAAATTATTAGCAGCAACTTTTATTGTCCAAAGGGGTAAAACACAGTTCCCTTGATTGAATATTTTGGCCAGCATTGGAAATAGGAGTCACAGTCATTAGGCCAGGAAGCGATAACAACAATATTAACAGATAACTCATATTTATGTCAATTCACTCTGTGCCTCGAGAAAAGTCTAATATGATTCTCCTCTCTGCAATTCAGCGTTGACATCAGCACTCCAATGGATGGTTTCCAAAGGACACATAAACCACTGCACCTCCAGAAAAAAAAGTCCAAAAAAAAAAAGAGTCCAGCAATTTTGCTTGCACAAAATTACTGCATGATCCTTTTCCACTGCCCATTAGCTGATGTTTTCTGGAGGAACAGCAGGAGCTGAAGGTTTGCAGGGCTCACAAGAGGGCCCCGGAGGTCACCGTCTGGCCTGCTGAGGCAGCAATGACAAACCAGAGGCCAAACTCTGCTCAGGTCACAGTGGGTAAAGAGCTCTCAACTTCCATATGGTAGCAGATTCAAGAGAGATGTCGGATCAAAGGATTCAGCCTGAAACAAATAAAAGTTACACAAGCCTTTTCTCCTCTGCAAGATGGCAATTCAAAGCTTGTCTGAATGAAAATGACTTTTGATCTCTGTTATTTAAGTAGATTTGAACTGGTAGGTTTTATGCAGAGTTTGCATTTAAGATCTGTAGCACTACTTTTGGAAGCAGGGAATGTTTTCAGGCTAATGGGGACACATACCATCTCACTATAGAAAATAGCTATATATAGCAATTATAGGAAGTACTACAGGTCCATTACTTCCTGATGGAGATGTTAATATGAGCCATTAAGCAACACATTGATTTAATGTTAGCAGAGAGTTCTCATTTTCAATATTGCTGCAGGATTTTGGAACAAAGAATTGCTGAGAGATATCACAGCACAGAAAGATTACTATAAGGTCCTTTTAACACAGACTTCTGCCAGGAATGATGTTTAACATGAGACACGTGACATATATTTCTTTACATTGCTTTCATCTATCTCTGGTTCTATGTTAATTCCAAGATATTATGCATATAAACCATACTTTTTAAATTAACTCCCTTGTTTGTGATTGCTCTGCACAGATTCATGAAGGACATTACAAATATATATTAACTGGTGCCTGTGCGGTTCCTTTAGTAGTCAATTTTTAAAGCCCTGTGTTATTGGGCTATAAATTCTCCCATAACAGAAATTGTAGGGTCTGAAAGTTTTCCTGTGGGATGCTTTTAGCTTTTGCCTGATGAAGTTAATAAATAAGGTAAGTAATAGCCAAATAAGGTAAGTAATCGTCAAAAGGAGAATGCATTTGGGTGGATGCATCGCACATTTAGTGCCCTCATTGAACTGCAAAGACCCATTAGATGTTATGTGCTTCATCCATGCTTGCAGCTACCACTGTAAACTTCTCCCAGTCTGGTAGTCTACAAACACAGCCCCATTTCCTGCTTCAGTATCTGACAGAAGACACATGAGGGCAGAGAGCAAAAAATTAAGTTCTTTGGAAGGAGAAGACATATCAATTTCTCCGTGCAGCAAGACTAGTGTTTACCTGACTGATATGCCATTGTCCGGAACGGTCCTGCAAGCAGTTAAGAAGAGCACAGGTGGGTGATCACCACAGCTGGTGACCATCCACGTGCCCCAGCTCTCTCAATAGCCTCAGGAGAAGAGCAGATCCAATGATCTAAATCAGCCCTGAAAATGTTACATCCCAAGGCATTGTTTTTAGTCCATTTGCAGGATCTGTGTATTTAAAAAGCACAAAAATTGGCTGCTGCCATAGATCATGAAAATGCTCTTGCTGTCACTCTGTCACACCATTTTGGCCACATCCAACTGTCCACACCAAGGTGGGCTCATGAGCTCCTGTTCTGTCTTGAGAGACCCCAGCATAACATCTTCCTCACTCTGCTGAGGACTGCAAGGAGCTTTGGCCCCAGGACCAGAGTGAGCCCAAGCACAGCATCACTGTAGAGCCCAGACCACACAGCCCACCCAGTGTGCCATGAAACACAAGCAGGATCACCACAACTGGGAATCTCTGGTGGCTGACAAGGGCTGAGCCTTCACTGGTTTTTCTGAATCATTTGGGGTCAAAGGACCCCAAGTTGTCTGAGAAAGTCAAACATTTCATTGTTTTCCTAATATGAAACATATTTCATAGTTATTTGAAATTTCTTTCAGATGTTTCCAAACCAATAAAACCCAAATTAAACTTTTGCTACAAATCAAACGAAATGTTCTCATCAGACCTCACATGTTTTTAACTTTTTTCAATTTATTGATTTTTTCACATAAAAACTCCCATTCACTCCTTACATTTTTATTGGGTTTTGTTGCTAACAAAGCAAAATATCAGTTTTCCAAAGAAAGAAATTATCATTTACATCACATAATGGCCAAACCTATACTTTGTCACAGTACATATTTTAATCTTTTAAACCTTTAAGTAAATTCATTTTTTTTGTTTCAAAAGGATTAATTCCACTAAAGAATAAGTGCTTGGAAATGCAGCTTGTTTTAATTGCAGTATTGTTTTAAGACTGTTCAGTATATGACCTGGGCTTTCACCTTGTGACATGCAATCAAAAATAGATGCCAGGAGTCAGATTATGAGCCCAGCCATGATGGAGCAAAGCTGAAACCAAAATGAAGGACCTCCCAATTGTCTGGGGCTGGTATCTCCCAATCACTCATTTAACTTTAGGTTTTTTTCACCACGAGCACTGTTTCCATTTAGCAGTTGATTGGCATTTGCTGACAGCATTGCTGGAACAGATCAGCAGAGCCAGGTGAGATTTCTGAGGAAAGGTGGGAGACAATTTAAATTAAGATTAATGCCTGCATGAGCAATGAAATCCTTTCATCTTCCCTCATTGAATGTATTTTTTTAAGATGTTAATATATCTTCTCCAAAGAGGTGCAAGTTTCAAGAAAATTAGGTATTATAGGACTGAGATTTAAAATAGGACCTCTGTGTTAATACTAGCATTACTCAAGCCAAAAATTCTGTAATTGGCTGACTTGATAAATAAATCAGACAACTATGTTAAAACACGAGCACAAATACTCAGGATATACTGATTTTCACTTCCACTTGCCAAGCCTATTACACATGTGCCAAGTTATTTGACTTCAGTGGGATCTGTCTAGAAGTTTGCACTCTATCCTCATCCCCTGCATTAGAGAAGTGCCAGCTGTCAGGAGCAGAGACAGGGCGCGCATGGCACGGTGCGGTACAGAGAGCATGAGACTGTCTGAACTTCAAAGAGCCACTACTCCTCAAGAAATTACATAGCAAAAGAGATGATACAAACCTTGTCTGACTTCAATACCTCCATAGCAGTCAACAGGCTAAATTAAAGCCCCTAATTCAGGCAGATGAAATGCCCTCTGGATGGTTCAAAAGCCCCTTTCCATGTTCATAGAAATGTAAGTGCCTGCGTCTGTCTGAGTGAGCGTTTTCTCCACAAATTCTGCACATTCTTCCTCCCCAGCTAAACCCTTAATGAAACCTTAATATATATAAATTAATCTTGGCGAGGTGTTATTTGAGATAACTACTGGAAAACACAATCCATTTCTATGGCACCACAAAAGATTGGGTTATTTGGAAGAAAATTGTATCCTTGTTATCTTTGTCATTTGACACGTCTAAGGAGCTGCTTCTACAACAAAAGCACTTCAATGCATGTTTAAGGGAACTGGGCAAGGTATGGTGAAGGACACTTTCACTGTCACAGCGTTTAATGCATAAGATCTTGAGCTCAACAGTGCATTACTATCTTCATATCTTCAATTCAGCCCTGCTCAACAAAATGTAGTTCACTTCTAAATCAGAAAACAAAATCTAATTTATATGAAAATAAACACTGCTATCACCTTAGATCGTGTCAGACCTGGCCATGGAGACAAAATTGGACTGAATTGTTATTATTAGATATAATTGATAGATATGGGATCAAAATAGTTACCTTATTTGGGAGCTTTCCGGTCAGCAATGTCTCTAGTTACTATCCTAATGTAAGCCTTAGCAGTACAGATTTCATATTTCTGTCTGAACTTGGCACACATTGATTCTATTGCAGAAATACAGGGAAAGATATTTGACTTCCTAGATGAGCAGATCTGGATGGTCAGTGTATCGGGCTATGTATTTATTGGATTGTCAATTCTGCAAAGTCATCTTAAGAAATGCAGAGAAATGCTTCTATCTTATTTGGCATGATGCCTTGCTCTTCACAAAAACTGAATTCATGACCCTTTCATTTAAAGACCTTTTCTTCCTGCCTAAATCTTAAATCAATCTTGTTGCCTCTGAGCACTGCACATTTATTTCTAACATCTCTTCTCAAATTTGCTTCACATTCTTCAAAGGCAACACTGCCCATAAAAGCAACGACTTTGTATCTCACTTTCTGAAAATAATAGAAACGCACTATCTAGGGTAGGTTTCTCCTGCTTGTGTACAGAAATCACTATGAGGCTGCATAAGCCTTATGCACTGAGGCTGCATAATGCCTCAGTTCACCATCTTTAACACTACCATGCAGGAGTAGGATGTTTTTAATCAGTAACAAATCCAATCAAGTTAGGAACCTCTGTAGCATACGGCTTTGAACAGTAACAATATTAATACACACAGGTCAGGATTGAACTTCCAGACAGTGAAAAGGGTAAATTGTGGATAAGAAGAAGGAGACAACTTATGAGGTATGTTTGGGCAGAAGTTCTGGCTGTCTAGCTCAACATGGGATATGTCACCTCCTGGAGGTGCCCATCTCTCTCTGTTTTTGAAAAGTTTATACACCTTTTCTGGACTAGATGCCTGCTTTTAGACAGCTAAACTTAGCTGGGATGATCTTCACCCTTACTGAAAGGGTAATATTTTATATAAAAGAGACATGAAAACTGGAGGAATTGATCATGTGTTTTCCTACATTTAGACACAGACTAAACATACCACCTTACATACAATAACAGTTGGCATGTTTGCAGGCAAGGAAGAAGATTAATACAATTATATTTTATTAATATAATTAATATTAATAAATTCTAATATTAAAATGTATTATAAAATATATAAAACTAATAAATATTAGTATTTTTCATCAAGGAGAGTGTTCAAAAATTTGGATGAGGTAATGGCCTTAGAGTTTACAAAAGAAAACAGGGCTTTTTTTATTGATCCATCCATCCATCCATCCATCCATCCATCCATCCATCCATCCATCCATCC
>JAOXJM010000023.1:111922791-111937686 GCA_026413425.1 Tringa solitaria | reverse complement strand
TCAGTGTCTTTCTTGTAGTGAGGGGCCCAAAACTGAACACAGTATTCAAGGTGTGACCTCATCAGTGCCGAATACAAAGGGGCAATCATTTTCCTAGTTCTGCTGGCCACACTATTTCTAATGCAAACTATTTCAACTTTATGCGTGTTTCTGGTGGTCTGATATATAGTTTTCCTTCATTAAGCACCATAGTTTTCCTTTTTAATTGCCAAAATTGGGCTCCAGATGTTTCTAACAGCTGTCAGAAGAATTTGCCATCTGAACACTCTGCAAATATACAGGAAAACAGGCTAGAGGGGAAAGAGTTCGTCCGCCTATATGCGGACACGTGCAATATAAGCATCCTCATCTGAGCCAGTCACTTCCTTTTCTAGGCCAGAGAAAAACAGTTCATAGAGAGCCCCTTGGCAGCCAGATGTAACATTGCAGTTAGTCTTCTTGGAGTGGAGGAGTGCTCTAGATGACATCCAGACGTCAGCTCCAGCCTAATTTTTTCTCAGTTAATTTTCCTGCTTTTTTCTCATAAATATGCACTTAATGGCCTGTGACTCATCTGAGATGTTTTGAACATCTAGGTTAGAAGGAAGGCGCTTAAAAGCACTTGCTTTTCTCCATTGGCTATAAAAGAAGTCTAGAAAATCAGCTTGGATGCAGACTTTTAAATTGAAAACCTATTCATTTGATTAGCAGGTTCCTACAGGCGTTGTTTGGAGCAGAGAATGGGGAGGCAATATTCTAACTATCTGATCCTCTGTTTAGGACCAATATGATTTGATAGACTCTGGTCTGTATATTTCAATTATATTATATAAAGATAAAAAGTAACAGCTAATTATTTTCTTATTGACATTCCCACCTATGCCCAAAGTTAGAATTACCGAGCTTAAAAGTAGAGGCAAAGCTGATTCAATGGTTCTACATTTCATGACATAGTCTGGTGTTTCAGCATATCAAATACTTCGGCATCAGCTGACTATGTAATGAAGTTTGCTGTTGTGAGAGGCAGCTGTCTGTACTAATGAACTAATTAGTAACATTGTCTTAACTGGCCCAGTATAGCAAAGCCACACTATTATATTCTAATTTCATCAAAAAATGGGTAAATGCATCCAAAATTCTTATCAGGGATAGTCTACAGTACATGCCAATTCCTCAGCATACACAGGAATCCCATGGGAAAATATTAGGGGTCCCCATCAAGAATATTGGACAATTGAGCTCCAACGCTCAACCCCTGGAATGGTTTAATTTAACAGTCTAGAAATAGCTTTAAAATACATAGAGGTTTCCTGTATGAATTATCATTACAGCTGCAGACAATCTCCCTGATTTGTTAGAAAAAAGAGTAACAAGATCTGTGTCACTTTCATTTTATCTGTGTTGCTATGAAGGCAAGTCTTGGTGTACAGTTTGAGCCAAATCTTTCAGTAATTTCAATGAAACATTTAATTGTATAGAGAAGAAGTCAGGGGCATAGAATTTGTGTCAGGAATTTAATTTCTCTAGGACCTTCCAAAGAAAAATTCTTAGCTATAAAATCATAAAATGTATTTTCTGCAAGGAGTATAATTTCTTTACAGTATATGTTATTCAAAAAGCCTAAAAACTGGGAGTTTTCCTATATGAAGTCATCATGTTTGAACATCCTGTTCCTTATCTGTCTGTCTTAAAAGAGTTTAATTGCAAAGGATAGAATGAAATTAAAGATAAACTTTCAATTCCATTTCAGCTATGTGATGTTATTAGACTCACTGAAAGCAAATTCCAAAATGGTACAGTGTCTATATTGTTAATTATACTTTGCTCACAAATATGAGCTTAATTGTCCATATCAAATGGCAGCGTCACGTTTAATTATGTAAAATATAAAGCATCACAAATTCATGATATGAACTGAGTTCTCCTGAATATAAGAGATGCCATCTCTGGACCAACTACAAAACACGCACATCTGCTAGAGTCAACAGTGTTGTTTTGTAGACATTCATAATGTTCCTTCTCACTGACGACCAGAGTATTTGAACATTTGATGGTCAGCTAGAAATAAACAGGGCAAATCAAGAGCTACACTTGTGTTATAAGAAGATACTAAAAGAAAGGTTAAAAAAAGGTTGCAGTGCAGATAGGCTGAGGGAGCTCAGATGTCTTCCATCCTTGCTGAAAACAATAACCATCACATTTCTTGTAGAAAAGGCAGTCTCCTATCTGTATCCTCTCTGTTCAAATGGAAACTGAGCCAGCTGCCTGTGTCCAAAAGCCGAATTCAGGTGCCTGAACATAACTTTTGTATAGGTACCTACATCTAAGAGAGAAGGAGTACTTTAAAAACACCACTCTCATCAATATTTCTCCCTAAGTATCCTTTATATCAACATACTAGTGTGAAGCATTTGTATGTTGCCTTCCACTGTGCTGGGGTATGTAAATAATGTGGCAATAGACTTCTAGAGTCAATGACTCCATTCCCCTTTCTGTATTTAGCTTTTACCTGCTTGAAAAAAAAAAAATCTCACACGTTCCCTTACTTGTCCCATAGTATGTTACAGGGAAGGAGAGGCCTGGACTTAGAAGAGGAACTCAAAAGAGAAATCAAGTGTTGTAACAGAAACAATATTTTGGGGGGAAAAAACAAACCGTGTTTGCAGCAGCTCACTTAAATAGAACTGAATGGTGCAGTTGGATTAGGATTTCCTGAACAAGGATGCCATAGCAATCTTGACAAGCTCTGATGACAGCCTGGACAGCAGTTCTGCCAAAGTAAACATCTGGATCATATAAGACCTGAGGTTGTAGGAGGAAGAGTGGCAAAAGTAACAGCCAGCCAATAGGTAGCAGATACAGCATCGGTCTTGTTCCTTAGAACACTAAACCAGACCTTGGGTGAGTTCACCAGGGGAAATATTCTCCATATTTCCTCTTCTTGTTTGCCCTTCCTAAGCATTTACTATTTATGCCTACCAGAGACAAGATAGGCTTGTATTGCATATGGATTAGCATAGACCAAAGACCATTCCTGATGTCACAAGTTTTGGGCCTGGCCACAGCTTTTGGAAAGCAGGGAGTCAGAAATATTAGCCATATTTGCACAAAAAAACCCAAAACATTCCCAATTAATTAACTAGCTATAAGTATTTGGCTTGGCTCAGAATGATTATTCTTATATTTTAAACTTGGGCAAGTCCATAGAATCATGAAAAATAGGGATAAAATGGACTCTTATGTGTTACCTACTTTATACTTGTTCCAAGGCAAGATCAGCATCACCTAAACCACTCCACAGATGACTATCGAATCTGTCATTATTACACAGTAGTATAATATGATGACATTTCTGCAATCCATTCGTCACAGGCTTTTTATGTAGGAAGAATTACACTTGGAAGAAGTTTTGCAGTGGTGCTGAACTGCCTTTTAATTGCTTCTTTCAGTATATTCACCTGTAGGCAATTTCTTCCAAGTCATCTTCTCTGCAGTCAGCAAATGCATGGATGTTTACTTTTTTTTTTTTTCACGTGATGAAGCTTTGAAAGAGTGCAAGGAGAAAGGTGATGATGGCTGGCTGGACTTGGATTCAAGATCGTTGCTAATGCAAAGTGAAAGTAGAAAAGAATCAGATACTTCCTAATAAAACTAAAAACAGCTCTGGTTAAACATCCCTTGTTGTTACACAGTTGGAAAACAAGCCCCTTCCAGCTTTCCAGATCTGCTGAGGTTGCCTTTGCTTGCAGTAAGAAGTGGTGAGTGGTCACAGTCTTGAAACCTGCTGTGTTTCATTCTGCTACTGTTGAGCTCAGGATAGTAGAGTGATTTGCTCTCTCAGGCCCTGTAATACACACCTGATCTTCACCAAATACTTTTCATTACAATTTCAGTTCCAGAATGAAAACTGCCTTCAAAACCACAGATTTTCCTCTCTTGCAAAAGAAAAAAATCTATTCCCCTTATTTTACCCTTAAAAATCACACTTTTTTCATTCCAGCCTACTGGGAAAGGCAAATAGGAGCTATTGTTAAACTTGATAACTTAACCATTAAATGAAATCTATTTAGAAACCAACCATTTGGGAATAGAAAAAAATCACAGGGTTCCGTTCCAAGAACATTGCCAATAATAGCTAGAGTTGAGAACACTGGCTTTGGTATACTTTTTCTGCATATGACAGAATTGAATTGACATGTTCCTGTGGAAAGTTTTATATTGATGAAACTGCATTTTCTCTTTAAAAAAAAAATAAAATAAGTAATGTCTAGTCCTGAGCACATAAAGTTAAGTTTTTTGTGGTGCCTCAAAAGAAAATTACAGATAGGATTATCTCTAAAGCATCCTCCCACCCAGTAGACAGATGTCAAAGATCAGCAGTATTTCCAGCATTAAAACTTTTACAGCTCCCTTCAGCAGCTTGTGCTTCAGCGTCTCTGTCTTTTCTTTTAGCACATACAATGCAGCAGGACCAAACTAACCAAAAATCCTTTGTGCGAAGCACCGTATAATACACATTCCAAAGACGTTCTTTTCCCTGCATCAGCAGGACTGTAGGAGAACGAAACCAAAACAAACAAATGTAGGATTGGAATGAGTGTATTCGTAATTCTCCTAATGGTTAACATATCATTGACTAGGAGGTGCTAGAAAGATCTGACCATACATTTCATGTCAGCTCAGCAGCATTTCTGTGGTCTTCAGTATTTTCTTCCAGCCAGAACTGGAGACCCTATCATCCTCTGAAGTCCTGTGAAAATGCAGCAGCAGTTCTGATCGGAACAGCAGCCCCCTATGTCTTTCTGAAGTTCATCCTTGCTTTTCAAGAGACGAATAAGTGCTCTGAGCTGCTGGACCGGGGGAAGGAAATGTCCAGTGCCTGTGCTGCAGCAGAGAGTCACCATCTGCTGAAGAGGGAGCATGCCATCGTGTGGTGATACAGCCTCACCACACCAATGTAAGTTTTCACCACCATGTAGATCTAACAGAAGATAAATGTACAGTGAGGGAGGATCCTCCAGATCCCACCAATTTTCCGCTCCCTCTAATTCACTGGAAGATGTCTCAACGTTTTTCTGTGTGTCCATAGTATTTCTCCACTCGGGCAGAGCTTTTGGAGGCCATCATCAGCAAAAAGCATACTGAGGCTGAAAGCTGGGGTGCCACCATGAAGAAGTGACTTGCTCCCCTTTGACACAGAGAAGACCCCTGGAACTGCTACCACCTCTCTGAGCTTTACCAGCCTCCTCACCCTCCTGTGATGAGGGTGGTTTCTCCATGTCATGAGCCTGGCCAACATTAGGGAGCTCAAGTTTACTTACAGGCAGGGCCTGGTGGCTTTCTCACCTCCACTGCACCCACATGGAGCTAGACTGGCAGACAGAGATGGAGACAGGCAAGAGCACAGTGTTCTACCCTCTGCACCAGCCCTTTGATGACATCTCTTGGGCACCACAGAGATGGGAGACGCCAGCTTCACCTGTACGGTTCTGCTGAGAAGCTCTTGGCAAAGTGAATTTTGCCAGGTGAAGGTTCACTTTGGCTGTGGATGGGGGCTTAAATGTTTGGAGCTTACCCATGCTTGGCTCCACCCTACCTGATCTGTGCTTCTCCTGGCTAATTGGTGTCCATGCTGGGTCCTTCCTGAAAGTGCACAGCAGAGCAGGGACATTGCCATGGTCCACAGACAAAAATCTACGCAGGGCTCAGCACAGCACCCTACAGCAATTTTAAGTGCAATAGCAAAGCAAAGCAGGGCTATGAGGATAACCACTGCCACAGCATATTATCAGAAGGATAATTCAATAACAAAATTTGCCATGAGGTGCACAAACTCTGAAAATTAACCAAGTTCAGATGACTATTACTCATTTGGAATCTAGACATAACCACAAAATGCCATCTGATCTTGATAATGTTACTGACTTTCATACTGTAGAATTACCAACATCTAATTTTGTCTTTTGTCCATGGTATTCAATTTTAACACTTCTTCAGAGCTTCTTAGAAAGGTGAAAATGTGTTTAATACCCTGGCGGGCATAAATGGCAGGGAAAGGGCCACAACGGGATATGGGTGTCACCAACGAGGAGGTGGAAAGGATTGCTGGAGGAAATCATTTGTCTTTCAGCAAGTTTTTGGAGGTGAAACAGACTTTCTAGACTTTGCAAGAAGTTGACACGTCTTTAGAGGGTGACTTTTATGAATGCTTGCTTGTCTGAGACATTTCCATCATCTCCAGACAGATTGTTTTAAATCTAATCCTCGAACTACTGCACTATTGATCACAGGCAGCCACCGAGAAAGTAATTGGATCTATCTTATTCCTCTCACAGTTTCCTTTCCCCCTCTTCCACCTTAAAAAGCCTCTCCTCTGACTGCCCTCCAGCCTGTCTCCATGTCCCTCTGACCCTTCAGGTGACAGTACCCCTCACCAGAGAGGAAACACCACAACCCAGAAGCTACAGTGTTTTCTTCCTCCCTCTAGATGGTGCCATGGGCTTTCCCTGGGTAAATTGGCACTTCCGAAAATCGAGTCTCTGGTGGAGTGGGATTCACCCGAGTGAGGGTAGAGCTCAGTGGCTGCTCTGGCAGAGGCTGCGTTGCCTTATGGTCATGGGACAATGTGTGGATGGAAAACATAATAGCATGTTGTATTTTTTAAGTGCATGTAGTCTGGGCACACTGGATGCCCTTCTCTGTTGTAAGATCTTTGATCTCTTCCTTTTTTTTAATTGGATTTCACTTTCTCACCATCCTTTCTTTATTGCCCAGAGTGGCCCCTCTTGGTAGAATATAAAACAAATTATATGAGAGCATGAAACTGACCTTTGAGAACCCGGGAGCAGGATTTATCTGTAGATAATGCTATCTAAAGTAATCAAAGACTTTTTATACTCAAAGGATGGAACTAGAGGTGTTTCCTCCTGGCCTAAAGTAGGTATCTGAAATAGGACAGTGCTGCCACCACGAGAAAAACCCTGTTTCTCTCCAGGGACTGGAAAGTGAGCCCCAGTTAAATAGTTCCAGCGTGTGTGTGCGTGGTTGACATCAAAATTTACGTGAGACAAATAACATTTAAAAGTTCCAAAGAAGCTCAATGGCATTTATTTGTTCTAAGTACCAGGCACAACACAGGTAAAGCACAGACAGAAATGAATAACATAATTTTGTTGTGGTAAACCTTGAAGGACACTGTAATCCCAGCCCGCAGGAGTGGTAGATTCATTTTAGTGATGAAAATATTAATTCTGAGCCAAACTACTCCTGACCTGATTCAGCTGTGGATCAGAGTCCAGTTTCAGTGGCTGAGTCTTTCTTTGTTGGCCTGAAGAGCAACTCCATTGAGACCCACAGAATTCCCACATTTATTCCTGTGTAGGCTTGCTCTGCTTTGACATGTTGTTATGCCCAGAGGAGAAGATGACAGAGAATCAGGCCTGGGGTTTTTAGCTTTTTGGGCCCGTGTGTCACAGTGAGCAGGAGGGAGCATAGGTCTAGGCAGAGAGCATGAGAAAACTGTCCCTGGGACACACCTGGGATGGCGATTGCAACAAGGGGTGCACTGTGCCACTGGATTTTTTTCCTCTCGCTTCCATCTATAGGTGTCATGGGGCAATAAAAATAAATATGCCTTTCCAGGAAAGGATTTCTCAGTGCAGCATTGCACTGGCAACCTGCAGCTGCAGTTTTAACAGGGAAGCACAGTCTATCCTGGTCATTTTATTTCCTGGGAAATGCATGAATCTCTGTTTCCTATGTCACTCTGAAGCAATATCATCTGTAATGTTTCTCCTTTATGGGGGAGTGGGAGGAAATTGCTTGTCACCCAGTGGCGATATGCAGCTTTTATTTACATGGGAAAGCAATAAAATTGATCGTTTCTGACCTGAACAAAAGTCACTTGGCTGCAGTTCAAAGCAAAAGGGTATGTGGGGAACACTGCTCCCTAACCCGTACAGGCGGGGACCGCTAGGCGCTGATCTGGTCTCTGCCTTGGGCAGGTCATTTACTCACCCATATTTGATTTTACCCACAAGAAAACAAGGCTCTTAACATGAATTGCTTTCATAGAAGTCTTGTGATATTTAATTAGATGGCATTGTAAAACGAGAGAGAGAGAACTCTGAATGGCATAGCGGAGGTATCTTCATCTGATGGGCAAGTATTAAAGCAGAGACATCCAGAGACCGCTAATAGAGCACCCCGTACAGTCCTGACACAGCTTGTTTTTAAAACCAGGTTGAAAAAGCGACAGCAGTAAGCACAGAAAAGAGCCACAGACTCCAGGGCTGCAAAAAAATGCCTTACGCTAGGAAGCCTTTAAGAATTTATTTGTGTAAAATGTTGGAGAGTGTTCAAGAGTACAAATACATTTATGAAAAAAAAAAAAATACCAGAAAACACTGGCAGGCTCTTGGAGCTCTTAAGGTGATCAAAAGGGCCAGTATGTGGAAATTAAAGCTGAAGAACTACGAATGAGAAGCTGGCATGTCTGCTGACCGTGGACACGCCTAACTACTGTGCAAGCTTACAGAACCATGGAATCATTTCAGTTGGAAAAGATCTTTACGCTCATTGAGTCCAAGAGCGGATCTTCAGAGCAGCGCTTGGGAGTCTTGTGCATCGGCCAAACACCAGTCACAGGCGTGCTCCTGGCTCGCTGCCGGACTCGCAGGCTGAAATGTAAAGGCTGGGGATAGCAGAGATCAGATTAACTGAGTTCAAGATCGTTCCTGGCCTTAAACAACCTGCACTCCTGAACCTAGGCTGGGTTAAGAAAGTGCACTTTCAAAGGAAACAAACGGAAACCCAGTTCTCCATCCCTGAGAAATTTGTTCTGCTGTAGGAATGGGACGAAGAGAAACTCAAGTTATCCAGTAACTATCCTCAGCGGCAAGTCAATTCTCATTTGCTGCATAGAGGGAAGGCTGGTGGAAATCATTAAACCTGCACAATTGGTTGCTTCAGTAATCCACTGGAAGCTCGGAAAGTCAAGTTGAGCCATAGCAAGATGAAAGGATTTTCCCTCCCACGTGGTGACCCAGTAATGAGAGAGCAGGGCTGGTTTGCTGACAGGAATATTAAGTGCTGTGATTTTTGAGAGAGACAAGGCTTGTGGGGAGAGTTAAGATCTTTTATTAGATCAACAAGTATAGCTGGAAAAATTAGTTGGATGTTCAGGCAGAGAGAGTCTGCTTCAAGACTAAGCACAGAGCTTGTCTCTTTTTACCAGCTGTAGCACCTGATCAGCTTAAAAATATTATCTCTATCACATACTGTCCCAGTTGTGCCTTTAGCTCATGATGGCTAAAAGAGCTTTAACCTTGGAGACTTTAAAGGCCGTTTTTGCTTCATTCAGTCTCTTTTTCTTCCAAGTTAGGTATTTATTTACACAAATCGGTCAGAAATAACAATTATGGGTTTTTTTTCTCCATTGTGATACAGATCCCCCAATATATTTTCATGGCTTAACTTGGCTCTGACAAATGCCATCCCACTCCCTCTGGCTGTATCCACCATGTGTGGATACAAGCTGGAGAGCGAAGGCAGGAGCAGCCCAGAGCTGGCTGGGGAGAAGCCCAGGCTCTATGCCCAAAGAAGACACCTAAATAACTGCTTTGCAGGCAACTCACCTTTCTGTGAAGCAGGCACACCCTAAACAGCCTGGGTGATTGAAGGCCTGGAAGTGCCTGGGTCCAACCTTGGTTTTGTCAGTTTGTTTTCAGTCACTAGGATGACCAGCTCAGACACACCTCTTTGTGCTGCGGAGATGTGGTGTGAGATACATGTATCCCATCTCGAGCATCCCCTCCATTTAGCCTCATAGAAGGCATTAGACTCTATATGCTGGCTGTCCTTCTCCCCTCTCCAGTTTGCCCAAAACTCTGTCTGAAAATGTGACTTATCACAGCCAAGCTCCCCCAGGTTTTCATCAGGAGAAAGATGCACCGAGCATGCCACCTTATAACCAGAGCATTCACATTTGTCAGTGGTTGTCAGAAGAATAGACAGGCTAGAAAAATACGCACCTGAATGTAGCTACTGTATTTTCTGAGGGACCATTTCTTTCTGCAGACCCCATAAAATGTGTACTGCAGCTGTAGCAGACCTCCTCAGAGACGAACGGCATCTGAAAGCGTACCTCGATGCAGCAGCACTGCCGGGAAAGCAAGTTCAAAGGCATCCAGCTCTCTCCAGAGGATACAGCTATGTTAGACCCTGCTGGATAGATGACTAGGTACCTGTTTTAGCACCAAAGTATTACAAAGAGCTTTTTCTGCCTCAAGGCAGTAATTTGCTGAAGCACACAAGACACATTTCCCATTGGCAGGATGAAAAGAAAACTTTCACCCCATTTTTTTGCAAAACACTACATTATGTCGTCTCTGAAAAGAGCTCTATTGTATGTGTGGGCCATGGTAAATATGGACGGAAGAGAACTGAAATGACAGCTTGTGGTGCTTATATAAACACACATTAACCCTGTGTGTCCAGGGTTTCAGCTGAATTCCAAAGTCTGGCTTATACCAGACGCCTTGAATTGCAATCAGTAGGTATTGTGAGACTCTCTTCTTGTGTTTTCTTAGCATGAAACTTGCCCGGTTTTGTTTGCTTTATAGCAAGACTGGCAAGTTCAGGAAAAAATCCTGGATTTTTCTCTCCTGTTCAGATGGTATACTGTGTTGATTTCCCATTTGTATAGGTTGAGGAATATTTTTAATCTAGATTGCAATTTGGAATGACACAGAACAAAACGCAAATTAGATTTTACCCAGGCTAATCCTTCTCTCATTTCCTCCAGTTTTACACCACTGACATTAACATGGTTAGCTTTTGATTTACACTGGTACAAGTGAGAGAAAATGGACCCTTGAAGAGTTGTCTTTAATTCAAAGCAGCTGGGCATTAAAAAAGGTGGAGTGGGAAAATCCTATTTTCCAGGAAAATGAGAGCTCACAAAGCCATTAGCTGTCCCTAAAGATATCTGTTTTAATGCATTGCTTTAGAATTACAGTTAGCAATTCTTGCTGAATCTAAAACCCACTGTGAATGACTGACTTTCTTAAGTCAGTAAGTTAGTAAAAAGCCCAGGACGGGCTGAAGATGCTCACTTTTAACTAGAGTTCACACATTTTCATGTTACCTACTTCTCAGTGCCCATCCTGGATCACCAAACAGGGGAATTTATTTATTGTTAAACTACTGAACTAAACAAGCTAATGCAGTAGATATAATCTAACAACTAAAATCATAAGATATTATTCTATATAAGCTAGGAAATTGTTTCTCACATATTCTGTCGAAATTGTAGCCTTCACAATCTGGTAACTTGCTGAAAATTGCTGTTAGCTCTTAATAAGACCTGGGGGAACTGAGTAATTTGCTGCGTTGATTAACATGCATTAAGTAGAGGGACAATAATTCTCTTGTAATAGAAGCTGTGATTTAGCAGATAAGAGCACAATCAAGTAGGTATGCGGGTCTGTATGAATCTACACATCAGTTTTATATCCTCATCTTTCATCCACTTTGGATGCTCAATATCTTTCACTGTCAAATCACATTCATTTAAACACCAGCATATGGGTCTCAGTGCCTGCCTTTAAGCACTGGATTTTGGTATTTTCTAATATTTTCCTAATCTGCTTGGCATCATTTCACTGCAGCAGTGGTTTCCATGCTTTGGATCTCCGGGTGTCCAGCATGGATTCTTGGGGGAGTGTTGTTGTGACGCACACCACAGAGCAACAGCTTTTTATTCCCCCTGGACTGCGGATAATCCACATTTATGCATCTGAGGGCAGGTTTTTCTCTCGAGTGGCTGCTATTCTGCAAGCTGGTCAGGAGCCATCTGTAACCCAGGGTACAGTGCATTCCCATGAGCGGCAGCACTGGAGGTTTTTCTATTTGGATGTTCCTGCCAGGGAACCACTGGGGAAGGATGGCAAGACAACTCAGAGGCAGAAAGTGATGTTGCAGCAGGCACATGAACCTGAAATGTGGCTCTAGACTGTGACAATGCCACCAGTGGTGACCAGCCAAGGTTGGCAGCAAGCGGAAGAAACCATGTCGGTGCATATGCTAACAGATGTGCTGCCTCCTGTAGCCAAAAAGTCAGACACCTTGGGCCAATTTCCTCCTTTTTCTTTATTTTTTAAAATAAAGGAGGCAAAACATGGTCAATTGTGACCATGCTTGACATGGCAGACCAGGAAACAGAGAGCTGGTCCTTGTCCATCTTTCTAGCCCTGATAGTCAGACATAGAAATGGATTTCCTAGGTGGTACCTTGTTTCCTTGGCCATGAGCAAGTAAGGTACCACGGGCTCCCTCTTGTGATGGAAATAAGGTAGAAGAGCTCCAGCCATGAATTACATTACCCAAAGAATTTAGTGAATTTGGGCAGGGCCACACAACCCATAGCTTCTCCAGGCCTTGTACAACATACTGGTCTTACTTGGTAGCCTGTTATACACTACAGTCCTCCTTGTCTGGTATGTCCCCAAAGCCACCAAACAGGCTGCCAGAGGAAGCCAGCTAGATATGGCTACTTCATGTGGTATACATTAGCAAATAGGGTGTTTTGAACCCAACTGGAACCCCTGTGGCTCCTTAATATTGAATTTGCTGCGGCAAGAGCAAAAAAACAGATCGTTTTATTCATCGTGCAGTCTGTCTTCTGCAGCAGACCCTTTAACAGCTCAGGCAGAAACACTGGATCTTTCAGGCACCTGAGGGAATTGCCAAACCCCAGATACAGACCTTATCACTCACCCTGCTCACTTCCTATGTGCTACAGCCCATTAACACCACTCCCCTCCAGACCTCAGCACGTTCAGCTCCACAGCGGCAATGAGCTGCACAGCCTGCTCCACCGCTTTCCCTTATTGCACCATCACCTGCCAAACACCTCACCTAAAAGATTATGCAATTCAAAAGCCAAAAATAACTTATTTCCCTGCTCTTTAGGGCTTTACGGTTGGCTAATGCAGAGCAAAGCCTGGGACCGAGGGACAGAGTGCAGATTAAACTGAATTTAGGCAGCAATTACTCTTTTCCTCTACAGAAGAGCCACACAGGGAGGGACCGTATTTTCTCACCTTTGTCTGGCTTGCACTCTCATTCCAAGGGGGGAGAGAGGACGTATCATTGCCTCAGCAGACATCGGGAAGCAAGTTGTGGTGGGTTGGTTTTTTTTTCCATTTAAATCACAGTTCATACAATCCTGGAGTGAATGAGCTGCTACCTGAGGGGTCACAGCCTCCACATAGCCATGTGTTTTCAGCTGCTTGGCCAAATGTCTTCTTGCTCCTAAAATATTTGCAAGAGTTCTCAGAGTGAAAAAAAGGACTTTTAAAAAATTATTGCAAGTTGTGAACCTCCGGTTCAACAGGATGTACAGAACTGTCTTCTTAGCAGCTCTCAAACACTAAAGGAGACATGGGCAGCCCTCAAGGAAATCCTTGACTGGAGACATTCAATAGAAGATGATTCCTCATTCAGAACCGAACTGAAACCTCAGGAGAAGGTGGAGCAGCTGACAAGACATTTTTCTCTAGCAAAATCTCACACAATTTCCTTTTATTTATTTTCAGTCCCTTTTGGGCTGAAAATACAATGCTCTAAATTTCATAATGGAATAGAAATTACCCAAGTTGTTTCCCTTTCAATGGCTTTGAAGCTAATACTCCCTGATACACTTCACATCAGTAACACAGAAGCATTTCATATGTGGTTTTGTTTTCTTTACTCCTCACTTCACTGGCACCCAACCAATGAAAAATCATGCAGGAAAACATGGGAAACACTAACAGGAAAACGGAAGAAAAACCCCCAAATCAAACATAGCAGTAATAATTCAAAATAAAGGCAACATTTAAAAAAAAACTATCTGGATTTCAGGACATTTTTCAAACATGACTGTACCGTTTCTTAATACTGATAATCCTTCAGACAGCTTCAGGAGGATTTAATAGGAAATTACCTTCCTGAAAAACATGCATTCATATGACATGTAAGACAGTTGCTTGTAATAAATGTCCGTATTAGAACTCCTGGCACATTTAGCTTATTAAAGTGCATCTTAATTCAACTGTGAGAACAAGATGCAGCTCCAATAGTATTTTACTAATGATTTACTATGATTTTTCTCAGATTACTTAGATACTTAGAAACTGGGAACCACATATGCAGGATACCCACGTCCACAGATGCCCTCACACCCTGAGATCAAGATAAAAAAGGATCTTCCACATAGAGCTGCTTTTTGTATGCCCCAAACTTTTCCATACATGGCTGCACACAAGTTAGTTGTCATCTAGGAACTGTTAGTTAGAAACTAGAATAACAGCCACAAAAATACAGCATTAAAAAAGCCATCAAGGACTTTGCACATCACTAAAACACAAGAAGCACAAGAGACACAGGCTGTATTTGGAAACCAAAGCTTGCTGCTGCTCTGGCTGTCCCATTCAGGTGGTCCAGTGGCTTGCAGTAAGATGAGTCTTAAAAGCCCTGAAGAACTTCAGTTGCACAGCTAGCAAGTCAGAGGACCCTGGCCCCACTGCCTGCTACCAAGTCACTTTAAAACTGCAGAGCCCGTGGATGAGAAGTTTGAGGGTTAAAAGTGACCTCAAGGTGACTGGAAGCAACATGTCACCAAGGTTAATGAGAGCAGATACACTGATGTTGGCCTCTAACATTTTGAGCTATCTCTATATGAAGGAAGGCTCCAGTTTGCCCTCAGTCCCTGGCTTTGAGTACATTGGGGGTCTCACTGTCTATGAGATGGCTCATGTTCAGGCTCAAGTATGGCATATGCTGACCCTGCAAAGAAGCAAAGACACTGGAGAAAACTACCCTGAGCTTGGGGGGGGGGGGGGGGGGGGGGGGGGGGGGGGGGGGGGGGGGGGGG
>JAOXJM010000023.1:111878378-111919707 GCA_026413425.1 Tringa solitaria | reverse complement strand
CAGGGAAGGATTCTCCAAATCCCAACACAAACCTGAAGACAGATAATTTTCACACGTACTTGTGAGTTCCCTGCCATATAAACACATGTCTGTATAAACTAATGGTCCCAGCACACTGGACATAGCCATGAACTTCAGTGAAACCTCCACTGAAGCATCCTCATGTCACCAAGCAAACCAGCCCGCAGCCAGGGCTTCTTCAATATCAGATGGTGTGGCACTAAACCTGGATTCCTAACCACAATATGAAAAAGAAAAAAAGAAAAACAATCTTAAGCTGAAGAAAACATCTCAGAAATGCAACAGCAGCACAGGGAGATTTTATCAGTTTCTCTGCTTCCACCCACTCTCCTATTATGGAGTTAAAATATGGGGTTGGTCCAGGAAACAATATACATCAAAATAAAAGAACCAGGATATTTGCCCATCAGTATAAACCAAACGAGAGACACACCAAACATCACAAAGAATCCTGAAAGCAAGGAAACATCTTGTGCACTCAGCGAGCAAAAAGCTCTTACTTTGTGTAGTGCCTTGCAGCCCAACTGTGATCTGAAATGTTTGAAGCACAACTTAATAAATTGTCATAGGCATAAACAGGAGACCAGGGAGATATTTCTTAGCTGGCTTTTGAAATTAAACAGAATCAGTGCTGCAGGACAGCAGCTCCAGAGGATGAAACACTGAATAGAAGTTTCTCACAGGGGAAAAAAAAAGACCTGCTTGTAAACAAGGACCTTGAGAAGGTTTAGTATCATAAGAGACTGAAGGCGAGCAGGGGTGAAAGGTTTAATATGCACCTGCGTATCAGCATGCCTGTGCCTGAGCATCTGTGGCAAGGAGTTTGTGTGCACAGAGAAGTGGGTCTTACCCAAAAAGGCAGACAGTGACCCTGTAATTAGGGCACTGGGCCAGGACTCTGCCAGGCAGCTCAGGTCAGGGCGTATTTCAGCACATTAATTTCTATAACACCTAAGCACTGGGTTCCTACACATGCCGGTGGGGAATCAGGTGTGGGAATGTGGGTCTCTGGTTTTCTGAGTCCTCCCAGTCATTTGGATCCTTTGTATTCATCTTGTGGGTCTCCCTTCCCTGTCTATAGGACAGGAATAACTGTCCCCCAGTTCTCCTGCCTGCCTTGGCTATTCAGGCTGCTGGTGTCACTGCATGGAGATGGTCTCCCACTACAGGGTCCTATTCTGACCACGCAGGAGTAGGATAAACGGAGGACCCAGGATTACTGTGCCAGACACCCCTGTAGCTCCCAGACCCCTTCTTTGGTCAGGGAGGGACAAAACTAAGCAGGATACCAGTCTGGCACCAATAGCAGCTGGATCTCATTTGGACCACCTACACATTGCAAGAATAAGGAAACTGTCTCCAATTATTTTCGAAAAAAGAGTCAGAAGAAACCAATGAACAGATCTCCCTAATTTCTGCCTTGGCAAAAATATCTGTTTTCTGCCTCTTTTTTATTTTTTTGAATCTCCATTTTTCACTTGTGGTTTTCAACTAAACATCAAGCATAATCAAGTAAGATGAGTGACGAAGAGGAGAGATCTGATGCTTGAGGATTTAGTTTAATGGTTTGACCTTGGGTCTCGGACTGGTATCTACAACACAAAAAGCTGTCTGTGAAGACCTCCAGGGAGAAACAGAGCAGAAAGGAAACTCCCAAGAAAGAGGAAAAGCTGAGGGGGCATTTCTGAGATACATTTGCAGGGACATCCTGGGAAACAGCAGGATTTTTCCAGTCTGGCAATTTGCAGTGCCAGTGAATTTTTTTCCAAGGCAGGCACCCAGAATATTTTTCCTGATATGTTCACATCTACATCTCTGGATCAGCCTGCCTCTAGAACCTCCCATTTTTTTGAGAAACTCAGATCCTAGTCTGGACTCTCCCCTAAATTTAACTTCTAGTTATCTGGATTATGCAACTCTGGTGAAAGGGAAACTAAAAGGACTTCCCTCTCCTGGTATGTGGTTGTCAATTGATCCCAGAAGCAATTCAGATTTACTGCTCCCATTTGATGGCTCATGGGAAAGGAATTGGCTCCATAGCAGTAAGTCAAAGATGGGAAACGGCAGTTGCCCAAGCAATGTGACTGATGGCCACAGACAGAAATACTTTCCTCACTGTTTTGCAGGTCAATTGCTGCACCTTAGACCTTAAACAAACATATGGTGACTGACCTTTGGATGCTGATCTGGAGCCTCACCTTTCATCTCTCTCCACTGTTCAAGTTTTCCTCTCTCTAGTCCCATCCAAGCCATTGCAAATATTCCTCTTTTCTTTTTCTCCTCCCCTTGCTTTGGCTCAGCTGGGGCCAGCAGACTCAAGACAGGAATCATTCAGCGAAATTCTACACCCTGGGTTATGCAGATCATTAAGTGAATGATCTAGGGGTCCCTTCTGGCTTGAAAAATTTCCTCGGGTTAAATCCATAACGGCAATGCTAATGTAGACATTTTGCAGATGCTTATTTCAGGACATGCATGTTTGCGATTCGCTTTGGTTGTTGTCTAGCAATAACTCAGTTCCCAAACCAGCACTGACAACCACGTTCATTAATTTATTGGCAAACACTTAATTTATCTTAAAACAAACTTAGAAATTCCTGTCCATTGTATTTTAATATGCTTTACTTATCCATGAAGGCCCTAGAAACAGGAGCTTTGCACAGTTTAGCATGTCTGAACATTATCTTTAGATAAGTAAGTTAGTTGAAGTCTATTAGCTAGTGAAGAAATTTTTAGTCCTGCCCCCCCCTAGTCTACAGGATTTGAGTGTCAAGAGAAGCCAAACCAGTACTTCTAACCAATATGAAATTCACCTCAAAAAACATTAAATCAAATAGCTCTTCCAACTATGCAAGGAATTTTGTTGGGATGTTGAGCTCTTGCAAATTTTGTCTGTTCCAGAAGATGTTCTTCTAGAATCAGATCTAAAATAGCTGGGTTTGAGTGCCCATTCCCAGCTCAATAGGATTACATGCCTTGCAGGATTTCTCTGGTTGTAAATGTGAAACTTGAAGTAGGTTATGGATTTATATGCTTCACAGCTCCTTTAAATGGAGGTGATTTGTCCCCCCTCTGCCAAAAACATCTCCAAAAGATCAGGGACAAGGGCCTTCCTCATAACTGCACACAAAACCAACCCCCAAAAAAGAGGGAGTATGCAAGGAGAGAGATAAATGTCCAGTTAATCCAAACAGCACTTTATCCCTCAATCCAGATGCTTAAAAGATTTAACAAGAGGAGAGCTGCTATGTAGCCTTCACATATGTACTAAAGAACAGTTAATGTGCACTAAAGTTTGATAATCTGAATAAAAATGGATTTGAGAAATTGATTTGGATTAACTTGATCTGCTTTTTAGTGAAAAGATTTGGAATCCTAAACAAGCAGCTTAGCCATGATTAACTCATTTAAACACTTTCACAGCTAAATGCCCAGAACTGTAGGAGCTTTACCCTCTGGGGATTCAGCTGAACCTCTTCTGGGTTGCTTCTCTTGCCCTTCTCCTCCATATGTGCTCACTCTGCAGATGGCTCCTCATCATATCACCTCTTTCCTTCTTTTCACTGTAAGTGGCTGGAGAAATCAAGACCTGGGAATTTCTCCCCATCCATTCCCATCTGGTTGTGATTTCCTCCCCGCATTGGCTGGTGGTAAAAAAGATGATCCGAGTCACACTCGATTTGCCAGGTCACTGAAGAAGCCCAACAATGGAGAGTCAGCCATGCAGCTGCTGCCTTAGACTGACACACAACTCCTTCAAGGGGAAGGGGATCTGGGTGCAACTACGCAGTGATAACAATTAGTCCTTGAATTGTATATGAACACCCAGAGCTTTGTCCTTGCCTCTGGACCTGTCAGGACTCATTGTCTATGCCTACACTAGTGAACTACATGAAACGAGGACACACGCCCAAAAAGAGTTACACAGCCATCCACACCATTAGATTATTTGCATCCCCCTTGTCACTGGTCAGCCCTAGGCCAACTCGCAGTGCACGGGCACGACTCACAGGTTAGCACAGCGCCCAGTAGGCAGTTTGGATACAACCATCCTGGTTTGGGGATTAGAGGGATTAATATAAGCATAAATTGCACAAATTGGCCTCCGAGCCAAAGGCGGCTCCTCACCCATTTTATTTGCAAGTGTTGATGGACGCTAATGGCAAACCAAGAATACAAGACAGTTCAGGAGTTCCTTGATGTGACAGAGAGGCTGAGGATGGGGCAGTGGTGTTGTTGAGGGGTGGTCAGTGCTGCTGGGAAGCCAGGGAAAGGTGGTTCAGCTCCCTGTTTGCCACAAAGAAAGGATTTGTCTGGAAAAAACTCACTTTACACCATAGGTTGCAGAGCATGCCTATTGTTTTGGCTCAAGGAACAAGGCTATTTTCTCACAGGTAACCCAGAAGAGGCTAGCACTGAGAGCTGAGAAGTCCTCCAAAGGTGAAATATTTTCTGTCCATTAGATAAAATGAGCTATGAATTTCCAGTGCCAGAGCTCATCAAAAGTAGTAAGTTTTTCCCACAACTTTTATTATTTATTTTTTTCATAAAAGACTATGATTTTTTTAATCTCCACAGGAATGTTCTGGGGTTTTGTTTTGTCTTGTTTTGTTTCTTTCCCAAAGGAGGGGGAAGATCTGTTTTCAGGACTAAAAGCACCTGGAAATAAAATGCATGATTTATACTAGACCTTAAAAAATTTATACTTTGGCTCTTTGCATTTCTTCAGGCTTACTGGTGAAAACTGGCATCTTGTGTCCAGACGCAGCCTATTACTAGGCAGATGTCTAACCTTAAACTGCTTCTCAGTACAGACACACAAGCTGTGCTTTCTCATCCAGACACTTGTGTTTTAATTCTTTTTTTTTGGCTTTACTGCTTTTTTCTTACAGCTTTTCTTCATTTTCTAAACTAAAAAAAAATAAATAATTTTTAAAAATCAGATGCCTAAAAGATGAACCAAAACAAAGTCTTGTGAAGAGAATGCAGTCTGAGTCTCTTCTGCTCTTAGAACTGAATGGCAAAGTCTTGCCTCAAAAGCCCCGG
Source organism: Tringa solitaria (assembly GCA_026413425.1). Lineage (NCBI taxonomy): Eukaryota > Metazoa > Chordata > Aves > Charadriiformes > Scolopacidae > Tringa > Tringa solitaria. The sequence continues at coordinate 111,914,640 of JAOXJM010000023.1, read as the reverse complement.
CTACGTGAGCTACAGAGAAAACCAATTCTAATCAGCAATTTAGCTTCATTTACTCAAAAAGAATCATGTCACTTCTGTAGAAACTCTGTGTTGCTACACCAGCCTGGTGATTCAGTGCAACAACTATGAAGCTTTTTCTCTCTTTTATGTGCTAAAAAATTAATGAAAATGCAGCATTTGTCAAAGGCTTCACTGTCCTCTGGGGTAACGTGGTGATATAAAGGAGGACTGGAACTGCAGAGAGAAGTAGGTTTCTATCCTGAACATTTAGCTGTGCTGCAGTCCTCAGGATCCACCAGGGCTGTCTCTGAACCACCTCCATCCCAAGTTCTCCAGAGCCTCATATTTTCCCTACTAGCCCTGAGCAAAACCACTGAGTAATTGCATCACCTTCAAGTACTTGGATCAGGGGCAAACCGCACCTTGAAGTCTCCGAAGCCCATAGGTCCAAAAGACACATTCCCCTACTTATTCTTTGTGCCACCATGAAGGACACAGGAAACACATTGCTCCAGACCCCACAGGTCAGAGGGGACAAAGTACCAGCTTACAAGGATGAGAAAAGGCATGAGTACCCCCTGATAGGTGGTACTATTCATGTTCTTGTGTCAGCTACATTGTCACACTGCTTCTGCTATGCTGAATGCTCAGTTTATGAACACAGATGCATAACAAGAGAAGAATATTACACCCTACTAGTTTAGTACATGGTCCTGGGATGTGAGGGTGGAGAGGTGTCTGATTATCAAAGCTATGAAAGAATGAGCATGGATATATCGGCAGATGACCTGACACAGAGAAGACCTAGAAACACTTGCTTTAGAGCACACTGCAGCACGCAGCATCTCCCTTCTGTGTAGATAGACCCACAACAAAGCCAAGTGAGAACTGGAAAAATGTTCCTATATTAAGGATGAATACTTTAACTACTAATGTCTTCTTGGATGGACTTGAGCTAAAGCTTCACATGTCCTTTCACTGAGTGTAGCTACAAGATCATCCCTTATAGCCAATAACCTTACTGCTGCAGGCCTCAGGATATAGTCATGGGCAGCATCAGGGTTTAAGTAACTTGCCTCCTATATCCCTCTAAGACTTTGTATGGCATCTGAGCAGAGGATCTTGATGGTGGCCGGAAAAGCCCTCAGAGAACAATTAATCCATTCTGCCTTAGATACCTATCTCAGGATGAGCTGAATCACCTTCCAGAGGTTCTGACTTCTATATGTTGACTGAGCCACCAAAGACTAACTCACACTTAAATGTCTTATTCTTGGCCTAACTTAGGGCAGATGGGTCCCACCCTTAGGTGCACCGTGTCTAATAATTAGACATTTCCTTCACAAAACTCTGCTAAGTTTGAGTTACACTTGGATGAAATATCCAAAGACCATATTGTTCTCACATTGTGCCTATTTTTCTCCCAAAATACACACATACGACCACCTCTGTCCTGACACCTCCAAGATGCCTGGAGACCCAACCTTCACCTGAAACCCAACAACAGCTTTAACTATGCATTTCCTTGTTTTGTCAGTGGGGCCTGAGTCAGTGTACTTTCTGAGTTTACCTACCGCACTGAGCCATCTACAAAATCCAGCCCAAGGCACTAGCTAATTTTGCCTAGTACCTGCATTCCTATCCACAAGATACTTGGTTTGTTTTCAAAGTCTCCTTCTGCTTGCTCAGAAGTGGTATCTTCCTGTGATCTCATCACAGTGAGTTGTGTCTAGTGCAGCTTTGTGTTTGTTCTTATGTGAAAGGAGTTTGTAGCAAGGTGAGTGTCAACCTCTTTTCCCAAGTAACCAGAAATGAGGAGAAGAGGAAATGGCCTCAAATTGCACCAGAGGAGGTTTAGATTGGATATTAGGAAACATTTCCTCTCTGAAATTGTTGTCAAGCATTGGAACAGGCTGCCCAGGGAAGTGGTGGAGTCACCATCCCTGGAGGTATTTAAAAGATGTGTAGATATGGTGTTTAGGGACATGGTTTAGTGGTGGATTTGGCTTGATCTTAAAGGTCTTCTCCAACCTAAATGATTCTATGATTCTGTGGTTGGCACACATGCACATAGCATGGTGCAACAAGGAAAGGACCACAACTACCTTCTTTTCAGTCTGAGGCCTTGCTGGATGGTGCCACAATCTGCCCCACACCAAACAGGGGGCAGACCAAGCCTCAGAGTAAACTCAGTTTAGTTTTGAACATGGAGTCCTAGAGCAAGTAAGAGATGAGGAGGCAATGCTGCAGGTGGTTATTGTGATAGAGACCTAGACTTTGATTCAGGGCTATGAATTTACCCTGTTCATTTAAGTTAGTGAAGAATTAGGCATTGCAATGGCTAAAGTACACATCTTCTATACTCTTCACGAGAGTGGAGTGGGAAAAACAATGAAAACTTTCCAACACTCTGCTCCAAGCCAAAACTTAATCCTGTTGTGCTCTGACTGAATAGTTACAGAGTGGGAGTAACTGTGGTAAATTATTTTCCCTGTACCATCTCAGTTTCAAGGCTATTATTCAGAGCAGTTCACTTCTTTCAGCCTAAACAAAAGCACTGATCTCTTTACTAGTGCCCCCGATTTCTTAGTTCTGTTTTTACGCTTCCACCTTTTAAAGATTTTCTCCCCCAAAGCTCAAGATGAGCATTAAAAATAGCTTGCTGCACACAAGGAAATGAGCACTAAGTTGTGTATATGGCTTTGTCTTTGGAAAAGCTGGAACAGAGTTTATGAGAAAACTCTCGGGAAACCAGCCTACTTAATGATGGCCATGCCATGTTTCTCTGGTTATGATTAACACCAGAGAGCTGACATTGCTTAGCTCAAATGGTGTTTTCAGCGCAGCTCTGGGAAGGATCCAAAGCTTCTTTTTGTTAATTTGTCAGAGTGGATTAATTTTTCAGCAGCCCATTACTGGAATTCAGCCTGCCCAGCTTCAAGCTTCTTTGTGAGAAGACAGTGATACTGACCTGACAGCAGTCGTGAGCAGACACAGCCCAGATGTGGTACAGAGCTGCAGGAACGTACAGATGACATCTGGAGATCAGCTTGCTGCTCATGAGTAAGGCTTGGAGGATGTGTTTCAGCCAGAGCCTATCTGCTTACACAACCAAGCAATCATCTCCCAAATGAATCAATCCCAGAATCACAAGTGCTAGGTCTTGAATAATATCTGTCCTCGCTTTGCAGCTCTAAGAGGACACCAGGAAAGAGAATGTACAACATGACTGTTATTTCAAGCACTGGATACCAACCCTGAAATATTCCACTAAGCAGTCTCCTGCTTAGCACTGCCTCTCTCACCTAACACCAGTAAGAAGATCTGATCAGGATCAAGTCCCAAGAACTACAGGTGACCAAGGAGAACCTTCCTCTGAATCCAAACTTTGCATCATTGAGATAGTGAAGGACAAAGGTATCAAAACACCAGTCCTATTGCAACTTATAAGAGACAAATGTAGAAGCTTCTCTGTAGTTCACTTGTTTTTAATTAATAAATCAGCTGCAAGGACCTTCTTCACCTCTTATGTACACACTCACAAAACAGATGAAACATCAACAACTAAAAATAATGTGATCTAAAAAAAGCAGCATTAAGTGAAAATCAGACCCCTTGCCATCTGTTCTGTTGTTCTTTATTCAGAAGAAATATCTACTGCATACGCATCTGCTATACCTGAATGACAAGTGTTTGCATACATCAACATACGTGTTGGGAGGGTTAAGCCTGAAATTCATGAGCAAATGACAAAGACATTTGAATGAACAATGAAAAAAGAGTCACTGGGGAGACTACAATGTTAAACATGGGGGGCAGATGGCTAGATCAATGGTCAAGTCTTAATTTGGAGATACTTAAAAAAGCATAATTCCATAAATGCAGGGTCACATTCTCAAAAGCTGCAGCTTTCTGTGGCCAAAACCTGCCCCTTACAAACTTCAACAGTCTTTGTGAGAAGAGAGTTGTTGTTCAGTGCTGCCTCAAAGGATGCTGAGGCACACAGCCCTGCTCCATCAGAACTGCCCTACCCAAAATCACTGTTGCTCTTCAATTTTGGTGCTAAACTCTTTCATGCTAAACTTTGCAGCTTTCCAGTGCTGAATACAAAATCTTCAAGAGCAGTTCATATAAAACTGCAAAAATTCCATAAGATTCTTTGAGATGAATCTCCATAAAGTGAAATTAATATATTATTGTCTTTGACTACACAGTGCCCATTTTCCAAAGGAATGCCTAATTGTGAGGATAAGGTACTGAGTGTGTTCATTTGTATGTGTTTGTGTTTACATATGTGTACATGTATATGCATCTTGATGTGCTTCCACTTTTCCAGCTGTTCTGCAGGGGATAACCAAGTACTCTCTTGGCCAGAAACCAAGATCTTGAAAATGTTTCTTAGTTCTGTGGATGAAAGGCTTAAGCAGTCATAGAAAGATCTGGGTTGTGCTCTTCAGACCCCTATAAATTCAATATTAATTTCTCACATCAGCTCTCACTGAGAAAAAGAAGAGCAAACACCAGACTGTGGGCACAAGCAAAGACTGGACTGCATTTGAGAAGCTGAACTCATCAGGGCTAGAAAGATTCCTATGTAAAAAGACAGAAGGATTAACTTCTACAGAGGTGATCAAGGTGAGGACTTTGGAGATGAAAGGCACCAAAAAGTTCCTTAATTCTCAGGGAAATCTGTCTAACACGAGTCACTAAACAATTTGATGGCTGCAAAATTGCAGACAGTCATTAGTTTCAAGGCACAGTGCATAGTTGCACCATGCACTGGGTCGTGTTTATAAATTATCTTTACCACAGCCCCATTCATGGCTCAAAATACACAACACCATTAAGTTCTTTTGCCTCTGCAGTTATAAGGCAATGTAGGACAATGTGCCCTTTGAAACAGGATGAATACACTGATAGAAAGTCAGCAAGGAAATTATTTTTATTTCTATAGCCATCCTATGAATAAAAGCCAAGATAAAATATGATGCTAGAACCACATGGCATGCAGAATTGAGGCTAAGAAATGAAAAAATTCACAATGAAGGAACCCTTGCCTTCAGAAGTTTGCAATTATAAATCACGTGGCAAAGATTTCTCTCTCAGAAGATACAGCTGATTCTGAGACAAATGACTAAAGCAATATTTAGTGCTCTGCATTGAGCTAATCAATCCAAATCTCTTTCCCAGACCTTAAGTTCATCAATATTTCATACATAGAAATGGAAGCTGAAGCTCTACTAGCTTTTTAAACTGTTTTGCCCGTAGTTTTATTTTACATAACAGTGCACCTCTGCTTCTGTTTTTCCCATAGGGTCAGCAACAGATTCAGATCTCTGCATAGAAATCAAAAATTTCAGTCTTCCAGATCATCAACACATTCAGGAAATAGCTCACCCTTATCACAAGGGGAATTTGGTTTGACTTCTCGAAATCTCTCTGGATTTCTTCCTATCTGAGTATTAGACAACAGTTTTCCACCTAAGCAAAATTGGGAAAAACATCTCCCTGATAAAATATATAAAGGCCATATTTAGATGACCCAAAAGGGTCTTATCTTAAGCCTTGTGGTTACTCCACCACACTCACTTTAAACTAAGTATCTCACTACCCTCTTGTGTCTAGACATTCTTGTACCCTGGACATTGAAAGGAGTGTTGTGATACCACACACACCTCTTCAGATGGTGGTCGAGCACTAGACCATACCATTGCATGGCACCATGCCCAAACTAAAGTAGAGAGATATTTTTGACCTTGCTTTCCCCCTCCTTTTTATCCCTGTCTCTGAGATGAGCATCCTAATCAAAACAACGCGCTTTTGTCCTCACAGGCATGTTGTGAATGTACTCTTTGCAAAGCTCCCGTGACCCTGCAAAGAGGGAGGAGGAGTCATTGCAAGCCATGATAGCATTCTACAGGCAGTTGGCACATGACTTCAGGAAATGAAGCCTGAGGAATCAATATCTGCAAAGAAATACCTCACTATTACACATTGCACTCATGAAACTGAACCATGTAACCATGTTCTTAATGATGATACTCTTCAGTGAGGGACCTGAAAGTGGCTGTCACCCTTCATTCTGGATTTTGCTTAGTTTCTGAGTGCCTGATCCCAACAGCCTGGAGGGCTTTTTCAGAGGTTAGTGGAAGTGGGCAACCTACTTCTACCACACCATGAATCTCCACAGGAGAAGAATGTCTGGAGAGGCCTTAAACTCTGAGTGATGGCTAAGAAAGCACCACACACACATCAGCTTCTCCCCCTCCCTCGTTCCCTTCTCCCTCCTCTCTCAGCCCCAAGATATGCTTTGAATACAAACTGTCATTTTTTTCCCCTCAGATCTAAATGAATGCTGGCTGCAAACCCTGGCAAGTGCTTACCAGATTGACAGGGCCCACGTCCCATCAGAGGTCCCCAGTGAGTACACCAGCATGAAGCCAAAAAAGTTTAACAAGGACTTTCAGCTCCTCAACCACTTAAGTAAAAGGAAAATCTCCAGAGACTACTTCCATAATGAGCCAGTTTCCTCTAATTGGGCCAGCTACTGCTCAGGGACAAAAGTCTCACCCCGTGAGTAGGACCACTAGCTAGAAGAGGGTCTTGAATAGGTCTATGCTATTCCTGTGTTGCTCTGCTACCAGTATGGTAGGTGGTCCATAGCACACCCCTGCATTTAGCTGAAGGCAGTGTGTCGCCTGTGGGAAAGGATTTCAGTGCCATACATTATATGGCTGACAGGAGTTCATCAGAACATCCAACATAATTTCTCTACCACATTCGTCAAGGCTTTCTCTGAATTTCCATCTGATCTGGAATGAAATATGTCATTCAGAAACCTCCTACTCGGATTAAAAAATTCCCTAGTTGCTTAGAAACCATCAAGTGCTAATTTCTTCCAATCCCAAGTTATTGCTATTACTGAAAAAGTCTGTTTTATGTCCAGCCTGACTTTAGCTTCATCTTCACTGGCTCTTCCTTAGTAGAATTAGCCGAGGATTTTTAAGCAAAACATTTCTTTGTCTAAAAAAGAAAAGGAAGATTTGTGGAAAAGGATAAGTTGTGATGGTGTTTCTCAATTCATCCCTGTTAGGCAATTTTTAATTGAAACATTCCAGATTACCAGTCAAAAACTATGTTTTTTCTGGCTCTTCAATAACTTGATATAAACTAGAAACAGTCCAAATCAAATTTGGACACATTCAGAAATTATTTACCCCCTCATGCTTTCACTGGAAGAGGTCTGTGTGGGTGTATGAGACATAAACGTTGACTGCTGTCCGCTTCTTTTGCTTTTGAATTGCAATTTACAATAAGGAAGCAAATATAATTAGCTCACATTCAAATGGCCCTTCTCCATCCTGGAAAACTGACCATATTTTATAGCCAGTGTATAAATACGCCTGTGATAAATCACTTCCCATTAGTGAACTGAATTGGCCGTACAGCACCAGCCACGCTAAGCTGTTTACAAGAAGAAAGGAGATATTTCTTTTGTGGAAGATAGAGAGAACTTATTCCTCACCTGAAAGAAAGTTTTCACTGATGAAAGCAGGTCATGTTCTGTAAAAACAACTTTTAAGGCTTGGGTTTTCATCCAAAAGGACCATGTAGCCTACTGGAGACTGTGTCATCACCTACATCCTCCAGTCAAACCAGCCTCCAGAAAGACTACAGCTGGGAGGGATTTTGGAAGGCCTTGAGGTTGGGCACAGGGACCTTGGGAGTGAGGTGCTTGGACTCCAGGGACTCTCTGTCTCCCAAACCTCCTGTTCCTGCCACACTCTCCTCTTCATCGGGAACCCCAAAAGGTGACCTCACCCTTACCCTCCCAGCCTTCCATGCTGCTGCCTGTCTCCTCACTCCAGTCTGCCCTTTTCATCCTGCGTGACCACCCACGCAGGGAAAGCTTTGATCCTGTCACCAGGGAGGAGGCAGGGCTGGAGGTAGGCAAGCAATCTTAGAGGGAGCAGATTTCCTCTCCTGGCTCATCCCCATGTGTGGGGCAGAGAGGGACATAAGATGTGTAGGCATAGGTGTTTCAGGCAGGAGGGAGTCACCAATGATCAGTAGCCCATTCCCTGGTGGACCCCAGCCCTCAGCAAGTGGGCTGGGAAGAGGCTCAGTTTCACCAGCCTCATCCCTTCTTGTGTTGGTTGTGTTTGTCTTCCCCTGGTCCACAAGGCAACCTGCTAAGGGATCCAGCATCCCTGGTACTATAAACCCTGACATATGTCCAGATCGGGAAGTCTGCTGAGATGCTGCTATAGTAAAGGAAGCACCAGGGGAGTCTCAAAAGTATGCCAGGATTGAGAGAGGCGCCTTTAAGGGTCTTGTCAAACAGCATTCAACCTTCCTTCCCAGGAAAAGCATCCTTTGAAAGTGTTGTCTGGTGAGATCCTTAGTCATCAGGCTGTGTCATTAGCAATCACTTTTTCTTGTTTTGCAGTCAGTTCTCAGAAACAAACTTATCACTGCCAGACCACTTCCAGTTCCAGGAGAAAAATCCTGCATTGGATTTGGATGTAAAGTCACCATTTCTGACTCAGATTTGTTTGCTTGACCCCTCTTGAACTTTTTTTTTTAAATTGCCCTTTTAATTGCCAGAAATACAGAGATGCTTTACTGGTACTGTAATCACACTGGGAACTTGGACACCTAGGACAGCTATGGGCTGAAACACCAGCACTCACGGATACTGCTGGGTCTGTTACTTTGGAGCAGCGTCGTGCTATTTCCAGAAAGGAAAGCAATTCATACAAAGAACAGTTCAGAAAAAGCATCAGATGTTTGTGTGCTCTGCTGTTCCTGGGTGGTCTAGGCGCTCCAAAAACACAGGAGCTGGAGAAGGGAGAGCTACTTCTACAGCTTCTAAACAATTCATTCATTTAAACAAAAGTCCCCTTACACTTAGAATGAGGCGAAGACCATTCCACATAAAAGGGGATTTTAAAGACCTTTGCAAGAACTGGAATGTACAAATTACTGCCTTTTTAAAAGCCAAAGGATGTTTTCCCCTCATGACACCGCATCCCCAGAAAAGTGCTGAGGGGAGCTTATGTTTCATTCACAATGCAGAATAACATCAGACTCCAAACAAAACCAGAAAATAAACAAGCCAAGTCACTGCCCTGCCAGAAACTGCAGGGAAAGATGACTTTTCACTTAGATGTCCCATTTCAGGGCTTTTTAATGCCACTTTCCATCACATCATTATAGCTTATATTTCTTCATGAAATCATAATAGAAAGGGAAAGGTGTTTCCTCATAGCTCAAAAAGAAAGTTGACTTTGTTCCCATCTGCTGTCACTATTCATCCTCAGAAAGTGTTTGCTCCAAAAACATAAGCTTATTATGCAGAAGTGATTGGAGTTCTCAGGAGGTGCCAAAGTGGCAACGTTTGCATTTGGCAAAGGACGCAAAACCTTGGCAAAAATAGGTTCCCCTCAAGACTGCATTTGCCCTGCTCAAGCTCAGCCTCAACATGAGGATTTGCTTTCCCTCAGTCACCCAGCTTTGCTCATAACAATGTCCTTCAAGAGGAAAGAAATCCAAACCCACCCCTCAGTCCATGCACTGTTCAACAGAGAAATGGCAGATAAACTGCTGAAAGCCAAGATCCATTCCAGTGCCATGAAAAATGTGGAGTTTCCTCAGCAGTTAGGGGAAAACAGGTAGCACAGATCCCCAACCAACTAAAAGAAATAGAGAAGGATGAGAGATCAGCCACAGGAATGTGGTCTGCCACAATCTAGAGTCCTAGCCATAGTTGGGCAATCTAGGGGTGAAATGGGACGAGGACTCCAAGAGGTTACTCAGCAAAGGAGTAATGTAGGAGGCACTGGGACATCTCAGAGAAAAACACTTCCAAAGACTGGATTGGACTTCAGCACAATGTCATACCCCACCTCCATTCATTAGAAGTTCCTCTAGAAGGAAAGCTGAACCGAAAACACAACATACTCTGGAGAACTCACTTTTAAAATTAATTTCTTTAAATGAAAAAAAAAAAAAAAACCAACTGAATATTATTGCAAAGCACTTTATTTAGACTCTCTTATTGTAGAATGAAAAAAATAGGTGGGTTTGCTTAGATCTTGGGAGGGGATGCTGAAGCTTTAGTTTTATCAGTTCATTTTGTTACTGGGATGGAAGAGAAGAAGAGAAAGCTGGTGAGAGACAACCACAAAAACAGACTAAAAGAGAAAAGGGAGGAAATTTAGTGTAGGGACAAGCTGCACCAGTTCTAGTGAATGGACAAGGAAAGGCAAGCAACATTGAGAATCTTTTTTTTTCCTCGGGTATCTAAGGACACTAAAAACTCAGGTCAGATTATTAAAACTTCATTATGATGGAGACCTCAGTAATGACTGTGAGCAGAAGGCTTTCTGGGCCAGTCTAAGATGATTAATTGCTCGTGATGCCTCCAGAAACTCGAGAGAGCCTATGCAGCACAAGAAGAAATTCAGATTCCCCACAGCACCGTGAGCATATGCTTTAGATCCTGGCAGTACAATGGCTAAGCGAGCTCTCTTTATTTGTGCAGCCCCTGGGGTGCTGGGAAAGATGGCAGGCAAGGGGTTAAGTAGTGGCACTGCGGTTTCTGGAAGGGAAAGGCATGCCTCGTTAACTGGCTGGAATTCATCGAGGATATGAGCATCAGGGTGGACATGGGAAAGGCAGCAAACTCCATATTACTGAGATTTTCAGGGTACACTGAACACAGGTCCAAAAAAGAGGTCAGTGCTGATGGACCGGATGATAGAGGGAGGAGAAAATGGCCCTGAGAAGTCAAGGGCGATGGGGAGCGAGCAGGAGAACATAGCAGGTACCTAACTGGACCAACTTACCTCTCTGCAGTGTCTCCATACACAATTGTGACTTCCTCTGGAACCAGCCCCATCTGTTCCACCAGACCAGAGGATAACAAAGGTGCAGTTGACTCTTTGAAAGTCTGACCCATTCTTTCCACGTGTTCCTCTTCTCCCAGGAGAAGGACCCTTAGTTTTCCAACCCAACACATTAATTTACAAGGCTAACACGGTACAGGTTATCCAACTGCAGTTGAATGACTCTGTAGTCACTAATCCAAGTATCCTGTAATTTGTAGAAGTGTGAAACTGTCCAGGTATGTAGCGCAAGCACTTCACCTCCCAAAGCTTATCATCTTCCATGAGCTTGTAGCCCAGCAGACAGTACATGACAACAGCAATGCTGTCTCCTTTAAGTATAATAACACGTAGTTCCCCTTATTACCAACTGGCCAAGCAACTCAGAGTCCAGGATTGCTCTGTTATCCTCCAATATAATTATAATTATAAAGGCAAACTGAGGCATAAAGAATAGATTCACATGGAAAATGACTGCAGAGTCTTTTTATCCAAAAGGTCCCCGATTAGGAAATTCATTCATGAAACAGGAAAAATTGATTCTAGCTCCTTTATCCATCTCAGGGAATTTGGATAGTCTTATTCTGGAAACAATATCTCACTTTGATGTAAAAAATTAAATAAGCATGGAAGTAAGACAGCAGAGCCATGCATAACCTCCTACAAGAGGGATCCACATTAGCCTGGTAGAAAAGTATGTATTTTCTGCTCTCTGGCTCTACAAGTGTTTAAATGTTTTATAAGACACGGCGAGTACAACACAAAATTTTCAAACCAGACAAGTCCAAAGCTCTGTGTGCTTAAGATACTTTGGGGTGAGAATTATGGATTTGAACCCCTCCTGCAGTGAATTGAGCTCTTCTGTCCTCCAGGTGAACGTTTTGGCTCTGTGGTTTACAGAGCTAAAAGCAAACCACCAACTCCCGCCCCACGGATCTTGATTGTGTTTCTGCCCCCAGACAAACTATTCAGCAATTTTGGGACAAATCCAGAAATAGTTACAGAATGACTTAAAGCCTTTTACTTACGGTAGCTCAAAGGATTGTATTTTTAATTTTCCTTTAGTCAAAGCCTTTTTTAGAAACACATGGCCCTGAGACAAAAGGAGACAGAAGGTATGTAAAAGCAATGCATGTGCCGTGAAGACGGTGAGTCTACTTTTGTTACACCTTGTCACCCAGGGCAAGGCTGAGCTGGGCTTGTCTGCTCAGCTCCGAAAAGCAACGTGCACAACCTGCTTCTTTCTATTGCAAGCTTCGGCTGGAAGATTTACAGCAGCACTAGCAGCGCCGAGGGAGGACTGTTCGTCCATTTGTAGCTTGGGTTCAGCTGAGATTTACATTTGAAGCAGGTATTTTAATCCCTCGGTTGCACATGAAGCACACTCAGACTTACCGCTCTTCCCTCTGGTCAAAAAAGTTCATTTGGGAAAAATCACGCACATAAATCCATTTAAAACATTTTTATAATCAGTTTTGCAATCTGTCTCCCAGGACACAGGACTCTAAATCTGAAAATTTGCTGTCCCTCAACCAAGGTTGAGGGACTGTGTCTTGTTATAGTGGAAAACACACGGCCAACAGAACTGATCCCACTGACCTCATCCTGTCATTTTGCTCCTCGACACCCTCAGCAGAGCTTATTCAACATTCCAGCTGGCGACGCATCCAGGGTTTGAGACCTGCCTCCTGCTTTATTTCTATATATCAGCTACAAAATTACATCCCAGCTCAATACTGAGCCTTTCCACTTGAACGATCACGGCCCTAGGAACAAGAATCACTCTGCAGTACTAGCACTGCCTTCCCAGGTGAAGCCACCTCTCCCTGGCCGGCCTCATCTCTGACGTTACCAGCACCACCAACTTGTATTTACTCAATTTTGCTCTCAGCCTGCAAGAGTCAGGAGAAGTAGTTGTGGGCACTTCAAACACATCTTTTCTCAGCCACAGAAGGAGTCACACAGCGACCCCAAAGAGTGCCAAGAAGGCCCTTGGTGGCAGGGGGCTGTCCCACCATCCAGATGTTTACCACAACACATGAACCCTTTCTAGCCCCACTCTAACATCCCCAGGCATTTTGTGGGCAGGTCCACCTATCTTCATCTCTCCTTGAGGCTAGGGGATATCTCTGAGCTTTGCTGGCATTTTGTGAACTAGGCATGTCTAAGTGACAGAACAGCACATCCCAAAGCCATGCAGGATAAAGCAGTGTCATGCAGACTTGAAAAACGCTAAGTTTCTCGACTGAAGTGATGTGAACTGGTGCTTGGGAGTGATTAACCAGCACATAGGGAGTGAGTAGAGCAATGATATCCCACTGAACGCCCCATGGCACAACTGAAGGTGCTCTAAAATATATTTCACTTTTTTTTTTTATTTTTGGGGGGTTCACTGTTTCTCCCCCAAGGTATGATTTGGGTCTGGGGGGGAGACTCAAAGCATCATGAAATCACTGGGACTCTTGCCCTTGGTGCAGGTAGTCTTTGGGATGGCCACTTAAGAAGCAATGCATGGCTCAGCTGCTCCTGCCCATGTGCATCTCAGTAGACTGATGGGCTGCAGCCAAAGGAAAAAGTGCCTCCAGCTTCCTGCATGCAGAAGATGTCAGCCTTCATTGCCTGCAAAAGCGTGCTGCTCTTCCAAAGCATCTCCCTTGAGCATCACCTATGCCAAAAGTGAGGATGCAAATTCAAATGTATTGAAGCAAACCAGAGTTTATTTAGCATTTATTACCCATTCTGTTGTCATATGTGGCTTCTTCTGTCTCCATTTTTCTCTGGTAAACATAGACCTTTTTGGGTTTTTTATTTTTTTTAATAAAATATATAAAACATTGTGCATTGCTATCCATAGGAAAACTGTAGTTTGACAACCAAAAAAGAATAAGGCACATTTCTGTGCAGCATCTTCAAATATATATATATATTTAAAACAAAACAAAAAGAAAACCCTTTTCAACCTCTTTGAGGTTGTTAACTTCTCACCAGTCACTGACACATCTCTTATATTACCATAATTTCACTGTTGGAGGTGGGTTGGGTTGTGTTTGACAGGGGCCAGCAGGGAGAACAGACTCAAAAAAATAATAGGATTTTATCCCTGAGGTGTCAGTAAAAAAAAAAAAAATGTTCCCATTGAAAAGGAAGATGAAAAGACAGCCATAAATAACTGAACACACTATGGCAAACATCCAAGCACCGAGATGATTTCACGATGGAAGAATCCCCCTTCCCCCCCCTCCCCCAGTTCTTAACAAGTCATATTTGCCGTTGGGTTTTAATTAGGTTAATCTCATGGCTTCTGAAGTCACAAGACAATCAGTCAGGATGCACCTCCCCCTCCCTTCCCAAATTATCTTTCCAGATTTGTTGGTTTGTTCACGATTCTCCCACAGTCCTCAGGAAAGCGAAACCAAAAAATCCTAAATGAACACCAAAACCTGGACGACTTCTCTCCCCAGCCAAGAGAGGAGCACTCGTACCGCAGCCAGCCAAATTCCATGTCTCACACGGGAGGACTATAACTGTTATCTTCCTGTCTGCTACTAAGAAATGAAGTTGGCAACCACCTCTTGCCGTAACCAGAAAGTGTCCGTGAAGAGGGGTGATAGCAACATGTCAGGGAGAAGGAGATGGGGAAAGCTTTATTGCTGTCCATCCACACTGCTCCCCGACTGAAAGGAAAAGGGGAGACACATAATATTCCTTCCGTCCCTTTCCTATACTGCGTGTGGAGAAGCCCCAGGGCGCAGGGCAGGAGGGTGGGACTCCCCATCACTTTAGTAGTAACGGTTGAGGCTCCTGGTCCCCGGGATGTCCGGCTGGCCATTCATCCAGATCTCCCGGATGATGCGCTCCCGCTCCTCCAGCCGCTGGGCTCGCTCCAGCTCCTCCGCCGAAGTGAAGACGTTCATGTTCAAAGTCCTCTCGAACCGGCGGTGCCTGCGGGCCGAGAGGTCCGACGTGGTGTCCGAATCGTCATCGCTGTCGCTGCTGTCGCTGTCGCTCTCCCGCTCCCGGGGAGGTTTTTTTGCGGTGGAGCGCTTGCAGTCAGTTCGGCAGGACACCCTTAGCACCAGGGCCACCAGGGTCAAGACGAGTCCAATGCACACGCCGGAGACAAAATACAGAGCAGCTCGCTCGGGGTTTTCTGGAAAGGGAAAGGAGATGAACTTATTAGCAGGGCCTGTTGGATAGGACAAGGGACAACGGTTTAAACTAAAAGAGGCAAGATTTAGACTGGATATAAGGAATAAATTTTTTACCCTGAGGGTGGTGAAACACTGGCCCGGGTTTCCCAGAGAGGTGGTAGATGCCCCATTGCTGGAAACATTCAAGGTCAGGTTGGATGGGCTCTGAGCAACCTAATCTAGTTGAAGATGTCACTGCTCATTGAAGGGGAGGTTGCACTAGAGACCTTTAGAGGTCCCTTCCAACCCAAACTATTCTATGATTCTTTGATTCTATGAAATGATTGTCGAGAACAACCCTTAAAAGAACAAAACACACACAGCTCCTCTGTGCACACACCAGCCATGGTCTCTGGAGGGGCAGTTTCTAATGGTTGCTTTACTTCCATGCCCTCCTTTGTCTCCATCCCCCGGGGAAATCAGGAGGGGGAATTCAGACGGTGGATTTACTGCCAAGGCATTTGCCCATATGCAGAATGTGGGTTTGCTGGAGTCGTGTCTTGGAGATGTCTGGAAGGGGAAGGAGCAGCCCACAGAATTAAATGCTAATTCCAGTGGCTGTGTGAGCAGGGTTGACACCGGGGTGCTGCACACCCAGCACCAGATAAGTGCATCTCTCTGTCACATCCATTATCATCATACGGGGAGCAAAGATGATTATAACGCTTTATATCCTCTCTGTGCTGTGGCCCAGCTGAAATGGGAAGCATGGAAAAACGCATATTATTTATTCATAGGTTTCATTTACTTATCTAAGGCAAGTGTGCTGGCTTCCCGCCCAGACCACCAAAATGTGTACCTGTGCTACACAGTGCACTATCAGGATGAATCCTGCACAGCCACACTTCAGGGGTGATATAACAAGACTCCAAAGGATCCACAATGCCTTTTAAACTAGGTCATCTTATTTATTTACTCCATTACTTTTTTTTCTTTTGGTTCATGGGGCTACTTAGAAGTGTAATTAAGATAAATGTTATTACTGCAATTCCCCTAGGCTGAATCATCTAGGTTTATAAGCATGCTGAATGGGTGAAGGTGAACCAAGAAGTCTCAAGGCCACCTCTACTCCACTGTGTCTGTTGGGAGTCCTGAGTTCAAGGATGGAGTCAGTTCCTCAGATGAGTCTTATTCCCTTGAACTCAGTGATTGAGTTGTAACAGTTCCCACCAGCTGAGAGCCTGACATCCGGCCCTGAAAGATCTCTGTAACTAAAAGGCTCCACTCTATCTTCACTTCCCCCCACTGTGCTTTTAGAAATTACCCTCTCCAGCTGAATTCCTTAAAGCAAGCTCTGCAAAAGATGAACTGGAAACCATTTGGAGATATTCAAAACTCAACAGGACAAGACCCTGCTCTAACTTCAAAGTTGGCTCTAAATTTGAAGTTAGCCATGTTCTGGGTAGGGGTTGGACCAAGTGACCCCTGGAGGCCCCTTCCAGCCTAAACTATTCTCTGATTCTGTGGTCAGAGCCCAAGCACTGACTTGTGCGTGGTTCAAGGTTCAATGCTTGGAGATGCTCACGGAACAGTTACAGGGACAAAACACCTTTGTGCTCTTCATTTCTCCCTACCAAACAACTCTCGAAAATTGACCGACAAGTCAAGGTGGAGGAAAATGTCATGATAATGTGAAATTTGGCTAATAAAACATGACCCTGTTGCTAGTGGTTGGTGTGGATGGTATGGGAAAAAAACAGAGAATCTACCAAAAAAAAAAAAAAAAGGAGGAGAAAATCCCACCAGATGCATTCAATGAGTCCAAAAAAAAAGAAAGAGGTGAGAAATGCAGCAGTAGTTGGAAAGTCAAGTGGGAAAGTCAAGTGAGACCAAAGTTTTAAGCTATTTTGACAAGAATGAGAGAGCAAAAATCCAAAGGTAAAAGAGAAGATACCAGAGCAAGCATGAAGGAAGTGCCAACGGCTCTTGCAGCAGTATGGCTGAGTGAAACCCTGGCTCCAATGAAGTAAATGGCATTTCTAAACCTGAGGGGCAGAACATGAATTAAGACTGCAGCCCTGCTCGTGCAGGAGCAAAGCTGCTGCCCATCTGGTACTGTGTGAATTGTAAAGAAGTGTCCTAAATCCCAGAGATTTGAAAATCCCAGGAAAAGCAGAATCACCACCTGATAGTGCTTTTACCTCCATTTGCAGTGTACGTCAGGACAGTAATTGCAAAGTTTTCTTTGCAAGTAGTTCCCAAGGAGGGCAGCCAGAGTGTGAGGGTGTGAGAAGAACAAATGAGTGGGACTGATCGGCTTGTCCTGGAAGGCACTTGGTCCAGCCTGCCCCTGCTCTGCCCGGCTGACGGGATGCCAGGCACACTTTCCTGACCACCACGTTCCTGCACACACATGGGCTTGATTTGGTTGCATTAGTTCCACTGCTTGCTCTTTTAAAGCAACTCAAAAAAATCCCCCTTAGGTTGGAGCCTGAGACACAGACACACGTGGTTTCTCTTCCCCCATTTTTGTCCATGACCTGCTTTCCCTTTCTCCTCCACACTCCTTTTTCCAAGCTACTGTATCCATGAGCAAGCTGCACGTCGATTGCTACTTAAGCAATGATTTTTCATCCCCTGCTTGTGCTTGTACGTATAGCTCTTCATGCAGTACGATGGCTGTAATTGAATCTTCGGGCTCCAGTGGCATTTATGAGCTCCTACAGCTACTCTGTCAACATCTGAGACACCGTCTGGACTTCCTCACTGAGCTGTAACCCTACGTTCAACTGCAGCCTTGGCATTCATCATGTGGACAATCCACTCGTACAGCAACATCTCTCTCTTTTTCACAGCAGAAAGAGCAACTTAAGCTAAAAACCACGGGCTCTGCTTTTTCTCAGTTGAAGCAGCCAAGTCAGCAATAGCCTAGATTTGAGGGTTTGACGGTTGATTAGTGACTTTAGAGCCTCCCCCACTGCACTTTCTACTTGCAAGACTGAAAAGGGGACATCCTCTTCAGTAAATGGATGCTCAGCATCTTCCAAAAAGTCGAAGGTGGATCAGATTCATCATTCCAACACTGAAGCTCCTCAAAACTCTCATTATATTTGAAAAAAAAAAAGCCTCTTTGAAAGTGTATGGACATCAGTAGCAGGAGTTAACGTGATTCTGATATGCACTCGTGTGTGCCTGTGAACTCTGTTATGCCCTTTAACACATGGATTTTGACCAGTATAGTTTTTTCTTCCACTGCTGCGGATGACAGCTCAGAAGTATTTTTTTCTCCTAAACTTCTAGTAGGATCCAGTTGCTGTCAATCTCGTTAGCTGGGGTTACCCTTCCCCTTCCTGGTATTTCTCTTTCTGGACTGAAAGCATTGATGAAAATGTCACTGATTCAAGCCTGAATTTAATCCATGCAGACAAAAGATATATGCTCTTTACAACCCCCTGTACAAAAGCCACCATTTTCTAGGCGCTCAAACTGGCCAAAAATTAGAAACACATTTTATTTTGTTTTTCCAACCAAACCAGCAGCAATTACGGAGCCTGTTTCCTGAAGGCTAACAATCTGCTGGGAGCATCAGCCCAGACTGCCATTAATTCCCCAGGAAATGCCCCAGGCCAAGGTTGTTATTGCTATTATAATAAATTGTTTCAATAAATAAAAACCAATCTAGGCATTAACGCTGCTGGCTTCCTGTGATGGCTTCATGCATTCAGAAACCTCAGTGGGGAGGAAAATTTCAGAGGGCCCCAGTAAAAGGTTCAGCATTAAGCATGGCCAGACAAACAGTAGGACTAATATCTTCTAGGGAATTTACAGTTAGCCCCACAGGCTGCCGAAATCCCCCGGTAGAACAGAGGAAGCTCTCCAGGAGCCCCTTATTAATAAGACTCAGGCCAAGCAGTCTAAAAGTTGGAATGATCTCCCCCGGGTTGTTTTTTGGAACCCCCTTGTTAATAACTTGGCAGCAAAGCTTTGCTTGTGGAAGAAGAATAAAACAGGGATTTGTGGAGGTTTCCCTCCAACTACTCCAGCCTGAATGCAGCAACAAAACTGGAATAAGCCCCCTGATACAATCTGAACATTTAATATTTCTATATCCACAAGGGACGGTTCTGGTCTTGCTGGCAGACTGTGACTGCAAAGACAGCTCCAGCAGCCACTGAGACTGGTGAAGTCTTTCCAAACAGACAGGTTTTGGTCCGTGGCAAATGACAAATCTGAAGTTTCCAGGCAGAGATTGCATATAATTAAAAACCTAATTCTATAAAGAAAATCAGCTTTAAAATTAAAAGTATCCCTGCGTCTTTTGCAGGACTGAACTCTAAACAGTATTTATTTGTTTGATCAGCTGATAAATTTACTCCTCATTGACATTGTTCACTCTTTCTCCCAATTTCTGAAGAAATGTGGTTTTTAAGGTCCTGTAAGACTAACACCTAACTGGCTTTGATACTGCTAACCATGGCGATAGCTGCAGACAGATTTGATGGTGAAAACCAACACTTCTGCAAAGAGGTTTTGCTTCCTGCTGTGCTTTTACACTCCTCAATAGGAACATTCCCAACTTCTATATGGGAACATCAGTCAAAAAGATGAGGGAGTTGAGCACAGAGGCTTTCGCTACTATTGGCACTTCTCCCCTCTGGGCTCTGCAAGACTCTGCATGTGCCAACAGTGCGAGTGACCAAGCCTGCAGTCTTTTTGTAGCCACACACCCAAACCTGCCATTTTGTGCAGAAAAATGGGGCCACTGAGCACAGAGAGGATACCAGTGATTTGTGGATGCTTTCCCCAGGCTAAGAGACAATCTGCTGCCAGGAGGTAGGAATACTAGAGCGGATCGTCCTTTCAAGCACGCAGTTTACCCATGAAATACCAAGTGTCTGTAGCTTCTTTTTTCTGGAGTGGGTCTGAAAAAACATCTTTATATGTCACCCCTGACTATTTACAATTTTTTCTTGCGAAGTCCTGTTTTGAGCCAACTCATCAGCACAGGGAAGCCCTGAATACAGCACTTTCAGTCTGCAGAGTTTACCTGGGGGACGTTTGGAGTGTTATGAAACAGAGTGGTTCTTCAGTTTCCCTTTGGCAGGGAGGCTGTGGTCAGGAGTGGTGGGAAGATGTGTGAACCAGAACCAGCCCCTGCCTCTCCTGAGCCACTATAATGGCTCCTCTATGGACACCAACAGCTGCTGTGGCTTAAGCTGCCTTCAGGGTCCCAAACTCAGGCAAGCGCAAAAATTCCCAACTGTTCTGCTGCTCAAAATCTGTGACCCGAAGGAGGATGGCTTTGCAGTGCTCTAGTTTTGTGCAGATGATATTTGTGCCCTGTGAGACAGCTTGTCTTTGAACTCATAATCTAAAACCTCTCCATATTCATGTATAACAAAATAAATCATGCCAAATCCATCCTCTCCGCTAAAAGCAGAGGGCTAAATTACATGCAGCAGATAAAGATGGTTTAGGGCATCTGCTGTTTCAATCCATGGGGCAGCCATGAATTATTTTTAAAAATAATGAATTGAATACATAAATATATATATAGCTTTGAGACTAAAACTCATCTAACAGCCATGGTTATGCCCACTGGAAAATATGAGCAACAAACTCCGGAGCTCATCACTGGAAATCAACGTTGTGAGGTCTGAGTTCTACTTATTTGACATCCAGTGGATGTGAACAGATCACAAGACCACATCATGAGAGGGCGAGCAAATCCCACAGCAACAAGACAGTTTAAAGCCGTCCTTATTTATTGTTTGTGCTGCAGTAAAATCTAGAGGCTCCTGCCAAGACTGACACCTTGTGAAGGGGATGAATCGAGGCCTTGTGCCCTGCAAAACGAGTGGAGGGTCAAAGACTTCTGCTGTGGTAAATGGAGGCAAAATCCATGGGGCAGCATCAGCAGCCCTGAATCCTAGCCCCAACTGTCCCTGACCATAAATCCTACAACCTTCTGCTGCCCATTACTGCTCAGATGGGGAAAATAATATTAACAGCATTTTATTTTATAGTAAGGTTAGGAATACTGGCATTTTCATGTCAAAAAAATGGCAGCTGTAGGTAAGAGGGGGGAGAAGAGTGGTAGACAGAAGACTCCTTTAATGTTTGCTTTTCCTAATCTTTCCTTAGAGAAGCCCATGCAAGAAAAAATATATTCTACTCAGCTGTCCTTTGTGGAGAACACTAATAATTCCACTTAAGCTGCCTGGTTCTGAAAGGTGTCATGAAAAGACAGATCCTGTTGCCGCCACTGGATATATAGAAGGGGAGAACTTTGGATTCGCCATTCATGGTCCTATCAGAAGGACCCTTCACCTAAATGTGCAGAAACACTCTTACTAATCTAGTCAGTGATTCCAAAATGCAAAGCCCAAGTTAGTTGTTTCAAATCCAAATCCTTGCAAGAGCAAGAGCATGGCACCAAGAATGAATTAGTGTTTAATGAATTAGCAAGATTGACTGGCACACAGACATGAAAAACTAGCTCACAAATATTGGAGTTTAAGTTATATAGACCTCAATGCTATGGAATAGCATAATTGCATTACAGTGGTGCTAGCAGGCTGGCCACAGTACACAGAATTATTAACAGCATGTAGTAAAAAAGCAACACATTACTGTTACTGGAAAGGTAATATTGCTTGGCAATAAGCACTGCAAGATAATTAGCATAAAAACTTTTCATTAAACAAATGTAGAACACCCTTCAATCCCATAAGAAAAAATGACCACAAAGAGCTTGTCCTGCCTCGGGAGGCTGGTTACACTGAAATCGGGGCCCTCCTTCTGGGGAAAGCAGCAGAGATTGGCCTAAAATATGATGAATTAGTACATCTGATGCTCTTCAGCCAGTGCTCCTCCTTATTTTGGGGCTAGTTCCTCCACCTCTGTATGCAATTCCTACTGCTGACAAGGTACCTCATGCAGTTGTGGGATGGGAACCGTTTGCACTGTGTCACCTGCCTCTACTGTACTTTTTGCTGCCAATGGTATTGAACCCAAGCATCCAGTAGGGTGCAGAGTTTTTATTTCCACTTTTAAAGTGAATCTTATTAGAAGACTGCTCCCCTGCTACTTGAAAGATACACGTGGGTGAAAGATAAACTGTGATCCAAGGAAATCTTACTCTAAACTAGATTTAAATATACAATTAAGCAGACTCTCAAGTTACTTCACCTTCACACTTCTACTGAAGATAAGCCAAATTCTCTTAAGCAGGGTAATGATCTGAGTGCTTCTTATTTTCCAAATTACAGGACAACAAGCTTGCCTCCCTAATGAGCCAGGCTTTGATCTCCAGGAAAACGGAGCATTAGGAATAATACCACATGTAAGATTACGTTGTATTTAACTTCAGATGAGAACAAATCCAGGGGAAAGCAGAGCACAATAAACCCTGTTACATACTGTCTGCTAGAGCTGCCCTGGTCGGGTCTTTCAAGGGAGAATTCGCTGAGTGACAAATGGAAAATATAAAGAGGTGAAAGAGGCAGATTTAACCCCTGGTGTTTGTGAAACTCAGTTGAGGGTCTACGAAGAGCTTGTGAGAGCCCAGAGGGATGGCAGCCGTAGGACCTACCTGTGACAAAGGCATACGCTGCTAGGATGTTGCTGAGCAGTGCCATCTCAGTGCTAACGCCCACGGGCTCCATGCTGCTGCTGGGCGCCGGCGGTTGTGTCTCATCCACGGGAAGCAGGAAGGGGGTGTTGTCGAGAGGGTAGAAGGCAGCCGATCTCCCTTTCTTCTTCTCTGCTTTGAAACGGAAAGGGAGTGAGGAACGAGGCACGCGCCCCAGCCCTACCTTGCCCTAACCCCACCAGGTCAGCATCTGCGTTCGGGAATCTGGAGCCGCTCAACACCTACCCACCCAAATTTGCCCCTTTTGGGAGAGGCAACTAAACCTTCTCAGGTAGCTTTAGCTGTGAACATACCCTGTCTGCATCCAGGCAGCATCTTCTCTCCCCCGTCTCCTGCTCTTTCATGTCACCACTTAAGACACACCCACCTACACTACAGCAAATATATAATCAGTTTTCTCTTCTCCTGTGTAAATCAAAAGAGCCTTTATCAACAGTCGGTTCAGCTAAGCTTGTAATAAGGACTGGAAAACACAGGCAGAGCCGGCAACCCTCTGCCGGTGTCTCGCTGTAGTGATCCATCCACACCTGGCAAACAGACGTGCTTTCTCTCCAGCATTCTCGGGGAAGGGTGGACCTGAGTTTATGACTTCCTTCAGAAGCCTGCTCGTATTGTGTTTCACCCAGACACCATTTCCCCTTTGGAGAGGTGAGCGAACATGGGTTAATGATTGGATTTTATTTGTTGAAGACTGGAGCTAAGGGAGGCAGCTAATTCCAGGAGGCTCAAAGAGACCCTTTCAGACCTTATCAGCTCACTGCTGAGTGCCCCCTGCACCTTGATCTGCGGGCAGACACCCCCACTGGCCACAAAACCCTAAGTGTTTTAAACAGACAAAAAAAAGTTGGTGAGCAGGATCCCATCATCCGTGTGATTGTTTAACTGTAGCTGCTACAGTTTTCCAGGCTCTTTTCCCTGGGTGTCTGGTTCTGCCCAGAAGCAAGCAGCAATCGCGGGCTCGCCCCTGGCTCACTGCAGGTATTAAATTCGGGTCCCTCTCCAATAATGCCATCACCGCTGTGCAAGCAAAGGCACTCTGACAGCACCCACGACGTGAGACGGTCTGGGTTCCCCTGGCTGCCTGATCCTTCTCCTTTCCCTGCAAATCCGGCAGCGGGGAGCACGTTTGGCTTCCCGCGAGCCCAGGAAGCGGCTCGGCGTGGGGAAGCGGTAACAGAAATTGAGGGGTGTCAAAAAGAACAGGTATTACTGGATGGAGAGGGACTGAGTGCATGCAGCGATGCCAGCTCCTAATCTGCCTGGGAGGAGAAGCAGCGGGGATGGGTTTCCAGGTGTTGCTGGGAGGGATCAGCCCCAAGGAACGCGGGCACACTTGTATCTCTGCCACCAAATAGCTGCGTGGCCTTGGGAAAGCCACAATTTGCAAGGTACCGAGGTGTTAATGACTGGCCCTGAAGGAAAGTTTTCAAAAAGGGGTGCCCGAGTGGCAGATCCAAAAGGGGAAAATATCCCAAGAACCTCTTGCCTTAGGAGAATGGAGATCACTGAAGGTCAGCTGTACAAATGTGGCACAGAGCCACCTGGGCACATTCAGCAGGAAATCGATAGCGAAGCCTTGGAAAATCTTCTAATCCTGATCTAGGCACCATAAATACCAAAGTGCACTCTAATCTTTCATTTTTTCTCCCCGTCTGGTAAATCTATGCCCATACAAGTGGCTGGATTTTTTCTCTGCCACTGTTCCTGCAAAGAAATCCATGGAAGCAGGGTAAATTTTTCATTTCTCCTGAAGATGTCCTGGATACTTCAGCACATCTCAAGTAGCACTACTGCATCTAAACTGAGGCAACTGATTCCTGCTGTTAGTTGACAGATCTAGAGAGTCATTCAGCTCTGCCCGTAGCAGACCCTTAAAGTTTGATGCGTTTGCTCATACAAAGACACCTAAGTCACCCCAGGCTCAGGAGGACATCCAGGCAGAGATGGCAGGTATGAGAAGGGATATTGGGGAAACTCTTACCCATCTAGGGCAACATCTAGAAGCCAGTAAACACCCCAGTTCATCTCAAATGACACATTTATGTGAGGGTAACTGAATCCTGCCCGAGAGCTCTGCATACTGAGTCTGGCTCTGAACTAGTTAATCTAAAATCCCTTTGCGATCAATGAAAAGGAAGGGCACCACCAGGATATAGTCTCATATATGTTTTATAACCACATATTTCATCATAAAGAGGACTACTGAGTTAGGTGACTCCAGGTTCCTGCTAGGTCTTTGAGAGCTTTCTACAACTCCACTTCAAAGTCCAGCTCATGTGGCTGGACTGCAGCTGCACCAAGCTAGTAGGACATGAACCTGGGGCCTCTGCAGCATGCTCTCTCTCAAATGTCCAGTTCTGGAGTAGTGACAACCCACCTAACCCCGAGTCTCAATACATTTATGGCATCTCATACAGACTAAGGTTTAAATTATACTTGTAGAGGGGGCTTCCATGTGCATGTGCCACGTCAGCCAGGAAAGGCTCAGAGGGACACCACTTCTGTTGGCTATGGGGCATCCCTTGTAAACCATCTCTGCAATAATGGTGTATTTAGGAGACAGAGTAAAGCATAACTCCTCTCATGTGAGATACAAGAAGAAACTTTTTTTTTTTTTTAAACTTCTGATTTGTCCAAAAACCAGACGCAATCCAACAAGCTTTTAAATGAATACTCGTCTGCCTACACTATACTCCAGCAAAGAGCACCACAAA
This sequence comes from Tringa solitaria, assembly GCA_026413425.1. NCBI lineage: Eukaryota > Metazoa > Chordata > Aves > Charadriiformes > Scolopacidae > Tringa > Tringa solitaria. The sequence goes on along the minus strand of JAOXJM010000023.1, from coordinate 111,889,253 downwards.
ACCACAGAACTGGTTCTGTCATCTGCAGGACTGTACAAGCACAGACAGGGAACACTGAAGATGACTGGGGTTATGCAGGAGGGAAAAAACCAAACAAACACAGTTTCACACAGGCCATGTGTTTCCACACCTTGCAGTTCCCTGGTCTGCCATTCATTCCAGGATCACACTAAAAGATATCCCCTTTCCTCCTTGCTAACTTTGAACTCCTATGCCTATTCAGCTCACCCACTACTGGTTTTCTCTTCACCACCCTTTCTTAGCTGCCCCCAGTCACCCCAGTTGTTTCCCCGTGACTTTACACCAAACTTGAGGAAAATTATTTCAGCCAGCAATAAATTTGCCCAACAACATAATTCAAGCAGAGGAGAAGTTATTCATGATACCAGGCTGACTTTAGAAAATAATTTTAATAAAAGAAATAAAATGGGAAGGGAGATTACAGAAATGTCCAAATATTTCCTTTTGCTATTTCCAAGACATTCTTTTAGCTCTTAATTTCAAAATGACATCTTTGTTTGAAAAGCGGTGGATATTTTAAAAATGAATGAATAAACAATGTAAAAACTAAACAAAAGGTGCCATTTGTAGAAGTGAAATGTTTAGATGAATGAAAATGAGTTCAGGATTTTTTTTCCTGCTTTAAAGAACCACCAGGATCACAAAATTTATTTTGGGCTGACCCAAAATTCTTTTCCTTGACAATTTTTCAGTAAGGCCTCCAAACTGGCATTTATCTTATTGCTGACTCTTATCTGTGAATTGATTATCCAGGCTGTGGATTAACTTTGCCAGGAGTGTAGACAGAGCCAATACTACCCACAATGTCCATACCCACCCTAGAGCTGAACCTCTGAGAGTGCAGGGAGGGAATTTCAGGAGTAATGTCATACACCATCTCCTGCGCCTTGGGAAACACAATGCAAAAACACCGACAAACCCAATACGTGCTCACCTGTGCTTTTCCTTCATTCATACCCCGTCCCTTCTTCCTACTCACCTGTGCCTATAGATAGCTAAGATTTGACTTCATTCATATCTTGACTTTGCATTTTATGAAAATAGCATCATATTTCAAAGCTCTCTTGAAAACTTCTCTGTCCCCTACGAGGCAGACCTACTGTCTCTGCCCTGTTTTTTTTTTCCCTTTGCCAATGTATTAGACGGGTCTGCAAAGTATTTCTGGGATGAATTTTGACACGCGTGGCCACGACTGCTATTTTAAGAAACATGGTGTGAGTTTCACAGTTCACTTTAGTCCGTCGCTGTCACACCTTGAAGCTTCTCTTTCTGTGACATGGATGGGGTTTGGGAACAGATAAGAGGAGATAGAGGGGAACAGTTACCACAACACAGTTAGATTTGGGCCCATGTTGCAATAGTCATAGCTACCTGGGAGAGCACGTCCTATGTTGGAAGGAGAGACATCAGAAAGGAACACGCCGTCCTCTATAACATTGGGATCAAATACTCTTGGCCGCAGTGGAAAATGTGGCTTCTGAAATCCTTGGTAATTGGTTGGTCTTGGCTGGGTTTCATGCAGAAGCTTCCTGGGAACTGAAAGAGAAGAGTAAGAAGAGCACAGTTGTTACAGTCAGTTATTCCAGCTGGTCAGAATGAGAATTATCACATTATGCTATGGGCTCAGCTGATACTTAATTATACCATGTGCAGACCAAACAGACACTCATTTACCACTATGATGAATGCTCTCCAAATGCCAGCCCACAGACATGCAATGAGAGAACACGGGAAACTATAAAGTGATTAAGATATTGTTTATTTACAATTAAGCTTTGAGACGAGACTAAGGATCAAATTCAGACGTCTTATTTGGACACCCATCTTAGAAACTGAAATGCCTAGTAAGCCAGGCTTTGGCCTGAGCCCCAAGCTTCAGAGAACTCCAGCTAGACACCTCTGCTCCTGCCACGACAGCGGGCTGGGCAGGATGCCACATACCAGCAGGGATATCGGGTACGCCTGAATCGCTGCCTCTCTCCAGCCATCAAGTTGTAGGCTCAGGACTGCACATCAGGCATTTCCGTCCACTCTGGATTAACAAAATTTTAAATCATCCTCCACAGAAGTAAGAAACCCTCCCCACCCAGTGAGATCTAAAATACGCTGTTCCCCATCGGGCTTCAGGCTGTAGCTATGCTGGGAAAGGCTCATTCTCCATTCCCACCATCCTGAGAAGGAAGGTGAAGACCCAGCTAATCCCTGTTGCTCCCCGTGTTTCATCAGCCCCAGCATTAGCAATATGCAGGCAAAGTAGGTTAATATATGGCAGTTTTGCCAGGACATCTACAGTCTCTTCTTTGGACCAAAGCATGTCCTTAGTATGAAGGGTATTTTCTCCTCCTTGATGTTGGGAGGCCAGCTCTTCAGCTGAACATCCAGGTAAAGAAATCAAAGTTGGTGTAACTACCTCAGCGTACGCCCACTGAAGGTGAATCCACACAGTAAATTCACCAGTTTGCCCTGCAGGGACACAGCAGCATGTCATTTGCGGAGCTGAACCAGTTCTCTGCCTCAGCCCCGGCCAACACCTGAGGCTGTTTCAGAGCAAAGTGCTTTTCCATACAAAGAGAAGAAAACACATATACAGGCCGTTCTGCTCAGAAATTAGAGGAATAAGAGTGATGAAAGACAAAAATAAAGAGATTAAAATTTCCAGAGGAGAAAGATATATTTTCCCTGCCAGTGACTGCATACTAATATATACATAAAAGCACCATTTTACCCCTGCAGACAACCAAGACTTTAGTGCATTAAAGACACAGACCGCTGAGAACTAGGCACAGGTTCACCAGACCCACAGAAACCCCAGGAGAAGACTTCTGGGATGCTCAGCTCTCCTTTCTCCAAGTCTAACGGCCACCTCCTCTCTGGTCCCAAGCAGGCTGCCACCTCCTGCTGCCTCAGTTTCCCCACCGCTCCACTACTGATGGCACCATCTCTCATCTCCGCTCTTCACAGGGGCGTGAAGAAGCGCGATTAAACATGCAAAGCACTTTGAGATGCTTGGCACCAGCACGACTTGGAAAGAGTGCAGCCCTGGAACAGAAAGGAAATTCCTGCCTGCCCCCTGCAGCTAATCAGCTGCCAAGCCGGAGCACGAGATTTAATCACGCCCATTAAATTTGCCTGCATAACTCCAGATATTACTGGTGGGGGAAGTGATCCAACCACCTTGTTTACATCGCGTTCGACTCACTGTCTTTGCTGAGGCAAAGAGAATTGTAACTATATTTACCGACTGACCTCCTGTATTAGGCTGCCAAGTTATCAGCGCCGAAGTTCTCCCATTATTAGTGGAGTCATGCTAGGTCAGGAAACAGACATAAAAACCTCACAGCTTCAGAATATCAAAGAGCTGGAGCGGCAGTTTCTAGTGAAACCTGAATTGGCAACTGTCCTCTGACGGGGAGGCAGCAAAAGAAACACATCCCCTGTTAGGAACTAGACAGAAGCACAAGCGATACCTGTGCCAGAGAAATAACAGAAAGTCTGGGGAGAGGGTGGGTAGAACAGAGATTATCCCACAAACCACACAGCCAGGGAGAACTGCTGTTCTGGGTGTCTAACTTGAGGCACCCAAAGGGTCACCGTGTTCAGAGGGCATAAGGCTCTGCACCTTCCGAAAACAAAGACCCCGAACCCTCTGAAAACAAAGACCCCTGAGGACCTAAAAGGCATTTAAGACACAAGTCAGTTTTCCCTTTCATCCAAACTGCAACCTGTCGATATGCATCCAGTGAAGAAATTGAAGCAAAAGGAACGCAGAGGCAATTTTTTACCAGATTTTGACTAGTCTTTCATGTTTCAGACTGACTCTTCTTCACGAACAGCTCCTTTCACCTCCTAGTATTCATGGCCATCTCTGGGGCACAACTCAGGCTGGGTGGACCTGCATCTTTCTTTGAAAAGGTGACACTACTAGGCACTTCAACATTTGAGCCAACTCAGGAAAAGAAACACCATCTTTTCCCAAGCACACCCAGGGAACTGAGCTGTGGCTTTTCCACCATGGCATCTGTGCCACCACTGCTACCAGTGCTACCTACGGGACCAGGAAAGGAGTCAAGGTAAAGCAAAGCATCGCTAAATCAGTCAGCAACTGGTCACCTGCATGCCAAGGAAGAGTAGAGATGGGGAAGCATTCATACAGACTATTTATTGTCACAGCACCTTAATGGGGTAGGGTTGGGCTGTTATCCCTTCAGGATGGCTGAGGCAAGTAGGCATTTGGGGCCTATAAAAGCAAGCGGCTATGAAGAGAGATTCCCAAAAGCAGGCATGTGCTTAATGTCTGCCACTAGCATGCACTTTGGTACTTTCAAAAATCCTAAGAGATGCTTGTCTTCACTTCAGCAACTAAACCCCTTTAAAACTCTGGAAGCAACTCAGTGCAGCACAGGATGTCTAGAACACATGATCCTTGGATTTTTCCATTTCAAGGGACCATTTTTCTTTGTGGACTTCATAAACATCTTGAGGACATTTTGCCAGGAAAGACCTATCTTGGCAAAGAGTAAATAGAGTGACGGCACACAGCAAGTCTGTTCTTCTTCTAGTTTATACGATGCTAAACCAATACACAGCTTAGATAGCTCGATTTAGAAAGACAGTAAAACTTTCTCAAGTGCAAAACACATCACAATTTCCAGTTAGCTTCTGTGCGGCAGCCAACTCCACAAGAAAGATTAAACATCTGGTTCCTTTGAAATACCCTCCTTAAATTCTCCAGAGAGGAGTGCATCTGACACAAAGCATGGCATGAACTGAAGCAAGGTGTCAGGAAAAATTATTTATGATTAAAACCACCAGAAAAAAAGTACCTGGGATTTTAGTCTTATCTCAGCATTAAGCCCAGAAATCCTGGCAGGGAAGGGTTGGCACTTGGCCCGCTCCATCCAGTCAAGTGGAGAAGTTAAAGCACCTCAGTCAGCAGAACAAGTGATATATGTGGACAGGAGGGGAAGAAACAGGCCTTCAATCAAAGTGTTAACACATCTGATAGTCAGGAGCCCTGCACCTTCAAATGTGCATGAGAAATGAGCTGGGATCATCTGGAAGAGAGGAGATGGGACCTCGGGGGGTAGCAGTGAGCACTGAGATGTGGGTATTTATCCGATTGATTAAATTCTCCACTACCTTGGGCTGGGCGGCTGAGCGAGGCAGGCAGAGGTGTAACTTTCTGGATGACAAGCCATGCTCTGCCACCCACTCCAACTCGGGCATCACTGCATGGACTCGGCATGAGCCAGGACTTGATCTGGAGAGCTAAGTGTCACCATGGCTGTGACACTCCATGAAGGCACCTGCAGAACGTGGCTCCAGGTTATTATAAACCTGGAAGGGAGCTCCTGGATCAGCAGGTTCACTCCTCTGCCATTACAGGCTTTCAAGTCTTTATGTAATCTCTCTGTGTCCTGGCTCCCAGCTCCCACTGCTCATCTGTCTGAATCAACATCATGCCAGCAATAATTTACACCAGTTCCCAACCCAAGACCTGCATTACCCATTTGCAATGAATTAACGGTATCAATCCCACAACAAAACCTCACCATCTCTGCCTGGCAGCTTCCCCCCTGCAGGGTCGGAGAAAAGGAAAATCAAAGCGGGAGCATGCTCCCACTGGCAGAGCAGACCCATCAGATTCGTACAAGCAACTGGCAGGACAGTGTGAAAAGACACATGCTGGTGCTGCTGACAGTATCCTTATTTGTACTTGGTGGAGACTCCTTCTGCTGGGCTTTTCACACAAGCACTCTCTTGTGGGGACGGAAAAATGAGGGCTGATGAAAAGAAAAAAGTTACTGTGCCTACAAGCAGCAAAATTCTGAATTACGGTGCTAAGAGATGGAAAAAACTAGCCAATACCTCATCTGTTTGTTCATTGAGATCGCTTGCTGCATGTTTTCTGCTATTTTGATCTATTTAGTTTTGAACACTCCATTTTTGGAGGTTTGGCTAATTGTCACAAGAGATTATTTTGCAGCGGAATGCTGCTCTTTCTGAGGAATTCTATTTCAATATGCTGCTGAGTGTTTCAATTTAAACACATATATTATTTCCCTAATCAAAACATTTGACTGCTACAGCCCTCAAATTCTACAGATGGTGAATTGGCTCAGGGACAGAGTTTTGAAAGCACTTAAGTATCAAAATGATTTGTCCAATCTCACAGAGGAAGCTTGTGCCAAAGAAAGGAAACAAGTTCAGGCTCCCTGTATTTCAGCCTCACACTCAAACCATCCCTTCTCTTTGCTAATTTGATCATTTGGTGTTTCCAGGGCTCAATGATCCCCCAACCTCCATCCTCACTTTACATACAGATCAGTCAACTGGAGGGGAGATCAATGAAAGCTCAGTCTTAAAAACATGCAGACAGGCATTTTGTCCTTCTCCAGTCCCCTGTTATACAATCTCTTGTGCATTTCCAGCCCATAAGGTTTACTCTGAAAGCTCAGTATGATTAAAGCAGATCTGCAGGACCTTCAGCAAATCCTCCTGTGAATGCTTGAAGCAGAATGCAATTTGAGCAAAACATGACTCCCTCACCGATGAAAATTACAACCAAGCCTTTTATCTGGGCAGGTTGGGGCCAGGAACTGTTGATGCTCAACATATTTTTAAAATAATAATAATAAAAAAAAATCCTCCCGTGAGTAAACACCCAATATAAACTACTGCAGGTTTTTAGAGGTAGCAGCTCTGAAGGATTTTTGTTTGAGACTTGAAAATGCACAGTATCCAGCTAAAAATTGGATCATTCAGATTTCTGAACAATTACAAGAAAGCAATTCCTTAGGAAATATGTAAGGTATATGGCACTCTCAGATTGCAGAATTAAAAGTGGTTTATGTGCTGTAAAACCTAAATTCACTAAGCAGTCAGTCAACAATACCTATTAAAATAATGGATTTTTGCTGTGTCAGACCACAAAATATCACAATATAATCACAGAGCAAGAAGAAAAATCCCATAGGTAAGAAGACTCTGCACCTGGTGACAGCAGCAACACCACTGTGTACCTAGAAACATGGGGGTGGAAGATGCTAATTTGATTAACAAAAGTAAATTGAGGCACAACCTACCCCCTTGGCTTTTTCCCAAGGGTCTCAGTCATGGCCGAGGAGCAAGTTGAAACCTTTTTCGGCTGCCTGTGCTGCATCCAGCCCCTTTCAAGTGAATAAACGCCCATTTGCATCATATGGCAATAGGATTTGCTTCTTCTCATGGTCATATGTGTCATGCCAGACATCACAGAATCATAGAATGGTTTAGGTTGGAAGCGACCTTAAAGATCATCGAGTTCCAGCCCCGCTGCCATGGGCAGGGACACCTCCCACTAGACCAGGTTGCTCAAAGCACCATCTGACCTGGCCTTGGACACCTCCAGGGATGGGGCAGCCACAACTTCTCTGACAACCAGTTCCAGTGTTTCAGTACCCTCAGAGGTAAAAAATTTCTTCCTAATATCTAATCTAAATCTGCCGTCTTTCAGTTTAAAACTGTCACCCCTCGTCCTACCCCTACACTCCCTGATAAAGAATCCCTCCCCATCTTCCCTGTAGCCCCCTTTAGATACTGGAAGAGGTTATAATGTCTTCCCAGACCCTCTCTTCTCCAGGCTGAACAACCCCAACCTGTCTTTCTAGGAGAAGTGCTCCATCATCTTCATGGCCCTCCTCTGGACTTGCTCCAACAGGACCATGTCCTTCTTACAGTGGGGGCTCCACCGCCAAAGCCTACCTCCAATTCCTGCCCTGCCTGGGACAGGGAAGCTTTTCAGTCAGACATAGGTATAATTACTTGATAGGAGACCATCAGATCCCACAACTCTCAAATGTCTCCATGAGCATCTAGATGCCCTGGCCATCCACATGTAAAAGGCTGATTGCACTGGACATCAATTCCGTGCCTTGGCTGCAAAGCCGTATGGTACCTCTGGGCATCCTATATCATATTTAGAGTAAATGTATAGCACAGTTTACACAGAAAGTGTAACGTGTCCAAGGAGATACGGAGTTTGTGCAACAGAACATAAGTCTGAAAGCTGGAATTTGATCGACAAGCTGCAATGTAAAATCTTCACTCTCACCAAAAAAAAACCAAACCAGACCAGAGGTTTAATGAACAAAAGTGGTCAAGACCTCAGCTTTCCATCTCCTGCAGTCATTTTTAAAGGGAGTTTTTTCACCCAACATCGATATAGTCTGCAATCCTGAAAGCAAATGCAAAACCCAAGAGAAAGAGGGAGTTTCTCAGCCTGCTGCAGGTGTGTTTTCCGCGCGCGGTGGTTCCAAACCACTGATAATGAGGAAGTGACTCATGCCAATTATAGTAAGTCCACTTCCAAGCACCACACGGAAATCAAGTGAGACTGTCTGGGAAAATATCCCTGTCATATCCAAAGCCACCTACGCCTCCCCGAGCCCACAGCCCACACCAGGGACCTCCTCCCCTGCCCCTCCCTTCAGACGCTGCCCGAAGCAGAAATCTGTCTCTTCGGCTGGTGGGAAGCGGTACAAGCTGGGATGCCTGACACAACTCATACAAGCTTTTGGAGCACTTTCCAGGATTACTCCTGAGGCAGCCCAGATGCTTTGCCCTTTACTGCATCTTCTGACAGCAGCTAACTACAGTAAGGTTGTGCAGTAAGAATATGAATAAACACAGATGAGCTTTTCTCTTGTTTGCCCTCCATGGAAAAGATGTTCATCCTTTTCTCATGCAGCAGCAATCAGAGAACTGTCTTCAGAAGTGGAAGCGATTCCAGTCCAGAAACAAAGTCCATGCAACACAAATTAGCTCAGTCTCACCGTTCCTCCCAGTGAAATCTCTCGCAGGTATATGGCTCTGTGATGTCCTCAAGTCAGGACAGAGGCTTTAGAAGATGAAGGTACCATGGTGCACATCCAACCAAGACGCTCCATGGGGCAGAGACAGATACAAGCACTGCTCCCTGCCAGCCTCTCCTTGCCTTGCACAGGGCTGCAGAACACCTTTCCCTGATTCCTCCTATTTCTGCCTGTCCAGAAATGCAATAATCTTATTAAAAGATCCAGTTCACATAATCTGGGAACTCAACCCATGCATGCCCTGTAGGTACCTAGTGAAGAAATCCTCCTTAAATAAGCTACGTTCCTAAGCTCCCTGGATTATCAACAGTGAAAGGTGGGTGCCTTTGAAAGCCTCCAGGGCAGATTCTGTCTACTTAAATTTAGGAGCCTAATTAGGGATAGTTAATGAATCATAATGTTACCTTTGGATTTATTCTCCCGAGTGTATCTGAGTTAAAATCTTATGAACTGCTTCACATCTTTTACTCAGATATTTTTCTTCTATCTTGAACTTTTCAAATCAGGATTTGAAGCTACAAACGCCTTAATTTCTATCCAATGATGCATGTGCTTGATCTATCCACAGGCAGTTTTCCTCCTGCTTTCATAGCCATGAAAGTCAGTTGTTCTTCTTTCATCATCTTAAATGTAATAACAGAATATGAAGCATCTATTGCCAGCAACTCATAAATCTCCTGCTTGATGTGGCTTTTGGTCTCCAAAGGGCACAGTGGAAAGCATCGCATGCACCAGTCTGCTCCCTACATGTTCTATTTGGAAAGAAAAATGGATCAAAAGGAAGAAAGCCTTGTAAGAGATACCTGCAGATACGAAGAGTTACTTTCATCTGCTAGATTTCTGCCTGCTCCAAAGTCAGTCGAGTTCTCCCTTTTCACAAGATAATGCATCTTTAGGAGGATGAGACTCGAGCTCAGGCTTGTCCAAATTCCAGCATGCTCAGCTACACCCCCCATGGGACCTTCTACCAGCCAGAGATGTAGGACCTCTCTGGCTGCACCTAATCTCCACCAGCCCGGAGACTCTGACAGTAACTTCATATACCTGAGCAGCAGGAGTGTATTTTAGGGAACTGAGATGGGTCTGGATCAAACCATTAATGTCACCTCCAGGTGCTACTCCTAGAAGCATGGGTAACTACTGCAGGAACAAAAATCGGACTCACACTCACATATGGAGTAAATTCAATCCTGCTGAATTAAGAAACATTCCCTTTTTTTACATGCTGAGTGTGGTCAGAATCTGATTGTTCGATCATGTAGCCTCAATTCCAGAAATGGTGGTAGCTAGAAAAAAAAAACAACCCTAATTACTACCAGGGTGCCAAGCAGGAACTGACAGCACCTGGGAGAAGCTGCCAGTCTCCAAGACTAGGAAGGATACAGCAGCAGAGTCTAAGAGCCAATTTGGGGTTTTATTTTTTGTAGCACACAAGGATGTCTGAACCTGGGGCCTGGGCCCTTTATCAGTGAAGAGGAAGACACAATACAGAGGATGGCACGAAAAGAAGAATAAGACTAATTAGGAAATCAGATTCCTTCCTCTGGTCTTCCCTATTCCCCCAATTTGGACTGCATCTATCACATACTTGCAGCAGTGCTTTGCAAACCAGCCCACTCATGTAGGGGTTTTATTAGGCATTATAGAGAATACTATAGAGTTTGTTTGTCTCTTCAGAGAAGACTTTCATTACAGACTATAATTTCATTCAGTGCTGTAAGTCTATCCACTCCACTTTGGATCAAAGCAGAGTAATACTAAATTTCAGGTTTTAACACAATTCCTATCTTTTCTTATAATTTACAGTAATTTTAATCAAACATTTAACACTGCAAGTCTTTACTCTTTTAAATTACTTTTATAGAATCATAGAATGGTTAGAGCTGGAAGGGACCTTAAAGATCGTCTAGTTCCAACCCCCCTGCCATGGGCAGCAACACCTCTCAGTAGAGCAGGTTGCTCAAAGCCCCATCCAGCCTGGCCTTGAACCCCTCCAGGGATG
>JAOXJM010000023.1:111859170-111877428 GCA_026413425.1 Tringa solitaria | reverse complement strand
GAACTAGATGATCTTTAAGGTTCCTTCCAACCCAAACCATTCTATGATTCTATGAGAAGCCATGCCAACTCCCAGCAGGGACAGGAGAGGGATGGCAGTGAAGCAGAAGTCCAGACAGGAAGGTACCAGGGAGAGTAAGAACATCCATGGCTACACTGTACCTCTCAAATATTTGAATAAAGAGTAAGAAGTCTCATGCTTCAGCATATGAGCCAACAACTAGCCTGATATGATCCAACCATTATATTCCAAGAGTTAGGAATATAATTTCTTCCCTGAGACTACTCACCAAAATGGACATTTAGGGGATTTCCTGTGCCCATCTCTGAAGCAATGTCACCCACCCTATAGTCCACAGACCACTGGTGACCTGTAAACCATCAGAAAAGTGATCCAGAAAAAGAAAAAAACTAATTCAAAGAAAAACCAAAACCACCATAACCCTGGATGTTCCCCCGTGGTTTGTCTTAGTGTCTGCTGGCAGGCACAGCCAGGAGATGCTTCCCATCTGCTCTCCTTGTCTAATTAAAAGTGTTTGTAATTACAGCAGTAAAACTATGCTCCGTAAAAAAATATTTTCTTTTTATCTAAGTGCTACTTATCCGACAGTGCATGCAAGTTCTTTATCAGTTCATCAGCTTTTCCTCTCAGTAATCAAACAGCAGAGAACTACACAAGAGGCTAGAATTTTTTTCAAAAAAGATAGCGGTGCCTTGATAACTCGAGCTGCGGAATGTCATCAGAAAGCAGACAGTAACCTCTGCCATTAAAGGCAGTGACTTTGCCTGGTCACGCAGTTGATTTGGTGTGGCAACTTCCAGGATCCCACGAGATGCCCAATCTGGAAACACTGCACAAGGAAAGGTTATCAATGGCATTGGAATAAAGACTAGGAGTGAACAAAACCGTCTAAGGTAGCTACAGTGCTTAATGCCCTTCAGTTAAATACAGGTGAATGCAGATTAATATTTACTGATCAAAAATACAATTTAGTTCAAGATCCAGAATGTGATGCAGGGACCATTGGCTCCTGTTGTTCAGGACCTGGCTTATACAAGAAGCCAGGCTACACTAACAGACTTGAAATCCAAGGATCTATGAATGAAGTAGCAAAACTGTTTTCAATATAAATCCTTCTATTCGCATGGTCATAACCTGTGAGATATCCTCCTCTGGGGCTGAGACTTCCTGAGCACAGTGGAAAGTTTAAGGAAAAACCTTATAGATGGTTTTGAATTATGAGAGTATTAAACCACCCCTGTTTTTTCAAAGAAGTACATTTAACTGGCAGAACCTCTCTAACACAGAGCATCAGCCTTAAATCATTTGGCTTGTAGACCATGAAAAGTTCTTTGCCTGGTTTATGTATTACTTTTCTTTTTTTTTTTTTTTCTGGTAGAAAAACACGTAGCATGCATCATCTTGCTTCCATGCGTATCCCCAGGCAGCAAAGACTGCGAGCTCAAGTGTTACTACAATTGCTACTGCGAGGAACTGCCAGTTTCGTGGAACAGCAAATTATAGTCACTTTCCTGACGCCACATAAAAGCAGATGCACACCATGGAAAACAATGCCAGGCTTTTGTTCTAACCCAGCGAGGATGTTACCAGGCACCTACCCCAGGCTCTTATGCAACTTGCCCTGCAGCTACTTCCACCAGCGCAGTCTGGGAGCCCGGGAAAAAAACTGTGGGAATACCCAGTGCTGGATGCTTGTGGCAGCTTTCCAGTACTTAATAATAATATTTTTTTAAAAAGAACACAAGGTTTTTAAAGTTAAATGTTTGTTTCTATAAGGCTTCGTGAAACATTCAGCAAAGATATTGCATGCACACTAGTCTGTTCTTTTCCACCCCCCCACATATGTAATTAGGATTTATTTATACGAATGCCCCTATCTCAAGTGATACCTGGATTCACACCACTGGGATGGGAGGTGGCTGGTTTATCCCTTCATCGATTATACTGATAAGCTGACTAACCTCTGGGTTTAACCACTTCAGTTAAACATCTGTTTTAGTGCAAGTTAGGCTTTGCAAGACTTGAGCTGCAAGTATGCAAGTTATATATATATATATATATATATATATATATATATATATCTCTGTGTGTGTGTGTGTAGGACACTGCTGGGAAAAAGGCTTATCTCATTTATTCCAATGTTAACAGGGCTAAACAATCCTGAATCAAATCCTGCCCACCAATTAGTGCAGAAATTATTCCAGGACCACTTGGGACTCTCCTGAGACCTCTCTAACAGAAGGGCAGGTCTCTGACGCATCCCAGCTACTCATAATACTTGATTCACTGGAAAATCTTGACCACGTTGCCACCCCAGCCAAGCCCCAGGGCAGTCACTCTGGGAAGGTCACCAAGGCTTCCTTTCTAGTGGCCTTTGCCAGTTTCTGCCCGTTTGGGTAGCAAGGCCCATAGCTGCCATCTCTCCTACCTCACTTTTCAAAATGACTGAATTCAATTGGTCAAAACGTGTAAACGGAGACATAACTTAATCTGCCATGTGTTTAAAAGTGTTTTGTATCACATATTCCCTAGGAAATGCAGATTGCTAACGCACAGCCAAGGAACTCGGTTCATGCTGTAGCACCTCTATTTTTAGGCTTCCTTTCTGGGACTGTTCAAAAAAAATAAAAAGATTAAGACTTTAACACATACCTTTGCTGCTGGTAACCTGAACCCAGGGCAGACCCTTTATCTGGCATGCACTCAATTTAAGTTGCCACTTCTTTCAAGTGGAATATAATGCTCTGTATTGCGGTATTTGTTCCCTCTACTGGATATCTTGAGCCCACCAGCCCTGATATCTTATCATCGGATGAAAGGATTAATCCAGCACAAAGAGACTGTGAACATCTTTTGAACAAGTAAATCTTTAACAAACAAGTTTCCAGGTGGTGATATAGACAGGGATGGTTTATGAGACCCTATAAACAGCAAAGAAAATCATAAATACAGTCATTCAAATTATTTCTTTCCCATGCTGGGATGACCCTTCTTCATACCAATGGAGAGACTGCCCACCTCTGCAAAGACACATACTGCAGAATTTGCTCAGCTCACAAATGAGAGTGGCCGATCCTCCGAAAGAAAATGAGTCCTTATCAATGCAACTGCACAGGATAAAATCTGCCTCACAACCTGCTTGGGTTATACTGACAAGATGTTATTAATTGCAGTTCCAGTAACCATCCACGTTACTTAAAATCTGAAGTAATCCGCCTTAATTACTTTAACTCTATTAACAGCATGGGACCATAACAGTTAGAGGAGAAAAATAGTTGTTAACTTGTTGCCTGCCAGATGCAGACTGCTGATAGGAGATATATCAGATATTAAAGTATTAAAACTGACCTCAGCCTGGCAGGAGAGGGCTGTGATTCATGCCCATGACTCCTAGGCACAGTGGGAGTACAAACAAATAACTGAGCAAAGATTAAAGCATTAGCTGTTACAGTGGAACAAGGCAGGAGATTAATCTCTGATTTACTCTCAGGTAAACCTCCTTCCTAACTTTCTCCCAGTTCAGCAGGAACTTTAGCAAGTCCGGTGTGGAAATCTGTTACATTGCCACCTTGTTTACACCTCTACCCTCCAGTTAAAATTACTGTTAGGGTGGAGGATGAGAACTGGCCCGCTATTCTGCTTAGTCAGAGCTTTCCACCTTTGAGTTGCCTCAGACTTTTCTCTGCGAAAAATAAAGAACCTATCTGAAAAATCTGTATTTGCACTAAAGTTATCTTCTCCACTCCTGAGCAAATAATTCGCTTCCAATTATGTTCCAGGTAATGGAAAGTCTATGAAAAATAGGGTTCCAAGTGAGGCACATTGTGAAAGAGGTACACTAATTAAAAATGCAGTATGTAGAAGAAACGTCCCCTTTGTGATCGTGCAGCAGTTGGTGCAAAGAACTCCCTGCCCCTTTTCCCAAGAGCAACACAAGCTTTGGAGGCACCTAAGTACAGATTTGCAGCCAAGTTTCACTGAGCTGGAAATCAAAACCTATCATCAGCCTAATCTCCGTATAGCTGGCTGATACAAGGAGTGAAATGGCCACGACATTATTCAAACTCAGGCAGTTAATGAAATCTAAGAGCTGTAACTCTGAAATATCACCCGTAAACAGCTTCCCGGCCTCTTCCACAGGGAATCACAGCAGTTTGCAAAGCAAGGCCTGGCACCGGTCCTCACGGGGCTTGTACCACCCTCTAAATGTGCTGTCACAGGCTGGAAGGACAGAGGTGAGACAGTCAGTGCGGCTCTTCCTGGCCTCGGAGTCTGAGACCCAGCCTGACTTCTTTCCTTCCAGCCATGCAGGCACGAAGAGGTCTGTGCTGCTCGCTGGGCACAAAGACAATCAGATTTTGTATTTCCCCTGATCATCTTCAGAGGCAGAAAAGACTCTTCTTCCTCAGCAAGGGCCTGATGTCATCTGAGGACGTTTCGTTTTGCTTACCTTCTACTGAAATGTCAGAGACTAAATATACAAAATCCACAACTATCTGCAGGCAATAAGCACCTGGCTGTAGAGGAAAAGGGAGGCTGTGATCTGGGAAGGAACCCATGCGTAGGAAGGATGACCCTGGCCTCATCAGCAGACCCTGACCTTCACGCAAAGGGTGCCTGAAGTGATGAGGAAACCCAAGAAGGAAAACGTGTGGTCCTTCTGGTGTTCTGTTTAGACACGTAAAGACTTTGTGATAGATAAAATAAAGATCATCTGACCTTTGGAACCATTAAAATGACACAAGGAGCATTAGCCTCTACTCTTCCATGTCCTGGAAGAAGTAAACTGTGGTTGCTGTGATGCAAGGAACTTAAATACACCATTCACCTGGTACGGTCTGACAACCTTCATGCCTTTAAACTCTCTTAGCATTCAAAACAGAGTGGCTCCATCCAAAATGCCTGCTGGGAATAGCGTGTGGCCCATGCTAACTTCTAAGCCATGTCAGGACCAGGCAACATGAAACATTGGTTCTGCAACTTAGCAGGATGGTCCATCAGGTTCCAGCATCAGGCACTCCTGGGCTTTGGCACTATTTTGTTCATCAGTGCAGACACACTCGGTTAAGTCCAGAGGTCAAACGCAGAACTCTAAACAGCTGTCCTAGCTTGGGAGGTCAGCACTGCTCCTCAGGGCTCAAAGCATCTGGGACTTGAAATTACAGGTCTGTAGCAGCCCAGCAAGCATGGTACCTGATGACCAGGAGATGTGTCAGGCCAAGAACAGAGCTGTCCACAGCCAAGGAAGATGGGATGGCCCTGTGGGATGGTACCCAGACACAGGGCCGAGACACACATTGAGCTCAGGGACGTTATCAGCCATGTGTTATAGGAACGGACAGCCCTTTAGAAACACTGAAGGCTGAAATGCTCCACGGGGAAAGAAGATGGCTGAAAAAATTCCCTTGGCCTCCCCTGAACTGTCCCTGCACGCGTGTTCCAGCCATGCACGTAACAAAAAAACCCCTGATTTATACAAAGGTACCTGCCTCCAATGGACCATCTGTGCTGCACCACCTGCCCTCGTGGAGCAGTACCCATCCCCTCGACTTGTCAGAGCTACACAGGGAGAAGCACTCAGCCCCCACTGAGAATGAAAAGAGACTGAACCCAGCCAACCCAAGCTGAACGCTCTTACCAAACTACCTTATAAACACAGCACAGAGCTGCTACTGCCCAGAAACAGGAAGGAAACATATCACCATATCTTTCCCTAACGTTCCTCCTTTCTATTTAAACACAAAGAACAAAAAGGTTGTGTTAGAGAGTCCAGCAGGCTCACGTGATTGTAAAAGGATATTATACTGGGCACCTCATCCATCAAAGAGACCAGCAGGGTTTGAGGGAGAGATGGTGGGATAAACTAGTCTCCTGGGCCAAATTTGAGCCATAAATGTTGCTGCTTTTTATGTCAAAGGGAAGTCTTTGACTTTTAATCTTTCCATATTTCAATTAAATGATGCAAATGACAGAGAGCTAAAATAGATGATAGATGCACAGCTAACCTCCCCCATGTTCTTGGGTTCCTAAGATTTCTCTCCTAAATACCTTTACAACCAGCCTGTAAAATTACAGTTGAACTTATTCTTAAGCCATGCTTGTATCAATCATCTGATTTAATGAACTATCCAAAGACCATTTCCCGACGGTGTTTTTCTCCAGTCATGGCTGTGCTAGAACCAACTGCAGAGATAAAAGATAACTTCCTATGTGGAAACCCTCATCCCCCATCCATTCCCACCCAGGCAAGGCTTTAGAGACAAAATTGTACACAATTAATCATGATTCCATTTTTGCAAAAATGTGATGGTATAGTCTGATATTAAAACTCCTTTTCCCTCTCATTTTGATTGACTAAAAACAAAAGTCCTGTTTCTGATGGAGCTCCCTCAGACCAAAACCTCCGGCTGTTTAAAGAACATCTCTTACAGACGTGATTTGCATTTCTCTATTTTCTTGTTCTTCTGTAGGTATTTATCAGGGTTTTCCAAGCAAGGAAGACCCTGATTGCACTCTCAGGAAAACCAACAGAAGAAATAGCCTTAGAGAAATAAGTCCATATCAGCATTGAGCATGTGGAGCCAGACACAGCTCTGGGAAGCCAATCACCCACAGACGGGATGAACTTCATCTCCCCACTTCCACAGCAGCCAGAGATTTACAAGCACTCCAGCTCTCTTGAGACACAAACCTTCCACACAACTTACAAAGAGACATTTCGCTTCCCTGGGTGACAGCCTCACCACAGCTGTGCTCCCATGTCTGGCTCCAACTCTGGAGAGCACAAACTCCTCCTATAAATCATTATTAATGGAAGTCTTACCCTAAGACATCTTGACATAGAGCTCAATAGGAGGGCTTACACTGGTTTCTGCTAGTGCTGGCACATGGACACCAGCCACCATGAAAGACAGACTGTCAGGAGAGGGCTTAAAAGCTGGCTGGGCACCTAGTCCTGAATCCAGCCTTCTTCTGCCTCCTTTGTTCTGTGCTCCAGCTTCAACACTAATTGCAGGAAAGAGCTGCCAAAATGCTGCCGATAAATGTGAGGCTTAATCAAACAAAGCACTCATAATTATTTAAGAATCATTTTCTTTTTACAAATATAGCAGAAATTCAAAACAGTTGTGCCCTTCTGCATTCATAGCGTGGAAGTAACCGCTGTGGAATTTGAACAGAGTTAGCTGAGGTTTCTGCCTGCCAGGTCAGCGTGAGCCAGACCATGTCCTGGCCTCTTGGGAGGAATGTTTGGACACAGGAATTGCTGTTTTCCCTGGGTGGACACAACCAGTCAGCTGGCCATGTAACAGGCATCAACAGATTGGGATTCAAGCACTGCACAGATGTCAATGAAAAATTATGCAGAAAAGGCAAGAGATGATGTCTGAGTAATGAATTACATGAAATGAATGTGCTACCCTTCTTCCAGTAGTCAGTAGGAAAAGTCATAATTACAAACACCGCTAATGGGAAGACTTGTTGGCTGTCACAGTTTACATGCCAAAGGCATAATGAATGATACCTCGACACCGGGACGGTATGACGCTCATATCCAGAGGTGGTCCTTCCAAACCAAGCTCATGACAGGCAGGTGATGTGTGTAGGAAGCCTACATGGCAGAGCCTGCATCATTTCTGCAGATAACCACAGCATGTCCACCCCAGGCTACAGGGCTGTCAGCTCCACCACCCTCATCAGTCCCCACTTGTAAGCCAAATGCTGAAGGCAATAAACTATTGAGACCAGTCCTATGTGTCTGCCTGCAGCAGAACTAAAAAGTTTAGCAGAGGATATAATCCAGTGACCATAAAAAACAAAGTAAATTTGATTTTCACATTAGATTCAAATATTCCAGTGCTGTACAAGCATTACCATCAAATATGATTGAATGAAAGCAATCCTTAGTCAAGGAGAAAACATTTCCTTTTAAAGTTTTCAAATAACTTTGGTCCATAGCTGACAATTAGCATCTGTTTTTCCTCAAAAATGAGCAAAATCAAAATGTTTCCCAAGCAGCATAGTATATTAAGTACATGGGCATGTTCAGCCCAGCCATGAGGCCTTAGTGGTGAACTGGGCCACAAGCAGCTCTCAGAGCAAACACAACGCGAGGGGAGATGGCGTGAGAGCTGGTGAGTGGCTGGATATCTGGTCAAAGCCCCAGGAGCACTGGAGGGAGCTTTTGTCATGAGTTTAGAAGAAGGTTGGAACACCAGATTTCTAGTGTGAGTCACTAGTTGCTGCATCGGTACAGACTTCACCTGGGTGACGTGCCATCCCCCCAGGATTGAACTCTAGGTCACCCTGAAGAGCTGAGCTGCATGGTCCTCCCAGCACTGAGCTCCCTGGTCTGCTGGCACTGCTGCTATAAGTCCATTAGCTACGCTTCTCCTTGCAAACTAAGATGGCCCAGGGCATTGGTCCAAGCACTTGCAAATGCTCACTTTTACTCTTTAAATGTTCACATAGTCCTCCACAGAAACTTGGCCCATGCCAGCAAGCCACCTCCCCAGTCGTGGCTGTCCGTAGCCTGGATCATCACAGGCAATTGGGATCCGTGTGACTGCCCTGCTTTGAAGGAAAATCTCCTGGTTAGATGCAAGCGCTGCTGTGTCACCCACCCCCAGGACCCGAGAGGCTTTGGCACATTTTATTTCCCAGCACAGGTGTAGCCTCTCTGCTCAGAGCAGTGCCCTATCATCACCGTTCATTAACACCTAACTCAGGAAGTTTTGGTAAGGAGTAAGATCCCCCAATGCAATGTGGTCATGCCTTCTCATTTGCACAAGAGAGAGCAAGCCAGAGTCTGAGCTGATTTAAATTGTCCTGAGAAATCTGGCTGGGAGTCCTGTGCTGTAGAGTGAAGCCAGCTGGAACGTAGAGCTTTCTACTCCACACTCCGAATACATAGCCAAAAATCACATGTGGGTAGCGTCGCCAAAAACCAAACACCTTCTCCTGTCCTGCCTCAAGTTCTGCGTGAAAACAAATGATCGCCTTCACAGTTGGAAAGCCCATATTTCAAGGTAGAGTTTTGTGCTTCAGGAAAAAAATACCCCAAAGTGAAAGAGCAGCGTTAGCTGCTGGCACTGCTGAAGAGAAGCCCAAGGAGAGATCTACTGGCAAAGTCACAGGAGAAGCACAGCAAATCCTGGCCCTACGAACAACACACTATGTGGTTTTAGTCAAGTCACTAGATCAACTTGAGGCAACTGCAAAATAAAGTTGAGCGTCAAAGAGTAAAAGGGCTGAAAATTACTTTGGAGGGTCATCTAATCTACCCTTCTGGCCCCATAGCAGGATCCAATGTAGCTTGCTTTTAAAGACTCCTGATATTGTAGACCCTACAATTACCATTCAGACTCTTCCAGAACTTCCCACTTTTCAACCCTATAATATTTTTTAAATATATAACTCAAATTTCCATAGCTAAAATTTATGTTCTTATCCTCTCCAGCAAGGTGGTTAAGAATAGGCAGAATTGCCCATCTCTGCCACAGCCTTTTCTGTATCTGAAAACTACTAACCTACTCTCTTCCCAGACTTTTCTTTTTAGGCTAAATGACTTCAAATTAGGATTCAGATTACAATTCTACCCAAAGGCTAAAACAAGGCTGAGGTCCCCCCTGGAACTGCACAAATGTAATTTAAGAGTGTCCCTGCTCCAAAACGCTTATAATAGATACAGAAAGGAAAGGGAAAATGAAAGTAAAATGATCAAAGAGATTATTCCTATTTTAAAGGTAGGAACTTGGTACGGATAGACACGTTTAATCTTTTCAAGAACTCCCATAGCTGCAAAGGAGTTTACAGAGGGCTTAGTACCTAACAAAATTATTGCATTTGAAATGTGGTTATTTCCGCTTTTACTGAGCTGCTCGATAAACTATTTTCAAATACAACCTGAAGATGTAGGAATGATTGTGACAGAGCTGGGAAACACAAACCAGATCCTCCAAGTCCCCCTGCAAAGCCCTAATCTCAAAACCATTCTTCCTTGTAGGGGAAGCAGTGATGATTAATGATGTTTTTCAAAGCCCTCCGAAGATCATATTTTTTCTATGGGAGCTTGAGACAAAATTATCATTACTCGCTTGAAATGCTTACATGCACCCTCCCTTGCAGAGCAAACCATAACAATGAATAGAAGTTGAAAGGATTCTGCACGTCAAATTTACTGTACATGCAAATTTGCTTCAGACAGAACCATTATTAATTGCCTGAATGGTCAAATTTAGGATTTTCTAAAAATGCCTGCTGAGTTTGTATGTGCATTCCTTATCATCCTTATGCTTCACTGAGCAATCACTCACCATTTTAACTCATTCCTTTTGACATTAGCACACACACGGATTCCCTGCTTGTTGCAATTTTCATGCTTTAGCAACATTTTACATGCCCTGCACTGCCATAGTTTCAAATTTAGAATAACTCACACAGTAGAAGTGATTAACATATCCACGGAATATCTGACACCCTTATGTCCATCTGGAGGAGTACAGTATTAGAAAATTAGCAGACTCTGAATATACTGTAATAAATCCAAAGTTAAGAATAATAAACTAAAAAAAAAAAACTACACCAACCACCAGGGAACAGAATGTCTCTAAATAAATGTAAACACTATATTGTTTGATTTTGTGTCAGGGTAGGAAGTTGCATCTGAGGACGGAGTTAGACAAACAATTTGATGAAAAACTCTAGTCCTAAAAGAACCTCAGGGGAAGCAATAAATCTTGAATTGTTCGGATATAAAACATATCCTCGGACTGGAAAATCTGTGTGGGGGCAGTTAGCCACAGAACGTGCTTGGGTTGATGACCTCCATCTGCTCGTGCCCACGTAAGTACAGCAGCAACCCATCACTCAGCACAGCAGCAGGGCGGGAGTCAAGTCAAATTGTACCTAAAGGATGGAGGACCTGGAAAAACAGCACTGGAAAAACACACAGAGATCACAGTGGATCAAAAAATACGCAGCGCAATGCTCTGACTGTGCCACATTACTGGAAGATATAAAAAGGAGGAGTATTTTAGGGACTAGGCATGTTACCTCTCCTACGTGACATGGGTGAGACTGAAACTGGAACATCATGTATAATTCAGCCAGTCCATTTGTTTCAACTTGAAAAAAGATGAAAGGAGAAGCAGTGATGAAGCAGGGGTGTGATTTAAGACCTGAAAAAAATGCTTTATGCTGGAAAATGGAAAGAGCCTGATGTTTAGTGTATAGTCATAGAGCCTATGAAAGATTACTTGATTTGATGTATTAAGAGAAAGAAACCACTAGCTTCCAGTGAACACTTCAGTCTAGCAGAGGGAGTCATAACAAGAACGACTAGCTGGACACATCCCAGCTTAGAGACACGATGCAAGTCTTGAACAGTCAGGTTCACTAATCTTTACTATCACTGCCACGGGTGACTTGTCCTTCTTATGGGTTGTCCAAATCAGGCCTGAACCCCAAGGTGGGATGTGTTTATTGTACTGAGCTTAGTAAAAAAGCAAGTGGATAAGATGTAATAATACATATTAGACCACGTTGGATGATCCCATGGTCCCTTTTGGCTTTTAAACTCTAAGAATGAACCTATGGCCTTTATAAAACGCTGGCTGCACTGGAGAAGATATTTAAATGTATGCGTAATGAGTTTTCCATTATGCTAAAGAATGCATCTTCAACTCTGTTTCTAAGAATGCTTAACCTCATGTTTTTCCAAACATGGCCTGTACTCCTATACTGTCAGCTCCTGCATTACTATTACTATTTATTTGCACACTAAGGTAGTATCTCCTGTGATCTCAGCATCACCAGACTCCTCTATGTTCTGCCAAAATTGTCCGGTCCCCTTCCAGCTCTTCCCCACGTACTGGTGCAGCCAACATTCTTCCTTCTCCTGTTTCCCCTAACTGGTGTCCCTCTTGCTGTCCCACTCCGCTGCCTCGAAGGAATCCCCCAAATTAAACTTCTAAAATTCTGTCTTGCTTTGGGCCAGTCCTCCAGGAGCCAGTTTTCTCCCAGCCCTCAGACATGTACTCTTTCCCTCGTTTTTAATCATCTCTTTTCCCATCCCAGAAGCTGCATTGACAACACAGACAACTGAAGGCACTTTGCACCAGTTGTGCTGTATCCGTGTCTGTGTGTATGACATTAGCTGAGGATGCCTGCACGGTAAGGCACTTAGCTCAAAACTCTTTAATTGTGGTTCAGGCAGAAATGCCTAGTTTAAAACTAGATTGGGCCAAAGCTAAAGACTGGAGTCTTCAGCATGCACACAGAAAGAAAAACCCATGTCCACTTCCTATAGATATCTTGTAAAAGCTTTTAAGTAGACCAGTTTTTCACCTACACACAGATTTAGCAGGCAACCCCCAAGCATGGCCTGTCTTTGCTCTCTGTGACTCTTTGTCGACATCTCTCAATGCACATTTTCACTGCGTTCCCTTTAAGACTGAGCCAAAACTGTCCCTATGCCAGGGACAATCCTAAGAGTAAACAGTTCATTTCCTTTCCTTTACAATTTGAAAGTAGCAGGAGGCACAAGAGCTATATACACCATCTCAGCATTTGTCCCATTTTCCAACATGTTATATGCTACCTACTGGAAAGCCCTGAGCAGCCCAGCCTGCCCTCATAGCTGACCCTGCTTTGAGCAGGAGGTAGGATGAGAGCCCTCCAGAGCTCCCTCTCAGCCTGAATTACTCTATTACAGTCCTGGGATCCTGTTCCATCGCCCATCTGTGATGGAGTTCTGCCTGGAGCCTCTTGCAAGAATCATACTTTATCTTGCCTACTTTGGCTTTGGGTATGTTACTACTCTCAACACTGTAGATCACACACTTGTAGGGGGGAAGTAAATGAGAAAAAAGGCAGGCAGGTCCACCTGACCATACACATATATTCAGCAGGCAATGGTATCTTCTACATATAATCCTCTCTCTAAGTCTAGCCAATACGACCCTTTAACCTAAATAAAGCCTTTTTACATGTGTTTGTTTCACACTGATGCTCTTTTCTCCTAGTGCCTGACTCCTGAAGCCTAGTTGCCACCTTTCTGCGCTTGCGCATTTGTCCCACGGAGACATCATGTACCTTAGCGTGTCTTACCCCGCCGCCTTTGAAAATCATCACTTACCCCTTCTTGGTAGACGCCAACCCCCTCTTTGATTACTGCCTCGTTATTGTCATTCACTCTCACTTGCACTTGCAAGTCAATGGCAATCCCACATGCACGGGGTGTCACACCCCAGCACATGCCTGCCTGTGATTTATCACCCTCCACTTCCTGGCACACGAGGAAAACCCAACATCTGGTTGTGACTAGTGCCCTGTTTCAGCTTGAGGTTCCACTTCTCCCACCGCGTCCGAAAGCGCTGAGAACCCAAAAAGGTACCAGGGAGCAGACCAGCCCCCGCCGCGCTGGAGCAGGGCTTGAGTCTTGCCAGGAAAGCAAGCGGGGAACGGGAACAACTTTTGGCAACGTGCACCTACAAAACACAGCCTGTTTGATTCCTGTTCACAGTGTTATACAACCACACACTCCTCCCCCCTCCATGTCCTACTGACACTCACGATGTGGTTCGCAAACCACTCAGAAGTGGCGTGCTGAAGAAAATTGTTTTATCCCCTTCATCTTGAAAGATATGAGGAGCTTCCCAGCCTGCTTTCGCAGCACGCAAATCGCTTGAAAAATACTAGCTTACGTGATGGAGGGTTAGATCAGATTGCCAACTCTCATGGTCCAACTCAGGCATCTTCATTATCATGAAATCTAAATTCAAGACGACGACGAGCAATTCAAAGAACTGCCAAAGACTCAGTGCTTGGCTCCTAACACTGGAGAAAAATAATCACTGTTTCTGTGCTGGAAACCTGTAACAGACAGACCCCATAATTGCCAGTCAATCAGAAGAGTTAAAAAAGAATCAATCCTTAATAAATGTTACAGGGCTGGTAAATCTTGAGAACCAATTCCTTTTGGAGTTACTAAGGACATTTCAGAAGGTTTATCTACAGGCGATGATGCAAGTAGGAACTTAAGACAGACCCGTCTGTAAACTTTTAGAAATACTCTGTGCAAAAAGCAAACATCCCAGTGTACTTCTACTCCGTTGCATTATGCAATTACCATGGGAGTTTATATGCCTCGTTAAAGGCGCTGGTGTGACATAGCGGGTCCTGGAAAATAGGGACATTTCAAGACTGTTATGTACACAATGTCAGAAAAAAATCAGTATCACCACTAGTCTGAAGACCTGAAATGGCCTCTCAAGGCAAGAATTGACAGATAGTGCTGAGAGCTCCAGTGCAACACATGATAGCCTGGGAACAGCAGGCCAGTGGCTGAGGTTACCATTAATGCACCTGAACTCCAAACAGAAACCGCTCTTCTGATGAAATGTGTCCCACTGAGGAATCCTTTATAGCTCAGGGTGGGTTATTCTTCATTTCACATTTTAGGTTTGCATGCTTTCCCAGACTGCCTTCCTAACCCGACAAAGACACTTAAGAACAACAAGCCTATAATCTGTAAAAGAAAATTGCAAAGAGATGTGACATATAATATAAACTGAAAATTAGTCTTGAGACACATTATCAAGAGTCCAAATCATAGAACGGTTTGGGTTGGGAGGGACTTTCAAAGATTATCGAGTTCCAATCCCCGTGCCCTGGACAGGGACACCTCCCACCAGACCAGGTTGCTCAAAGCCCCATCCAGCCTGGCCTTGAACACTTCGAGAGATGTGGCATCCACAGCTTCTCTGGGCTTAGAATTCAGCTCAAGTCATGTCATGAACCATAGGGGTAAGCATCCTTGTACACAGTTACTCATCTGCTCACAGAATAGAGCTAATGAGTCAAAAATCCAAACAACAAACTTTTCTTTCTCCTCCTCCGCACCATAAATTAGTTATTAATAGCCCTCATTAAAAAAAAACTGTTTTGAAGACAAACCCATGGCTTATGAAGTGCTAAAACTCAAGCTCAAAACAACCTTTGTCCAAACAAAGTCAGACACACATGAACAGCAATAAAAGTCACCTATGTGCAAGTATTAACATCTGGACTTAAAAACAACCATGGTGGATGCAAAGGGAAGCAGATCTTTCAAAATAATTGAAAATGTATACCTAAGGGGTTTTTTTTTTTTACCTTTTCTTACAATAGTAAGGGTGCTGCAGTTGCTATGTCTATGCTTATAATGGCACAGGTCAAGGCTCATTCTCTGACCCTGAGGGCAATATGCACAGCACAGCTTGTGTCCATATGGCTAAACTTTCTCCCTTGCACCCTCCCACACAGCGTGGCTTCATTCCTACTGCTTGCTGGGAAGAGTCTCTGGCCCACGCCGGCTCCCAGACCGTGCCCGGACAAGGGATAATTAGCAGGGAACAAAGGCAGGGCAAAAAGCACAGGAACAATTAAACAGTTTGGATGATGCAGTGCCCGAGCCCACCCCACACCCTGGACCTCTGCATTTTGCCAGTATGGATGCAGCCAGTGAGGGTAGTCAGAGATGCAGACAAAAAAAAAAGTCTTATGCCTATATATTTAATACAAATAGAGTTTGATCAGAGCAGAGGTGAGCTAAAGTCAGAAGCTGCAATGCGAAACACTGTAGAAAGAAAATTAATTTTTGCCTTTCTCCCAGCTAATGCAGTTGCACTATAAAACTATCCTAACGGCATATTCCTACTCAGCACCTATTTGCATGCACTATCGTATATTCTTCTTGGCTGCATCTCACTTATTATTGTTGATAAGTAATCTGACTCCTACGGTTTAATCTACAGAAATGTCATCACAAACCAGGATTTACCAATTCCACAAATAAAAACTATTTTCCAGGTAAGGCTGGCTTCCTACTAGGCGGCTATTCAGAAAGGTGTGGGAACACCAACACTCACGCTACACAGCATTCCCCTGTCCTGGGAAAGGTGTTTTGGAGAGGGAAGACTCCATGTGCCTTTAGCACAAAAGTCAGAATGAAATATTCTGAAAGATGCACTGTTTGCCTTGCAGCTTTAGAGTCAAATGCCGCGTGGTCTTGAGAAACAGAGCTGTGCTGCTTCTCAGAAAACGAGGAAAGAAAAATGACCAGTAGCCTTCAGCATGACCACTGTGTGTTCTAGCATTTCATTTATGGTTTGCCTTCACCAGAGGATTAATTTGCTGCTAATCTGAACCCTCCTTATTCAGAAGCTCCACATCAGCAGTGTCTTGGAAAGAACAGCGTCTCTCAGGACCTTCTAATAATCAAACTACAGAAACACAGGCAGGAACTAAACTAGCTGGAAAAGTGTTTAGAGTGTAGTTATCAATGATTCATTTTTCACAATGAAAGGATACATCAAGTGGGGTTTTGCAGAGGTCAGTCCTAGATCCGGTTCTAATGAAAATATTTTAATTTTCCTGGACACAGAGTACCTGGATGATTACCAGGATGCTGGAGTATAGATAATGTTTATTACATTTACAGATGATACCAAGCTAGAAACGACTGCAGTAAAAGGAGAGGGAGAGAACTCAATGGGCTCTTGAGAGCCTGGAGATGCAGACAAGTCCAAGATACCAAAGTCAGCCAGGAACAATCCACTAAGCAAATACAGGATGAAAATCAGCTGCCTGCATAGCAGTCCTGCAGATCACAAGGGTGAACATCAGCCAATGATGTCAAGGGGTTGATGGACCTCAGATCAGAAGATCTACAGCCTTTTCTTTTGCTCAATAGTAGTAAGATCTCAGCTAGAGCACTGTGCCTGGTCTGGGGCTCTTGGTTGCAAGTGAAACATAGACCTCCAGGAGATAAACCAGAGGAAAGAGAAAGAATAACTTTGGCAATATCGATACTGTCACCATAAAAAGCAGAAGACTGAGAAAGAACATGGCAGACATGAAAACACGCTTTAAAATATGAAAGAAATGCTCTGTTTTCTATGCTCATTTGGACATGTGAAAAGTAATGGGCGAAGAGAAATGGCAGCAGGAAAATTTTGGTTAGTCACTAGGAAAACATTTCTAATGGAAAGGCAAGAGTGAAAATACATTGCCAGAAGAGTCTCCCTTGACCAAATACCTCTCAGGAGTCGTCAGTGTCCATCCTGCTTGGTGACAGGAGGGTGGACTAATGAGCTCTTGAAAGGAGCTTACAGTTCTATGACTCAAGAGTGAAGCAGTTACTTCTCCATGTGTGCAAGAAGACCCTGACAAAGTCAGCCTGTGTTAGCAACTTTCAATTGCCTGCTAGCCATGGAAACAGTACTGTTACAAATCACTCTTGGTGCTCGGGGATATGGATTAGTGTTGGGTGGTGTTTTGTGTGTGGTTTTTGTTNNNNGACTCAATGATCCCAAGGGTCTTTTCCAACCTGAATGATTCTATGATTCTGTGATCTCTGTTCTCCAAGGTGGCAGCGATAAGGTCTATATTAAGTTACCAAGGCATTATGCCAGCTGACCAGGAGATCTTACCAAAATAATTTTAACCTTAGAACGATGGCAGAAAAGCATATCAGTTAGGGAAGCAGATAGAAAACTCAACTCAAATCACCTTCTATTTAGCTCCTGCTGAATAGAATCTTTAGATTGTCTATGTGGGTCAGCTACACAAGCCAAAGATCCAGTGAGCAAAGGACTGGAAGATGTGATCTGTGTTTTCAAGTCCTCACAGACATGACAAACTGTGTACTAGAAATTCGGTCCAAATGGATTTCCATCACACTCCCCCAGGCAGCCAACCATTACCAGTAAAGAGAACATGTTTCAAACCTAGAGTATGACAAAAAAAATGCAAGACAGTACAGAAGCACTCTCCAAGTATTACTGGGGATTTTGTGGGTACACATGTGTAGAGGATTGTAGGAAATGCCTTGCCATGCCCCAACACACACCTCAGCAGGATCAGACCTCCCAGCCCCTGAACACGAGCAAGGTAAAGCACCCAAGAGTCGCCTCTGCATTATTACTAGTCCCATCCCCTTTCTTCCATAAATTTACTATGGCTGTGATTTGAAGCAGAAAACTTCTCATTAGCATCTCCTACTTGCGAGACAGTTAAGTGCTTGATTACTGTTTTCAAGCAGTATAAGTGTCACCAGTCAGCAGGCTGAGAGGTTTCATCCCTGAAGGAAGAAGGTACTTCTACTTACCTTTTGCACTTCTGCCTTAGAACAACGAACCTCCTTGGAATGGGCTGCCCAGGGAAGTGGTTGAGGCAGCATCCCTGGAGGTATTTAAA
>JAOXJM010000023.1:111833305-111852197 GCA_026413425.1 Tringa solitaria | reverse complement strand
AAAAGACGGGTTGATGTGGTGCTGGGAGACATGGTTTAGTGATGGTGTTGCATTTCATTTGTTGTGTGGGTGTTTATTTTTGTCAGAGTTAGATTGATGGCTGGACAAGATGATCTTGAAGGTCCCTTCCAACCTAGAAGATCCTATGATTCTATGTAGGATGTAGAGGTGGTGATTCCAGCACCATCAGCTTGGGCATCACTGTAGTACTGACTCATGTAGATGTAGATGGCCTACATCTACATCCCCTAATGCCCTCTTTCTCCTTTAACCTTTAGGCATCCTGATGTTGAGGCAAAAAAAACAGGAGTTGACTTGCTGCAACACTAGAGGCTCTCAGTAGAGCTTAAAGTTGCCTTTTTCCAGCCAGGATCATACATAAAGACAATACCTGCCCTCCCTCTTCAGCCCAGGGGAGTCCCATACATGCCTGCAGGTCACCACTAGCTGAGGAGCAAAACACAGGCAGTTTAACATCGTTCCTCTCCTTCCATGGTTCTTGTTCATCCGCTATCAGTCTCTCACATTTATCACTGTGAAATCAAGTTATATATTTGAAAATATATATCAACTGTCTGACATTTGAAAATTTATTTACAGAGCTTGTCTTCTCATTACCCTGTTTACTTTACAACCTTGATTTTATTGAAATGCCATTTTGGAATATTGATTTCACTAGAATTGCAAATAAAAATGGGCTTTCTTGAAGAAAATGAAATATATATTTCATAGTCGACAGACAGGGAAATCTTGCATTGAGAAATAATTGGCTCATTTAAGAGGGATGTGTAATGTTGTGAAACTCAGGAGACTGACAGCTAAATGCCGGTGTGCTGGGGAGATCGGGGGTTCAAAACCTGCCCACAGCCCACCATCATCAGACCCATTTATTCAGTCTTCATTTCTGCTTTCCAGGGCTGTGACAATGAAAACCTCTGCAGCAAAACTTGGAATTTAACTCTTTCTGTTCCCTACTGCATCTGTCACGGTGCCACCAGCTCTCTCCGTCCAGCTGTTGGTAAAAGGTGGGTGAGTGGGACTGGACCTTCTCCAGCAGATGGAGAAAGTAAGAGCCGTTGGCTCATTTTGTACATAAATATTTTGCCAGGAACACTTTGTCAATGAGACGTGTGAAAAATCACACACCTACATGGCTATGCAAACAGAGTACCTCATGCTGGGGCCAGGAACTCAATTTGCTGCTTAGTTTCTCCTTCCAAGCAATACAGTTAAACTACATGAGAAAAAAAAAAAAAATTGGCAGAGACTAGCTATGCCTTTCCAGGGCAATTTATTCATAGAGTTTGGCTGATGGAGTTGTAAATCCAAGTAAGCAAAGCAACGCTTTACCCGAGGAGGAAGAAGGTGTCGTTACAAAGAATATAGATTGTGTTCGCTGC
Source organism: Tringa solitaria (assembly GCA_026413425.1). Classification (NCBI taxonomy): domain Eukaryota; kingdom Metazoa; phylum Chordata; class Aves; order Charadriiformes; family Scolopacidae; genus Tringa; species Tringa solitaria. The sequence goes on along the minus strand of JAOXJM010000023.1, from coordinate 111,850,797 downwards.
AGGGCTGTGAGCAGTCACTAGAGGTGGATCCACCTTTCTACCAGAGGGAAAGCCTAAAATCCTAAAATGCAACGTGATCCAAGTGCCTTGCCACCCCATCCCAGGACTTATCGGGAGCGCTAATCCCTGCGTATCACCCGCTGCCCTACCTCAGGGAGAACCCTCGGTGCCTTCCAAGAAAAGAGCTTTGCAAGCCCTTATGGGGCTCCATATATGGAGACTCCAGCTGTGAATCTTCATACCAACCAAAAGGACTGGAGGCATGTTGAACCAAGATATACAACCAAAATAATTTTCGAGTGAAACAAAGATCTAGTGAGGTGGGAAGTTCCCCTGCAAAGCTTCTCCCCCGAAGGAGATCATTATCAGCCACTGAGCTGCTTCTGATAAGGGCTGTTTCTGCAGCGTTAGCTGCCGCTCATTGCTCACTCTTCACTCATTACTGTTCATCAGCTGGCCAGTAAAATGGACAAATGTGGTGTTTCTCACTGGGGGAACCACTAATTATTCTGTTATAGCAGACAGAATGTGCAGTGGGAATGTACTGACCCATGGAGCACTGGAAATACCTGCGGATGTGTGCAGAAAGACTACGATGGATGATCAGATCCCTCTCCAACACTGCCTTAATTAAGCAAAGCAAGCAGATTGCTTTCCAGACCTTCAGACCTGCAAACATGCCTCTCATCAACTGTCTTCAGTTGAGCTGGAAAACAGCAATGCCACAAGACTACGCAGCAGATTAGGCTGAGGACACACGCATGGGTTCTAGCCCTAATCCACCACCCATGTGTGTTGTTAACTCCCTAACCCTGAGAGGAACATCCTCCTAGACCATCTCAAAGATGGTCCCTTTTCCAGAGGGAAAGCCTAAAATGCAACGTGATCCAAGTGCCTTCCCACCCCATCCCGGGACTTATCAGGAGCGCTAATCCCTGCGTATCACCCACTGCCCTACCTCAGGGAGAACCCTCGGTGCCTTCCAAGAAAAGAGCTTTGCAAGCCCTTATGGGGCTCCATATATGGAGACTCCAGCTGTGAATCTTCATACCAACCAAAAGGACTGGAGGCATGTTGAACCAAGATATACAACCAAAATAATTTTCGAGTGAAACAAAGATCTAGTGAGGTGGGAAGTTCCCCTGCAAAGCTTCTCCCCCGAAGGAGATCATTATCAGCCACTGAGCTGCTTCTGATAAGGGCTGTTTCTGCAGCGTTAGCTGCCGCTCATTGCTCACTCTTCACTCATTACTGTTCATCAGCTGGCCAGTAAAATGGACAAATGTGGTGTTTCTCACTGGGGGAACCACTAATTATTCTGTTATAGCAGACAGAATGTGCAGTGGGAATGTACTGACCCATGGAGCACTGGAAATACCTGCGGATGTGTGCAGAAAGACTACGATGGATGATCAGATCCCTCTCCAACACTGCCTTAATTAAGCAAAGCAAGCAGATTGCTTTCCAGACCTTCAGACCTGCAAACATGCCTCTCATCAACTGTCTTCAGTTGAGCTGGAAAACAGCAATGCCACAAGACTACGCAGCAGATTAGGCTGAGGACACACGCATGGGTTCTAGCCCTAATCCACCACCCATGTGTGTTGTTAACTCCCTAACCCTGAGAGGAACATCCTCCTAGACCTTCTGCAATGAACCAGTCAGGACAAGTCTTAGTCTGAAGCCACCTGTAACATGACTAGACCTGCATGCTTCTTCCCAGGAGCTGACGAGAAAGTCTCCTTTGCTCCAGCATCACAGCTCAGCCAATCTCAGTATCATACAGGAGGAGAAGTCCTCCTTGAGCAGGTGTCAGCTTCAGCCACGTCACAGAGCTGTTGCCTGCCTCCTCCTAGACAGACAGCATGCCCAGACAGAGACATGGCAGTGTCTGCATGGAGACAGAAGACACTCTTGGCCAAAGCTCAGCCCTCAACAGTAACACACAAGATAAGGAGAGGAACGGTGGCTGCGTCAGCTACTTCTCCTCCATGTGTTGGCTCCAGGCAAGAGAGACTTCTCACAAACCTGCAAGAATGTTCTCTTTGGAGTCTCTGCCAAAACTAGCATGAGACCCCACTTAATGCATATTGTGAGGATGTACTTAATGCAGCTGCCACCTACTGCAGGGCACAAACAACTCACCATCTCAAAAACACTTCTCTTCACAACCTCATGGTGAAGCAAAGCACCGCTCTGAGTCTCATTTCACAAAATCCCGAGATGCTCACCTGCATTGCCAGCCTATGGCAGCCCAGGGACCTGCATATGTATCACCAACAGAGCTGACACCACCAAGGAGGTACAATTGGAAGGAGCACTGCCATGCAGACTTGGCTTAGAAAAACAGTAAAAAAAACATCAGAACTATCACAGAAAGAGAACCTGCCCTTGGAAACTTTAAGTTTCAGACTCTGGAGAGTCATCTACATCTGAGAAAATGGAACAACTAGAAATACGGAAGCAACCAAAAAGTGCTACGAAGTGGTCTCCTCAACGTGCTGTAAAGCTGATAGACATCTCTATCTCTTCATGCTACTCCTGTGCTTAACAATAAAAATAAATAAATAGCTTTAGTTAGCTGTGTCATGAAAGGACAGCCACATCATGTGGCAAGTCCCTCAAGGTGTCGGGCATGAAACTGGGCCCTAGAGAGCCTAAAATGGCAACAAATTCACCATTTGGGCTGAAGAACAAGCAGTACCTTTCAGTCCCACAAGCAGAGCTTATTTGTGGGGCCCAGGACTTCAGTGGAGGCAACCTGTGCACAGTCAGCTCAGCACAGCTAAACTCACACCACGGGGTTGACTCCCAGGGGAGGGGATGGCATGTGCTAAGATAGTACGGCCCCGTGAGACCTTATGGAATTACATCTCGCCCCTACAGCAGATGGGCTGGAGCTATTGGCTCCAGCCAGATCTCCAGCTCCACATCTTATTAAAGTAAATCCCTAGATAATGCTTCTGACTTGTTATAGCAGATGCCATTTGGTGCTTACAAGAGAGGCCAAGGAAGCTTCTGGGTAGAATCACAGAATCTTCTAGGTTGGAAGGGACCTTCAAGATCATCTTGTCCAACCGCCAACCTATAAAAAAATAAACACCCACACAACAAACAAAATACAACACCATCACTAAACCATGTCTCCAATGGAGACCTCCAAAGGGACCTCCAGATGCAAAACTTGGTGATAGGTGATGTCCCACCATTGCAAGATTGCATTCAGTAGCCAATGGGCCAAACACCAACAAGAGGAGAACTGTGAACTTTTTGAAGCAGTTCTTAACATCACCATTGAACTTACCAACAACTACCAGGAAGACATCTTTAAGACCTCTTAAATTTACTACAAGAAACAATACCTATAAGCCAAAAATTGCTTTTGAAGTGACAGCTAGGGTATATATGTGAATCATGATCTACACAGTAGGGGGATCTGGAAACAGGTAGCTTATACTGTAGATACTTGCCTTAAACATGCTGTCATTGTAATGTTCGCATTTGCTCCTGATCCATCTGCAGGAAACCTTCAAATACGAAAAGTTATTAAATCCAGAAACAATAAATTATCTACATGGAAAAGGGAGAAGAGGCAGCTCCTTTAATCTCCCAATAAAGAAGCAAAGGAAATTGCATCATACGCAGATGGGAGACCGATGTGGCTGGCCAGAGAGAGAGAGGGATCAGTGCACTGGCATTAATGGCATCGCTTCCACAGATCCAGACAGACAGACAGACACTCACTGCAGAGAAGTGGGCCAAAGCGAATGCTTGCATCCAGTTCCCCCTTGGCCATCTGAGAGTCTTGATGCAATTTTTGTATCTGGTGAGTGTTTCCCATATAAAGAGCATCAAACCCCTGGCCCTAACGCATGGAGGGGAGTGAACTTTGCCACTCAGACACATTTCTTATGTGGTTCTCAAACAACGTGGGAAAGTTGTAATTCTCTTTCCCCAAGCGTAAAACCCACCAACTCCACAAAGTGAGACTGAGCTGAAAAACTACACTTGTCTTAATTTTCAGAGCCATGTAAAAAGAAATGAGAAACAGCTTTTTGACTGAAGTGTGTTTTTTTTTTAGAGCTGCAATCTTTTTTTCTTTTTTTTTTTTTTCTGATCCATTATCTCCTCGGTAGCAACACAGTTTGTTTTCTGGCCCCTTTCCAGAAGCTCTCTGGGTCAGATAGTGGTATTTGTTTTAATGTAACAAATATGGTTGTTAACCAAAAAGAGACAGATGTTTATCCCAAGAATGCTCCCTACACGATCCCAACGCCCCTTTCACCGAGATTCTCTCTGAAATAAGTGCATTTAAAAACCTGTCTGAAGTAACTGCTCCAGAAACCAACAAATAACTGCTACTTCGTGATATCCTCTGGCCTTTGTTCCCTCTGGCCATGTCCCTTATCATTTACACCTCCCCAAAGCAAGGTAAGTCCTGCCAAATCAGAGAAGGATCATTTCAGACTTGGTTCCCCCCTCTTGTTGCTGGGTAAGGGGTTTTTCTACGCATCAGCATAGATCTAACGTATAGACCCCCAGTATGCCATTAGCCTCGACCCTGATGTAGTGACTTTCCAAAAAAAAAAAAAAAAGGAAAGGAAGATCAGGAATCAACAGTCGGTTTTCACAGCCAACTGAAGGAAGGCAGATGATCTGCCACTGCCTGAGACCAAGCTCACAGCCGGTTACTACAGAGCCACCAAGAAGCAGTAATTATTGCTTATCTCAGCCCCCCCAAAGCCCTGATACACCATCTGCTTTTGCTCCATCATCCATTTGAACTGCAGTTCCACGCTCGCCGGGGAGCATCCTACAGCACCGACGGCCAAGGTCTCGCTCCTCACTCTGTTGATACAAGATCTAGTTTAAGGGAGCAGCTCCTCACCTTGCCTAAATTGGCCATTCCTACGGATCTGCTGGAAAGCTGGGTGCAAGATCAAAGCCAAATGTAGATCTAACCCTGGAGAAGCAGAACAGATATTAACAGCAGTGACAGGGAGCTCCAAATTTCTGTCGGGGACCTCAGCACCTACCTATCAGCCTGACTGGCTTGGCATGGCAGAGGTTAACTCAAAGGGCCATAGAAGAGGGGGGAAATACTTATCAGCAAAAAGAAAACCCTCCTTCTCCACCGGGATCTGCCTTGGTAAACACAGGAGACACAAATCAACCGACTCACCCAGGCAGCCCCTCACCCCGCATCCAGCCTGTGGAGCCGGTCCCCTTCGCTCTCTCCGGCAGGACTCTCTGCAGCTTTCCTCCTCTGAACTTTGCTTACATTACCAGCTCCCTTTGCTGACATTGGCAGCTCGCTCAAGCCTTTGCAAAAGTATTTTTTCTTGGATGTACTTAATCTATCTTATTTTTATCCCATCTGTGAGAAAAAAAAATAACGGCCACAGCGCAAACCGATCTGCTTCAGCGACGTTGCCAGCTCCACGGATCCCATGACCCCCTGGCTGGGCTGCTGCAATGTTCTCCGTTTCTCCAGTGCTGCTCTTGGGCACTCACCCATGTCCGATCCCCAAGGCAGCAGGCATTTGCAGGCTCTTTTAAAGGCCTCTTTCCAGGTGAATTAACCAAGTCCCATGCCCACTACGTTGCTGAGTGTGGCCTTCCAGACCTTTCTTTTTTGCCTATAAAGTTTTAGATGGGTTTAGACTGAAAATCTTCCTGAAGGATCTCAGGGGTTCTTCATACTCGAGCCTTGTGAATGAAGTTGGATGTGTTCCCTGAGAGGATCACAGTTCACAGTGTCCCAAACAAGGACCACTAATGTCACACACGCTGCTTCAAAGGGATACAGGGCCAAGAAGGGAGACAGTAACAGCTGTACCCATGTCAGCTGCTGGTGATGGTGGAATCACCACTGCCAAGGATGATATCATTTGAAAAACAAAGGTGGAACATCTGCTGTAATTGCCATGGGAGTCAATTCAACGAAATGCTATGGCTGCCGTGACTCAAGAAGATGGACTGACGGTCTCACCTGTCCTTTTTCACCTTTTATTTAGGTACCTATGAATTCAGCTGGGGTTCCCTACTTTGTGAGATGATGGCCAGCAGTAGCTGCTCCACGCAGGGCCATGGCAGCGCACCAAGGGCTAGAAAAGTCTCTAGGACACAAGGAAGGTAAAACTGTTTCTCACCCTCTCCCACCCCAGGTAGTGCTCAGTTGGTATTAAGCCTATGGTTTGGAGACACAGACGACATGTCATTATCACAAGGAGACCTGAGAAACCACTTCAAGCAACTGTTTGCAAACCCATGTGTGTTTGTAAGTCAAAACATCTGTAAATCCATTACCACCAACTGGAAATACATGAGTCAGTGACTATGACAGGCATAGAGCTGCAGTTTTTACAGGAAGGCAAAAAGACATCATCCTTTTTTAAATCAATACTTTTCAACAAAATTTCCTGAAGTAAATAAGTAAAGCAAAGATTTTTGAAAAAGTACCCACTTAAGTACTTAACTCTCCCTTCCATTCTCCCCACTGCCGAACAAAGGAGCAGGACACAGGCTGGTCCTTCTGTTAGCAAGGACTGACAGGCCACTCAATACACTTCTAATGTTTCACCTTCTCATAAAAAAAAAATCCTTGGCCCAGCTTGCACAACATTAGAAAATTATTTTCGTTTATACATAATTTGAAAACTGGCTAAACTTTTAATATTTAGCTCTTATTTTTATTTTACTCATGTTTTTGCTGGCTCACTGGCCAGCATGGAAATGTATAGGTGTGGGTCATCTTCATTTGGTTGCAAGCTGCCTCAGACTTAGAGATGAAGGAGTGCTGCTCCAGACGATGCTACTGGGGGGGTGCCCCCCTTGGCATGTCAAGAAGGTGAGAGTCTTCTTGAGAATCTTGTGCTTCCTCCACCTCTGGAGACACTGTAACTCCTTAGGGGGCTCAGTCAGTCCCCTGCTAGTAGCACAGCACAGTCCTTAATGCTGAATTAATTCAGAAGAACCGGAGTACACGGAGTTCTTGGGGAGAGAGATATAATTATTACATTTTAAGCTCTCCTGGAAAAATGTAAAAGTGGTATTTTTTTGGAGTTAATGTCTTTTCCTGCTGTTCATTCTGGCTGGAGGCATCCTCCCGTCTTTCCTGACTAGCATTCATCTGCTCATTTCTGAAATGCAGGAGATAAAGGAGATGCCTCCTGTGAGACTGGGTGGGGAAGGAGTCGTGGTCCACAGGTGAAGCAGGGAAATACGAAAGATCTGGAATGCTCATTTTCCTAAGGATTTAACTTAATCAAATTATCACCAAACTGCAAGCCATTTCTAACCACTAATCACCCACTGGCTGGAAACTATTTTGAACAAATGTAAATGTACAAAATCTGGTTGATGAAAGCCTTGAAATGTAGATCCTGGGAAGTTTGTGAACTCTAACAACTGTGGAGAAACAAAACCACAGTTTCTTTTTGTAACTTTGATCCTATTCTAGGGGCAATACACAGGCACATGTAACAGATCTTTCCTTCCTCTCTATTTTCTTGCCAAGGATGCCATTTAAACTCTGGAAACAGCACTATGGCTACTCCGTGCTGTTTATTCTCCAGAATATATCAGATGTTATTTAAATAAATTCATGCTAGACTTTTTTTTCTACAATGCCTCATGGTAAACAGCAGCTGTAATGAGCCTCAATTTAGACTGAAAGGGCCAAAAAAGCTGAAGTCAAACGGAACAATTTGGTATCATCCTACAATACCTCACTCTACATAGTGATACAACAGATTACATACTTGGAAGAAGGGATGAGGGATTACAGATGTTCCTCCACAAAAACTCCAGCCCACCTTAGTCCTGACTCCTTCTCTTTGTCACTTGAACCTTGTAAGAAAGACTTGTCAATATATATTGCACCACATCAGTGCAACAGCTGAATCAACTACCCATCCATGGACATAGGGGGAACAACCCCACACATACCCTCAAGCACTCCATGTCTCCTTCTGAGGAATTCTGAGCAAGTTTACTTCACTCTTCTACAAGTCTCATGGTCCAATGGAAACAACAAGGTAGAACTAATTCCCTTAAAAGCCATAGAGATTTTATGTTAAGTTTTCCTATGCTATGAGTTTTTAATCTGTAGGTCCGTATGGCCCAAAGTGATTTTGCAGATTGAAATAAAACATGTTGTTTTCTGTAGAATTTTTTCTCCAATTTGTTCAAATCCTAATGGACGTTCACATTTTCCATGCAGTAATCTAGTCCCTACAGAGCCCATCACAAAATTTCTGCTCAAAAGTAAGACCTCAAGCTCAGAAATTCAGTGAAAGAGAGGATGGAAGAGAGGATGTGGGTCTACAGCTGCCTACCTTGCAGCCAGCTCTTGAAACTGTAATTGCCCAGAAATAAAATGTATGCAAATCCAGAAAATAAACAGGACAAAAACCACAACACAGGCAAGCTGCATCCATTCATCAGTAAAACAAGAGCAAATATTGATGAAATGGGAGATTTTTTTTTCTGAGCCCCAGTTTGGAATCTGCTCTTTCTTCCAAGGTCAACAAAACCTCTGGTTTCAACCTTTTGCATATATGCTTTGAGAATTTGCATGCTGTGAGGTCTCACCACAGATAGGATGTCTTTTCTCAAGCAACATGTACAACAGAAAGTCGTGGGGATATTTTCCCACCTTCCCTCATTAATAACACACAGCAGCCACTAAAAGCTTTTCATTTTTCCAGCATGTTTCAAGCAAGCAGGAATGACACCTCTGACAGGTGGCTTTGAGGTAGCACTCCCATTTTGCAATGGGATAAGATGACCGTTCTACCATCATGAATGGTGGGCTGGTGGAGGACACAGGCTCCTCCAGCTGCACTTAGTCTCTCCCCTGGATCCATAGTGGTCCTCAGGGCTGCAGGGGCATCTCAGACCCCAAAGAGCCACTCCAATAGCGCTACAATTTATGGTGCCTGCTTCAAAATGCACTGTTGCAAAATATCTCTAGGCTGTCCAGGAGATATGGGAAGGTAAGTTTGGAAGTTTTATGCCCGCTCTCGTGGTTGCTTCTCTCAAGCAGGTGGTTTTCTTCATATCTTTGCCTGGTTTTCCTGTATTTCCCAGAAAATACCTTTATTCCTTCCTCCCCATTTCAGGTTGTCTTTTGCTCTTTTCTGTACACTTCCACTTTACCCCTGAGGTGATCCAGACTATGTGACCTCTGCCATGAGAGGAAAAAATAAAAGGTAAAGAACGCTCTTACACTATTTCTATAGTAGTGAATTAAACTGTTCAGGACACAAGCATGGGTGCTGGAACTTACCAGTCTATGCTATTACACTGCTATCTCACACGCTTTTAGTCCAAGCCAACTGGAACTCTCCCAGATCATTCCCAGACAAGGCTGAGGAACCAGCATGCACCACACGCATGGGAAAGGTGAACCACTGGAGTACTCACTGCCCACAGACATGGATGCCTCATCCTTCCTAAAATTTCCCTCCATCGTGGCCATCAGGCATCAGCACTTCATTCTAAACATCTGCCTCAGGGGGATAGATGACAACTCACAGCTTGGCATCCATCTCCCCACAAACATTTGCAAAACATACTCATTTCAGAGTAGGGAACCTATTTGATTCTGGAATCCACTTGTACTACTTTGACTACACCGTTTACATTTGCTTTAAGGATATTTTATATACTCAGGAGGGGGTAAAAAGAGGCTTAGTGTATGTGAGAACTGGTTCCACTGAACCTCCACCTTTCCTTTAACTGCTATTATCACAGACAATAGGAACAGCAAGTGTTTCTGAGCAGAAACCCTACCGGATCAGGGCAAATGGGTGCAGACTCTTTAATGTTGTTGCAATGCCAGGGAAATGAACAAATTTGCCCCCTGGGTTGAAGCTAAAGGAATGAAATTCTTGAGCCCTGCCTTAAAATCACATGGGTCTGCTTGGCTCGTCTGATGTTGTTCCATGGTGATTCACAAGCACTTCTCTGCCTTGCTTTCTGCTCTGCTGTGTGATGCTTGGCAGCGAGCTGCACAGTTAAAGCTGTGCAGAGAGCAAATTAGGACCCTTCATAGATACTTTTTTTTTTCTTCTTTTTTTTTTTTTTGCAAGCAATCTCCTGCCTGACAGAGACAACTCTAGAAAATTACAGAACAGGCAAGGTCTGGACAGAATCAGCGAGTATTTAGTGTTGCTGGAAAACAAAGCCAGATTGCATGGCGTGATAGCCACGTGAGCCCCTTCCTAACGTGCATAATTTCTCTTAGTAACAACAATAGGCAGTGCACTTCATACTGCACAATACTTCTCCTGATTGTAACCTGGCCTTTGCACCTGCAAGAGCTGAGCTATGGAAAGTTGACTTCAGGCTACGTTCAATAAAAGCCTTACCTTGGTGTCACAATAACGAACCTGTAGACATCCTGCCCCAGCAGCGTGACCCAGGGCACATATCTTCAGTGTTCAGGTGTCAAACACGGTCCAAACGAGAGCTCTGAATTTCTCAGGAGTGACTCAGAACCTGTAAGTGTACACGTATGGTCCAGGGAGACAGAGTGTCTGTGCGGGGCAATTAGGTGTGCCCGTGCACTGAGTGAGAAGCTGCTGAGAGCCAGCCAGCTGGAAACACCAAGCCTGGAGATACATGTGACCAGGCACCTACCCCCTGGCTTGGTCCTCTCAGAAGCTGGTTGACATGGCAGAGAAGCTTTTCCTAAATATCAGCTGGAACTTCTCCCTAGAGGTGCGTGAGATGTTCACCGCCTGACAGAGCATCCACTTGAAGGAGAGGTGATACAGACCTTCCTTGCGGGAAGGGACAAGCAGAAGATGGAGGTTGTCTAGACTACTGTCATAGTGCCCGTGGTGTATCCTTCCTCTTTGGGGAGGGCTTCTGGTGCCACTGTTGCTGTCACTACATGCCACCCCTGTTTTAAAGCAGTTGGTCAGGACAAGTCAGCATGCCTGGCACTTTTGCCTAGCCAGGGCTTATGCAAGTGCACAGACGAAAAGGAGGGGATTCCCAATTGTCCATTTTTTTGCTTTTTACACGGTAAAAATCAATGCTGAAAGCTATTTAGACTCTGGCTGACCAAATCTCATACACAGAGCTTCCACACAGGCCAGCGGTTGCAGGTTTTGGACAGAGAAGAGAGGTGACAATCTTTGGGACAGAAAATTGGAGAGGAGACAGGAACCCTCCTTCCACGCTCGGTGCTCTTCAAGCCTCCTTAGCTGGCTGAAGAGCATCCTTCTCACTTCTGAATTGCAGCAGAGAACAGCAAACATTTACAGACTTCTTCAAGAAAAGAAAAGAGGAAGCAAGGAGGATTGTTACCAGTAGCTGGTCACTCCTGCTTCCAGCTCCTGTTGGGGGGAGAGATAAGGGATCTCCCCTGCACTTTGGGCAGATCTTTACCCCTTCTTTCCTGGGGTACACCTGGTAGCTGGCACCACACACTTCTGGGACATTCATGGCACCACTCCTCTCAGGAGAGCATTTTGTACTTGCTCTGTCATCAGATCCAAATCTGCTAAATATATTAATCTGATTCTAACCACTGTATCAAGTGGAAGAAAAGAAATAAGAAATTTGTTTACAATCTGCCAATTATTCCAAAACCCAGAGCGCTGTGGATAGTAAACAGAGAGAAGCAAGCAAACAGAAGTCAGAGGAATTTGAGTCTTTCATGGTCACTGATGTAGTAAATCAGCACTGCAGTTTAACAAGTAATATGTCTGAGAAAAAGGACTGAACTTGAAAGCACATATTTAAATGTGATATTCATGCACTACACTAGCCAGGAAAAGGAGGCTGATTTCATTAAAGAAAAATAAATCTCTGAAGACTATACAGTCTGTGAACGCATTAATAAAGAAGAAGGGGAAAAAAAGGATCCAAGTATAATTTGCATAATTTTAGGCTATGTCACAGGGGAATCACAGTGACTAGTAAAATTAAAGGAGCACAGGATGTGTATTATTAAGTTAGTGAAATTAGGTCCACTGGGGAAACTCCAGAAGGGTATCTTACAGGTACAGTATCAGGCACCACTGAGGATGAGATACGGGTTTCACCTCTTGCTATCTCTGTCCTTAGTAGAGTGACTGATGACCAAGAAATAAACTCAGATTTAATTAGTGTATATTTAAGTTAAGGTAGCACCTGCATATTTAAACTATGGTAACTTCAGATGTTCTCAGCTTTCTACTGCACCAGTCCCTGCAGAAACAACTCCCACTTCAAAGTAAGATGGTCAAAGAGAAGAGAGCAGGGAGTGGTGGTCTTTCTACAGCCAATGGTCAGTGGAGGAGGAGAATATTGACGTATTGTGGTCACAGGTGAAATCAGAGGGACAGATTTAGGGTTTTTTTCATAACCACAGAAAGCCTCTGAGAACACTCTCCAAACTACAGGTACAAAAATGTGCTTGCTCCAGTGAAAACCAGCTGCTGCTGGTGTGGAAGGGGACAGACTGCTCTGTGCTCCTCAGGGTAAGAACAAACTCTGGCCAAGGACAGTGAAGGACAACTCCTTGGTTTTAGCAACACTGCAGATCTGCAATGCTGCAGGTGGCCTGGGGTGCATTCAAAGAGACACCCCTCCCCACACACACACACCCCCCAGTAAACTGCTGGGAGTTTGCATCAGGAAGATGAGATCTGGGATTCCTACCAGTGGCTCTGCAGAAATCATCTCAGGTTGAACACCCCAAGGCTGACCTTCCTCAGAGGCCAAGATTATTCTCAGTGGGTAAAGAAAACCTTTCACAGTTACCAGATTAAGCTGATCAAGAGCTAACACGAACTGGAGAAGCAACAGGAGTGGCCTCCTCCACTCTGCCTCCAGAGAAAAATCTGGTTTTTATTACAAAATTCCAGCCTCGAGCTTCCTCCCACAGGATAGACCAAGGAGGCCCAGACTTGTATGAATTAACCAAAAATAACACTTCCAGGGAGGGAGAGGATGACTGAGGGGATTGCTGATGGGATACAGAGGCCTCTCACCTCCTTCTCACCGGTTCAGCTCCAGAAGAAGTCAGGAGGAAGGAGGAAAAGCCTCTGGCTTCGAGCTGTTTGGTGCCCTTAGCCGATTTACTGGGAAGCAAGCCACTCTGCCACCACCACCACCACCACATCAGGCAGCCCCAAGGAGCAGACAGAAGAGGAAAAACTGTTCTTCCAGCCTTTGCATTAATCACAATTTTAAACAGCTGTGAGTTGCACGGTGGTGAGGCTCGGGCAGATAGCGAGCTTCAGTCTCCAGAGGCAAATAACGTTTAAAAATAGCCAAAGCAAACAGGATAGTGTTTGGAGAGGGCAGGAGATGTGCACCTTTTCAGCCGTGTTTGGCCAGCAGCGGGGATATCGTCACGTCTATCCTGACCATCTCCGCTACACATCCTCATTGCTATGGCAATGTCCCATCACCAGAGCAGGCATCAGCAGCTCCCTGGAGCCAGGAGGCAAGGACTGTCCTCAGGTAGAGGCACTGCATTAGAAGAAGGAAAACAAGAGATTTGTGCAGGCGAGCTGAAGGTTCACTAGAGCATGTAAATGTTACCTTCATTTGTGCATCAGCACTTAAATGCCACAGGAACTGAGCTGGAGCTACACAAAAGCAAAGTGGATGAACACAATTTGGCTGATTCAGCCTGGGGAGAGAGCCAGGACTGAGCTGGGAAGTGCCCACAAGCATTAACAGGCCAAGGCTACCTCAAATGCTGCTGCTATTCTCCAGGTGAATCCCGGCAGAAACTGAAGCAGAGCATCCTTGTAGCAACCTCAGGCAGGGCTGGGAGCACCACACCAAGTTTGAGCACTGAAGCAGGGAAAAGCAGCTGGGAGAAAAGGTCCACCAGAGCCATCAGAAGCCACCAGTGATGAGAGATATCTCCTGGAGATCCCAGTGGCCACCGCAGGTGTGCGGAGCAGCAAAGGGTCTCGCTCAGTGACTAGAAGTAGCACAGATCTGCAGTTGCAAAGCAAGGCTTGTTCGTCCTGCCCTTGTGCAAGAAGGTATAAGGGGGAAGGGAAGCACGTGCTCTCTCCACCTTCTCTCAGAGAGTCTTCACAACCTGAGGCCTCTTACAATACTGGTTCCTCCACTGCAGTGAAGTGGCCATGAAGAGAGGCTTTACTCAAGGTAGTACTTTGGTGAGGTAATTTAAGACAACAGGATTAAACTGAAACAGACAATTTATGTTGTGCAACAGGAAATATTTCCAGACAGTAAAGTCTGTTGGGCTCCAGAGCACTTTCCCAAGGTAAGTAGAAGAACTGGAATCTCCATCCCTTGACTCATCTGTCAAGGGAAGAACACATAAGCACTGGAAGTGTGGTGTGGACAACACGCTCACACTAGGAGAGACAGGACAGGGATACTGGTGCTACATAGAACAAGGTTCCACTAACAGAACAAAAAGCTGAGATTTGGGGAAAGCAAGAAAGTCAAAAAAGCCAGACAGGTCTTGGTGGTACTCAAGACCTTTCAGTTTCTCATCACGAACTCACCCTGAGTGGGTTTCTCTTAACTTGCTTTCTCCTTTGCAAGTCACAGAAAAAAGCAGATATGAAGGGACTGACTCTTCTCTGCCCTCATCTGCTGTAAATCAGGAAGAACTTCACTGAAATCAGTGGAGTGATGTCAGCTTAAAATTAAGTGTCTTCACTTTTAGATCCAAAATAATTCAGGATGAAATTATGTTCATCTCCCTCTATAGCACCCATTGGTAAAGTTTTAGGATAGTTTAAGGTCAGACTATGCAGAACTCCATTTGAGAGAGAGGCTTATCTCTCAACACAAAGGATGGATGTCTAAAGGTCTTCACGAGCTATCTACCCTTTGAGCACTCAAAAGCAGCACCTGAAGCACAGTTACCCCTCACCCCCACAAAGACACCATACACAAGCAATGATTCAGTTCACTTCAGAGCTGAGTTGCCTGTTGGACCCCTGCAAAAGTGTCAGTCTCCCTCCGTTTCCTGTCATGTGAAGAAATACAGAGCACAGTTCCAGGTAAATACTGTTCCTGTAGCTCCTTAGAGGTGCTGGGAGTGACTCCTGCTACGGCTTCTCTCCTCCCTCTGTTACACGAGCTCATTAGCCTCTTGGCTACATCTCTGCTAGTAAACGAAGCCGTGCCAGAGCCCATTCTTCAGCCCTGAAGCCAACTGGCACGGCCTGACGCCTACGTATTATTAAACTCTCTTACACTCCGAAACAAGGTGGCCACATCCAGACAGCCTTTCTGGAGTGTCCCGGCCCATTCTGACTCCCAGCAACACCCAGAAGTTGTCTCAGCCCAACCCAGTGTGGTAGCACAGACCAGCTCACTAGTACAGGTATGAGCCAGCGGTGGGGAGTGCTGAAAGTGAGAAATGCTTTTTGAAAAATCAGTGCGGAGTGGCACCAGACTCAGGAAGAGTCTGGGAAATGGGAAGACCCAAAAAAGTGTTTCCTACTCAACTCGATTTTTTTTTTTTTTTAAAAAATGTGGCTTTTCATACAGGAACTGTAAACAAATTTTTGAGCTTTTACCTAGAAACCGACTCCAGGCGAAGCCGTCAGCAACGTCTCCTGGGTCCCCCATTGCTTGTGGCAGCGGGACAAGGGATGCCAAGGCTGGACAGGGAGCTTGAACTTTCCCCGGCCACGGGAGGTGATGTGCCTCGGCTGGAGCCCCGGGATAAAGGACTGATGTGCTCAGAATGTGCCCAAAGCCCCCTTCCCACCTTCCCCATCTCATACCTTCTTCCACCGCATTCCCTATGGGAAGGGGGTGCAGAGAGGACTTTACTGGAAAGCTAATATAAAACGAGGGGGAGCTGAGGGAGCAACATGAATGGAGCAATGACTCGGAGGGAAAGACACCGCACACAAAGCCTTAGGATCATTTTTTTCCCCAGGGCCAGCTCCAAGGCTTTCCCCCCCCCCCCCCAAACACACTTATAATTAGCTGGTAAACACCGTACATATAATTGACCTTTCTAAATGCTGCCGAGTAGCTGGAGGTGTCGGGCACTAATCCCTCCTGCGAAGACCCCGGGGTTGTGCAGGGCTGACTCTCTCTGCCGGCGTATAACGCTCCGCAAGAGCTTTTTTTCCCCTCGCTTACTGACACATTGAAATTTACTGCTCCGTGTCAGTGAGTTCAAGAAAGCCTTTTAACTCCGCAAGCTCCGGGAACCGGCTCCAGCACATGCTCCGGGATTTACCCGTCAGTTTGTTACGCCTTGTTTGTCCAAGAAACAGTCAAGACCGAAGGAGCGAGGAATGACAGAAATAGTACATGAAGTCACAGTCGCTCGGCTTTAAAGCGCAAGCGTTTGTGTCATTTTTCCTACCAAATAAATAAATATCCCTGCGTTTAGCGAGCAAATAAGGAAGCGGCAGAGGAAAGGCACCACAGGCAGGTTTTTACAGATGCCAGCTGATTTGTGCCTACTCCTCCAAGCGAGTTTAATACAAATTCCCGCAAGTATCAGTTCTTTCTGGTCAGGAAAGCCGGGACCATACACACCCACAGACCCCGTGAACGCTACAGCAATCAAGTGAGAACCCGTAAACGCTAGACTGAAGCTGAAAGGCGAACACGCGAGTGAAAACACGGAGCACCCCTTGCTCTTTCCCTCACCTCCTTCACTGCCCTCCCGGCTCCTGCACAGCCCCACGCTGCTTTCTCCCTCCCTTAAACAGCTCTTTCTTTTTTTTTTTTTTTTTTTACCATCAGTCCTATCAAGCCACCAGCGTCTGCAAAACAGCATCAGTGGCACCCCTCGCAGATGCTGACCTTCTCCTGGGGCGTGAGACCCACGCCAGGCTCCCGCAGGACCGGCGCTCCCCATCCCCATCCCTGTGCCCCCCCCCGGCACACCGCAGGACCACACCGCATCCCCTCGCCCACCCGCCAGACACCCACCACCAGCATCCCCACCACCTGCGTGGACGGGACCATGGGTGGCAAAAGTTTACGAGAGAGAAAGAAGGAGGTTTTTCGCTCTCACCGCCTCGGGTTCGCAGCAGCCTGGGGAAGTAGGGCTTGGGGAGAAGAAAGTTATTTTACCCCTCGGTTCTTCTTCGGCGTGGCCGGCGGCTGAGCCCGTGGGGATGGGGAGAGCAGGAATGCGGCGTCAGGAGGTGTTCTGCGGTTTCCCTGCGTGTCCCCGCTCTCTCACATCCTCCCCAAACGCCCTGGTGCTTCTGCGGGAGGAGAGGAGCGCGGAGCGGAGCGCGGGAGCCAGTGTCGAGGAGGGCAGCAACAGGAAATGACACAGAAACTTCGCCAGGCTCCAATCCAAACTTGGCCCCTGACATGAAAGAAAGGGGGAGGCAATTTGGGGGAGCGGGGGATGACGACTAAGGGGGGATAGAGAAATTTTTCCCCCCTCATTAACCAGCCTAAAAATCTGCTGACTGGAAAAAAAAATAAAAAATAAAAAAATACAGCGCTGTGACAAGTTTTATTAAAGCGAGGAGTGAATGGGAGGGGTGAAGGGGGCGGAGGGG
>JAOXJM010000023.1:111813878-111833205 GCA_026413425.1 Tringa solitaria | reverse complement strand
GTGAATGGGAGGGGTGAAGGGGGCGGAGGGGAGGGGGGGATTCCCGTCAGAGTTTATTTATTTGAGCAGGAGTGGTGTGATGATGTTAGACACTGAGAGCAAAATGCCGTTTTCAGCAGCTTTCTGGCTTTCTAAACTCCTCCAATGCTCCAGCTTGTGCCTGAGGGCAGCAACGTCCCCCTGGCAGCCCCTGGGTCAGCTGCTGCCCGCGACAGCCCGGCTCATTCTGCCTGGGGTTGCAGACAGTTGCTCCAAAAGACAGCACTGCCCGCAGGTCCTGGCACTTGGGGACAGCCGAGGAGATGGGCCAGGGCTGCTGGGGTCCTGTGCCCAGCCTGGTGAGGAGCACATGGTCCCACACACCTCAGGGAGACAGCAGGCACCAGCCCCAAGCACCAGTGAGGGCATCACTATGGCATGATGCAGAAGTAGAAAATCACACTGGGTGCGTGGTCAAACCTTTGCCTTGATGGATCCAAGATACTGCCTTAATTGAACAAAGTTGGATGGGTATCTCCCAGCAAGGCAAACCCTCTGAATGCCTCCCTGCACACTGGATACAAGGGTACAATGGCTATTGAACTGGGTGGCAGTGGCTTTAAGCATCCTTTAGACCTTACACCTGGTATGCAGCCCAGAGCTAGCTTGATTTTAGGCTCTCCGCAAACCCCCCTGCCTTCGCCAGTAGGTAGTGCCACAAGCCCTTCAAGAGAAGCACATGGGACTTTCTAAGGAGTCCTGTTGTCTTCCTGATTTGGGACCCACACCACCGCTGTAGGGTAGATGAGATGGGCACCAACCACGTCCACACAACACATCGTGATAGACTGAGGAGCAGGTCAAATGCAAACTTTCTATTTAGAAATGGATGAATCACACCACCTGCTCAAAGATGTCCCACCAGATAGAGTAAACTATAAATTGGAACCCAAGCTTAAGCTCAGATTCAACTTTTTCCTGGAAAGAAAATATAAACATAGTAATTCTGGCCACCAATATGAAAGTGGTGGGAGATATTTTTCCTTAAAATTGAGGAATTTTAATTTCCTTAAAATTCTCATGTGGTGTCACTGAGACCTCTCCACTCCCCAATCAGTTTAATAGGAATATTATAATCCTAATAAAATAAGAATTTTAAAATAGTCCTATTAAATAGGGATATCTTAAGGCCAAGTGAGATCACTCGTTTGATTATTACAATTGCTTAGTCTGATCTCCTGCATAGCTGATGCCACAGAGTCATCTTCCAAACCAACACTAGAACCACTACAAATTATGGCACATCTTTCAGTGAGACATCCCACCCTGAATCAAAGATTCTCAGTGAAGGTCAATCTACCCCAGTTAAGTTATTTCAGTGGCTATCACCCTGTCAAAGAAGCAAGGCTGCCTCTTTAATCCATATTTATCTGGCCTCACTGTCCACCCTCAGCCCTGGCCACCACTCATCAGTCCACTCCAGAAAGCTACAGATGAGGCATGGCCAGGGAAGGACTGCAGCCCACCAAGACACAGCCCAACCTCAGTTTACCCTCAGCACAGCAGGAATGTTTCAAGTCCAGGGGGCTGAAATATTTCAAGCTGGGGTTCCTCCAGTATTTTGGCTGAAAGCACCCAGGCCGTGCAGCTCCAAGTGGAAACTGGGGCCTGAAGTTCCATCGCCACGTAAGCTCAACCTTACAAAACCACAGACAAGTTATCTCGTAACCTTGTCCTGAATAAATAAAATTAGCTGAGCTTTTTTAGTCTCTCACAGTAAGGCAGATTTTACAGACAGACCACAAATCCTGCCTGTCACTCTTTCAAGATCCATTTCCTCTGCATTAAAGTCCTTTTTGAAATGCGTCTACCAGAACTGGATGTGGTATTACAGTAATGATCTCACCTGTGCTGTAAATTTTTAAGACACTTAGACTGGTATCCACTCGCTCCATCAGAAGCATTTCACTTTTTGCTGTGCCTTCATGAATGTGGTAGCACATTAACAAGCTGAATTAAGGATTTATTGTTATAGTATCATTTTACTCCAAACGTCAACCTTAAACACAAAACACTTTAAGATTTGGCATTTATACAGTGTTCAACATATGCTTTGATCCAAACAAGGGCTTTGACCTGTCTAACCTTTGCTGTATTTCTTTTGCTCTTGTGAATGACTCGAGCACAATCTTAAGGTATCAGTTGTCACTTGCTTAACAAGAGGTTATTTTCAATTAATCAAAGAATATAAACAGAGCCTCGTACTGAGTTCAAATAAGCTCAGAATAGTTATGCCCTTAAAACAGATGTCTAAGGCTGTGTCTCCTTTCAGATCAGAGCTGGTATACTGTCAAGAAGAGGTCTTGCAGATCTGTTTGCTCAACGAGCTCAAAAAAACCCCTATCAGCTCCAAACCCTGACATACTCCAGCGTGGCCCATTGAAGTCAGAAAACAGGGCAGCCCATGATGCAGATTAGGGTATCCAGGCAAAAATCAGATTTGCTAGGTCTTTATAGATTAGAGAGAACAGTGGAAGGGAATTAGATAGCACCATACCATTTCAAAGAAAAGGTAGCCCTGTATCAAGCCCAGCATAGTGTATCTGTTTCCTCATGGTTCTGAGCCTGGCAAGGTACAATAAAGAAAACAGAAGGTGAAGAGACATTAAGAGACTGTTGATTCATCTTGTAATGAACTAAATAGGGTCAGGGCTGGTCTTTAGCCCTGGGACCAGCAGGCACAATCCAGCCGCACACACACATGGGAGGCTGAATGCCCTCAACCTCCAAAAGAGAATGGCCCTGTCCAGACCTCCCATTGGGAATGAGCTTTGGCCAATGCCAATGCTCAAGCCATGCCAGACAGCTGTCACTGGGACAAACAGGGACCACAACAACATTCCACACCATAGATAAAAGCGTTCCAATAGCAGGGCCCTGGCGCTATTTAATTAACTTAAACAATTAACTAAAATATAGAATCATAGAATCATAGAATTTTCTAGGTTGAAAGGGACCTTTCAGATAATCGAGTCCAACCATCAACCTAACACTGACAAAAGCCAACACCAAACCATGTCACTAAGTACTATGTCTACCCATCTTCTAAATACCTCCAGAGATAACAATTCCACCACTTCCCTGGGCAGCCTGTTCCAATGCTTGATAACCCTTTCCATGTAGAAATTCATCCTAATATCTAATCTAAATTGGATATTTAGAATATCCAGTGGCCCAACTTGAGGCCATTTCCTCTTGTCCTATTGCTTGTTAACCAGGAGAAGAGACCCACCCCCATCTCTCTACAACCTCCTTTCAGGTAGTTGGAGAGAGCTGTAAGATCTCCCCTTAGCCTCAGAAGGCCAAGTTAGCCCCAGAAGACATTTCCTTCATCCCAAGGCCTTAGATAAATGCTGGCCTGCTCCTGTAAGTCTCAGGCTTTTCTACACAGCTTTAACATCTTTATTTCCTGCACTTCAGACAGATTTTTGTCCGTAAGTGGCCCAAGGCAAGAAGCACATCTACCCCTAGAGCTTTGCCCTTACAGTTCAATGCACAAGGTGCAGGTCCTTAAACCCTTGAGGTAGGATGCATCTCTACTCAGCTTAGCCATCGCAAAGGTAGATCTGAACTAAATACCTGCGCTGTCCCTCTGAATAAAGAGAGACTAGCACTGGTGGGGGATAATTTGTCTTATCCAAACATAAAGAAAGGTGACATGAATCACCTCCGGAGCTGCCCCTCCTGCTTCAAGGATTATGGAGGCACCCTAGCTAATTCTTTCAATCCCTGCATCTTAATTTTTCAGTGACTAACATGGGGGCCAAAAGCAAGATATGCGTTTGCCTGGCATAACGGAGCACAGATTATTTCATATCTATAAAATAAATATGATAATAATGTCATCATGACTTTTGCTGCCAAAAACAAGTAATCTTGTCTACCCCCTTAATGGGGTAGACTCTGATTAGGCCATTAGGTTTCATGCAGTTACTGCTGGAGCCTGATAAACTGTGTGGCACTAAAGCGTATCTTCTCAGCAGGGCATTCATTCTGGATCGCAATGTGTCAAGAGCGGGGAGAAGCCACTGTGTTTTTCATTAGCTCATTATCATGAGAGTAATAAATGAGTTTTCAATGTGAATTAATCTGAGGTAGCTTCCTGTACTTGGTTTTGTTGTACATTTTTTTATATAATTAAATAGCTCTTTGCTAGGTGCCATTTTCTCTCTCTAAAAACAGTTACTCAGTATAATCAGTCAGCTTTGAAAGTTTGCTCTGATAAACTAAGCTCACTCACAAATAGACACCTGCAGCAACACCTGGAAAAGGTTTGGGCAACACAATTGAGAGCAGTCACTTTGCAATTAGCTTGCTTGACAATGAACATCACATTTCCATTTTTACCTAAAAATAAGGCTAGGGGCAGGGAAAAGGTGTGGCTCAAAAGGACAGGTTTTGCCTGTTTATTTGTGAGGGTGTGCAACATGCAATCTCTTTCTGATAGTCATTCACCTGTGAGGTGTTTAGGTTTAGCTGTCCTACCCAGACAAGCAACTAATGAGATTCTAGAGGGAAATAAAACACTTTTGCATTTGGGTGCTCTACAAAGGGAATGAATAAGGGCTTTGTTTTACTTGTTTGTGTTGCTTTTTTTCCCCTTTTTTACCTCTTTTTTTTTTTTTTTTAAATGAGAACTCTCCAGAACTCAGTTTGAAATCCAATGGCATATGGTCCACAGTGGAAACCAGTGGGACCTGGGGATGAATGATCCACACTGCCCTGGATAGGGCTAGAAGAGGGGAACCAATCTTTTTTTATCCTATTGGTAGATCCACAACTAAAACCACAACACTAACGACGTGCCAAAACATTGTTTTTATTAACTATACTCTTACCTTGTTTTATCATTCAGGGGAAACTACTTCTATTTGAAAGACTGTATTAAACCACTTAGAGAAGCAGTATTAAAGTCTGGTGATTTCAAGCAGAAGGAACAGTCTCACATACAACTTTTTTGTTCAATACCTTTCATTTCATGCTAGAACGTCTGAATTCCACAAGCAAAACTCTAACGCCCCAGAGATGAAGCCTTTTCTGTCTTTTGCATTTCCATAGAGATCACTGCAGTTTTCATATGTTAACATTAGATTACCTGCTATTTTATAAAAAATATTCCTATACCTTTCCAGGCATGCCTGCCCCTTCCCATATTATTTTTGGTATTTATGAAGCCAGCTACACAGACTTCACAGGCAAATGACCTTTAAAAATGAATGAAGATCTGTAACATTTACATCCTACGTATTTTACAGCAGGAGAAAAGCTAGTTTCAGCTTCTCCCCTCTCCCTGCTCCTCCCCAAACAAATAAGAATTGTTTCTCTCAAGTCCGTCCCTCTCCAGAAAAATCTGACCTACAAATGGCTTTCTCATAACTCAGCAGACTAGTTTAGTCCTCACATGGATTTATCATTAACCACATAAGCACATGTTGTCCATTCTGTCCGACCTAATGAATGTGCTATAAATAAAATATCTCTAAAAGCAAGTTTCACCATACTTATCCAAGCTGTTGCTGCAAGTCCTTGTAACTCCCAAACCCACTTATGTTAGAAACATTAATCACTTGATTATAATTCAAAGCATCAGCTCTCTACAGCTGAAACTCCCTAGCACTTGACTTTGGCTAGACCTCTAACCTCAACTTATCACTTTCAGGCGTACTCCGCATTTTCTTCTTCAATCTGTCACTAATATAGAAAAGACGTGGGAATTCACTTTTGAAAAGTATTTTTAACCTAGCAGTGTCTCATTAAAAGGAAAGCTTAGAATGGAAACTCTAAAACAAAACCTTTCCCGTTTTGCTTGGCATGGCAATGTGAAAAGACCAAAGATGCGTTTCACCACAACCCACATTATTTAAAACCCAAACAATGTAAAAAAAAAAAAAAAACAAAACCAGAAAACTCTTTAAAAAGGCCACCATGAGTGTAATTCCTACCTACCCCACAAACATTTTATATGATCATAGGATTATCTGTAGAGATTTGTATTCTCCACCTTGAATGAAGGAAGCTGAATCAAACCATCAATTATTTCTGACTTGCCTGCTCATTCATTAAGAGTGTACATGGACAGTTTGCGTTGTTTCCTACTTATTTCAGCTGACAATGTAGAGATCATATTCCATCTTGACCAAAGTTTTTAAAACCCAGAGAAACAAAAGATTAATTGTAGGAAATTATTTTTAAGCATCATATGCTTCAGATTGGAAATAGAAAGACAAAGATAAAACTCCCAAAAGGAAAGCCACAGCTAATGAGAGCCTGAGAGGAAATGATCACACATTCTTGGTTCTGCTGATGGATGTTCTTCTAGCCTTATTAATCAGAAGTTTGTGATGTCAATAAATCACTGAAGTATGATAACAGATGAAGGTGAGTTTAGACGTAAAATGATCCACAGAGAAGGATTACAATAAAGGACGAAAAGGAGAGGGAGCCAAATACAGTTTTATAAACTGCATCCTCGGCTTGTGAGGACTTGTAGCTAATAAATGTCATTCCTTTTCTACATTATCTAGGAGATTAAGAATGTTTCTCAATGTCTAACTGCTGGGAAGCCTCTGTAGCACCTTCTCCAGTTACTCCAGGAGGTTTACATTACATCAATTGCTTTATTTTTCCATCAATTATGATTTCACTTACAAAGAGGAACTTAAAAGTACCTTTCTTCTTTTAACCTCTTTTGGAGGAAGTAGGATCCAGCAGCAGAAAAGGACAATCCAGGCAAAACACTGATGGGTTAGACCTTCCGAGGTTTTTCAGATGATCCTGTGAACGAGCTGTGGCACAGAGGTGTCAGCAACATCTCTAACCTCCAGGTAGTCTACATACAGAGCTGTTGGTTTCTGTACTCAGCAAAACCACCCAGCTATCAATCTACATGTGTATCGCAGTTTGCGGTTTTCAAGGAGAGCATTTCCCAAAGCACCTCAGAAGTTAATAAATGCATTTGAGGTGCTATTATTGACAAATCTGTTCCATTCTCTGCTTTCCGATGGTGGTTTTTATGCTGCAGAAGACAGCTGTGGTCATCTGAAGCAAACCAAAGCCATGCTTACATACTGCGAATTCAAAATGGACAGTTATTAAAATGAGGCAGTTTGCCAATAAGCCAAAATTTGCCTTGAGCATTGAAAGCCAGAGGCATACAAGATACCTAGGAGAGAAAGGACAAAAGTGCACTGGATGCCTCTGAGGATGCTTTGAACTGAAATACAAATTTGGGTGCTTCCCATGTAGATTTTAATTGGCATTGCCACAACATGACAAGGTCTTCAAGCTGATGCCCCACCAAGTTGGCAACGCTGCCTCGTGCTGCAGGACAGCACTTGGTAGGTAAATGCACCAGCTTGGTCCAGGTGCAGTGAAGCCACACAAGGGACATTGCTTCTTGAACTAATAAGCCCTACCGAGAGAGCACATCAGCTTGGATGCACTGTGGGTATTGTCTTACTCTGCGTGGAGCCAGCCCAGTCACATCCATACCATACTGTATTCTGCCATAATATAAATTGGGGGTTATAGTTGAGTTCCACCACAGTCCTCAGAGCTTCCCTTGCTGGGACTGTAGCTGAGGTGTCTCTGGCATCATCTGCCCAAATGCTTCCAATTCTGGGTTGCAGCAGCTAACGGGGAGATAGATCAGGTGGGCCAAAGGACAACCTTTGAAGTGATGAGACATACCCACAGAAAATAAGGACATTTTATCCCTGTAATGGCTGATTAATACTCCATGAAATAGTGGTGACAGCATTTCTGTTACTTCTATTCTTGCCAAAGTTTCTGTATGTAGCTATGTTTAAAGGGAAGTACTGAAAACACAGATGAATGGACATTAAATTACAGAATTTTCCCCCAGGCTTTCTAAGCCATCATGAGCAAGAACAGGACACAAATACATGTTAACATAAATTCTAAGATGAGATGTGCAATTTTACCCATATAGAAACTGAAAGAGTGGAGAAGAGGGAAAACTAAGAACAAAAGACAAGGGAGAAAAGAGAAAACAAAGAAAATAAAGCCCTAAAAATAACCTCTAGTATCTGAGAAAAAGTAATCAGAATACCTGGTGTCCAGTGTTGCAATTTGAGGTCTGCATTGAATGCAGGCATAAATCCACGGCATGGAAATGAGTCAGAATTACTGTCCCAAGGAACACACTCCACTGGGCCAGTCTAACTCATCTCCCAGGGGTATGTAAGACTTACAGATCTGATTCTTGCCATATGATTCCTGCCAGTTGTCTGGCTATAGACAACTGATCACTAGCAGACTATCTTAAGATAGTCTTCAGCTGAGATACACCAATTCCACCTCGAGAGCCCTTAATTCTTAAAATGCAAATAATTGAGTGCTTGTAATCAGCATAGGAATAACCTTAAATTACACCTTCATGCTACAAAGCCTCTGCTCTTGATATATGGAGGCAGCTCAAAGAAATAAAGGGGTATACAGGCCGTCTTTCCATTGCTCTTGAATGAAGTATGGTATAGATTTCCAGCTCTGGATTCAGGCCTGGAAGCACATCTGGAAGTGTCTACCCTTGCATACATTAGATTTGTGCCACAGTAAAGAAATCATGACTTCCACAAATATCGATGAAGAAAATTCCTGACCTGAAACTAAATATTATTGTTTATTATGTTACATTGAGACTGATTCCGTAAAAGCTGCTGAAACCAAAGCCATGAAGTGTCAGCTGCAGAGCCTCGGATTGCCATAGCAATGTTCCTGTGAAGTCAACTGTTTGAAAATCCACCCTTGAGCTACGACATCAAAATCTTCCCAAACCACATGGTTGTTCTGCATTTGACACAACAGCAAAAAATTACACAGATCAACCAGGAGCCACCTCACTGCAATACTCAACCACTACCCCTTACCTGCAAGAGGGAAGGAATTGCGACACAAAGAAAAGACAAGTCTTTGGCAACACACTACGAGACACAAGAACAGACATAGCCCTTCTCAACAAGCTCACCTGGCACAATCAGCGTGGATAAAACACTGCTGGCCTCCAGTGCCAGCGTTGTGATGATCACGAAGAAATCCCCCTCCTTCCTGACATGGCATTTGTTGAACTGAATAGCTAGAAAGACTTTTAAAATTGGAGGTGGAGCTACCTCTGGTCACAAGAACAGCCAGGTCTCCAGCAGCAGCACTGCTGCGAGGAAGCATTACATAAAGGAGTTCATGTCAGGTCACAGTCAGAAGACAGTCAGAGGCAGAAACACTCCAGTAGGCATTATTTTTCCATAGCACAGCCAAAACCAGGCAGTTTTTTAAAAACAGTAAAACACCACAGTGGTTGCAGACACCATTTATTAATAGCAGAATGGCTTAGCAGTCAGTTTGCCCCACTGACACCACCACCATCTTTGCTGAACAAAGTTGGTAAAAGTGACTTAAATTCTCAACAAAAAAAAATTTAAATCAAGGCACACAACTCACTGGGAGACCTTCTGTGAAAACCTCCGTGTTCTTGAGACCAAAGATCTGTTCCCAAATCTAAATCCACTCATTAGCTACTTATCCATGAGCAGGCTTTGAGCAACCTGGTCTAGTGGGAGGTGTCCCTGCCCATGGCAGGGGGCTTGGAACTAGATGATCTTTAAGGTCCCTTCCAACTCTACCCATTCTATGATTCTACAATGTCCCAGGTGCTAGAGAAGAAAACATGAGATCAAGGATCCTGTTCTAAAAAATTAAGAAGGTAATTATACAGAGAGGAGGGATGAAAGCCTTCATCCCGCTTGTGTAGCACTGCTGATGCTTTCTCATTTTTAACAGGAGAAACAGAGAGTCCCATGAAAGTGCAGCCTTTGTGACTCGAGGGCCTCAGCAAGGAGAGTGCTTGCTCTGTTGGGCACCCACAGGGCAGGAGCAGGGGATCCCAAACTGGGCTGCATCCCAAGCCCAGAAACTCACAGTCCTGAAAGTGCACTGGAAAGGGCTTCACAAATAGGAAACTTCGGGTACTGCTGCTCTTAGGGGTTTTAGATGCTTGTAGTCATGTCTTGTAAAGGGTTCATTGTATTCAATATCTCAGAGTTACATTTATACCCTTAGGAAGGTGATGAATTTGAGCAAGAGGCTTCCCATACAAGCAAGCTGTCAGAAAAAACAGGACAAATAAAACCTATCTGACCTCTCTGCCCCTATTTATCAGATGGCAAATGCTTCTCAGTAACTACAGCGTGGCTCAAAACTGGTCGTGCTCTGTAAGAAACACCCTATTATCTCTCTGTTACACAGCTCACGCTGGTTTTTAGCCATTAACCACTGGCCCATCTGTATACCCAGAACTCAGCCTTGCCAAAATGTTCTGGACTCTGAGTTAAATTCCTTAATCAACTATCCCTTCTTCCTGACTTGTACCATGGTAGCATTTCAACCTGGAATCCCCAGTCCCTCAGAGCAGGAATCTTTCTTTCCAGTGTGCAGTAGTACAGCTGACAATAAACCCCAGTGCTAAGCTCCCATATACTACTGGTTTTGAGTAATGCCTTCCAGGTCGGGCTGACTGGATGACTCTGGGACAGATACGGACATGGGGATATCATGATACAAGAAACTCATCCAGCTGAGAATATCACTGCACATCAAACCTCTCCTCCACCATCTAGTCCAGCTTCCTGAGGAACTCTGAAATTACTTCTGTGCCCTGATCCTCATCTTTGTTGTCTCGATCCAGGACATCTCCAAGACATACTAAAGGCACAGAAGAAAGCAATGGTAAGCAGCTATGATCCTCTGGCTCGATGGAAGGAGAAAAAAGGGTCACATCAAAATGGTGGAATTAATTCCTTTAGGAACTGCAGATTACTTCAAATCTCTTCCTCTTTCACTAAAAGTATATGGTGTAATTCTTCAGCATCTCCTATGTGAAATAAAATACATAAGAGGATACACATTTCACAAAAATCAAACTGCCTTAAAATCCTATCAAAATAATATGCTGTACTTCAAACACTCCTCCCCAGAGGGGAGGTTATGAAAACAATAGTTGAAAGATGTATAATCATTTTGCTTAATGCACTACTGGAAGATGTTTAAATGCTCGTCTGATGGGTGCAGGAATAGAACAGAAAATAAAATAGTTCAGCTCAGGCCAGGTCAGGTGATCTTCGCAAAGATTCCTCCTATCCATTTTCTGAAGAAGCACATACCCAGGAGATTCTGTATGCAAAGTGATACTCAGAAGGGAGTATGATACAATAATAAAAACCAACAGACACATTTAGAATAACATTAAAAATTAAAAGCCCTTTGTGAAATCCAGAAGCTGCTCATACGTATGCCCCCAGCTCACTGCAACACAGTGCTTTTCTGTAACTTCTGGAAGACTTCAGAAGGTGGTAAATAAGTTGATGCTCTCCATACACCACACACATTCAAAAGGGGTAAACAGGCCAATCATCATAGACTTGTCTGCTGCACATCAATCCCAGGCAAAAACACAGAACAGTGTGATGGGACTCAACAAATAAGTAGTTAATGTCCATCAACAATGTGTAATGGAAAAGGAATCTTGTGAAATTAATCCAGTCTAACGTTTTGATAAACCGACAAATGAGGTTAATAAAAGTAATAGGGTTGATGTAATGGGCTTCTGAAAAGCACCAGACTTGAATTATTGACTAATAAACTTGACTGGTTTAAAATCAACATAGTACAGTGCAGATCAATTGGAGACCAGCTGACTGATACCTTTCCAAATGAAATAGTACAAGGCAAATGTTCACTTAGCAAGTGAACTTTTGGTCCCATATAGATCCTGGCTTACCGGTTGCTACTTAACATTTTTTTGCTGACACGGAAGAAAAAACTAAATTATTGCTTAGTAAGTTTGTGAAGCTTGGGGAAGTGGTACGGAATAAAAAGGACAATAAAGCAAAGCAATCCAGAGGGCAACACACTAAAATGCACACAAACCATCAGTATGAATTTCAGTACAGACATATGCAAAGTCCTGAATGTAAGATTAAACAGTGGAGGGGATCTTGCTTCTCAGTCATGAAAAAGGAGGCCAGAAGCAAACTGGAAAAAGTCTAGCAAGTTATAGAATCTAACTGGTTTAATATGGACTACCACTCTGACATCTTCAGCAGGGTAATATATGTACTAGAGATGTAACGTCAAGCAGAAAAAGCAAAGAAATTATATAAATTTGGCATTGGTGCAACTGCTGATGATATTCAGAGCTGCAGATACTAAGAAATGGTAAAGAATTCAGGGAAAAGCCACAAGAATGAATGAAGAATTAGGGAACTTACTTCTGGAGAAAGACATGAGAAGATTTAACTCTTTAATTTTACAAAGGCTGAGAGCTTCTTTAATCACAGGTTACAAGTATTTAAAGACAGAATAAGAATTAACTATATGAGGTTTCTTCAGCCTTAAAAGATCTAGCAATGGCCAATAGCTAGAAGTTATATCTAGATATTCAGAACAGAAATAAATACAGTTTCTTCGACAATTTTGCAAGGGTTGTGGGATACTTACAGTCACTGGGAATCTTTAAACAAACCTTTTTAAAGTTTCGCTCCAGTTCAATCAGCAATGAACTGGGGGAGGTCTTATGGCTTCTTGGTCTCAGTAACCTACCAGTTAAGTGATAGGGCTTCAAATCCTACTGTGGGAGGTTATTTTACAACCTAATAAATGTCATCTTTAGGAAAAGCCTCATGGGATTCTGCTTTTTCCTTTAACACACTACTAATGGACCACACTGAGCAAGTGATTCTCTTGTTTTCTGTTCTCATCAAAGGACAATTAAAATAATGACCTTTCAGCAGTAATAGATAATAACACCTTTTATAATACTTGTAAAGAACGATTAGAGAATGAATCAGGCAAATAATTCTTTGTTCTTAGTCATTCCTCCTACTCAAGTCCCCAACAAATGTTCACTTAAGCATAGGAATATGTGATGAATCAGCCAAGCAGTGGAGAAGGAAATATGGCATTTGTCACCCTTAGACTACCATATTTTATGGTATCTGTACCCAAACCAGAAGACTCCTCAGAGAAAACTGAGAAACTTGCAGAGACTGAAATAAATGTGCTCCTGTGGCTAACACACTCTGTCTCCATCCTCACCTGTTTTTTGGCTGTGGCTTGTCCCTATTGTCACTCATGCTCTAATTTGCCTCCTAATCTCAGTCCTGCTATTCAGTGTCTAAAAACCATGCATGTTTCCTTAAAACCAGAAAGAAGCAACCCCATTGTGCAAATGGAACCCATTAAGACATTCCCTGCCCCAGGGAGTTCACAATACAGAATATAAACCAGCCTTCTCCAACTGGTGGCCTGCAAACCAAATCCAGCACAGGCAATCCCACCGTATTTCTTCCCAAGCCTTGCAGGAGACAGGCACAGTGAAATGGATGAATAATTTCTCCTGGGCCTTGTAAACTGACGGGCAGTGCCAACAAACACAGTGTGAAATGACAGCAAAATTTCTCTTCTATTTGCTGTAAACTCTCTCCCTGCCCCTTTTTCCAGATATGGGATGGAGTTACCTGACCAGCTCCCTTTGCCCAGATGTGTGCAGCGAGGCAACCTGCACTGCTCCATCCCTTTTCCCAGCCAGCACTATGTCCTTCTCCCCTCAGCAAGACCACTGAACACCCACAATCAAAGTCAAGAGGTGGCAGACAACCCAGGGGATGGAATCTTCATTCTCGCAGCAATGATGATAGTCCCCAAAGGACAGCCCCAAAGTGCAGCTTTCACTGAGTAAATCCCAGGCCTCTGGAAACAGCCTGGAGAACAGTAATTTAGTAAGGAAACAGAGATCCTATAACTCCCTATTGCTTCACCAGCTCTCTGTCTGAAGAGTTTAATAGTATCAAGATACTTGCTAGAATCACAATACATGTTCAACTACCAGTGCAATGAAACGGCATGCTTATGGGGTCAACCAGGAGGCTCTGGTACGGAGACTCCAGCATGGACAAAGTTGGAGAAACATTAGAAAAATAAATGGGAGAGGCTGAACCATAACAGCGACCAATAGAAGTTACGATTTTTTCTAAACGGTGGACCTCATGGACCTAGATTTCAAACTGAAGCATCTACAGACAGGTGAAATCACTATGATTCTAGGTAGGGCTCCCAGCCATCTTTTTTTCCCCACCATTTTCCATGATTCTGATTTATCCAGAATTTGTCAGATCAAAACTTGTTAGTATTAGTGCTTTGGAAAGCATGATCTGTCCCAAGATGAGCACCATCCCAACACTGAGTTTGCATCATAGCCAACCCTCCTTCCAAATCACTAATAAGGATCTTAAGCAAAAACAGTTTAGCATTGTTCCCTACTGCTCCCCAGAGGTATCTCCCACCAAGTGTTGGCTTTTATTCATCACTATGTGTTTCTGGTCCCTCCAGCCTGTTTTCAGTCAGTTGTATAATCTTCATCTCCAGTCAATCTAAATTATTTTTTCAGCTCAGTCTTCAAGAAACAATACATTAATTGCCTCAGTACATGAACAGACATCTTATTTACACAGATTAAATGACCACATTCTTTTCATCTACTTGGTCTGCAGTTGTATCAAACTAAGTGACTAAGTTATGTCTGGAGTTGCTTTTTGCAAATCTATGTGTGTGTCATTCATGTCCCTTTTCAATGGTAAAGTTAACTTGTGTAGAGGGTCTGCATACTTCCTACATGCCACTAAGGGGATTGAATTAATAACTAAAGTGTGCTCTGAGTCACACAGAAAATTGAATTAACTCTTCTTCACTGGGGATAAGGTTTGCTTTAACTGCTTACAGATTTACTTTGTTTAGTATTTTCTCCATTATTCTCTTAAGACAAAATTCACCCCTTTCTTTTTCCATCACTTACATTCTGTTCTGGCAACTATCTTGAGGGTTAGCTAACATACACATGGCTCCATGTGAATGCATGGCACAGCAAATTCTTCTTCTTTCCTTATTTAGGATGTTTAACTAGAGATGGAAGCCAAAGTTATCGGATAGTTACTCTTTTAATGACTGCTGTTTATTCATAAAGATCAATACAACATATTTTCCTCTGATTCTTGTTTGATTCTTCTGTTTTTCAGAGATAACCGTATGTAAGCCAGTTCCTTGACTAACTGCAATAAAAACATAGCAGGCAGATCTGGTTTCCCAAGTCTTATTTCTAAGATTTTCCTGTTTCCCATATCCCTGAAACTTGTCTCACAGAGGTCGTATTCTGCCCCATTCACAATGTATTCAGTTAATGTTAGTGTCAGGAGATAGCATAGAGATTCAGTAAGTCCAGCAGCACTGACTTCAAGTTCTCATTCTGTGGGGCTTCCTAATGCTGTTAGACAGCTTGAGGTCTAAAACGGGATGAAAGGAGACAAGGCGAGGTAAATATGTCACTTCCACTCACAGCTCTGCTTATGGATGTTTCCCAACTTGGGGAAAGTCAGCTAACCCACAGAACAGCAGTAAGGTATCTTGGCACGTGAAAAAGTTAGTGCCTAGAGCCACTCTTTGCAGAAATCAGAACTTTTTTTTCCACCACATATAAAGGGGGTGACCCCAGTAATGAGAACAGGATTCTGGAGCAGTTTAATGTCTGAGTCATCAAATTTTGTGATTAAAAGGGGGGATCAGGGTCTTGAAGAAAAAGCTCTTAATTTCTTTGTGTCATTCCACTAAATATAAATACCAATTTCCATCAGCAGAAATTAAATAGCTGTTTCAGCAGAGTTTCTGAAGTTTAGAGATACCCACCCAAAAAAAAGCCAAACATCTGAGCAGGAAAATGATGTAAATTGAAGAAAATTAAGCTTCCTCTAACAGGAGCCCTACCCTTTTAAACAGACTCCTCCAAAGAGTGATGAAGAGAACAGCTTGTTCCAGCTGCCCTGTGACTCAGACTGGCATAAATGTAATAACTGGCCAGGGCAGTTCTGGCACAGCAAAATGGGGAGAAAAGAAAGCCCAAATACTGCCTCGGTTCAGAAGATGTGCAACTTCCAAGTAACTGAACATCAAGGTATCTCTGGTTGCCTACTATATCCCACCAGTCAACACATCTACTGTACACATATGCAAGTGAAGCACAAGCACAGAGATGATGGTAGACAAATAGGAGCCTCACGGTCCCAGCTGTATCTGAAATACTCGTATCTGAAAACCTCATCATTCAAGTTCTGAAAAGAGAACTGAGCACATCTGAACATATGGTGAAGATCTTCAAAATGACCAGTCCTTCAGGGAGCTTCAGGCTTGGGCTGTGGATGCTGAGAGGGGATCCCAAAAAGATCTAAGTTATGGAGTCCAGCAGTGATTGTTTGATGAGATGAGAAAAGCAAGACAAAAAAGATCAAAATGGACTAGATAAGTCTCTTGATATCAGCATCTGTGACTCTTTCGCTATCAGCATTGTGACACTGAATTATTTGCCTCTGTTGTCTCGAGCAAGACCTATTGAAATGAGAAACAGCACATCTCAGGCAATTTGTTAAAATCACTTCAAGTCTCTGAGTGATGTTAATGATCACTGACTGAGGGTGGGGGGCAGCAAAGTCAACGGCATGATGAATGGCAGATGACAAACATCCACCTTTCTGATGAACTTCCATCTCTGCACTCCCATGGACAATACACTTCATTACATCCTGCTCTTTACCCTGCTCACCTTCATCACTCTCCTGGGAAGCACCCTCATATTTGTTTTTTTTAAATACAGAGCTGAAGCAGAGAGGGAATAAATGGCTTGTCTAAGGTCACCCAGGCCAGTGCTCCAGGCAGAGACTTCCATCACTTGCTCTTTTGGAGCTGCAGACAAATCTTATGGCTGGTTGGTCCTTCAGGATGTGCTCAGAGCTCTGCTGCTCCCTCCTCTCATGACAGCCTCTACATCACCAGACATTGCAAAACCTGTCACGAGGAGGCAGAACAGTTAAGGGCATAAGTACCAGCATCAGACCTTGTGAAGGTTCTTCAGCTTTGGCGTATGTGCTCTAGGAGCTGCCAAATTTAAAGACATTCAAGAAGATTTTCACAGAAGTATTCACCGAGACAGCCTGTCTCCACGTGTCTATCAATAATGCTCAAGTGTCAACACTTCCAGGCTAGGATCATAAGAAGCCCTCACCTGCTATAGGGTTGCTAATGGCCATTATCCCTGTTTCATAAATGGGGAAAGGCAGACACACAACAATAAAATAATTCTTCTGCAGTAACTCACAAATCAGAGCTGGAATTAAAAAAAAAAAAAAAAGAAAAATTGAAGTCCTGGCTCAAGTATCCCATATTATCTACAAAGTGATCAAACTACTCCTCTCAGAGTTTTCTTTTCTATTCCCTCTCCGTCAGCCCCACCTTCTTTGCTATTGTCATTCCCCTTCCTGTAGTCTTTCCCACTGTCGCTCTCCCAGCAACAATCTCTTCCTCCCAGTTCTTCAGCTTTCCCTCAGGTCTTTCCCTAAATTTCATTGCATCAGACCATCTCCCTTGGGCCAGAGCTGCTTCTCAGGAGGGGAACATGCAGCTGTTGGTGGCTGGAAAGCAGCCAGCGGACTCCCTGTTCTCCTCTTCCCTGACTCCCCCCAGCTATGCTGCAGGAGGATGCTGAGTGACAACGTCAGCAGAGAGAGCAGAAAGAGGCCTTGGCTGCCTGTTCAATACCCTGGAAGCAGCCCCTAATCACTGGAAAGGGGATCTAAAGGAGAAAGGTTGCTCCCCCTGGCCTCACCCAAATGATATTCCATCCAGCATGAAGGAGATGTTGACAGAAGGGTCTGTGTGTCACCACAGATAAGAGATTCTTGGCTGGTAGGGATGCACCTCCGCTCCAGCAAGAGTGTAGACAGCTATCCCAGGCTCCTGCTCGCCCACTGCCAGAGGCTGAACACACACTGCTTCAGTCTGCTCATGAAAAGGGCTGTCAGGTAGAGCAGAGGGAGGGCACAGGCAGGACAGCCAGCTCCCTTGCGTTGTGTGGAAGGAACGAGGATGAGGAATAGGTTTATTTATGGCACTGCTGCTCTGATTTGAACACACAGGGGTTTGAAAGCGTACAGTTTTCACGTTAATTTATTTTTAAACTCAGGATGAAGGGTTGGACTTACTACTTGAGAGTGTATCACTGACCTGCTCCTTGGGTCTATTAATCTATGACGTCCTCCTCCAGTGCATCTCTCCCAGGATATATTTCATTAGCTGAACCTGCCTACACACACTTTGCTCTCAGGACATGCAATGGTCAAATAATGGGACCAGTACGGTACGCAGCCTCAGGGAAATGGGTCGGAGTAGAGTGCAGGTACTCTCCAAGCCCACCTTCCCAAGCAGCGTGTCTCCAAGTGATGAAATGCAATGCTATCAAATGTCATGACAGAAAGCAGGAATAAATAAAACACGAGGGTGCCTCTTAAAAATAAATGTTGCTCCGTGATCTTTTTCCCAGGAGAATGAAGTTTCCAGTGCGCTAGTTCTCTCTGCGTGTGGTATCACACACTGCATGGTCTGTTCCCTATAAGCTCTGAACATGTGCTACGAATCTGCCTCTGCCCTACAAGTATTCTAAATCAGATGCTTATGCCTTCTTCTGATCTTTTGCAGTCACACATACATACATCGGATTTTGCCACAGGCTATCTATCATTTCTCCCTTTCCAGCATCTGAAACGCATGACCCACAATTTGGTTTTACGTATGTTTTACCGCAGTTTCCGCGCAATCACACAGGAAACTTTAATTCTCACCTTATGAGGCCGAGCACGAACACTGGACAGAGGCTGCAGTTCTAATCCTTGTCTTTTCGAAGTGCCGTGGCTGTGTCTCTGATCACTGACAGGCTGTACTTCTCACAACTGAGGGAAAAATATCTGAAGCAAATCCTATTGCAAGCAAAGCCTTACCATTCGCAACCAGTTGTTTACCTGCATCGTTTTCCACCTCCTACCCCCAAAGTAACACCTAAAGTCATTAGGCAATGGCTGCCCTCTGCCTCTGAGCTCTCCTCATTTCAGCTGTGGATTAAGCCCAGTGGTGGTGCATGAGATGGGTATTTTCCATCACTGTAGCACAGACAGCTCTGCAAACCCTGCAACGACCCACGGCACACCCCAATGTTGCGTCGCACTGCACTGTGCCAGGGCTGGGGATGGACAAAGAGGTTCTCTGTGTATAATATCAATTAATTATCATTAATAAATATAAATAATAAATATAATAAATATAAATTAATTAATATTATTAATCAATACACATCAATACAGGTTAGGCATGGACCTGCTGGAGACAAGCTCCGAAGAAAAGGATC
>JAOXJM010000023.1:111779568-111813778 GCA_026413425.1 Tringa solitaria | reverse complement strand
AGATGATCTCTGTGGTCCCTTCCAACTCCAGAAATTCAGTGAAATTCAGTGAAATAATATTTTAGGCTAAAAGACCAACCTCTAACACAGGTCAGAACACAGTGATGCAGTAGGTACAGATTTCCTCCGGGTATCAAGGAGAAGCAGCCCCATCTGCTGCAGACCCATCATGTCTCAATCCTCCTCCTCATCCCCTTCTATTCAATTTGCCAGGAATTCACCATGCCTGGCCCCTTCCCCATCCCAGCCTGCAAGCGGCAGGCACAGCTGGTTGGCACCATCCTCCTTTCAGCTGCCTCTGAATAAGGCCACAAGAAGAAAAAGAGGCTGTGGGTCCCCCCCCACAACATCCCCTGGCTAATTGCAACCATCTTCCAGCTGTACAAACCCTCCCGCCTCGAGGACTGACACGATTTGGCACAGCGCTCCCCAGAACGGCGCTGTCTGTACACACGCGTGTTAAACACCTCACCGAGGGATCCTGATCCAAGCAGGGCTCGCCCGCTGCCATCTGACATCGCGTCACATGTGCCTCGTCCCCTCCGGCCGGCACACTTCTGTCTCCAATCAGGGAATGTGACTTTTCCAGGAGGGCACATCCCAGGCACAGGGAGCTTTCCAGTGGGGATATGCCCTCGCCGGTTGGATGCGAGAAGGCGGAGGATTTTTTTTTAGCTCTCTGGAAAGGGACAAGCTGGGAAGAGGTGACAGGGAAACGGTGTCGTGAAGTCCCCACCCTGTGCACGGCGCAGATGGTGCAGGGGCATGGGAGAAGCCCCCTAAACAACCAGTGGCGCTTTAGCCACAAGCCATTTCATCTGCTTCGAATATACGCTCTATCACCTTCCAGCTGGGGCTGGAAAACATCAGGGCTGCTCTGCCCGCGGGGCTCTGTGAATTTGTGTATTCTGAACTATTGCCAGGAGTAACTTTGGTGCTGGAGGGATCAATGCTGAGCCCCGTGCAGCGCCATGGGTAAGGCAGTGACTTATCCGCGGAGGAGGGAAGCTGGGGAAATTCCCTCCACACACTCAACAATTTCTTGGCTCTTCACATTAGTTATCAGCCCTCGGGAATATATTTTCCTCTCTCCATACTCTTCTGTGGTCTGCATTATCATTTGCTAAATATTAGCACGTGCTATTTATCATGAGGTCTGCAACCCTCGGCCACTCCAGGGAGTTCGCAACTAAGTCACTGCAATAAATTTTCTGATATTCGATGGGCTTTTTAGCTCTAGGAGGCACACAGCTGAAATTATTATCTCAGAGCCTTCAACCCCTAATCTCACAGTGAAACCTTCGTCACCCAAGGCAGGGAGGATGCACACGAACGCAGGTTGTTTATACTCACAGTGGATTCAGACTCAGGCTCCAAGTCTGCTTACTAATAATGATGATTACTTTGGCTCCACTGGTTTTATAACATGTTTGAAAGGCTCAGGGAAACCACATTATCTGGAGCTCCCTTTCAACAGGGTGTTTGGTTCATAAAGAGCTTCTGGGCAAGCAAAGGAAACAGGGTGTGTTTGTGGACTGGGAATCAGTTATAATAACATCATAGTGACCAAAATGAGCCCCACAGTCTACAATTACTGCTGTTCCTCTGTGTTTATTGCAGAACAGAACCATCTGAGACCTGACTCAAAACCTGTTGACGCCACTGAAAGATTTTAGAGCAGGTCCTAGGACCCGCTCAGACAAGACATCATCCCTTACTGACCTGCTTTGCCCAGCGTGTTCGGGGAGTTTGGTCTTTCTCCCTGCAATAGCCACTAAGAAGGGACTCAAACCTTGGCTAGAAAGGTTACTCCAGCACCTCCTCTTTTCTGAAGCCCAAAGCCTGTTTCAGACTAATTCCTGGTTGGTGACTAGAAATGCTCCAGCTTCTCCTGACTATAGGATATGATCCCAAGCACCTTCAAAGCAAATCAGAGTGAACTGGGAACATTTAATAAAGAGTATTAGGGTTTGGGTGGGTTTTTTTATTAAAGAAATAAATTAAATGCTACTTGAATGTACATGTCCAAATGAAACACTGGTCTGAGGAGCTTGTATTTCTCAAAGTTATCAAATTAGCCCAGCTTGGTTTCCACCGCCAATCTAAATGATGGTGGACGTTGTCCAACAACTTCTTTTTCCTTCTGAACAGGCAATGCCGTTAGTGTCAGAGAGGAGACATCCTCCTGCCCTGAATGCACCAGGAACATGGAGCAGCTGCTGCTCTCTGAGAAGGGAAGCCCAGGAAAAGGAGAAGAGGAGACTCGTTGAGCAGCTGAGTGGCCATGTTCCGTGTGCGGAGGGAACAACTGGCATTAGCAGGTTTTGCTTTGCCAACCTTACGGCAACAAAAACAAGAGAAAGGACTGGAAAAAAAAATGTTTGAGAACAGCCTAACAGCAAAAAATGGGGTGGCCTCCCCTGCAGCGGCAGGGCACAGCCCTCTCCTCTATCCCTCTCTTGCTCTCCCACCAGAGCCAGGGCAGAAAACGCTCCCAAGTTCAGGGTTCTCTGGCCATTTCCTGGGAAGATTCACTCTCCATCACACAAGGGCCAGACTGTCTCAACATTTCCCCTGTAAGAGATTGTTCTGGAGCCCCATAGCCCTTTCTAGCAGGAAAACTGTCCTGATCTGGAGTAGGGATGTTTCTAAGTACGCCAGGCTGTTGAATACAGTAGCCTGTTATCCCAGAAAGACTGAAGAATAAACAAAGAGGGACTGGAAGAATAATGATCAGTAAACTTCCTTGCTCTGGAGGTCAAATGCAGGGCATATCTATATTAATAAACTAAAGGGCTCAAGCACTGGCTTACAATTGTATACATGTTGTAACTAACAAAATTCCCGGAGATATTTTGGCCTGTGTCCACCCAAACAGCGTCCTCACATGGTCCAGGGGACAGCACAGCCAGCGGACTTTTCACTGCAGACAGCTTGGGTACAGAGAGCTTCTCTGTTCAAACGTCTTGCCACTTGCCCTTAGGGCCAGGGAACATTTTTACTGCACAAGTGTAGCCCACAGGGACTCAGTCCCAAACACAGTTAAATGTCCAAACTGGTGCAGAGCAAAGTCTGTTGTGGTGCACAGGGGATGCCTGGCAGGTTGTAGCTGCCTCCTCGATGTATTCAAACTCATCCCCTGCCCTCTCTGCTGCCTGGGAGACACAAAGGGAGCAGAAGATGCTTCGAGTCAGGGGGATTCCCCCATCACAGGAATTTCCTACAAGTGGGCACCAAACCAATACCAGCTCCCAGGATACCTCCGTGGTGCAGGGACAATGGAGTGGCCAAGCTGTAGCACACTGCAACACATCCGCTGGCAGATGGTGCCGATGGGCTCAGAGCCAGCTGGAAAGGGCTCTAACAAGGTTGTGCCAGCTTCTGCCAAGATCAGGGCTGGGGAGTCCCTGGAGAGCCTCCCAGGCTGCAGGGTCTAGCTGGAACCTGCAGGCACTAAATGCTCTCCTTCACTGGAGATAAGAGAATTCCTCTGTGTTACTAGAGGTGTTCACTCCACCAGAGGGGCTCTGGTCCTTTCTCCAGGTGACACAGGTTGTCAAAGCAAGCAGCTTCTTGTCCAGGCAGAACATTTCATCCAAATCAGGCAGGACCTCCCATGCTTGAATAAGGCTATTGGGGTAAAACACCTCCAGACACATGAGGCCATGCCGTGGTCAGCTGCACCCTGGCAGCCCAATGTGCACACAGGACAGCCAGGCAGTCAGAAGGCAGGAGGGTTATGGAGGTGCTCCCAGCTCTGCTGGTGTAACCCCAGTTGCTTTCGTGTGGACAAATATCCCACAGAGCTGGTGTGCAAAATATGGACCTGCCAGAGCACTCTGTGTTACCACAGTGCGTAAATATCACCAGGAGAATTTTTTTTCCATGTTATAGACTCTATCCCTAGCCCCAAACCCTGTTTTTGAGCTGGATGAGTTTCCACTGAAATAAAAAGAGTGGGAAAGTTTTTCTTTTATCTCTAACTGGGAAAAGGAAATGCTGTTTGGAAGGACATGGATTGTTTTGGTGTCTCAAAATAGAGAAGAGGCTCTTTGCTCTTCTGTGGCATAAGAAGGATATCACTGCCATGTCCATTTTGGGATCTGTTGTTTTCAAAGATGGCTAAAACCAAGAAATAAATAGCAACACTAGCATTCCCTCTCTTGCATTCTTGCTGTTCTCCACAGACACAGCTGCCAGAGCAATGAAACTATATTAGGACCACTGCATCCCTTAGGAAAAGATAAACCCTTCCCAGGGTTTCATCCTGGCTCAGTGACAAGAAGTTGGAGGGTCAGCACTGGATTCAGATACCCATATCTCGGTGTCTGCAATGTAAATGTCCACGTGGGTATTAGGTGTGTGAGTTACCATCATTATTAACACTGATCTGGTCTTCACAGTCTGAAAAAAATTCAGCTGGTCAAATACCCATGATCCAGTTAAACATGAGTGTCCAGTGCTTTTGAAGGGCCCTAGGCTGAAACATCAAAGAGAGGGTGTGCAAATGTTAGGCAAGACCTATAAATAACACAATATCATTATGTGCATACACAAGGGGAACTCAGCTCTAGGTACCCAGTCGGTACAAAGCCAGGTTTCCTTGGCTCACGGGCTACAGCAGCAACTTCGATATCTCATTGACCTCAACACAGCTACATTCTGTATCAGAATCAAAACCTGAATCCCATCCTGCAAAACCGGGTACAAACCCACTGAAGAATAAGAACCCTTCAGAAGAGACATTACTTCCCAAAAGCAGGTATTATTGAACTACATACTGAATTTTTGTCTTTAAAAAGTAGTAAGATATGAAACTGTCAAAGACTAGTAAGTTTAAAAAGAAAAAGATTTGAAACAGTTTAGTAAACTTGCAATCAACAAGATGCCAGAAGTTCATTTAAACATCATGAAGTTTGAAGACTCAGGAAAGTAATGACAAATAGTTATTGACAATAAGTAATTTTGTAGAGAACACATTCAAGGTAAGAATTATCTGACCTAACTTTAGATGTCAACAATGCAGATATTCACATTTGGTGTGGTTCCTTTAAAAACAGAAGAGAGAGATAAGTACTTGTAAGGTACCTGAGATATCTACTCGAAAATGAGATTAACTGCAACCTAGAAATGCCTTTTTCATATACTGACTACAAAGGGAGGCCAGAATATGCAGTCCATATGTAGCTGATTATAGTGTAGATGGCTACATCTGGTCAGCATTAGAGTGTGTTTAATAACATACCTATTTGCAACTGCATTCCTATCCAGATCAATATGTCTATGCACTCAGTACTCCATCCCTCTACTTACACTCAAGATTGCATCCACTGCTAGTCCAAACCTTTAGTCTTGAACTTCAAAAGCATTTGTAGGCTGGACCCGGCTACACTGAGATCTATGACTCGCCTGGTAAGGTCCCTCAGGAAAATACAACTCACCAAGCCAGGACAAGACACCTGAGACACAACAAGAGACATGGTGTTCCCTCCAAGAAGTCTGCAGAGGAGCGCTTACAGAGAAAGAGAGGAATCATTACATGTCCCTTCACTTAGGAAAGTATTTTTCCCTTAACCAAAATGTCACTGCTAATGATTAAATACATTTCCTTGAATAAAACTTATCTGCTCAAGACTTCAGACAACACATTTACAAAGAGCCAGCATGCCAAAAAGTAAAGCAATTCATATGATCCTGAATTCAAGAGTGAGCCAGCCTCACATACGTAAAGAGCTGGTGAGCCTTGTTGCAGCCTGGGACAGGTAAAAACCATTTCTTGCACCAGTCCAGCTTGAAAGTCAAAAAGCCTGGCTCAGGCATGAGTGTGTCAGCATCCCGGGGTACGGGGCACGGTTTCTTGGCCAGCTGCAAAAGGAAGGTAAGTCAGTCATCCAGATCTATAAAGCAGCAACTTGCACTGTTATTAGAAGCTTGCCTCCCCATCTGGAAATTAAATGCAAACATATGCATATGCCTAAGTGCTGCTTAAGAGAAAATCACTACCCTGACAACCCTGAAAGGGAACAGGAAGGAAAGAAAAACAAAAAATACAAACCAATACTTGTGCCTTCCCCATTTCATTTTCTTTACTGTCAAAGGCACCCTCATTTTTAATTAAGCGTAACTTGGGGGAAAAAGAATGATGAGGTGAGGAAGGAAAGAAAATCCATTTGTTTGTTAATACTGTAATAGGCTAAGAAACATCTGACAGAAAATTTACATTACACATGTTCCAACTCCAATTTAGTAGGTGGCTCAGTCCACTCAAAAAAGAGCCACATCACAG
Organism: Tringa solitaria; assembly: GCA_026413425.1. Lineage (NCBI taxonomy): Eukaryota > Metazoa > Chordata > Aves > Charadriiformes > Scolopacidae > Tringa > Tringa solitaria. The sequence goes on along the minus strand of JAOXJM010000023.1, from coordinate 111,807,492 downwards.
CACCGACACCCTATACTTCATTCTTCATGGATACCTAAGGCATCTGCAGAAGGTTTTGATAATCTGTAATAGCACAGAGGAGAAAATTTGCCTTTCTTACTTGTGGGAACCAGGTACAGCTTTCACACAGCAGAAGTCAGACCCTTTGATCAATATACAGCACGTTAAAAAATGTGGGTTAGTATGTAGTCCTGGGATAAATCCTGGATGGTTTGGTTTTTTTCACTGAAAAACCACAGGGGAGAAGAGAATTTTATACTAAGTCATTTTTCATAAGAATTACAATGATAATACAGAAGAAAAAAAAAAAAAAAGGTAAACGTGAGACAGTTGTTGAATTCATGATTGAGTGAATTATGGTGACAACAATGGATATGTCAGGCACGAGTTATACCTGATTTTTCCAAAGCTTCACGTCAATAAAGTTTGACAGCAACTGTAGGCACTGAAAGCAGAGACTCACCTTGTCTGTACGCTCATGTCTGTACTAGATGCATATCCTGAAATGGCAAGGGAGGTGGTGAGGCTGCTGTTCTCTTGTGCCAGATGCTGAGCAATCAGCTCTAGGACCTGTAGCCTCACCACAGAAGGCAAGAGGAAACCAAGTGACAGCCCAGTACCAAAAAGCTGGTGACAAATCAGGTCTAAGAAGAAAGCCTCTTGGCGTTAGGCCAGCGCCCGTCCACTGCGCCATGCTAACTACCATGCTCATCCAAAAATAATGAGGCAACACTTGTTGATAAGGAGGAGGGGAAAGAAACATGGTGGGGTTTTGCCCTTTTATGAGCTGATCCATTTTCTTTCTAATTTTTCATGTACTCCTGTAAAAAGGCATTTCTTGTCTATTCCAAGACGTGTATTTTTCTTCTAAAGGAAATTCTACAGGAATTTCATCAAACCTTGAAGCAAATAAATATGATTTAGGGACTAGATAGTGCAAGTCCCATCTACAAACTGGTCCTCGACACATACTCCCTGGGTCACTGTGACCTATAAGCATCCAGGCTGAGGCAACTTTTGACCAGCTAGGGAACAGGTCTGTTGGACTCCAGATGGAGCTGCACCCCAGGTATCTTCCTTTCCCTGAGGCTTTGGCTTGAACTCAACGGGAGTGACACCCGTTCAAAAAAGAGACCTCCAAGTCTCTGCCCTCACTCCTTCACTCCTTCCCCTGAAGGCACTGACACCAAGGGTCCATCTGCTTGGATTAACCAGCCTCCAGAGTCTTTGCAGGCAGCTGTGAGATGGCTTTTAAAGATAAGAGGTAGCCCAGGGTGGCCTCATGGGTTAGGAATTTAGTTAAGTATCTTCTAAAGGGATTTAGAAGGATTTGCTTCATTGTTTATATTATGCAGTATCAGTCATCCTTAAGGCCCCAGGCCTTTGTATTAGTAAGGCTGGGAACACAACTGGCCATCAAGGGATGCTGATACTGTCCCTCATGGTCCTGTTATTCCCTGTGCAGAAATGCATCTCTCTTCTGACATTCAGAAGTTGCTACTTTCCTTGGCTCAGTTCACCTAAATGAGGGAAAATAAGTGAAATACCGAGCAATGGGATATTTGGGACTGAAATGGGATTTGGGGACTGAAACTCCAGAGAGACATTCAGCTTTTCTTCTGGGTTAGTGGTGCTGGTACTGCACGATGCTGAAATAACAGCCATTGCTAACACACAGAAAAGAAATTGTAAGCCTCTGCTGGCCCCCAGGGGAAAAATAATCATAAGCCTGCTCAGTTTCTGTCAAAAGATACAGGTAATTGTGGAAAAGAGCAACAAAAAGACAACTGAGCGACTGGACAGGTTGATTTATGAGGAAAGATTAAAGGAGCTGAACATGAATGGCTTAGCTAAACAATGACTAAAACAGGACACGAAAAGTAGCCACTGTCAACAGTATTTGAAGGGTTTGTCTGAAGGGGCATTAACTGTTTGGGTGCATACACTTTGAATCAATGGAGGTCATGGAAAGGAGGTAGGAAAAGTAGATGCCTGCTGAATGCTTAGGAAGGTTTCTTGAAGATCAAGACTGCTGGGGTGTAACTCCCATGACAATCTCCTCCCCACTGTAACTGGTGTGACCCCCAAAAGGCCATCTGTGCTGAGAAGACATTACTTAGGGAACTTTCTGGGGGCCTCTACTCTTAAATACCTCACTGCCATCCCCATGTCTAAGCACCAGTGCAGGGACAATCAGACACCAAGACTGTAAAACTCCATTCCAAGACCTCCATACAGCTAGAAGATAAAATATCCATGCCTTGGGCCTCAGAGATCAAGCAGGAGTGCAAAAAAATGTCTGAAGTGAGGGAAAAAGATTGGTTCTCTGGACTTCTGTTATATCACTGAAGGATAAAATGGTGTTGGGCACGCTCCTGGCTAGTGGGAAGACATGGATTTGTCAGCCTCTATGCCTTACTATTGCTTTGCCTCTCTCAGCTGAGAACTTGAACCGGAACAAGAGAAATATTCTATAGTGATACATGGCGAAAGAGACCTAGGTTGGCCATCATTTGGCTGTTATAAATCACTTAAGTCATATAAGGCACAGCATCCTCCTCCCCTCCTGGTCCATGCAGGGCAGGGGAAGTTAGTGGCTGCCTGCAGTGGAGGAACCCTCCCTCGTTGGTTTGGCCATGGAGAGCCACAGCTCAGTTTCAAAACAGGAAAAAAAAAATTGAAATTATCTCCCCACATCCTGCTGCTTTCTTTTCATCTCATGTGAGAAAGGATTAGGCAGGAAACACGGCATGGTGAAAAGTCCACCTGGAGAACAAAGCATGGATGTATTTGTCTAACAAAGTCACCAGAAAATATATACCTGGATATGCTGGTAGGTAGGGAGGAGGCATGCACAGGTAAGGCATTATGTTGATAGATCTTAGGTTCAGCTCCAATGACACAAACCCTTGTGTAAGCGTTATCTCCACACGTAAAATGAGACTAATACTTTCTCCCAAAGTCTGCTTGGCCCTGCCTATGTAACCACTAAATTACTCATAGTGGGGACTGTTTCTTAATAAGTTGCACAACAGGACAGTCCTTGCTGAGGACTGTAGACATGGCAATATTGTGTAAATCATTAGTGCACTTCCCAGCAATTAAATGCACATTTGATGCCCATGTACTTTTCATCAGTGGGCTACAGACCACCCCTGAGTGGCTGTTACTGTTACTCCATTTCAGCAGCAGCTCACAAACCCCAATTGTACCAAGGGACCCCATCACAGAGGTCGCATCTTTGGTGGCTTTCACAAAATTGCTATTTATTTCCCTTCTCAGTCCCACTCTTCCAGTTCTCTTTTCATGGCCAGGAACAAGGATTTGCCAAATCCCATAGAATTTCCTATTTGCATTGAAGTGGAGGAAGAGAAGAGAGGGCAGCTAGAAAAGGTGGTGGTGGTACGTGCCCAGCAGAGAAATGTCCACATGCTCACAGAAAGACACCAGCTGGGAATCCTTCTATAAGCGGTGCAAGGGAATGGCATTGTCTTGATACATTTTGAAAAAGGAAAGGCAAATACATATGCGATCCATGTAAATTTATCTTAATTGGTCACGGTGTCAAACCCTCCCTTTAAATTTAATCTAATGAGTGTTTCACTGAGCTGTCAGCAATCTCCTGTAGCCTCCAGGCACTAATGAGTTAGCATCAAGGTGTCAATGCTTTTGGCATTAACCTCAATTAGGAGGAGTTAGGGTGATCACTGAATGAAGGGTCAGCTATTCATTGCTGAGACATTCCTCTGCCTATAGCCTGCAGTCTCCTGCATGAAAGGGGCTGGCAGACAGGCTGCCTACCGCCTTCGCAGTAAAGACTCATACCTGGCAACTTTGCTGTTAATTACTATATTTAAAGCCTGTGCAGGTCTTGACAGGAATGGAGAATCAACAGTAACCTTATTTAATGAGGCTATTCAATGAGGTTCCCAAGTAAAAAAATAGCCTATGACAATGAAACAGTAAATATCAACCACTTACTCATGGTCAGAACTTTCAAAAGAACACCATTAAGGGAGTCAGTATGTCAAAGAAAGAAAAAAGCCTGGACAGCAGGGTTATGCTTACAGATAAAAAATCACCATATAGATAACCTGTGTAACTTTGATTCTGCTCCTGTTATCACTCTCCAGACTTCCTGAAAGATTTCCTTTAGATATATTAAATTGGGATACCGTCTTGCACAATCATTCTCAAGTAGATCTGCTTTTCTGGGATGAAATCATGGATGGATCACAACTACTTTCAAGCCTGTGCCCTCCCTATTCAATCAGGGCCAGCTAGGCAGACCCCCACATCTACCCCCGGCCTGAAATCAGTTTTCCAGTTGGCAGATTCCTGTTCAGCCCCCAGGAATTGTGCATATTTATGCCAGAGGAAATCATTCCATGAGCAAATCTGTTTAGAAACCTTCAAGGCCTGTCAGCCACCATAAAAAATCTTGGTTACATTACAGTCTAGCATTACAGTTATTATAATAGAAACTCTGCGTCCATTCTAAAACATTTATTAAATTTCTAAATTATAGGGCTAATACTAGAATGAAAAAAAGTTCCACCCACCTCCTTCCCATCCTTGCCATCACCTATTCCACCACGACAGTCCAACCACCCTTCCCTGCATCCAGGCACAATTAACTCCAGCAGCCCCTAGCCAGGAGCATCATGGACCCTGAGCAAAATGACCTGCAGCAGTTCCTTACACTCAACAGGAACCTCCCTGATGTGCCTCCCTGTGACATTTGTACCTTAACAATGGTGCTTAACAACTAAAACAAAACAAACAAACAAAAAAAAACCCCAGAGATAAAGGAATAAAGGCCTCAGGTGCACACACCTTGTGAACAGCTCGTGTCAGGTGTTGCAGAGGTAACTCTTTATGGGACTCTTCCTTTTTTCCATAGTAGAAGCTCTATATAATTCCCAGTAATGGCAGAGGTAGAGGACCACAGCAGCAGGCTTGCAAAGCTTGCCTAATTGTAAGGCAGTTCATTCTGCTTAGGATCATCGTAAAAGTTGTCCTTTGAACTCCCTCTCTGCTTCCTCCAACCCCATCTTCCTTCCTCCCCATCCCCAAGGCAATGATTTTTATCTCCAGGTCTCCATTTCTTCTCTGCAAGAATCAAAGGGCTTTAGAGCCTTTCCTTTGAGGTGACAGCATTACCTGCTCCTCCTCCACCTGAGATGCAGAGCTCTGCTTCCTCGGAATATTTATTTACCTTAATCTATGTCAGACACAGGCTCATTCTGTCCTGGGAATGAAGAGTTGCTCTGTCTGGACCAGTCAGGCTAGACGTGTTCAGACTCTTCTGGATGTGTGATTCAGATCAAGCTACAGTGAGTTGTCCAGTAAGCAAAGACAAACAGAAGCAGCACGATGACAGCTTCCAATTGCCTGATTTACCAAGCTTCGTCTTAAAACGTCTTAAATCAGGTTGTGCCATGTCATTCACATTTCACAATTTTGTGCAGTCACTAACATGAAACCCAAACACTTCTTTGGCTCTATAGCATATTCCTCCTTGACGTAGGATGGCAGGGCTAATACAGTCTCTGTTATTAGCAGGTACCTCCAAGCCCATTCATAAAGCATATGCCCCACTCACTTTAGCAGTGGTTAGCAAAAAAGATGGCATCTTGCCTTTTCCCTCAGGGAATCCATGATCTCCAACAGATCTGAGCCATGAATCCAAATTATACAAGCCTTGCTGAATGAGGAGTTTCCTTTAGTTCTCTCTAAGATCCAGGAAACCGCATTCACAAAAATTTTTAAGACAACATCACCAAAGATGACAAAGTTGGAAAATATCTTTTGTGCTTACCCATCATGGTGCAGTCTTAAGTTCCACAGCCACATGCTTTTTTCACAGGTTCTGTGAAGTACGAGTATTTCTGAAAGTGAAGTCTAATTTTCTGAAAGGAGAAACAAGCTCCTTGCTTTTCCTTCCCCTGGATGGAAATGCGTAAAATGCTGGGATGAGGTTCAACAAGTCCATTTGCTTGCAGGAACAGGCAACAGATGCTACGGCACAGATGAAGATCTACTCTGCCCCCTCTCCCATACCACCAGCTTCAGTCCCTGACAGCCCACAACAAATCTGACCTTAAGAACAAAAGACCAAAAGAATAAAAACGTGAAAGCCAGTCAAAGAAGACACCAAAGCTATCAACCCCATCCTAGTTCCTAGAGATATCATGGGAATTTATAAAGGTGAAATGTAGGAAGTAGACCTCAATCCCACTCAAATCCAATTATCAAGAAAATTATTCCCCAAGCCTGTAGAGTCTGATATAACCCTGAGCTGGGGTGCAAGACACCAAGCTGCTATTTGAGAACTTTTGCAGCACTAAGACTCCTGTCTGGTTACAGATAATTTCTTAAGGTCCAGAGGAAGAAATGCCCCTTGAGAACTTCAATAACCATCACGTTCATCTCTTACGCAGATAAATCTATGTTATTTGGAGATCCAGTCAAACAGTGGGAGTGGAAACCAATAAATGTAAGGAGAAAACACCGGTATTATCATTATCATTATATGGCAGTGATAATTTTGACCAAAAGGATCATCTGTGTAAGAACACAGTGGTTGAAAGCCACGTAACCAGATGTAGGTGTCCGCATTGGAGAGGTCCTACATGCAGATAACAGTATCTCAGCTAAGCACCAGAAGCTCCCTTTATAGTCAGTACAGGAGAACTGTCACTTCAAATATGCAGCTCATGTCTTTCAGGCACCTACTTTAGGATGAGATGATTTGTGCCTCAAAAGCAGCTGTTCCTCCCCATTACCTGTAAAAGGAATTTTTCTCGGATGGGAATCTCTACACTATAAATCTCTGTAGTTCATGTGTCTACACTTGGTCAGATGAATCCCACTTCATGAATTTTTCATTATTTGCACTCACTACTTTTTAAAAAATACACTAGAGCTTGAACAGAATGATAGGCTTTATACAAAAATTACTGGCCTAATATCTATTATCTTAGGAAAATAAGACATGGGATTTGAAGAGACCTCCCAAATCATCTCTGGATCGAAATTTTTAATAGTGAAAGTAACTGCATAATAGAAGTATATTATATCATTATTCTGCTCTTTATTTATTTGGGAAGTCAAAGTATGTGGCCATGAATTTAAAACCTACATGTCTGTGAGCTGCTTGAGAGTTTGACACAAGAATCCCAGTGAAACAGACTTTAACAAACATTATATATTCGGGTTAATATCCCTCAAGCTAGGTTGCCTAAGATGTTCACTTGTTTGTAAACATCGATTTTATTTCAACTTTTGAAGAAAGGAAGTCTGTGTTACATTTTCTGTGCCTGTCACTCTCTAGCAAGGCCCTGTCTGCATCAACCTGTTTCTAAAGAGTCAAAATGCTTTTCTTTTTTCTTGGAAGTCTGGAATTGTTCTTTTTCTTTTTTCTTCTTTTTTTTTTTTTTTTGCAGATTTTGGACATTGCTTTTTATAGAAATTGCTTTTTTATAGAAAGCCTCCTGCAGTGATAAAAATACATTTTCTGCATTAATGAATTCATAAATTTTAAGAACAAAAGGGTCCATTACAGTCACCCAGCCTGAGGCATTGATAGATTTACTGCACAGGAGTTAATGGACTTGAGCACAGTCCCTTCAAGATGACAGGAGAGAATTTGTGCAGCTCTTCAGCCTCCCTCCTCATCACCATCGTGAGGGCATCCACCTCAGAGCTCTCTTGTCTAACACAGACCCTGCCTGGAGTCCAACATGACAGAATATTTATTTAAACACAACATTTTGGAGAAAGCCAGACTGGTTCCCAAGTGCTCAGAGAAAGCAAAGGTCAGCACATCTCCATCACCCCAGAGCATCTCTACCACATCTCATTGACCCCACTTGGTCTCCCAGCAGCATTAGACACTGTGGAACAACACAGGAACAAACCCGTCTCTGTGATCAGGTTTTATCCTTTACCTGCCCAGTTCTCTCATCAGGATGTGAAGTGCTTGGCCTCTGGGACTCACCTTACTGCCTTGTAAAGCAAGATGGCAGGATTATTAATGTGGCAGAACTGCAGGATTTTCCAAGCAATTTCTGAGTTACCGTGGCTGTTCATTAGCTCTCAGCCCAATGACCCCTTTCCATCAAGCGTGAATCAAGCAGAAGGCGCACACACATCCAAACACACAATGGATGTTCACATCAAAAATACATCCAAGGCCACATTCCCTCCATTTGGTCCAACATATGTCCAACAAAGGCATTAAAACGTCACTAGTGATCAGGACTGATAGCCAACCCACTGCGACATGCCTAGACACAAAGAAATTCACAATCCCCATCTTTTTTTATCTGTCGTTTGTTGTTGGTTTTTTTTCTCATCAGGCCATTTCTGACCAATGCCAGTATTTAAAGAATAGCAGAGGTTTGACATTTACAGCCTCCTTTGCACAGGGAGGCAGGTCTGTCAGGACAGCAGGCGCTCTGGATTGCTCCCTTGACTTTCAGTGCTAAGAATAAGGTTTCTCTTTACACACAGACAAGCCCCTCATCCCCTCTCAAGGAAGTATTTGAGAAAATATTTAACTTTCATGGTATTTATGCATGGGCCTTAAAATAAAGCACACACTTAAACACTTCCTCGAATCCAAGTGGTATTATACACCTGAAAATAACCCAACACAATGTTTTAATACATTGCTGAGTTAGGACTTCAAGAGAGGCCAAAAAGACAAGTCTAGTACACTAGAGAAGAAAGAGATCTAGAGAATTAAAGGGAGTCTTTGAAGGTAATAAGTGGACAATTAAGAAAAAGGAAAAGGTCAGGAGCACAGTAACTTTTATCAGCAAGTACAAAACCACTAGCAAGCTACCCACAGATACTACAAATACAATGCTTTATACTAGAGAAGGAGAAAGAGAGAGAGATGAGGGTGATGGTTGGGGGGCAGAAGAGAAAGAAAGATAGAAAGACTTCTATTAAGTCTCTATTGCACTATTTTTCCCAGTTGCATTAATACTCTTTTATTTGCTGTTACCCTCTAAGAGTTTCAGGGTATTTTAAAGAAAAGACAGAGCTAAAATTTTTATATCTCCCTCTAGTTGCAGCTCCCACACTGAGAAAGCAATCTTGCCATGTGTTATGTGCTTTTCCAGAATTAACTTGCCTTTTCCTCTTAAAAAAATAATTAACGTATTTATTAATGCAGTAACAGGACCCACATACTGGAAAATCCCACCTTCCACACCATCCCATTCGCTAAACCTGGCTTTAGGCCAAAATTTAGTATTTCAGCTTCTGCCAAGGGTCAGGTTTGGAATGTTTTTTGGGTTGGAGGATTTTTCATCTGTTTCCTTGGCTGGGCTAACGGGACCCTAATGCACACGAGAGATCGCTATCGCGTCGGGCTGCCGCTTACTTGCTTGTTTCAATCATCTCGTACATACACGCTAACTTGTAGCATTTCCCTCTCAGCAAAGTGATGCCAATAGACATTTAAAACAAAATGCAAAGAGATATAATGTGATACGGAGAACCGCTGACTTGAAAGACTCCCACTGGCTGGAGTAATTACAACAAATTATTCAACCACAGCTGAGCAAAAAGTTAGACGACAACCTTTACTTACAACAAAATGGGGTACATCTGGCAGGAATTCTCATGACCAAGAAAACACAAGGGCTGAAGGAATGAACCTCCAAGAAATTTGGACATGGCTTAACAAAACCAAAGCTGTTGCCTCATCCATTTACCTCTCAGAGATCCAGGACAGAGCTCAGCTCCTGCTGTTAAACCAGAGAAGAACAGTCTGTATGTGGTGACCTGAGAGACACTTGCAGATGTTCTCCTGCCAGGACTGGGAGACAAGTCACCTCACTAGATCTTCACTAGTCATGGCTCTACACAGCCAACACCAGCATTAATGCCTGTCACAAAGTCCACCTCAGCAAAAGGGCTGTCATTTCTGGTAGCAACACATGAGCTTTGAATTAATACTATTTTTTGTTATCTCATAAATTACTCCTTCAACAGATTTATTTTTTTTCGTTGATTGCTATTAGTAGAAGATGTGTTTTTCTCTTTCCAGCCCTGCCCACACTTTAGCACCAAGAGCAGAGTTCAGCTGCCCTGTCCCCATAATCACACGGGAAATGTCTGCCTGCAGTCCCTCCTGCCCACGCTGCCACCAGCATGCTTCTCTCACCACCTCTTCTGAAGCAGCACAGTGGGTTGGTAACACTGGCTAAGGACGCATCACAGTTTTTCTCCGGATGAGACCACTGACATAGTCCAAACTGTTGAACCACGGCAGGACACTCCTGCCACAGCCTGGCATCCGGGGGGTGACAGAGAAGAGCAGACTGACTGCAGTGCTTTATCTCAGGGAGTGATGAAGTTTTGAAGTAGTAGCAATAAAGGCTGAAGAAATGCTCAGAGAAACCCATTTTGTATACCCATCATGCTATGGTGTACAAAGGGTGACCTTGCGTCTTCCACTGCTCTCCAGTGAAGAGCAGCAAAACCACATCCTGAGCTCCAGGGATCAAGCGTTTCCAACTGCACGAGGGGGGGAACAGGGATACGTGTCTAGATACAGGTTACAGGAAAGTGCAGTCACCTTTGTCAATCAAAGCTTGTCCCCTTTCACTCCCACTGGTTTTGTGAAAGTAGGAGAACATCATGCCAGGAGCAATAATGCATGCAGCTTTATGGAAACCTGAAACAAAGAGATACCCAACAGGAGGTTTCCTACATTTCAGTTGTTCTCTAAACCATAAGAACATCAAATTGCTTGGTTTTATCATTTCTTTTAAAAGAATGCCAGGATTTACTTCGGTCTGACACAAGCACATGGGACTGGAATTTGATTTCTTGTTTATTTGGTTTTCACATTTTGAAGGATTTTGCTGTTTGAGGGGAGAAATATGTGTTTGATGAACACAAAATCCAGCTGAGAGACATGTGAGATCATGATTCTGAAAAGGAGCCATGGCCACCTTCAAAGGATGAGGCAGATTTCACCCACTAAAAAGCAAAGCATGCCATTTTGTGCTCTCAAGCACGACTCATTTCCTGATGCAGTTAGGCTATGACTAAGCAAGTTAAGGTCAGATTAAGAGATCATGAATGTCTTTTGTAGTGGACTTTGGGACCAGGACCACAATGCCAGAATAAGGCTGTGGGGGCCTTTGAAGGAGATATCCTCTTGGAAATACATCATGGGGCTCTGTTTGGGTTTTGAGTTATGTTTTTTGAGTTGAGTTATTTTTGAGTTATGAAGCTCCTGTTTCACTGTATTGCTTTGGTTTCCATCAAATCCCCATGAGGACAAGCTTCTCTCAAGACTCTTTACAAGAAAAGTGACATAATATACAAAACACCACAGTGACTCCATCTCAAATACCACCTAAAAGGCTCTGCACCCTGCAACTATACACAGAGGTTGACCCACAGACCTGTTGCTGCCTGGGGATACAGCCAGCACCTCCTTCACTACATGCTCAACCATCAAAACAGCATCAGCAAATCCAAAATAGAACCAGAATTTCCTCTTCCAGGTTGACGTAGAAAGGAACAGAGAGAAATTGAGCTGTTCCTCAGCAACAGATATATAAACAAAACCCTCAAGCAAATATTTTCAGATATACCAGCTACAAATGACCAAAATGTCATCAGTGGAAGAAGGCAGACCTGATGTTGTTTTCATACCAGAGAGCTCAGAGAGGAACATTCTTTTCTCTGTTGCAAAACAAGATGACTAGTCAAGTGGGAGCACAGTGTCTGCTCAGTGCTGTGACTTAAGCTCCCAACTGTTGGTTTTGGGGTTTTTTTCCAAATAACAATATTTTGTTAGGAAAATGTTGCAATGTTCACCTGAAGATTTTGGGAGTGATTTCTTATTAACGCCATGGATGAGGATGGATTGGTGACTGTTTTATTCTCCGGCACAAACAGAAATACAGAACAAAGCAAAGAGGATCCCACTGATGACCACAATGTTGCTGCAGTCAAGTGAAGGGGCAGGATGCTAACATTCAGGATATAAGTGTCAACTGAGTCAATTGATTTCACCACCAGATTTTCCTGCCGTGCAGAGACAGTGTTGAATGGGTTAACAAAATACCATTTCCACATTTTTTGCTTTTTCTATCAATCCAACAAGTAGAAAAAAAGACAGAATTAAACCATTTGGGTGATCCACAAAGCTTTCCCTTGTTGACCAAATAAGAATCACCATGAGCCATCTGAAAGTTCAACAACTTTTTATGTACGATTATAAGTCCTGTTGTTCTTACATACCACTCTTCATCAAACGTGTACCCCAATGAGAATTAAATTAAGATAATTTTGTGACTCACCACAGGTGTAGATGACATTAAGATGCTTTCGGATGCCCGGGTAACAAGGATCTCCAAATTCATAGGTGCTGGCATATATGCTGCAGCTTCTCTTCCCGTGACAGCGCTTGATCATGAGTTGGAGAGCATTAGCTGACTGACACTCTAAAAGGGAAAAAGGAAACCTATTTGTGAATATTTGTCCATTCACACCAGAAACTGCCTGAAAAAAATGAGCAGAGGCAGACTGTGAGAAAACATACACATGAGCTTTCCATGAGTATTTAAAAATCCTTGTGTTTACATGGGAAAGTGTATCTGACCCTCAAACTCCTCTAATAAATTGTAAATCAATGGAAGGGAATTGCCAAAAAGAACAGTGAAGAATCAGAAACCCTCATATACCCATAGAAAAAGGTTGCCAATAAAAGATGGCTTGTTTTCAAAGGGAAAAGGCTCTCCTTAATAAAAATAATTCCTTCTCAACCTGGCATTTATTCTATAAATGTCTGAAAAGACTCTAAGACAGGTATCAGTACCTTCACTTTAATGGAGAAACAAAGTCATAGAAAAGTAAATAGACTAACAACAACAAATCAGTGCAGAGCATGGAAAAAGACTCAGATCTCAGGAGTCTTACTCCAATGAATTTATCCGGAAACATTACACTCTTCCCCATTAAACTAAGAGACTGTCATAGGAACAGAAAATGTGTTAATACTACAGTTATAATATTCATGTGGAATGCCTGTGGAATTATTTACCTGTCTGATAATGCAACTGATGACATTAACTTGCAACGTTATTAGCAAATTCCCACCTCATGGGTATAAGGGAGATGGACATTGTGACCTTTTTAGGGAAGGGTAAAACTCCAATTTGATTTGGGTGTGTTTTTTCCAGGTTTTGTTTGTTTCATTTTGAGGGGGAGAGATAGGGAGAGTTTCAGTAGGCTTTTTTAGCCTTTGTTATGTCCAAGAAAGTTGTCTTAAGTCACCATCTCTGGCCCCTTTCTGCAGACAGAGGTGATCAGTGTCCCTGTCTGCTCTTAGAAGATGATGTATTTCTGAGTCTAATGAGGGTTACTATAAGTTCAAATAATTATAATGTTACCATTTACTATCTAAGTACAAATATTCTGTTAATGGTGTTTATTCCATACAAGTAGAAATGTCATACTCAGGACTTTAAAATATGCAAAGCTCTAAAGGTAAATATTTACAGCTTCCTGAGGCAGGGACATGGAGAGGAAGGTGGTGATGTCTCTTCCCTGGGATCCAGTGATAGGACACGTGGGAATGGTTCAAAGCTCCACTGTAGGACTGGACATTAGGAAACATTTCTTTAGCAAAAGGGTGGTCAGACACTGGAACAGGCTTCTTAGAGAGGTGATCAATGCCCCAGGCCTGTCAGTGGTTAAGAGGCATTTGGGCAATGCCCTTAATAACATGCTTTAACTTTTGGTGAGCCCTAAAGTGGTCAGGTCATCAGCTGGACTAGATGATTGATTTAGGTCCCTTCCAACTGAAATATTCTATTCTATTCTATTCTATTCTATTCTATTCTATTCCATTCCATCCCATCTCATCCCCTTTTCCCCATTATTATTTTCTGTCAAGTAGTTTGTGCTCGTTTCCTCAGCTAAGGTGAAAATGATTTGTGCAGACAAGTTCTCAAACTTTTAGGGGCTAGACTCATAGTTTGCTTTCACTGACCAGCCAGGGCCAAGCACAAGAGGAAGTTGACAAGAAGATATTTCTTCAACAGTAAGCTGCTGCTAAAAGGAAAGTTAAAAGGAAAGCTACAGAGAAAGGAATAAAAACTCCTTTTGGTCACTAATCAGGAGGCAGGGAAAGGGAAAATGAACCCCAAAAGGTATCGAATGCAAGAACAAGCACAACAACAGAAGCCATAAGAGACACAGGAAAGCCAGAGAAAACTAAGCCTAGAGGGCAACATGCCTTTTTTTTCTCAAACCAAAGGCAGGATTTTATTTCTCATGCTGCAAATGACAAAAGAACAGGGCCCCATGCAAGCATTTTCATACTGAACCACCCAAACTTCCTTAGGGGATTTTTGATCCATCGAGTGTCAGAGGTTCCAGTAGAAACATCTGGCACACAGCAATTCTGCCTTATTGTCTTTTTGTCAAATGTCCAGTTAGAGAAACTCATCAAATCCAACCACTGCACAGGATTTCATGGAGGGCGCCTATTCTTTTTCTTTGTTATTGTTCTCAGGCAAAACAGACAGCATCCCACGGCTGTCTGCACAGGGCCCTCGCTCCCCCCAGGAGCACACTACCCCCCTGGGAGGCGGGGGAATTACCCATTACTGGTCCTGTGAGAGGCACGCCATACATTGTCACCAGAGATGTTCAGCCTTTGAGACACTCCTCGTGAAGGAATGAGCGGTAACAGACCAGCCTCTGCCCTCCAACTTAACAACCTGGACTGGTGCCAGACCTGTAGATTCAGCACATTGGAAACGCTCCTAGGAGTTGTGGTTGGACTCGATGATCTCAGAGGTCCCTTCCAACCACGGAGATTCTGTGATTCTGTAATTAAAGTTCTGTCTGTCCTGTACCCTCACGCTAACATCACCACCTTTCCTAGCCATCACCAGTCATGTCTTGGTATCGATGACCTCCTTCCTCCTGTGCAGTTCTGAGCTTCGGTCTCCATCCATACTGACTCTAGCAGTGCCATCTGCACTAGGAAACCAAACAGGGTTCAAATCTGGACACACCATTATCCTCCTTGTTCAAGTGCTACCCCATTCCTTAGGATTATTTTGCCCACTAGCATTACCCCAAACAGGTAATACAGTCTGAGATATAACAGGGCTAGTCCCAATTGCCAATTTTCAGAAGGCCTCCCTGGCCTACCACATGGTAAATCCAAACACTCTTCTCATTTTCCCCATGGCAAGGCCTGAGCTCATCTCTTGGAATCAATCATATTCTTCCAGCCCTGAAAAAAAAAATGGATTCTATGGACAAAATTTGACAAAGTATTAGCTTCAAAGACTTCCTTTTTGTCACACAGGGAATTTTCCCTGTTTTCCTCCACACAACTTCTAAGCACAAATGCCTCGTGCATTCCCGTAGATGCCAGGGCAAGCAGCCAGCAATAGTTCGAGGGAGGACTATACAGATACTGAAATTAGCTTGGTCTCCCTTCTTGATTTTTATGATATCTCAATATATTCATTCTCCACATAACACATTGAACTGGAAAATGCAAGAGCAGCAATCAAAGCCTCCAAATGGGACTGTCTCCCTTATACCCTTCAAAGAATTTGTGATAAGAAGGTCATTTAGCTGGATGCCAAAATTTCATATTCAAGCATCTTTATCCCCTCCCTAACTAGCACTGAATATGTCAATAATACATCTGAGACGTGACTGAGTGATAGATGAGACTACAGACATAAATCACAGACACCACCATGTCATTCAGAGCTCTAGAAGGGACAACACGGTATTTTCTTTTACCCCGGTGTCTCAGGAGTATAAAAACACTCAACATCACTCCTCTTGGCTGTTAGCAAGTGCATTTAGGTAATTTAACTTCCAGATGTAAACAAGTCCCTAGGGAGCTGGCTTGAAGCAAGATCTCCAAGTATATTGGAGGTGATTCAGGAAGTGATTCCAGGTCAGAAGTTTTCACCTCCAGGTGCCCATTCCCAGAGCTCACAGAGACAAGAAAACAGAAGGCCTCTTATCCATAAATCATGCAGTTAGCCTATCAAAAAGATGCAGGGAAGCCAAGCCCAGCAATGTGGTAGAGCAGAGTTGGACTACAGTTCCCTGCAGCTGGCCAAATTCACATCTTCCAGGTCCTCAGAAAAGGAAGATAAGATGTGGCACTCTTGTTGCACCAGGTAGCACGCTCAATCAGGGCTACACCCCTTTTCTTTTGCTAAATGCAAACTGCAGATGTTACATGAAACACTATCCTGATGTTAGTGACAAACAAGTGATCCCACGTATCAGAGATACGGAGAAGGGCAATCACAGATGCCAACACCATATCCCTAAGTACATAAGTACCGTTAAGCAGAGCCAAGCCCCTACCAAGAACCTTTTAAAGCCCACATAGCTCAAATCCCACAGCAGAGCAATAAAAACCACTTTAAGACCTCACAGATGATAGAGAGCCCAGTCACACAGGTTGGGGCAGAGTTACCCTCGGCTTTCATTAGTCTTGGATTGCTTCAGTACACTGCCAAAGAGCAAATATGAATCCTGGCTACGGTGAAACTTCCACATGTGAAAGCGTTTAAAGATATCAGCTGTGCTTTTGGAATAGGGTATTTTAAACCAAAGTTTGGGTTTAGGGGAGAATGGGATCATCTCACTTTATCCTCTTTACTCCTGGCCCCACTTTCTAGAAGTTGCACGTCCCCCCACCCTTGCTCCCGGTATAAGGTGAATTCCCTTTTGCAGGATCACCCCACAAATGCAGACTGCTGGCCAGTTTCATTTCACAACTCTTAGTCTAAGCCCTCAGTAGGTAATTCATTTTACCAGCTACATTTAGTATGATCATATTCCCAGATCTACTGTCTTTATCAGCCAAGTCTCTGACAGGCTAAAAACCCAAATCAGATGGCAACAAAGCCATGCTGGAGGATTTCACCAGCCACAGCTTGCAGAGAGCATTGGCTTTAAAACTGGAATCAGTCTCTGTGATGTAATGTCCATATCATCAAGCTCACCACAATGAATGGGCTTTAGTCAGTTTAAGGCTGCTTCCCAGCATGACTATTTCTTTATTACCTCTTCCTGGTGAAAAAAAAGAAATTGGAGCCAAAGCCTATTAATCACATCCGTTACTTTGGTTACTCACTGTTACTTGTTTTTCTCCAATAAGGGTGACACATCCAAACCTGAA
Source organism: Tringa solitaria (assembly GCA_026413425.1). Taxonomy (NCBI): domain Eukaryota; kingdom Metazoa; phylum Chordata; class Aves; order Charadriiformes; family Scolopacidae; genus Tringa; species Tringa solitaria. The sequence continues at coordinate 111,790,277 of JAOXJM010000023.1, read as the reverse complement.
ATCCAAGCCCTAAGTTGCTGCTTTCGCTTGTAAAACCTCTCTGGGTTTGAAAGAATGTTTCCAAACAGTTTGACTTTTGCATTATGGTAACTCATAGACGCTCTGGAGGAGATCAGAGCCTCTTCCAAGGCAGCAATCATCACAGATGTATGCACAAACAGATTTAGACACCTAGTTTCGAGATGGGTGACTAATCCCACAGTGAAGTGGGGCATGTGCCAGCTGCTCAGGAACATCTGTGCGTCTGTTAACCTTGTGATCAGATTCATCTGCCACATCCACACTGGGCCTCCAAAGGCAGGTTCCTGCACTGCACGGACAAGGCAGGCTGTCCAGAGCAAGCAGGACCCACACGTGTGACTGTTAGCGTGCTGTAAGGCTCTCAGGTAGTGATTTGCCAGAGGCTGCCTGTGGGAGTGGAAAGGCAGCAGGGCATGAAAATCATCCCATTATTGTCTGCTTTGTCAGACTAGAGAAAAAGCCAATTCATCCTCTTCTTCATAGACCAGAGGACTGTTGGCACTCTCTCACTGCTCACAGTAATAATTACTGTTTCATCTGGCCATCGGTTCTCTTTTCCATCACTAATCTCTATAGCCTCTTTGCATAGTAGTCTTATATGCCCTTATTCCACATAAGAATCACGTGTGCGCTTGGAAAAAGAAAAACAGCCCAAAAAGAACACTACACCCACTTGTCAGAGCATGCACTCTCTCTAAGTCCACGAATCTATCAAAAAAATTGGAGCACTCATTCTATTTTTTTCAATCAATAAAGTACAAGACCTTGAAGTATCAAACAGACCAAATGATTGGCTCTGATTAAAGGCTTCAGAAAGAGAATCACTGCCTAAAATACTATTTCCAGCAGTGCATGTGAGGTAAGTGATTAGGAACTGGAAGAGGACTGATGGTACCTGATCAAGAGATGAATTTTCTGGCACATTTTGGCTCAGTGTAAAGGCATTAGAGCAGATCTACATCTCCAACTGAAACAGTCAGCAGAACCCTGGCTTTCCCTGCTATCTTTTGAGGAGCAGGTGAAAGGAAAAACCGAAGATAAATATTCCCTTGAGGGAAGACATTTATAAACAAGTAATAGATCTAGGAGGAAACTCCTCCCAAACAGAGGTCAGCATTTTTCTCCAAAACATGCAGCACAATTTCTTACTAACGAATAAAACAGGAAAAGTTACTTGCTGAGAGCTATGAAACGGGGAGGACAGAATGAAAGATAGAAGATGCAGGAGTCAATTAAAAAAGAGGAGAGAAATTTAGTTCCTGCAAAGGAATCTGACAGATGTCTGAATCAGCGCTGTGGTTACCTACTCATCTGCCAAAAGAGAAGGCAAACTTTGATGGAAGGGCAAGAAGGACGTAAACAGGAAGAAAGTAACTCCAACCTTGCAGGTGAAGCCAATGCTCAAATTCCTTCACGCTGTACCTAGAAGTGACTCAAAACTGCTTCATTCTGCAAGAGAATTTCTATCATCAACAGGAGGGAAGAAAGTTCCCCTTCTGCTCTCGGATGGTTTCTCATTTATTTTAAAAATGCTCCATTAGCTGCAGTTGATGCAAAGTTCAGATCCTTCATAAAGTGACAGCTGCTGGAGGTGTCTGAGCCTTTGCTTCAGCTGCTAAATTAGCCATCCTAGCAGCCTGTGAAGGATGTCTTCATAGAGTATTGATGAGCCAGTCTGTGCCATGTGCAGTATACCAAACCCCAGGCATTTGCAGCTTAGCCCATGCCCATTAACTTTGCTGCTCTCTTTAAAAGCTAGTGCAGAAGAAAGTTAATAAAGATGGGTTTTGTCCACTTTCTCTCTACAGTAAGCAGCCTGGGAAGGTAATTTTTTTATCAGCATAGCACTGTCACAGTTTCAGCTGGGGGCAACAGAAATACACTGGATTCTCTTTCGCACTGTGGCACACAAGCCTCTCGAGAGGACACAAGAAGCGAGTTGGGTTTAGAATCATGGGAAGGGTGGAAGACAAGAGGGAGAAAACCAAACTACAGAAACTTAGCCCTCAAGATCAACCATTGTGAAGACCAACCAATGAAAACAAAAGACAACCCTTTAACAAGAAAAGATGCAGAAGCAGATGTGTGAAAAGGAAAGCTCAGGAGCAGAAACCCAAAACAATTAAATGGCTGCTGGTTTGGATGCCAGAACAGAACAGGCTTCACAAAACCTGCACAGTCAGTCTGTTCCAAGCACAAGAAAACCCTCTTCAAGTAGAGGAATAAAAGGAATTAATTTGTTGGAAGAGATTTTTAAAAGCACTTCTAAGCTGTAAGCAGAGGTTCAGGTGAGATTTTGTTTGATAAGCCACTGGGCTGTGGGAAAGGATTTGCAGTCAGGACTGGTGGGGAAGTATCACTGGGGCTTTGGCCCACACATCAGCTCTGGTTTCCCAGGTCCTTGCTCACCAGCTGTGCTACAAATATTACTTGATGTTGTGCAGAACAGAGTCAGAAAGATGCTCCAACATCTCCTGGTCAACCTTGAGGCCAAGAAGAGTCTACCTCCCCCACAACAGCTTCAGACCCAGTGTGCTGTTTCTTTTTCTGTGAGCTTTAATGTTTGAGGGACTTTCTATTTGGTTTTTTGCTTTGGCAGTGCTGGGTACTTTGGTATCATATTGAGCTGGGTTCCTGATATAAAATGCCACCATCATTATCACATAGAGCAGCAGAGAACTTCACATTGGTGCAGCTTGATATGGTGTCTATGTCTTGCACATCGTCACTGAAAACAGCTGGCTAAAAAAGAAATCTACATCCAAACTTTAGAAGGATGTGCAGAGAAGGCCAGCTTTACATTAAAAAGTACGTTTTCATGAACCATGCAGAAAAATTACTCACCACACACTTCATAAAACTTTGGAAACTTCAGCAGTAGGCCAGAAAAGAGAAAACAATCTTAAAAGAAACTAATCACATCTAGAGACTGCAACCAAAGGATTGATTGCAGGTTTAATCATAAATGCTATAGTCACATTTAGAAACACTTTGTTTATTAACTTGAACTCAAATCGTCTTAGCACCTTTGTATCTGGAACTAGAACTCATATAAAACACATGAGACTCCAGTTTTGCAGAGACTGACTCAGAGTGTGCGAAGCTGAACAAAGTAATAACATTTTGCAGGTTTGGGGGCTACAGTGAGAATCTGAGGACAACTTCAAACTTGGCTTCAAGAAGCCACAGAGAACAAAGCAGCTTTGGTCTGGCAATGAGAGTAAAATTTTATTATTTAATTTGCAGCAGAGAAGAACTGATTGTGTAAGGCAGTCAAGATAAAAAGCAAAGCAGCTAAGAGCTTTTGCTTCTCTTAGGAGAAGGCAGGGATGGCATACTCCACGCATCCTCTGCTCTGTGAAATCCCTGAGCTCATCTGTCCTTCCTATTCATTATAGCCCAACAAAAGCATCTTCCTGAACATGGGTAGAGCTCAACAAGTGCCTACACCTCGGCTGAAGCAAGGTCTGAACTTTGGAAGCTGTGGGACTGGCCCACTTTTTTTAAGAGACTACCCAGCTGATACAATCTGCAAGTCGCTTCTTGCCTTGGGTTCCTAAAATAAAGCACAGTGTGCTCGCAGCCTCGCAGGTTTCCCATTAGCTTTGTTTCTCAGGCTTGGCATTCACCATCATGGTAATTTTGTAATACTCTTGAGTGACACCCAAGTTATTTTAAGAGGAACTTTTATCAGTTCTGAACGAGTTACACTGGTTTTCATTCAGAGTAACTCCATGGAAATAAAGATGCTACAGATTTAAATCTTTTAGATTCTTACCTTTTATTATTAGGACTATATTCAGGTTTGCTTTTAACTAATAGTTGGGTGATAGGCATCTTTTATAAGATCGGCTACTAAAAAAGTTGATACTACTGATAAAAATAACCACTTTACTTCCTCAAATATCATACCAATATCATCACAGAGCCTGCTAGTCCTATTTAAATTTCTGCTTTCAGAATTTTTATTTACAACCACTGCATGGGGTCATACTCCCCTGTAAACAACATTTTTAAAATCAAGCTGAACCTTGACTTTGAGGAAGATCTTGCCCAGAAGCAAATTTGAATGGTTTCTTTCATTTTTTTCCTAAAAAATAGCCATTGTGTGCATATAAACCCAGCTTCATATAAATCATTTTTTATGACTCTATGGAATCCAACAATAGTTTGAGTTTTCTAGAAACAGCTGTAAAGTGATTTTAATTACCTCCTGGTGTTTTGAGACAAAAAGTGAAACACGCAAAGTATCTAAAATTGAAAAACAACTTTCTGAAAGCAGGCATTGTCCCACTTTAACAGCATTCTGAATGAGAATTTCATTTCAATTTAAATTTAATAAGGTATTATATATGAATTAAACAGCAACTGATATTTATTTAGCCTTCAAACTTGGATACTTGGGGGTTTTATTACATACAAACAGATTGGCCTCTAAAAACATGTTCTTAATCATCAGCTATACACATAATAAAGTAGTTTCTGCACTGAACGTAAATCAAATGCACATAGAGTCACACCTACAGGCAGGCTCGATCTGGAAGCCTGGTGTGCACGTTAGAGAAGAAAGACGTGGTCTGGCTCCCTCCCACATCTGCTGCTCATCCCCCAAACCCAGCCTTGCAGCCGTTTTAAAGACCGTCATCTCCCGTACGGTGAAATCAGGACGTAGCATGAGAGCGTTTCAGCCACAAGCACTCGAATCTGCTGAAGGACGGGCTGTGCTACACAGCATTTTCTGACCAGCACAGATTTCAGCAGATACCCTGTCTCCCCCATCAGTGCCAGAGGTTATTACCCCTCCATTGCTCCAGCTCCACCATTTGGAGGCTTTTTATTTTTAAGCATTTCAGTTAAGATCAAGATCAGAGCGCAGCCACAAACTCGTACTGATGGAAAGGCAGGATGGAAAATGGTCATGGATGGTGAGGCAGAAGAGAGCCAGAAATGCATGGCTGGAGGGGCAGCGGTCTCTTAAAACCAGCTCTTGTGTTGCCAGGAACAGAAACATGTACCATGGAATAAAATGGATATTTTTTACTGCATGTATTTCATGCTTACGCACATTCTAGATCTGATCACAGATAAACAAACTAGAAGGGTCCATTATTTACGTGGTGGAATAAATATTTATATGAGGGACTGTGAAGGCTCTGGTTCAAGTCATCTATACATCTGCATTAAGAGGAGGAAATCAAAACAAACTGGGTTGGATCACCTTCTGTCACTGCATTAAAATGAAAAATGCCAGGGAACGAGCACCTAAGGCACAGGCTCCTTTGCTGAACTCATTCCTCTGCTCTTGTGTTATCAGATCCAGTGAGTTAGAGAGTGCCACTGACCATCTGAGTTTCCTCAGGGCTCTGTAAACACATCCATTTTCCCCCTACAGAGGCAAGGGAGACAACTTGTATGTTAAATAACAAGGACACTTCACTCCTCAGCAGACTGCTCAGCTTAACCCACGCACCACAACCCAAAGCTAGGCTTTGGAGCCAGAGTTCCCACGATCTTGGGCCGACTCTAAAACCAAGCCCAGATTCCTTCTACCCAGACGAGGATTTTAATTGCTGTGGGCTCTTTGTATACGTGATGGAGAGAGACAGGCTCCTTAAGAAGGAGACCTGGATCCTGATGTTAGAGGTCGGCTGCGTCCATCTCACTCGCTGTGGTTCAGGGGGGTAGCTACCATAAAAACGTATATGTGAACATGTCAGGTGCCCTGAATATGATCAAGGATGTCACTCCACTAAGTGATAAAACAGGTAATTGCTTTACATCCAAGTTCTTCCTCCTCAGTCTCCTAATTAGATCATTACCTTGCACTCAGATACAAGTAGGAAAAGGCTATTTTTTTTAAATTGGCTTCTCTTGCTATAAACAAGTCGCTCTGAGACGCAGGCAGAGGCAGCTGTAAACAGCACGATAAAGGGGCAAAGGGCTCACTCTGCTGAGGGATATTAATGGTTTGTTGCTTGCGAATAACCCTTTCCCCAGAGACCTCCCTATGCTCTGTGCATTGTCTCTGCACATGCTGCCAGCAAAGTGGAGGCTTTATTAAGAGAGTTAGAAATAAGGTCAAATTCCTTTAGGAGCTTTTCAGAGTTCCCAAGGCATTCAAGGAGGGGTCCAGCTGTTTGTAGGGGTTTCCCATTACGGTCAGAGACACAAGTTTCAGCATGTTTCCAGTTAAAAGAGGATCCTGGCAGATTTCCTCTTTAACATGACAGGGATAGGATGGAGTTCTTCACAATAACTTTCCCTTCACAGATGCTAAGCACATTCGTATAGAAATTAGACAGAGAGAAAGCATACATCTGGCATGGTGTGGTGTGTGGAGTCTGACTTGGGGATCTTACATCACCTAAAAGCAGCACAATGATGGCTGGTGTTAAAGGGCTGCAACGTCATGATACCTCAGATCCTTCCACCTGAGAACCTAACATACCTCATGTCCCTGCAGAATCCAAGAAACTCACCATTAGTGAACTTCATCTCCTCAACACTCCTACAGGAGTACAGGGTCTTGTTTTTCAAGGCAGAAACAACATAAATCAAATTATTTGTTCCCTTACCTCATGGTAGAGTCAGAAGTATATACAATGGCCTACTAGACCACCCTTCTCCCAATCTTAGACCTCAGTTCTTTAAAAGCCTCATCTGTAGAAGCTCTAGGTTTCTAAATTCAACCCAAATGTGCATTTTGTTCACATAAAAAATTGAATAAAATTTTCTGAACTGTTTTTCATTAGGAGAGGAAGAAAAGATCTACCCTTCCTCACCTTTGGGGCAAGTATGAGTTCTTCACTCATCAAGTAACTCATGCTGCCTGGATAAAAATAATCACTGCAAACTTGTCCAGGACCTACTTCCCAGGAAAAGGCCCTTTGCCAAGGCTTAGACTTGACGCAAATCATCAGTCCTGTGAAATTCAAACAGAATAAATCTTCCATGTGCAGAACATAGTTGGGTTCTGCCTTACGGGAACTGGATGCTGCCGTGAAGTCTGAGTCATACGGTCATGTTTGTAAGATCAGCTCCCCGCAAATGTCTGGGATCAAAGGCTGTCACGGAACAGCCCTCCCCGTATCGCAGGGCTGTGGAAACGTGCAGGGAAATGTTCCCTAGCTAGAGAAAGCTTTGATTTATAAGCCGGGATGTTTTCACCTGCTCCTGAAGGAACAAAGTTGCCTGCTGGGCTAGGCAGGCCCGTGGCAGGAGTAGGGTTTCTGGAGCAGGTTGGGGGACTCTGAGCGCCGCTCCCACGATTGCTAGTGGCAAGTGGGAGCCCAACTGCTCACTTCAGAGCTGCCGATGTATGCAAGACTCATTTCTTGCAGCGTGCCGTGGGGAAACACGGTGTGAATGTGCTTTTTTGCTGATTTGGATTGCAAATGGATCCTACGCTGGTTTCTCCTGTGGGGCCAAAAGAAGAGCGATAACCACAACTCACCTCCGCTTTTCCTGCATCACCAGAGCTCTGTCCCGTTGGGTCAGCTCGCACTAAATAGCTGAAGGGAAGGTAGGGCAAGCTCATGATAAGCAGAAGCTTCCCATTATGCCTAGAGGGATCAGCAAGCGGTTGCTGAACACACTTAGTAGACCTGGTGTCTCTCAAGACACTCTCAAATCCAGCTGGGATTTAAGAGATGGAGCACAGCGAGCTGAAAGACCACCTGAGCACTCATATTGATTTATCTCAGCTCCCTCACACCCACCCTCCACTCGGAGGATTTCAGGATGCAGAGGAACATCAGCATCAACAGCTATACTGTGTGTCTTTCACACTACTCACACAGTGCCCAAATGCCTGGGAGAGCCCGGGGAAGGCATTGCTCCTCGGCGAGTGCCTCATCTCTCATCCCCAGCCCTGCAAGTCGTGCCCCAGAGACGCTTGCCACCCTTCATTTGCTGTTATACAGGCACCATATCCGTGTCCCCCCAGCATCCCAACATCCCCAGGGTGACTGAACAGATACCTGAAACCACAGCAACTCCAAACTGCTTGCTACTGCCATGTACCCTGCTCCCAGCCAGGACAAGTTTGGGGACTTTGTATCTCAGCAAAGAAGAGTAAAATTTACCCTTTGTGGCTTCACAGACTTTTGCTTCACAGTGACATTTAAGAGCAGGTCCCAGTGCTGGCACATTGTCACCAGTATGTGCCTGTTTCTGCCCTCTCAGCAAGGACAAAGGAGCAGCTTTCAGGTATACACCAGAAACCCATCAAGTTTCGCTGATGCGGCAAGTTATCACCCAGCAGAACCACCACAGCACCAGCGTGTGCATCCTCAGCCCATCCCAAACACCACATGAAAGAGGTCGAGGCCAACCTGTTGTACATATCTCTTTTTTTGGCTTCTGCTCTCTGGCAGCTGGGGGATAACAGGAGCACATCCAGGGACATAGGTCACCTCAGGACACAGGAGGTAACTTGATAAAGGACCATGACTCCTCCTGCCCCACGTCTGAACCACAGGAGTGGGTTGGAAACCCTGAACTACTCAGCTGTGCTGCAAGTGCTCAGATTTTCACAGCTACACAACCAAGGCACCCACCACACTGCATGAATAACCTGACTGGCCTGATTCCACCTGTGGTTTCCTACTGACACCCATCACCTGCGGATCCTATTTCCAAGCAGTCACTTCACATGCTTCCATTTGAATAGCATTTAACTCCTTGAGGGGACTGGATCAGCAGCTGTGAAGCCAAAGATCCCTAGATACAGCTGAACGGATACCAGCACAGGCAATAGCAGCAGCTCAAGCTTCCCTTAAAGTCCCCTCTGGAGCTTTCACCCCTCTAGAGCCAATTCCTCTGGGAAACCAGTTAATTCTCTCTCATTTCTGCAGAGAAGAATGATGAGGAATGCTGACCACAGGATTTTGCACTGTGGACATATGCTCTCTCTGCCACAGCCTAAAATACTCACACTCATTTCATGTTGGCTCAAGAACAGACAGTTCTAGTGACTGTTTTTAAATTTATTGATCTTAGCACATCAATGTAAGAGACTATGATAGCCTGAGAGCAAAGAAGCTACTTGAAGGTACTGTAAATCAATCAAAACATGACACAACCCATCAACTTGGGTTTTGAATTTTCACCCCTTGCTTTAACTTCAGTAAAGGTTTAAATGCAATGTCAAGGCTTGACTTGGCCACAGATGGTCCATGACATCCACCAATAATATGCTCCTCCATTGTATAGATAAAAGCTCCGTGTATGAACCACCAGGCGGACAGAAAGTTGAACAAGAAACTCAAGCATATCATCTGATCAATCTGCTTGGTGACCTGGTGAGGGCATTTAGCAGATCCTCAGTCTGGTGCTCGTGATGAGGCTCACCACTGATTAACAAAGTACCACACATCAGGAGCGCCACTGTGGCAGGTTGCATGTGCTTTTCCTGACCAGGATCTGTGCCAGCCCTACCATGACGACAGTAAATGACATCACCCTGCCCAGATCAGTGTGCTCTGTCAAGCCATTCCCCTGCTTACCGATCATGGGCATCCCTAGGCTTTGGTATGGGCACTCCAGGTTGCCTCCTTGTGTCCTTCCAAAGATAGCAGAGTAAATGGCTATCACCATGCTCTTCTTACAGCTTAGCCTCAGCTTGTCATCTTCACAGGCTACTTTACTCTTGTACTCATCTGGAAGGAAACAAACACTTAATTACTCAGCTGATCCAGAGGCGGGCACTCAGCATGAAGGGAGCCCCCTCACCTCCCCACGGTGTGAGCTTGTCAGAGGCAGCAGCGATTCTGGCAGAGGCACACACCAGCTGCCAGCACAACCCCAGCCTTACATTTTGCATTTGCTAGAGTAGCACTCATCATTTGCATTATGCATTCTCTCTCTGGCATTATCAGCACATTTAATGAACCATACTTTAACCCAGCATGTGTCAGTTCCAGTAAACAGCCAATAGTTTCATTTTGCAGACAAAGAAGTGAGACCTGGTAATCGAGTAATTTCCACACGGTGAAATTAGAAGCCAGTGTCGGGGGAAGGTGAAAGCCCATCTTCAGGCACCTTTAGGCACAGATCAGCCCTTTATGTGCCAATTTATTTATTCTACATCACAGCAGCTCAAATGCAAACATAATCATGCTCAACAGCTTTTTTTCACGGCAGCTTCCCTTTGTCAGATTCAAAGGATCTATACTAAATTTGTTAGTGATGGAACCTGCTTTGGCCAGTTGCAAATACAGATATGCAGAGCTGCTCCCCAAGTCCTTCTTGAAATGGTCAGTCCAAGAATACAAAACACACTCTTGCTTTTGTAAGGCTGGTGCACCAGAGCAGTCACCCAATTTACATCTGTCAGGGAGACCGGGCAATTATTTCATAAGAAATCACAAGTCATTCCCTTCTCTTTACTATTATTATTTGTATTATGGGAACCCCTAGAGGTCCCAACCTAGAACTGGCCCTCCCTATGTATGTCTGCCAACACACCACAGAAGACAACATGTTGAAGAGCTGAGTCTTCACAGGTAGACATCTACAAGTGTGAAAGAGATAGAGAACTGAAGTGGCAGGTGTACGGTCACTCCAGCCAACCCAAGGCACAGCCAGGAACATAACCTCAAGCTCCCCAGCCTCTGTAGAGTGACCTTCTGTTGTGCCATTTGCCGGAACGGAGGGAAGATGCAGTCACTCAATATGAGGGATCAACA
>JAOXJM010000023.1:111768592-111779468 GCA_026413425.1 Tringa solitaria | reverse complement strand
TGTGTCAGCCTATCAAGATTAACATGCCCTCGCTCCTCCAGCCAACTCTCCACAACCTTCCACTTGATTACGTTATTTACCATTAGAAATGTAGCCACAATAGCATCCAAACTGCTTAATGGGAGGGGTCCCTGACCCATGGTAACCCCCCAAGCCCAATCAGTCACTTCATCTGAAATGTTCTTGGCCCTGTATCATTTACTAGCATAGAGATTGTCTCTCTCTGTCACTGGTTCTCTATGGCTAATATCATGCACACATATGCATATATATATGACAACTTATGCAAAGTCCAGATACATCAAACTACTCAGTAACTGAGAAGGCTAGCTAATAATTACTTTATAGATAAATACTTAAGTCTATACACCGCGGCAGCTAGCACTTAATGTGACATTTTGACTGTATTGTAACTATAGGTTCAAGAATCACCTTGCCTGATGGGACATGGAGAGAAATTTTCCACCAAAGTTGAATAATAGAAGAATTTATGTTGGAAGACTCCTTAGGAGTCACGTGGTTTAATCTCTGCTCAAATCAGTACTAATTTCTACATTAGAACAGTTTTTTTCAGAAAAATCTGCACAGAGAAAACATATACCAAAACAGACACATGCTGACTTAAAGAAATGTCTGAAAACAAATGACTCCTCATACTCAACTTGAAAATTCCTGCTGGAAGTAAAAAAATAGCCCCCTCAAAATAGGCTATTATATGGTGATTAGAGCATCTACCTGGAGTGTGAAAACCCCAGTCCAAACCCTCACAGTCTGGGTGAGAATCTTAACCCTAGACACTATTCCAGTACATAATCTTCCTTCTCCCTCTGCAGCCTTTCACAAAAATCTCTGAAAGCTTTTATCCCACTGCAGAGAAACTTTCAAACTTCTAAAATATTTATTGAATGGGAAAACACTTTTTCACCCATCCCTGTAGATGAAGACAGAATTAAGACCTAATTCATTCACGGAATAATCTGTTTGAAGAACACACATACTTCAGCAATACCTATAGAGATAAACCCATGTCCAGCTGAATATGTAAAATAGTGACAGGAATCAGGAACAGAAGCTCTTTTCAACATCAGAGTATGTAGGAACCACACAGAGCTGTGAAGAGTCAATCACCATTTTATCTATGTAGGTATTTCGTCCATGATCATGACATAGGCATTTGAATAATACACTGAACATACTAAGGGTTGTTATCTTCACCTACAATGGTCTCCCACAGGATTTTGATTTCTTCTGGGAGGGAAATGGGATCAAAGCTTTAACCTAGCTATACAGTATAAAACGTAGCAGAGTAGAATAGAATGTTATAGACTTAATAGACTTTTTTTCCTGAGGAAACAAACATGGATTCAAGCTAAAAGCACATAGGCATAAAACTCTGCAATAGTACAAGCTACACACAATTAATAAAAGAATACCTGGGAAGGGAGAATACTGGCTGAAGTATGAAATAGGTGATTAACTTTAGCAAAAGATCGGTTTTGAAGTCTATAATGAGCAAGTGCCAGGGTCCTCTGTGAAGGTCTTATTTCTTACGAGGCATTAACTCCATTTCCTCTTCTGATTCAGTTATTATTAGCTACATCTCCCAATTAACAAGTATAACTGATTGCTTAACCACATGTCCTGTGGACCCATTTAAGGTCCTCAGAATATTTATTAAATTCTGTTGACCGTTCAAAGTCAGAGCCTGCCATTTGGAAACCTGACGAGGATTTAAGAACAGTCAGTGTTGCATTTAGCGCAGAAGAGACAGGGATGCCCAGGCATTCCCATGTCTGGGGAGGTGGTCCATCTTGCTGGGCAAGTCAGCCCAGCAATCATGAGAGAGTCGACAAAAAAATCTCTGCCTCTCATGTTTGCAGTTCTTACCCTTGTAGCTGCTCTGGGAAGTCGTGTTCAGGGCTTATGGGGGATGTTGCCAGATTCACCAGGGAGGTGAATCTGAGTGCACACTTCTTGGGAACCAGCGCAGTTTATGGGTGACGTGCTCCTGGCTCCTGCGCACTGCTGTGCCACCTAAAACAGATGCCACCTCCTCATAGCCACTTAATTCTGCTCTAGTGGAGCTGCCAGTTCCCAAGGCTCTGGCTGAGCCAAACTGGTTAGGGCTCGCTCAGATAGAAGACACTGCTTTCTTACAAGGAAGAAAGAAAGAAGAAAAATAAAGGATGAAGTACTCAATACTATTTCAGACTTCCCTTAAACTTGATCACTGGAGAACAGATGCTTCCACTGCTTCTGGACAACCTGATAGAAATCTGGATAAACAAACAAATAGAAATTGGTGTTACAGAGGATACAAGATCCTGAAAGTATTTTCTGCTTCGTAGCATTGCCACCTCCATCTTAGCCAGGATGAACCAAAGCCAGCTGTCTTTCATCCAGGCACTGATGGCTCCCAGGCACTGGATGATGGTAAGGACTGTGATTGATATAAAGAAAATACAGAGGTAAGCATCATCCATATATTTACTGGTACTTCAACCCATTTTTCTCTCTCACTCTCCCAAGAAGAACTGGCCTCCTACAGATCAGTCACAATCTGCTCCTAAGCCTGCTCTAACTGTTACAGTCTGGATATAATTCAGTCCAAATGCAAACATTTGTATTAGTGGGTTTCATGTTTCACCCTGAAAAATTAAACATGCTTAAATGGCCCAGGAAAGGTGGCAGTGATATTCAGCAAATGGCTTACTCAACTCTAATCCCCCATGCAGTCATTTGTAGGGCAACAGAGATTTACCGTGATTAAGATATTTGCTAAGGATAATATCCCTTTTATTACTGCCTGTTTTCAGAGACACTGGCTTAAATATAACTCAGTAGAGAGAAACCAAGGAGGGAACAGCTGCAGGCTTTTCAAGACACGTTTTTAAAGGTCATTATATGACATGATTATAACAGAGCTAGAACAATTGATGGAAAACAATTATAAATGTTGCTGATGGAAAAATTGGCTCTCTCAAACAGTAAAGTGAACAAGAAGAACCCTTCGTAATTACAGGATGTGTACAAGAATACTGAAGTATTGACCTGTAGTAAAATACATTTACCCAGTGTCTTAAGGACATTTTCACCAATGGTCCTTAATAATTTTCTGCACGATCATGACTGGGAAAATCAAAACTAAATGTCAATTGGCTCTATCTCTGCAAGACCTTAGAGATTGAAGCTCCTAAAAAGATTTTGTGTCTAAAAAAGTGATGGAATGCATTAATGCCAGAAGTCTACCTTGCCTAAAACTATAATTTTCAACAGAACTTGTGAAAAAAATTATTAAATTTTGCTAATTAAAACATGCGTGCTTCACATAATCAATGCATTGCTGACCCTATTTCCCAGATCAAAGAGCTGGAAATACATGGAAAGAGAAATCTGTCTTCCTCACAAAATCCTAAAGGATTTAAATCAAGGATCTGAGCAAAGAAAGATATGTTGTAGGAAACAGAGATGGTCATGTTCACTTCCTTATGAGGTCAGGATTCTTTCTCATAGAAGATTATCTTGCCTGGTTTATAACTGTTAAATTAATGAGACTGCACCTAAGATGCCACTTCAGAACCAAATTGCACTCCATGTTAGCCAATAACTTCTCTTCAGCCCAATTTTTACCTTGCTTGCCTTCCTCCCAGCTTCATTCCCTGTTCCACTGCATACCACCCAAAACAAAGAACATTTCCTGACTTGAAATGCGTAACTCTTCATTATATCCAGCCATTCTGCCAACGCCTGTCTTCCTTTAGCTGATAAATGAATGTGTTTAAGTATTGGGTGGTGGTTAGTGTTGGCCTGTGAAAAAGGGCACAGGGGACAATCCAATTTCTCACCCAGCCACTCTCTCCAGAAGAACTGTGTTAATGGCAGATACTTCTCCAATTGTCCATGCCGCTACATCTCGGACTGCAACTATCAGACACTGATTGACTACAACGTTGAACAGCTGAGATGCACAGAGGGCCAGATGGCTCAACTGGAATATGCAACCTTTTAGTGCTAAGTTAAAACTCAGCAACCTTTTATGGAAACTGGAATTCACCACCAAATAATAAAGAAGATGATCTCATGTGTGATGAGATTTTGCTGGTTTCAGCCCACTCCTAGGCAGATGAATACTTACATTGCAAAAGTCACCACAGAACAATTTTTTGTGTCAGCCTCAAGAGAAAAGCCAAAACTAGGGTTAACCATGGGAATATGAACTCTTTACTATGGATGTAGTCACTCTAGACCATAATTCACAGAGGACAGAAGGCATGACTGGAGACCATTTATGCCAACACCCATGCTCAGACCAGAGTCAACCAAGCAGCAAGTTGCTCAAGGCTGTGTCCATTCAAGTCTTTAACATCTCCAAGGATTCAGACTCCACAATGTGCTTGGGCAATCTGTTCCAGTGACCCTGTTAATCATGTGAGAGATGAGTATAGAGAGTACCTGTTAATATATATCTTTTCTAGGGGCATTAGGAAGATGAGTCTCCAAGACAGGAAACCTATTAAATACTAGGACAGACACCTCTAAGCACCATCTTTGAACAAGAGCGCCTCTGCAACAGGACTGCCCATGAACAGCTTAGCTTGGAGATGACAGAGCCCTGGAACAGGCTGCCCAGGTAGGTCGTGGACTCCCCTTCTCTGGAGATCTTCAAGACCCACCTGGATGCAGTCCTGAGTAACGTGCTCCAGGCAATCCTGCTTTAGCAGGGGAGTTGGACTAGATGAAGTCTAGAGGTCCCTTCCAACTCTGACAATTCTGTGATTCCGTGATACCTACGGATAGCTACCCTTCCTTGCAACCTGTAATCCTCATTTTTATATATTTTTATTTCCCCCAAAAAAATCAGCTAATTCCCAGGACCTTCTGTAAGAAACAGAGACTTTTTTTGAGTGCATGTAAATCTAAGTCCATCCTCCCAAAATTAAAACTGATAAGCACATCTCAAAGACAGAGCAAAGGTACTTTGGTAACTCCTACAATCTTCTGTGAAGAAGGTAATAGGACCCAAAGGCTATTTTCCAGTCTGCGCTCCTCTTCAAACCTTTTCCCCACACTCCTATTCCTGTGTTCCTATATTTACTTACTTTGCATTTCAAGCAAGCATTTGTTACCCAAGTTTTGCATCTTCTAAAGAAGGTCTATCTTTGGAAGACAGAAGCAAATTCTGGACTCCAAGTCCCCAAATGCAAATAAGTCATCATAGATCTGAAATTCCTCACTGTGGCAAATGCCTGCTCTTTAGGTGGGTGCACATTGCTACGGCTCCTTGTTTGTTGTTTTCTTCCAGTTTCCTTTCACTTATGACCTGCACCTCATACTCTGAGTCCCAGAGCTTCCTCCTCATCTGTGTGAATGTGCTATTAATGAGAACTTTCCATTCAACTCAAGATTTTAATAAATCCATTTTAATCAAGTCAGCAATCCCTTAGGCAGGATCGGGTGAAAGAAACCTTCCTAGAACAGCAAAGGTGTCCAGAGCCCTTGAGTACGGCCTTTCCTCTGAATCCCCCACAAGCACTTAAGCTGTGGGCTACCTGGTCATTCCCTCATTTCAACAGCCAGGATCTAAAAAGGATCGTCCCATTTAATTTGGGGCATAAAAAAGTGAGAATGTCACAAATTGATACATTTGCATAGAAATATCTTTTAATATTATTTCCGTTCAGTTTTGCCTTGAGAAAATTTTTGGGAAGATGTTGTAATTTAACTTTTAAAAACTGAAGTTTGCTACCCTCGATGGCATGGAGTGCACCCACTTACTTCTGCAGAAGCTAATCTGAGACTCTGAAAGATACAGCTTGGATGAGAGTCCAGAGTTATATGAAATAGGCAGTTTGCCAACTTCAGAGGTACCCTGAAAACTCAAAAACACCAAGTTTTGGAGGTCTGAAACTATTTCCACAAGTAAGAAGATTGTTCTTTGCAAACGACCTTGTCAGATTCCTTTAAAATTACACTCCTGATGCACCCATCCAATTTGCAATGTTTAAAAGGCGCCTTTCCCCACTGTCACTTTCATTAGTCTGAAGTAGTTGTCTTTTTATATTCTGCTGTGAAAAGGCTGGCAGTGCTGCAAATTAGCTGCTACATTTCATTTCCAAAGTAGAGTTCAGATGCACCTATTTGCACTTTCCTGTTGGACAAACAGAGGTATACGGTTATCTAAGGAGGAGAAAGAGAACAATATCAATATGTATATGCTAGACTGGGAGATGAAAGTTAAACAAAACGCTTGGGAGCCTAGGACAAATTTAATTTTCATCCTGCTCCTTCCATTAATGAATTTGGGCTGATTTTCTGAAGCAGCTGTGTTCTGCTGCCTCACCTTTTATTAGTCCTCATCCCAAGGACCTGGGAACTTGCTGGCTAAATTTCAGTGAAATTTGTCTGAAACACTGAGGTGACAAATATAGTTAAATCCCTAAACATTTTATAAGAACTGGTACCCAATTACAGAAGAGAGCCACAAATCAGTGCCAAAGCTGGCTGTAATTGTTGCAGTGTCCCACCAGCCAGCATGGATGTAATACCTGGCCGATTAGCATGGATATAAATCTGGACTAGCTACACCACAGGAGACAACGGCGAAAACCTTTGTTACTGCGATGAAAAGATGGCAGGGATGCGCTAAGGAGAAAAAACTACATGAATATGTAAGGAAAAAGACTTCATTAGTACCACTGCTCACAGCACTTTTGTTCTTCTCTTCCAGTGATGGTGTCAGTCTGGAGTAATGCTGCTTAAAGTTATTATTAAAATAGCTGAAAGGGAGAATTTAGTCTTATATCATTAAAACGATCTTCTCCAAATGTTAAAATAATGGCAATAATAATTCTGACACAGGAACATTAAAGGATACCTGATTGATATTTTTACATATAATCCGTGGGGTTGCCTAGAGCATAAAATATGGAAAGTGAGGCCTACTAGATTAAAAGCAAGTTCACTACTGTCCTAAATTATTAAACACACACTATTCCCTCAATGACTTTGCCTGAGAAGGCAAAACATAGCTGGGAGAAATAGTTACCAAATCTCCCAAATTCATCATGGATGCTTTAGAAGTCCCAGTTCCCAGAGACACGATTAGGTGACATCCTCCAGTGCCTTTTAAGTAGTCAGAAAAATGTGTAACCGATAAAAGCTTTAGCATTCAGCATTAGCACGCTGAAAAGCTGAAAAATATCAGGAGATACCTGTTTTTAAAATATATACTTAATTTGAAAACCAAATGTAGGACTGATATTGAAAAAAATGTAGAAGAAATCGACAGTATTGGAAAGAGTTCATTACCATGCCTCTGCCCTAGAGAAGATTTACTCTTCTCTGCATTTCTTCCAAGAGAAATTTATTTCAGGAGAGAAATTGATCTGTATTTTCTGTCTTGAATAGGTCCATATACAGGACCCCCCAAAGAAGTAATGTATAAATTTGCTTCTCTGTTCTGCTTATTGCTCTGGGAGGCCTTCATGCATGGTCTAAACTGTGGATTCAACGTAACAGATACAAACTTTCACAAGAGAAAAAAAAAAAAAAAAGAAAAAAAAAAGGGTAAAGAAAAAAGAAAAGAAAAAAAGAAGAAAGGGGAAAAAAGTAAAAAAAAAAAGAAAAGGAAAAAAAAGAAAAAAGGGGAAAAAAAAGAGAAATAAAAAAAGAAAATTAAAAAAAAGAAAAAATAGAAAGAAAAAACCCAAACCTTTTCAGCATCTCAGTTTGGTTTATAAGCATATTGTTTCTGGGACATGCTTTTCTTCTCACAGCTCTTCAGCACTATGCCAGAATACCTTGAAATCTATCCTTCAGAGCCTGCAAACCTCTATCACAGGTTTAGATTTTTGGGTTTTGTTTTGAAAAAAATGGTTTCCTTGTGTTTATCCAGGTTAAATCTCCTGGGGAGAAGGCTCCCAGACCACTTCGTCTCTGGCAGCAGCCAAAACCATGTCATGGCACCATCCACAAGGCAGCTTCCATCATCAGCACAGAAAGGCATCACAGGTGCCCACAGTGCCCAAGGATGGACTGAATCTCCTGAAACATCTTGTACCCAAGGGCAAGGGCTCTCAGTTCCTTCTGGCAGTGCTAGTGACCCACCTGTCCCAGCACAGAAAGACTGCAGTGTATCCCTTTCTTGTCCTTCACCAAAAATCTGTGGCTTAAAAGAGTTTTTCACCTTTGTTTTTTTTCACGGGA
Organism: Tringa solitaria; assembly: GCA_026413425.1. Classification (NCBI taxonomy): domain Eukaryota; kingdom Metazoa; phylum Chordata; class Aves; order Charadriiformes; family Scolopacidae; genus Tringa; species Tringa solitaria. Next base: position 111,771,263 of record JAOXJM010000023.1, on the reverse strand, counting down.
CCCCATGGAAAACTTATATGTCAGTGGACAAAGGGGATGGATAAAAGTCACAAGTTTATGACTTATACAATTCAAGTAGATTTGAGAATTTGTCTTTTTAGTGGTTCACGTAAAGGAAAGTGGTTCAGGAAAGGAAATCTTTCCACCCACATCAGTAGGAAGCAGCACCCTGGCCTTTGCTGGTCCCAGTTTTCCTTTTGATGTCAATCAGGGCTGAATGACAAGGTTTGGAAGAAAACTGGGGCTTTTTTATTTTATTTTTTTTTAACCCTCCCAGGTCAGGAGCATTTTCCTTCTCTGTGGGGACAGGGGCTGACAATAATCTCTGCCTTCGCTGACAATGAAATCACACGTTCCTCTTAATCCCGCTCCTGACAGCCAAGTGATTAGTGTGCTACAGAGATAGGGCTATTTGACAGCGCCTGAAAATCTCTGCCCATCAACAGCTTAAAACAATATTAATCGTTAGCATTAAAGTTTCTCTGACCCCAATCACAGGCTGATGGATCTGTCCTGTGTTATTTATAGCGCTCCCTTATTTACACCTTTTCATCGCCACAGCGTTGGCTGCCTGAGGTTTTATTGCCCTTATAAATTTCCACTCCCTGTACCATCTCAACAGTTTTGAAATAATACAGATAAGCAAGAGCAAGCTGATGAATGCAGGAGGTAAAAGGCTTATTTGGCTGCCTCGCTGGATGGGCCAGAAGGACGTGCCCATTAAACAGCCCTCGCTCCATCGTCCTGCTTTGGAAAGCCTGGCTCGCCAAAAAGCAATGTAGCAAACAATACAGTGAACTTCTCCTGCCACCAATAAACCTGTCTTACAAAGGAGATTAATGCTTTTCTGAAAGGGTTGATAACTACTGAATTACCAATCTATCCCAGCACTAAAATCAATCACCAGCGTTAAAGGGACTGGGAATACATTTAGGTCTCTCTTTGCCCTCGTCTGAAATGCCTGCAAAAACTCTGCTCTTTCCACAGCCCTCTGCTCTTGCTCAGGGCATTTTGCAAATTCTGCCTGGGGAGTGAAAAACCTGGAGGATGTGTGATGAGACCAGGCTTTTCACGCCGTGTTCACAGAATTTAACAGAAAAGGCGTAATCCTCAGCCCAGCAAAGTCAATGGCAAAGCTCACACCAGATTCAAAACTGAAGGAATGGACTGTAAGGAAATTAAAAGATGAACAAGATACATTCGCTGCAAGCCTAGGTCGTTCTTCCAAAATGTCCTTTCCATACATTTCAGCTAATGTGATTGATTGAAATCTGATGAGCAGACTTGACCAATCCCCCAAGAGACTTGAGACAGCTTCACATTCACCAGCAACTGGGAATCACCAATACAGAGAATGACTCTTTGCAATTCCTTGATTTCTGGAAAAGCTCTGCCACAAGTGATGGTATTCTGCTGTTTGGCCAGGTTTGGAAATACCACCGACCAAAAAAGACATCACACACCCTCACCCATAGGCAGACACTCCCGGGACACAGCACGGCAGCTCCATCACTATAGTACAGAGTGTGCAAACTTGAAGATGACATTTATATCAGAAGATGATCTAACTGGAATTAATTCCAAACTGGTTTTAAAATTCAGTTGCTTTCTAATTAAAATTGCCAAGGGCTCTTAGGAAAAACAAAGTTATCCAAGTAGGATTTCGGCAAGGATATCAGGATGGGCATTCCCATGTTTGAAAAATAGCCAATGACATTTCAAAAGAATTAACTGGGCCTCTTGGATTAGAATTAAATCTATGGCAGAGAGAATGACTGCCCGCTCTCATCAAAACACGGGTCCAGGTCGATTCTCAGCACAAACGTTTTCCCATAAATCAAAGCTACAGGTTCTGAACTAGAACAAAGTGACCTCCCTCACCCCCTTCCCTCCTCTGACCCCCCCACAAACTTTTGGCACTTCACCCTTTGCCAACAAACGCAAGTTTCCTTCCCAGATGCATTTCTCAGAGCCTTGATGTCTTTCACAAATATGTTTTCGTATTGTTACAGTGGGATTTGAGCTGCAGTTGGAGCCCAGGTCACGATCCAGACTTTCTGAAACTTCAAAGGTTTGGGGCTTACATTTGTGAATAGAAGGGAGAGCAGCAAAGTTTGGTTCACACTTTGTTGTATCGCTGGAATGATTAATATGGGGAGGCTTCACACTCGCCAGGCTCCAATTATCACATCCAGCTGCTCCACACAGCATTTTAAAATGAAATAAAAACAATAATTTAAAAAAAAAACACTGGATGGAGATTATCTCTCCCAGAGTCCTTCAAGTCATAAGCTAAAGTAGCAACTGCCCGAAAGGAAAGAGGAACAATATCACTACAGCATTACAGGGGGCTGCAGCTCAGGCTATTTAGAGCTGAGATGGGGACGGTGCATCCAGGACAGCAAGGCAACAGCAGAGGAGGAGACAAGAGAAAGGCAATACAGGGGAGACACATAAACAAGGTAGGAGCCCTCTCCTTTCTCAACAGTGCTGCCAGCAAATGGCCACTCAGACACATCTCATCCTAAGTAAACCCTTTGCAGAGACAGGCAAGCATTTATGCCCCCATTTTGCTCAAAGGCACTGGCACTTTTGAAATAACAAAGCCAAAAAAATAACCATAGAATCATAGAATTGTCTAGGTTGGAAGGGACCTTCAAGATCATCTAGT
>JAOXJM010000023.1:111700055-111747990 GCA_026413425.1 Tringa solitaria | reverse complement strand
TCCCAGCTGTGCTGCCACAATCAAATATACTCTATTTTGTCATGGTTTATCTTGGAGTGGAAGTGATATAAATTCTTATTATTTTATTAGGAATTTTTTTGGTGGTTCACATATTAGCCTGTTTAGAGAAGATAATGTTAGAGTAATGTTAGTAAAAGAAACCTAAAGCATTAAGCCCACCAAATGCTTTTAAAATCTGGGATAACAAAAACAATCTAAAAACTTTTGGGTTAAGCAATTCTCATTTTTAAAGATTGCATCAAGGACATGGAATCTTTGCTGGTAGTCATCCATACTCCCAAATTAAGCCAAGGCATAGGAGTCAAATGCTAAATATCTCCTCCATTCAAAAGACCAATGTCCTTACCAAAGCAGGGATTTACACTCTGAAGACAAAATAAACAACCAAAAGGAGTGCCTCACAAAAATGATAGCTCATTTTCCATGCTAATGAGAAGGAAATGTTCCTTTCAAACACCACATTCAGTTTATTTTTCCAAAGACCAGGGTCTGACTCCTATCAGTCATCAGCAATAACTCTCCGCTACTCCCAAACACAACCCTTAACACTGACTGTAACTCTATCCCATCCAGCAATGTCAGTTCCCAACAAACAGTTTCACCATTGCCTCTCCAGGGAACTGTTGCTCAGTTCTCACCCAACAGCCAGTTCCAACCCTTAACACATATGCGGACTAGAGAAAAATAACAGTTTCATACAGAACATCGTCATTTTACAGGTACCATAAATCTAAACATCATCCTTTACTTACTGTTATGGAGTTACAACCCTATCTTTTTGAGGCCACACCAACTGGTGGAGTGGTTCACAAAAGCATAGATGATACGAAAGATTTCCTCCCAGCCAGATGTAGGGTAATAGTAGAGTATACAAACACTCATTTATACATCATATTTAACCATGGTTGTCTAAAAGTGGTAAGCCCTCTTTTTCTGCTCACACAAAGTACAGTTCTAGTTTTGCTTGAGAAGGCACAGAGCAACGCACCAGCTCCCCAGTCATCAGAAGATTAATTCCAACTTTCAGCAGGAAACACCTCTGTGAGTGTGTGCTGGAGGAACAGAGACAATCACAATAAAACTAGCTCTTTGTACAGTTTGGATATGATCTGAAACTTTGACTACATTACAAGGAAACTCAGAGGATTTTAATGGTTAATGAACTACTACACATAATTCAAGCCAGAGTTGCATTAGTATCTGCATCAAGCTATAGCTAAGCTATAGCAACGTCTTCTTAAAACATCCCATTTTGAACTTTTGTAGTTACAAATGTAGAACTGTATACATATAATTGAGAAAAATCAACACAATGAAAAAAGAACATGATAGTTAGAAATAAGCAATTTCCCATTATCTGAAACACATGAAGTCAGTGCAATTAACTGTGTTAGTGAACAAAACATTGCCTTGCTCCTGATTGACACAGAATCTTTAATTTTTAAATCCTCTTGTTTTCCAGATCTACATTGTTTTCTCAATATCTCTTTCTATTTTTTTTTCTAGTTTCCTCAGCTTCCTTGCAGGTGTTTTTGAGACTGTGCATGTGAAACAGAACTTTCTTCCACGAGAGTCCTTAATCAGATACTTTTCCGGAGCTCATAGTACCCTTAGACCAGACTCTTTTTCAGATAGGCAGTAGGCTGGAGAATTTCAGCTTACTCTTTATATTCAGAAGACTGATACTTGTAACATCTCACAGGAAGAGTGCTAAACCAGTGGAATAGAGTAACACCCAACAAGGACGCACAAACAGGGCTGAAATACAACCCCAGGCAAGGCTCGAAGCCAGAGCAAGTAACTCAATGAATGCATTTCATACCAGGCATTACCGATAATCCTGTGGTTGCAGTGGCAAAAGCAGCTCTCTCAAATCACAGAGCAGCCTCGTACGGACAAGTAGGGTTTGTTTTGCTTTGTTACTAATACTGGAGATTAAAACTTGCTATTACAAACCTTCTACAGAGAGATTTGCTTTCACTTCGGCTGCTCCCCAACCCCTTTCACCTTTCAGCTACCATACGGCCCTGGAAAAACTCGAACAGCTTGTAAGCATACTTGGGAAAATATTTTTATTTTAAGCCAACAGTTCTTTACCCACTATCTGATCTTCTGTGTTGCAGCTCCAAGCAGTATCCAGTGTTAACTGAAAAAAACAGCTTTGAAATGAGAGTGAATTTAGACCCGCAGCTGAGTGCCAGCATTTCAAGGCTAAACAAGGTAACGTTTTGTAAATCCTGAATAGTATTTCATGGGGTAAATGCTGAATAGCATTTCATAGGTCTCCCTAGGTTTGCATAAGGATGAGAAGGTAGTGGAAGTTAGATTAGTGAAGGCTACGGGTGACAGGAATAAAAACACGTTAGTTTTCAACTCTGCAGGCTTGAATCTAACTCAGAAATTTGTGAGGATTATTGCTAATTATTTCCCTAGACTTTCTAACTGTAAACTTTAACAAACCACTACAGCTCTTCCACGGAATGTTGGAATAACTCAGGAGAATTTAGTAAGCAACTCCAACTACCAGCATTTTGGGTCTACAACTTTAATGAATTACTCTAAAAATTCAATACAAAAAATCTTGTTTGCTATTTGAACATCATCTTAGATTATTTTCTTTTAATGTCCCATAAGTCTATGGTTCTTTGAGAACTTACTTTTTTCTAAAACAACTTTTTAAAGCCCTTATGGCTATGGAGACCTTATTTTTCCCCAGCCTCTGAACAACCCATGCCAGTGCTTCACCATCCTTATGATTACATTTTTTCTTCAAATTAGTGCTCAAAATTTCCCCTGTCACAACTCATATCTCTTGGCTTTTTATTTTGCACCTCTGAGAGATGCCTAGCTTTGGTTTATGTATAACCATTTTTAGGAAGCAGAAGGAAGCATCTGGATAGCCCCTCAGCCTTCTCTTCTCCAGCTTCCCCTCCTATGCCAGGCGTTCCAGCCCCAAATAGTCCTACTGGCCCTCCAATGGATTCCTTCCAGTTTGTCAGTGTTTCTCTTATCTTGTACCAGTATCATGACCTGTAATTCAAGGGATTGACCACCCAGTTCCTCTAGATTTAGGGAATTTTTAAAAAAAACTCTTGTTTCACTAGATCTACACTTGCAGACAGGCAGCCATGATTTTGAAGGAATTTTGACGGTGCAGAGAATTTGGCTGGAAGGAGCTGCACCAGGACTTCACCAACTTGCAAACCTCTCTCCAGATGTTTATTCCTACTCAGCTATTTCAGATCAAAGCCCCTTCCATTGATCTGCAACCCAAGAAGGCAGAGTGTGCAGATTGTGTGGCCAAGTATCTCGGGGTGCGATCACTAAAGAATACCAAGCTGGACTTGCTGGCATGTAGAATAAGAGCTTTGGGAGCCAGGTAGGAAAGTGGCCACAAGTCTGGGCCAGCTACTGGAAAGACCAGACAGTGTGCGAGTTGGCTACAGGAGAAACCAGGAGGTTCAGGCCAGCTATGGGAAGAGCCAGGGAGTCAACTGAGAGACCCAACTCCATATACATGTCTGTGTGGGAGGTGACCGGAGGTGAGAGGACCCACAAGCCAGCTATTGCATGGACTGTCTAAGGCCAGTCATTGGGGGATCCACATTGTATGTATGCAGGCGTATTTCCTACTGACAGGTTTTTTATCCTGATCAACCAGAGAGGGGAACAGGATGAGGCCACTGATGCTATGTGTTTGCATGAATGCTGAGTGTTTCTACCTGTCTTCTTCTGCATGGCCAGGCACACACACACATCTCTATTGGGAACAGAAGCTCAGCATCACTACTGCCTGGACCTGGGCACGCAGGGCTATCACTGCTTCACCTCTATCAGGCTATCAGATTTGGCACCTCCTAATTCTTCCCACTAAAAATTCCCTGTGTGTGTGGATACATGTGCATATGTATAATATATTTGTATGCAGACATACACACACAACGTTAAAAAACATCCTGAGTTCATTTTTTGCAGCACTAAATTTCTTAGAACACTTTGTTAAAATAGTGTTATAGCATTATGAATATTAATACATTATATAATTAATATGTTAGTGTTATAGCATTATAAATATTAATAGGCATTAATATCTTTAATTGTAAAATGTCTAACTTAGCATGCATTTGGATGTATTATGTGTCAATTATATAAAGTATATTGCACATAGCACAATCATATTTATAAAATATATCTCATAGCATAATCTAAAGACAATTACCAGGTCACCTTATGGGGTTTGTTCAGTACTCAGAGAATGAGAGCTATAATTTTGAGAAAGATTTAGTGTATACTTCTTACAGTCCAAAAAGGTCAATTCCATGCACTACAGAGAAGCTAGGCACTATTTTATTCTAGAGATAGAGCTGAAGTAAGTGTTAAGGTTATCACTTTATAGCTGAAGGAACTACATGGGTGATACTTCCTAAGCAGCTTCAATTGGCTCCTCCTCCTCGGCTCCCAACCAAGTCCTTTCCAAAACACAGCCATCACACAAATAAATCACAGCACTGCTCACTGTGGCCTTGCTATGGCATTCTAAGCAGTGATAAAGAGCTCACACCACAGGGGTCGTGTAGCTCTTCTAAATTAAGTTATAACAGGTTTATTTTATTGAGAGAACAACAGTTTTCTCTAAATCATTTATATACAAGGAATTTTTAACACCAAAACAGCAGTGGTATAATTAAGATGCCATAACGATACCCATGTCATTTTTTGCAGTCACAAGGGAACACATTTGCATAACTACCAATGCACCTCTGCTGGCAAAACTCCTCAAGTTAGACAAGTTTCACTGGTGTTCATTTTGATTTCCAGTTCCCCAATAAAGTCCTTTTGACTTTACTGTCACCTTTACTCCTTTTGACTTTTTGTCACCCCTTCCTGTGACAATTCTTATAGAAAACAAATTTGACCTGGGAAATCAACATCATTACAAATCAAACATATGCATGGAAAGACCCTAGCTAAGGAAAAACAATCCCAAAGCTTGGTATCTTCCAGCTGCTGTAGGCAGCACCACCTGCAGTGAAGTTTAAGAGCTCAAACAGGATCCGTCCCCACGCTCAGCCTGCTCCCAGGGCATGCTGATGCTCAGCCTTTCCTACAAGCATCACTGAGTCTTTTGGCAAGAGACTGACAGCCCTTCTGCACCTTCTGGCCTTGTCACTAAAATTGCTGAAATCAAATTTGTGCTGTTTCTCAAGGGCCGGGAACCAATTTATTCATGTGTTGCTAAAGCGATTAACCAACGCAATATTCTTATGTAACAGGGAAAGGAGTCAGGATCCAGGCACCTCCCTCAGGACACGCTCTGAGCTCACTGAACATCTCACTGGCCTCTTATTCAAGAGGCCAAGAACATTTGATGGTGATCAACACCTTAGTCCACCTCCACCTAACCCATGATACAGTGTTGGATAGCATTTGCACTTCCATGGCTTGTGCCTTCAATCTGCAAACAATCACTGTCACACTTTCTCCACGCCCAGGAGAGAAGCACTATATAAGTTTCTGCAACGCACCTCTTTATCTCCATCAAACCCTTCCTTGGGTCCTCCTCAGCCATATCACACATAGAAGTTAACGCTGGTGAGCACAGTGCCTGACAGCAGTCTTCTGGTGCACCCTCACGCCCAATCAATACACCTTTTGTTTTTCCCTCTAGCATTTTGAAAGCACGGGGTTTACCACTTCACCACATACCAAAGAAAATTCAGTCCCAGATCTTCTCTGGAAATAGGAGATACTCAGATCTGTCACGAAAGCAGCTGCTGTGTATCAGGTCTCTGGTAAGGTCTGTGATGGCTCCTTCGTGTCCCCGCGCAGCATGACAGCGAGAGATAGAGTACCAACCTGGGAAGGTTGCAGGCTGTCCAATTTGACCAAAAGACAGATTTTCACTGCAAACACAGGGGGAAAAGTTTGTTTCCCCCTGCAGCAAGGGAAATACAAATCAGCCTTGCTATAAACCACGCGTCTCTGCAGAGCTACAGCAGAAGAAGTGCCTAAAAGCAGCTTGGCCTTTACCCACCACTTTACTGGGGCTGACAGGGAAGTACCCCGTAACCACCCAAATTAAAAAAAGCTTTTGCACAGCATATCACACTGGAACAATGAAAATTTGACCCCACCAGTGACAGACAAGACTTTGTGTGCTGACCAACTCTTTAAGCAAATCAAGAACTACGCCATAACAATCTGACAAGGGCTAAGAAACACCAACACTTAAACAAACAGGTTTCTGCCCAATCGGGAGAACTTATTCTGACAAGACCTCAAGTACAGAGAGATGGCAGCTTTATGTAGAACAGGGCAAATGGCAGGAGGGAAGGCAAAAAGTGCATAACCCTACGGGAGCTGCTGCTAAAGCCATCACAAGCAGACATGAGTGGTTTGCACACAGCGCCAGAAGCCAGCTCCGGGCCCTTCAGAGACCTACACATCCCTGAAAATAAAGTAGATTTCAACTGGCAGATTAAAATGCTGAACAATTCCGGTGATCCCAGAGAGCAAATCTGAAATCCTGTTACCTTGCATGAAATTATACAGCGTGACTTACATGTGCAAATACCAGTTCGGCAGGAAAATACTTCCAATCAGGTTTAGTCTCTCTCACTGATTTTAGCAACCGCTTCAACGCTCCAGTGCTCATTTTTATTAGAAACTTTTTTGTATTGCAAACTGTGAAATTCAAGGCCTCCCTCATTTGATGTTGTGTAATAAGGGTAGGGGATAGGCAATTTCCTTGCTCAAGTAGGTCAAATCACTCTGGATTGCTTTGCCACCTAGCAATTTTTCCACCGAAGAAGCAGGAAATTTTGGGGGGACAATGGCAAATTCCTCTCTGCAGTGGGAAGGGCAGTCACTGCTCAGAGACATACGGTATGAGCTCTGCTGAGACCCAGCAGAGAATCCACACTTGTGATTCCCCTCCAGACTGGAGACCCTGTGCTTAATTCTCCCAGAACGCACCTCCCAAGAAAATTCAAATCAGGCAAAAGCTTGTTTCCAACACTGGGATTTTAACATCTCCCCTTTTCCTTCTGCTTTAAATTCCAGATTTTATTTATTTATTCCAATTCAGGGTAGATTGGACAAATTTAATGAGAGCAACAGCTCTGGAATGAACCTGCATCCTTTTCCCCAGGACCTGCAATAAGAACAAGGATGCTGCCCTCTGCGTGACCTTCGCCTGTGAAATGCATATTTCTCTTTACTTTGGCCAGGCCCTGGCAGCTTTATGAACCCCAAGAGAGGAAAGGAAATGAGGAGAGACTGAGACAAGATAGAGAAGGCTGAACAGCGAAAGGAAGAAGCAGAACAGGGGGAAAAGAAGGAAATTAAAAAGGGAAAACGAAAGGAGACCCAGCGTAGAGCAGACATATAAAAAAAATTCCTCTTTCTCATTTGTTAATTAAAAGTGTGGTCCCAGGAGCTTATCCTGCCAGAAAGAATCCACTGGAAGCATCATGGTGGCTGGGTCACTTGAGCAAAGGTAGGGAAACTGAAGAAACAGAGAGCAGCCTTAAAATACTAAAAAGGAGACAAGATTTTGAGCAAGAATATCTATTTGTAAGTGACATCTCTTTATGTTCCCATGGGTCAATCTCAAAACCATGCCTGCTTGCAGAAAGGACTGTATTACCCAGAGATAAAAACTATCCAGGAGAAAAGGGAGCTCAGACTGACTGTCAAAACACAAAAAATAAAAATAATAATAAAAAACAGTATGTTTGCATCAGTCCCCCCTAATTTCAGATATGCCCTGTCTCTGATGACTTGGCTACAAACCTCAAACACTGCCTTAACAGAACGTGCAGTGTGTTGCATATGCAACAACCAGACAAAACTGCCAGATCAGCATCTTCTGTTTAAGCCATTGACTTCAGCCAAGAAGGAATTTATTACTCACCAGCAACTGGACAACTTAAAGCAACGATAAATGTCGTCAGGGTAGCGGGAATGATGAATTGTCAGGTTTTTCTTAGTTTGACATACACAATACTAACAGGAGACAGGCATTATCAGTTCAAGCTGTCAGGATGCCCAACCAGCTAGAAGCTTAACTAACCTCTGCTCCCCACATTCTCCTCCTGGAAAAGGCATTGCAGGAACAGACATGAAATTAGCACTTGGTTTACCCCTCTCTGCTGATTGTAAAGGGAGCCCCATTTAACTAGCTCAAACATATTTTCATTATAGGCACCAAAATAAAGATGAACTGCTCATTGTGTGTCACAGCACTGAGCAATGGCTCCGTGACCACCTTCTGATAAAGGTTTCCCAAGTTGGGGTCACCTTGGGTAAGGAAAGTCAGTAGCAAGGCAACCCACTGCCCTGATCCCTGTGGGGTCCCACAGGTGAATGAGGGTTTATGTTACAGCAACGCAGTGATTGCTAGTGCTAGAACATGGTCTTTGGAGAGACTCTGGTGTTCTTCACCCTCTGACATTCCTGATATTACTGCCACCGTAACTTTTGTCTTTAGTATCTGACCTTAAAGCGATTCCTACATAAAACAACAGAAATATTGTATTTATATAGTTAGCATAGGGGTTTAATCATTCTAGTTTATCTTCTCAGGACCAAAAGGCCATCCAGAGACAGCTTTCACCTATTCCCTGTGCCATCAAGAAAGGTCAGCTCTGGCCGCCAGTCACAGGGCCAGAGTAGAGTTCCCAACACACTTTATCTGGTATCACCCCCGCACCTCCTTTTCCCAAATATCAGCTGAGGATGGTCCCATTTGTATATCCACGGGCAGGTCAGGAAAAAATGCAGACCTGTGAATGTGAAGTAACATGAGCCCCAGAAAGACTGGGATAAAAAGAGATATACATGCCTACTGATTTTTAATCAGGAGCACTCAGTAGCACTTCAGGACATGACAAACGGGATGAAAGGATACACAAAGGGAGGGAACTGCTTAGACTGGCATATAAGTTAATAATAATAATGAAGACATCTGACTAACAGAGAAAAGACAGAACAGCCCCATTCCACCACATCACCACAACCGTCTCTATAAAGGCAATAAGTGAAAACACAAAAGGTATTTTTCCGCAGGGTCCCTTTTCTTCCCCACCTCTCACTGAGGCCATTCCCCATATTTGCAGCTTCTTTCAAGGACAGAAATAATATTTGGCTTCCTTGGCAACGAAGAACAAAGAGACAATAGAAATCCGACAGTGGAATTTATTAAGCCGCGTACTACACTAACCCCTTGTGTAGGGACAGCCATCAGGCAGAGCAGAATGGCCCCAGCGTTAAAAGCAGTGAGAAAAGCTTTTGGGCTAAAAGCTGTTTACGCTGCTTTGACATGGAGCAGTTGTTTTGACTAACGGGCCAGAGAAGGGGATTTCTTTTGCAGAGTAGCTCTTTGAAGGGCTCTTTGCCTCACAGCTGTAACAGCAACTACATCCACAGCACACGTTCTCCTCCTACCTATTGTATCACGTACCAAAACACATCACAGGCCAAACCAGTTTCAGGGTTGGCCGCTGCTGAACTCGGGGAGAATGGTGCTCATATATGGACAGCATTACAGCTAAAGGCTGGGATTAAACTACAACAGCCGGGAGCATTTCCCAGCCCCTGGATCCGAGTGCACATCCCAGCTGTATCCCAGCCCCATACTGGAACCACACACACCATCCCTCCCCAGAAAAGGTGATTTTATTTTATTTTTTTAATCTTCAGACAGCTTAGATTGATGGCTTTCCCCTCTTACGTTATCCTGGTTTGGGACAGGACAGGGAACTGCACTCAGTTATTCTACTGCTGAGTCCAGCGTTATGCTTTTCTATTACATTAAGGAACGCTTCTGAACCTGTGTATCTCATCTGCATATTTTGCAGATGATACAGAATTGGAAGGAGCAGTTAATAGACCAGATGGTTGTTCCATCACTGAGAGGGACCTCGACAACTTGGAGAAATGAGCAAATAGGTATCTCATTAATTTTAACTAAAGGGAAATGCCAAGTCCTGCTCATGGGGAGGAGTATCCCCACCCATCATTACAGGCGGGGGACCAACAGGCTGGAAAGCAACTTTGCAGGGGAGTCCTGGAGGACATCAAGTTGAGCATGAGCCAGTAATATGCCTTCCCAGCAAAAGCCAGCCATTAGTAGGAGTATCATCAGCACTTCAAAAGAGGTAAGCCTAACCCTCAGCACTGGTAAAACCCATCTGGAGTGCTGTGTCCAGTCCTGGATTCCCCAGTACAAGAGAGATATGGACATACTGGTGCAAATCCAGCAAAGCACCACAAAGAAGATCGAGGAACTGGAGTGTCTGTAGTATGAGGAGAGCCTAGAGGGCTGGGACTGATTAGCCCAGAATAGAGAAAGTTCAGGGGGATCTTTTAAATGTATATAAATAACTGATGGAGGGAGAGTAGAGGAGACAAAGTCAGACTCTTCTCAATGATATCCTGTGAATGGACAAGAGGCAATGGGCACTAACTGAAATACATTAAATTCCAGTTAAACATATATGTATAACTGTGAGGGTGGTCAAACACTAGAATGGGTTACCCAGAGAGGTTGCTGAGTCTCAAACCTGCTGTAGGTGACCCTGCTCTAAGATAGGTTGGACTAGATGATCTTAAGAATCATAGAATATCTCAAGTTGGAAGGGACCCATAAGGATCATCAAGGCCAACTCCCTGCTCTTCATAGGACTACCTAAAAAGAAATCATATGACTAAGAGCTCATCCAGATGCTCCTTGAACTCCGACAGGCTTGGTGCTATGACCACTTCCCTGGGGACCCTGTTCCAGTGACCAACCACCCTCTCTCTGAAGAACGTTTTCCTTATGACCACTCTGAACTTCCCCTGACACAGCTTCATTCCATTTCCTCATGTCCCGTCGCTGGTCACCAAAGAGAGGAGATCAGCACCTTCCCCTCTGCTGCCTGCCTTGAGGAAGGTGTAGACTGCCATGATCACCCCTCAGCCTTCTCTTCTCCAAGCTGAACAAACCAAGTGGCCTCAGCTGCTCCTCACAAGTCTTGCCCTTGAGGCCTCTCATCATCCTGGTCGCCCTCCTCTGGACACACTCTCATAGTCTGACATCCTTGTATGCAACCAAAACTGCACATAGTGCTTGAGGTGGGGCCACACCAGTGCAGTGTGAAGTGGGACAGTCACCCCCCTTGACCAGATAGCTATGCTAGTCTCTTCCAACATGATCCATTCTGTGATATCAACTCACTTATCAGAATGCATTGGCAAGACTTGGCTTCCCTGGAAAAAAACTTTTTTCAAATTTTGAGTTCCATTTGTCATGACCCCAAGTAGCGTTTCAGCATCATCTCACCTCTGTTCACAGAGATGCATTTTAGTAGACACAGATTATCCTGCAACAGAGTTCAGGCAAGTAAGAAATGGCTTTCCCAGAAAGATCTCCTGGACAAGCAGCATCACTGACCTTTATAAACAACATTATCATTCAAGCAAAGTGCTGCTCCAGACAATGGAAATGGCACTTGGCACTCTGTGTCTGCTGAGTAAGCACTGTAATAAGATCACCTTTCCGGATTTGTTTAGTCTTCACATCTATATTTATTAATTTACTCTCATACAAACACAGAGAGTGCTAAAGGAATACAGTCTTAGATAACAAAATTTGAGAAATTTGTTATTAATTTTACATAATGACTTAGTGTCCATAGTGTCCATATTTTCCAACCAATAGCATTCCCTTGTAGCCTGCCTGATTACTCCTTCTGAAGCTTGTTCTCCAGATCTCGACAAATGCCTTCCCAGGTCATCACAAGCAATCTCCTAGCAAAGAGGAGAAAGTCACCTGGCAGGTGAGAAGATGATGAGACACAGTCTCTGGAAGCTGGCTACTGCTCCCCCCAGAAACACCACCCTCCACATAGTGAGCTGCTTTCCATGCCCAGGAGAAAAGGCCATGCCAGGGATGCTATAGAAAATGTAGTGGCAGATGCATCTGAGTGGCAGAAGCCATCTCGACCTCTGTTTTCCCCCCCAAGACAGTTCCTAAAAGGAAAGGCAACCTACCTATAAGCACATGCTCTCCCAGCAGCAAGTTCAGAGCTTTGAGGTCTATCCTCATACACTGTCTGAAAAAGGGCTCCGTAAGTGAGTGACATTTCATCCTCCCCTTAGAGCTAGCGAAAAGGAGGAGGCATTTCTGTAACATCTTATGCTGAAGCATGCATCCCAACCAGGTCTGAAGTGTCACACACTGGAAGTACTGCAGAGAGTACCAGAAAGACTGCCTGATACTGAGAAGTTTGGTGATAAGTCACAGATAAAAGTCAATGTAAACAAATGTAAAGTAACACGATAGGTGTTTTGGAGTAGTAACAGTTCTGTGAAAATATAAAAATCAATATTCACTAATAATCAGGGGGAAAAAAAATACTAGGAACTGTTAGGAAGGAACAGAAAGCAATCCAGAAACTACCACGGTGTCACTGTATTCAAGGACTGATATCCAGAAGACTGTCTGCATTCCTGGGTCCTCCTACCATATCCCTCCTCACTCAGAAACCACACAGTGAACTTAGAGGTGGTTAAGAGAAAGGTGTTAAGTTGCAAGTAGTCCTCTTCTACCTGGAAAGCAGACAGCTGGGAGGTGCAACAGACCACACAGAAATTGGAAAGGAGGTAAAGGGATTGCAAGTATTGTTTCTTTCAATAAAAAAAGGTTGGTGTAGGGTCACCAAATGAGGTAAACAAAAGGAGGCATTTCTTTACCTTCTGCAACTCACTGCCACTGCCCTTCTGCAGGTCTCAGACATTTACAGGGAGTAAAAACACCACAACATCAATGAATGGAAGAAAAATCCATCAAGAACTGGTGAACTCACACACAACTCTTGATTTAAGAAGTCCTTGAGCTGTGGGAGCAATCAAACACTAGAACAGGTTCCTCAGAGTGGTTACAGGTGGCCCTTTGGTTCAAGCTGGTATAGATGCCCTTGCATGGTGTGTAAAGTGTCCACATCTCTCCAGGGACCCAAGAATGAGTATTTCAGGTATAAAAATCTGCATGGTAGACTAAGAAGTTAGGAGACAGTACTAAGCCTTACTTTATATGGGGTTTTGCTCTCAAGCCACCCAACCTATTAGGAGATAAAAGAGCACCAGTAATAATATTATTTGAATTCTCTGGAAATAAGCTGTAGTGTCTTAGTCAACATGTTAGTAGAGCAGAGAAGTCAGCAGGCTGCTCTCATGGGCAGGTAAAGAAAAAGTGGAAGGAACCATGTCTGCCAAAGTCACGTGAAGAATGGCCTTTGCAGAGAGCATAGCCTTCAGCATTGGTGGGCATGTTTATTAATGGAGCCTATCAATCTGCTTACAGTATCTGTCCCTGTTTCCATAGCCTGGAGCTGAGGTGGATTGTACAAAGCAGAGTTAAAGACAAAGGGGGAAGAAAAGTGAAACAGGAGAACACTGGAGAGCATGGAGATGAAAGACACACAGGAAGGCATTGGATTAATGGACAAGCATTTATGTTGTGATCAGCTAATGCACAGAGATTAGCATGCAAGGTATTTTCTGAAAAAAAAAAAAATATCCTGTCAGCCAAAAAGTGATGTACAAAAGACTAAACAGCCAAATGTCTAGGAAGCTGTAACTCCATCTTCCATTTACTGTCTCTCACCCTCAAAGTGGGAGGGGGGTAAGCCAGGAGAAAGGTCAGGGGATAAAAACAGTGGGGAATTGGCAGAATGCCTCAAGTTCTATGGAGCAGAACTCTCCCTCCCAGAGGATAAACCAAGGACACAAAGCTTGGGTTTCCACAACCTGCACCTTACTAAGGAGAGAAACGTCTTGGATACAATTTCAGTGCAGACATTACTTTCCCTGCATTGAGAAACAACAGAATTGCTGTATCTTGGCTAAGCAGTGGGAAACAGCACCAAAACCCTCCCACATATTGTTTGTAAAGGCACAGGGGTCAAGCAGAATTATTCTCCAAAGAAAAACAGAGCATTTAGGTGGTATGGGAACCTTCCTCAGGACTGGAAAGGGTAGGACAACAAGGAATAATTGCCAAAAACAAACTAATAATTGCAAAGAGCAGCTTTCAGAGCTTAGTGACTCTAAGATCTCATGAGACCGAAATAATTCCTCCCAGAACTTTTTATTCCCTCTAGGAAAAGGCAAAAATGGGAGGCTCCTGGGATACTTAACAATCCACCTGGGACCAACAGATAAAAGAGACTAATCTGCTGTTCAGACCCTCATATACAGCTTATTGATCCAGGGATTTCCAAAATCAACAGTAAATTGAAGAGACTTTTGACAACCTGCAAAACTCAGGCAGAAGGGCCAGCTGGATTTTTACAGATTTTTACATGTGTGTCTTTCTTTGAAGGCACTAGACTTCACAGCAGCGCAACAGAATTACACTTTGTTCACGTTTGACCCAGCCTGGTTATCAAGACGTTTTTCAGATGAGTTAGAGTGGGACAGAATCATTAACATTCGCAAATGGTTGGCTGTCAGCAGTCTCAGCATGTGCAGAGAGGACACATGGCTATCATCAGGTTCTCAGTCATGCCAATCCCTCACCTAATTCTCAACCAAAATCACAGAGCAAGATTGAAGGGCACGGTCTCCCCAAAAAGTGCTAGAGGTAGGCAATCCACAGCAACCCATCCAAAGGTAGAAGAAAGGCTTGCACTGGCTGGAACTTTTCAAAGTGCTTAACTAATTTGCCCACCGCTGAAAAAAGTAATATTGACTTTTTCCACTGGAACCAAAGCGAATCAAGGGAAAGAGAGATGGACCAGGGATTAACAAAACCCCCACTCTTAACGTAAAGTGGGCTTGATTGTATTAGTATTTCAGATCCCTGAGGCCCTGATGTGAATTGGGGGGAAATCTCATTGAAGAAGTTGGCTTCAGAGGGACAAAAGCAGCAGCGTGATACAATAGTGAGTGGTTTTCATCCCAATAACTACCATATGCAATCTTGAAAAAAACTGTTCAACACCTTCTGTGTCCAAGGAAGAATGGTTACCTACATGATTAAAATGGCAGCAAAAGAACACTGGGTCCCTGAGGAGTCCCTCTTCTAACAAAACCAATGCCCTGAAACTTTGACCAACCAGTCTGCTCAAAACAGTGTGGCTGTCTTTTTGCCCTCTTTACCCTAAATTCAAGCCAGAAGCTGGGAGAGTTTTATAAGTCAAAACCCTTTTGAGGTTTTCAGGTGAGAAAAACTTGAGCTTTAAAAAACACAAAAATCCCCATATCTCACCACCATGTCACAATGTGACATTTCAGCCTGTGCTGAAATCCCCCTCACTTCAGCATCCAAGGGACTGAGGACTCCTCTCTACCCACCACTCATGAAAATCTCAGTAAAACAGATGTTGGTTGAGAAACTGGGAAGAGTAGACCAAGAGGACCACTGAGATGATTAGAGGGCTGGAGCACATAACATATAAGGCTAATGAAAGTATGTTTGTTTAGCCTGGAAAAGATTAAGGAGAGGAAAAAATTGTAGACTTGCACGTCCTAACGGGGTTGGTTATTGAAAAGAAAGCCAGATCCTTCCCAGAGGTGCACAGAGAGAGGACAAGAAGCAAAGGTCACAAGTTGCAGTGAGGGAACACCCAACCCAACTTAACAAAACAATTTTTCACCACCAGAGAGGATAAGTCCTTGAACAGGCTGCCCAGAGAGCCTGTGGAAACTCCATCCTCAGGATATTTTCAGGCTTGATTGGCCACGGTCACTAGCACCCTAACACAACTTTGAGGTCCACATTGCTTTAAGCAGGGATTTGAACTAGAAGACCTCCAATGGTCCATTCTACCATAAAACCATTTATGACTCTGTGACTGAGTCATAAAACTGCTATCCACAGGACAGGTATGATTTCCTGAGTCAGAGACCTGCTCCTTTACCTTCTCTTCCCCCAACCAATTTCAATCAAAGTTCCTCTTGCCAAAAGATAGAATTTTTTATCAAATGTGTTTTGAATAATTTGGAGAATTAAAGCTTGTAATACTAGACTAATTCCTCCATCCTACACAATGTAACATTCTATCTCCTGCTCATCTTCAGGCAGCTCAAAAGACTTTCATCATTATCCTATCTGTGGAACTGCTGAGAATTAGTTTTAATCTACAATCCTTAAAATTGTATTTCACATTGCACCTTGCACTTCTTTGAGGAAGGAGGCATATAGTATATTACATTGGAACCAGCTCAGTGGCAACAATAGGAGCTTTTGTACTGGGCAATGGCATGTTGCCTGGGAATGGGCCAGAACAACAAATTGATATGACAGGCTTTGCCTGCTGTGGAAGTATTAAATCTCAGCTGATAGTAGAAATATCACCTTTCTCTGAAAAGCACCTTGATCTGAGCTATGTTGTCCCTTAACCAGAAAATGTAAATGACCCACGGACACAAGGAGAGACTGGTATAAGTAAGTCCCATTCAGCCTGGAGGCTGGGGCATTTCCTAGACAGCTCCTAAAATTAAGCGTAACAATATGCATCTTTCCCAGTCCTCGAATCAAGTGGGTCCCTGGAGCAGCGAAGCACAGAAGATTATATTCAGAAACACGGGTCCTCTCAAGAAGCCTTTGTTTTCACTTCAGTACATTGAAGTCAATTCCCTCATTAAAGCTAATGCCAGGAGTCCCTCACTTTAGGGCAGTCAACCTCTACCAAGGGACACTTTGCAGATGAGTAAGGGCTGGTAAATTTAGCTAGAGTAGCTAAAGCCAGTAACCTAGAAAGTCCTCAATGATACCAAAGCCAGTGTTATTTCGTCTCTCTCTTTTCACTCAGCTGAGCTATTTGGATCAGTTCAGGATCCGGACGCATCCTGATGCTTACACTTGGTCCCCCTCTCATGAGGCAGCTTGGCAACAGCAATCTCAGGCTAGAAATTACTGGTTTTTTCTCTGTGAGCAAGTTGGGGGAACGGATCCTTCAGCCATGGCCCACAGGGCCCACTAGCACCAGACAGTTTGCAATCATCTAGGATTTAATACTCACATTAGGTTAAGGAAAGGCACTTTTTAGGCATTTTTACAGCATCTCCAAAAACAGCCCTACAGACCTCTTTTACATATAGAAGTACAACATGTTACCTGCCTTAGTGGTTGTTTGAACCCTTGACAGATGTGAAACCCTCTAAAGAAAAGAAACATCCTGTTAGTGTCTGAGTAACAGCTTTCCAGATCTGAGATGTGACTCTTTTCAATCCCACCCAAGCGCTCCTAAGCAGCTGCCAGTCATCTAGGACCTAGCTTGGGACCAGCCACCATGTCCCTGCTCCTCACAGCTCTATGTGCTGAACGGGGGTGAGGGGTAGCTCATGGGGGAGGAGAAGCAATCACAAGGCACGGGGAATTCCAAAGCGTGGATGAAGCCTCAGAAAAATGATATCAGAGACTTGACACTTCATCAGAAGTGCACAGTGAAAAGGAGATTGATCCAGTTCAGGATTTAAAAAAAAAAAAAAAAGAATAGCAGCAACACTGTCAAAACACACATTCAAGGTTCATTTATCTCCTACCTCTTTGCCTTTAATCCTTTTTCGGGAGAGAAGTCATTTGAGTTAATTAGTCCAAAGGTTCATGAAGGAAGCAAGTAAAAAAGACAGCAGAAAGAGACTGTTCCTTAAAGCCACCGAGATAACAAGGGAAGCTTCACTTAGCATTAGACCATAAATTTTTCCAAACCATCCTCTCTGAGTTTTATTGCTGAGTTTATCAAGTTCCCTGGACATCTTGGTTACAAAGGGAACAAAGTAATTAGCACATGGACTGCCTTTAATTAGCATATCTACTCAAAGATGCTCACCTACCAAGTCATGATAAGTAATTGTCCTTTTTGCCGTGGGCTAGGGGTGCCCCACCTGATTCCTGTGGCAGAGAAAGGAGGAGGAAGGAGCAGAGGAAGAGTGGGCAGTACCTGTCCCACTCACTGCAGAGGCTTTCCCCCAGACCTTTCCCAGGATGAACACTGGAACAGCAAACAGACATGAGAACTAAGAGGTAAAGGAGGGATGTGAGAAGACAGGGGAACCTGACCCATTTGTTTGCCAAAAAAAATAAATAAAAAAAGCCATAACTTTCATCAGCAATGAGCAGGGTGACTATGTAGGCAAAGGACAGGAACATCTAATTTTCTCTCCAATCTCTCTCTCCCCTCCCCATGAAGACAAAGGAGGATTCATGGCTGAGGTTTTTATCTTTTTTAACTCCCATATGTGCCTGAGACATGCAGCCCATGAATTTTAATTCAGAAAGGCTAACTCAGTGCCCCAACTTGCGGGTCATCTACAGTCAAGTGCAGAAGGAGCTGATTTGGGCAGCCAGGCTCTGATTCCTTGCAAAGGCAACACAGAGAAGTAGAGCCCATCACTCAGATCATCAGAAGCAAGTGCTAAATATATCACTTGTGGCAACTTCTCTCCAGTGGCTAATGGAGGCAGCAATGACAAGCGATCCCAGTGTAGCCCCTCTCCCCCCATATCCACCACTGTTAGTCAACAAAACATAAAAGGCAGTGGGAGCTGTTTCAGAGAAAAGCTTCTCCCAGAATATGGTTAATTTGCAAGACAGGCAAGAAATGAGGTTTATATCAATAATAGAGGGGAGAAGATGTGTGCCTACAACAGTAGAGCTCGTCTTCCAGTGTGTTCTGCACATTAATAACCCCACATGTACGTTAAGGGGGTTGTGGCTTCAGAGATTCACTACTCTTGTATTATATCCCACTGCAGATACAACATTTACAGGCTTTAGGAGAACTTACCCTAAGAGCAGCACTGCCCTTTTTGGAAGCTCTCACCAAAAAGGGAGCCTCACAAAGACCCTTAGGAAGGGGGATTTGCAGGGGATTACGATTAAGCCAGTTTCAGTTACTGAAAAGTGAACTTCTGCCCGGGGAATTAGGGCCGGGATAGCTAATTATTTGGCTTTCTTTTGCTCATATCTTTCACTACCAAACTTCAGAGCATGTTACAGAGACACAAGTAAGAAGCCAGACCTTCTGCAGCCAAGAGGGCCACACAGTGCTTGAACAAGTGTAACACAGGTAGAAAACAAAAGCTCTCTGGGAGTGTCCCCATGCAGCCATCAGGACAGGAATCCAAGGGGCAGGGAATAGTTCTGGGTCACTCCCAGGGCAGGAACATTTGGAGGCTGAGACAGAAATGAAGACTGACCTCCGACACTTGTGTGCAAAGATCTGCACAGGGTCCCTTGAACACGATCGTCAAAGAGACCACTGGAGCACAAGAGAGGCCATCCCAGTTTCACTTGGGACACAGCTCACTCCACACCATATCACACATATTACTTTTATGTTAAGTGAAATGTGATGACTACAACCTTAAAAAAGCATGAATGTGCCAAGAATGGGCCACTATCTAATGGATAAAGCACTAGAGTGGCTTTCTGGAGCTCCAGCCAAGTCACTGAACTGCTTTTGGTGTCTTGGAAGTCTCCTTCATTTCCTGTCATGCATGATACTTCCCGTTCTATCCTCTCCCTTTATGGTCCAGATTTTGCCCCTGAAAGTCTCTCAATCACCAGGTGCTCCCTGGTGATTTTGCCCCCAGTATTGCAGTACCAATACCTCAGCACCAACATTAATAATTTTTCAATCCACTCTCTGCTGCAGTTGCTTTTAGAGTCTGTAGGACACAGAACACAACTACATGAAGGCCAGCGCTTAAATACTGAAAACTATTAGGCAGGTTTTAGAGAATACACGAACGAGGGGAGTCACCCAGAGAAATCCAGCCTCTCACTGTCCATCCACTCTTTGCAGGAGAGCTTTGCCAGGCATTGCCTTCTTAGCAAAGGCAAAAATACATTCCTAGTTCAATTCCTAAGTCCAACAAAGTCTCTTGGTTCCAATAAACTTCCTCTGCTTTTCTGTGCTAATACAGCTACCCACTGTTTGTTTTTGACTTGCTCACTTACCAGACTTTCTTTCAAAACCCCAAAAAAGATGGTCTCATCTGCTGTAGGTACAGTGAAAAAGGCCTATTTAATTGAAATTAACCTCAGAGAAATTCATTGCACTCTTGTAAAACAGCTTATCATCACAAAGTGAAAGCTTAACCCAGAAAGGTTCTAACCTCATAAACCACAAGCTTCTAACAAGGGAAGAATCAAGAGACTTTTATGAGCCACTGGAGTACATCAGGCCCCCTGAGTCACCCTGGGAGAACAAAATCACAGTAGAGCAGTTCAAGGATCTAAAACTTAACAGAGCTATTCACTTCCAGAGCCTTATAAATACTAATTGCTGGACTAAAGGGACATTCAAAGATCAAGTGTTAAGTTCAAGACCCGCTGTCATTCCTAACACCAGACACTATCTCAGTCAGGACCTAGTGCTATTAGGTCATTTAGACCTCAATCCAGGCAAATATTTTATGTATTTGACCTTCAGCTCAGGCAAGATACATGGAAATAGTAACCTGCTTTTAAAAACTAAGCATGTATTTATTCATGTGCCTCGGTAGACCAGGGCCTTGCTCTGTGCAGGTCTGTGGTGGTCTGTAGTGTTAAAATACCATCACTGCCGTGGTAAGCAAGGTTAACACTGCTGCTTCTGCTCCCAAAGAAGGGTCCATAAAGATGTCAGTGCAAGAGTAGCCACGTGTGACACCAGCATTTTAATTCCATGAGAATTAAACTAACCACCACCAAGCAAAGGTCTAACCTAACAACCTTCTCGGTACTTATTCTACATATCACTTTCTAACAAAAAAGTTTAGGAGCTGGGCCTCAAAACCCGCTCTTTGGCAAAAAAATGCCAAGCCTTTATTACAAGATTGGCACAGTTTTCCATAGCCAAATATAACTGCACGCCAGCATCTTCTTCCATGCAATTTTCACACTAACATCACCTGACTGATGGCACTCACAGTCCCACACCAGCCAGGACATCTCTGGTGTCCCATCTTCCCTCTCTACCTTCTACAGTGAGGAGTTCAAGGCTACCCAGGGAGATTGTGGAACTGGACCAAGAAGGATTAGAAAGGAAAAAAGACAGTAGGATTTTATCAGACCACAGATAAAGCCACAAGTCATCCTAGGCACAGACCAACAGGGAACATGCACCTCCTGATTTGACTTATAGCATGAGGTTGTTTCAGTCTTGTGCTAATTGGAAGTGTATTCAAAATTGGGGTATGAAATAGGATGAATGCCAGAGAGCTAATACGGTGATTATTCATTTCTGTGTATGAAGAGGAAACCCAGCACAGCTGTCTCGTTTATCACACCACAGGGGTAAAATCTCCCTGACTGAATCTCAGCAGTCCCTCCCCATACTGGCCTCCCCCAGCATTTATTCCCACCTCCAGGCCCTGTGTTTTGTCTAGCAGGGAGCAGGTGAGATTGGCTGTGTGGTCTCATAAAGCAGAGTAATCTTTAGCCCAAACTTGCCTGCTTGATCCTTCTGCTTAACAAAAAGCAACAATTCAGCTTTCAGCCTTGTTTACATGGGTGCTTAAAAAGCACCTCAGCTCAGACAGCAGTCCCCCTCGGAGACTTGAGCCAGGTGAAAGATGTGCTGCCACACCGCCCAAAAAACTCAGACTCTGGTTCATTCTACCTGGGGAGCCATTCCCATGCAGCAGTTCGGCCATTCTCGTTTTGCCATCGTCCATCACATTGGCTCAAAGGCAGCCACACTGTAGAGTACACACAAAATTTGGGGCTATTTTATATGGCAGGCCTGCCTACCTGCCCAGCTATGGGCTGAAAGACCCAGAACACATTTTAAAAGAACAAAGATATTCCTATGGGTAGGGATCCACACACGGACACACAAAAAATCAAAATAAGTATTTCCACATTTCTAAACTTGTTTTCATTCTGATCTTGTTTTGATCAGGATGTTTCCTGACTCCTAAAGCAAGACTCTAGATCAACGACAACCTTAGGACAGATAAATGAGCTGATATGGAAGTTCCTGGGCTGTCTTATATCCATCAGGTACTTAACCATTAATTCCCCCATGTTTCCTTTGAAATATCAGTCTTATATGAGCCACTGTCTTCCATACATCAAATTAAGTCAAGATAACTAACTAAAGAACACTGAATAAATACCTGCTTAGATTAATACTGACCTTTTCCTCATACACAAAGGCCAGGAGAGCCCAATGTGAATGACCCCATCATCACTAGCACGTTGTTTCACACTTACTGAAGACTCGACCATGGGTGACTAAGTGGCTTGTTCGAATTGGGGATGGCACTGATTTGTAAGTGGAGGAAAGATCAGAAACCTCCATTAGTATTCCCCCTGCCTGCTTTGCCAATTCCCAACCAAAAGGGAAGGAGGATTTTCTCCATGTTTTTTCACCCTCCTGTCACAACAACAATTTTAACTAGACTTCAAGTAATGTTTGGATGCAAAACAGATGTCACTTCCTTCTTGCATACCCCTGAAGGAATTTGGTGCTGTTTTCATATGTGCTGTCTCCCAGGATCCTGGGGATATCCAATTTCCCATTCAAACACAGGCAATAGAAAAAGCTGAAAGGCAGATTTTTGTGGATTTCTCCTCTGTCCCATGCCCGAACCTGTAACATGAATGAGGCTTTTGGAAGCTTTGCCTTTCTTTTTTAATAACTACTTCATTTACTACTGACAAAAGCCAGACTTCTTTCCTCATTGCAGCCTCCTAATAAGATTCCCCCCACATCACTGAAGCCCAATTGTGCTCAGAGGCTGGGTTATTCAAGTAACAAGAAAGTTTGGATTACACAGCCATTCCTGCTGGCATTCAAAGCCACTGCACCCCTCCCCACACAGCTCAGCTCTTCAGTGGGGAGAGATCCTCCAGTCAGTGCCACTTCCAGAGTGGTGGGACAGGCTCAGCAGCTACGTGCTTTCCCTCCCTGCCCAGTTTACATCTTTTACATCTGCGGTGGGAAAGAGAAATCCCTTAGATGAGGAGCTGATATTCTGCCAAACCAATATAACCCTTCTCTGTTGGTATATCTCCACTGTCACGTTGAATCTCACGGCTGCCAACCACTCTGTGGAGGTGTGGAGTCCCCTTGTATCACAGTCAGGCCTGGGGTGCTTCCATAGGGAAAAAGGGTCTGCAGCATACCTGGTCTCTGATACACCATCCATCCGAGTACTTCAATGTAATTCTGGAATTTCATCTCACCACACATCACCACATTGCACAGGAAGTGACACCCTTCATGCAAGTTAATCAACAGCACCAACAAGGGGCTCAGACTGCTCTAAACAACTTTGAAAAGACTGGAAAATCCCTGTTCCTCCTAGATCTTTGAGATGCTAAGCACATCATCCTGGCACAAGTCCTTCTTTGCAAACAGTTCTCACACGAAGCTAGAAGACCATGGCATTGCTGAATCCATCTGGATCTGTCCCCCCCAGTCGCTTTGGCAATAAAGCAGTATCTCTGAGCACACTCAAGAAGCAAAAGTCCCTTAACTGCCTACTCCCTGATCCCACAATGGGCACTTCAACCCCAGCATCAGGGGAACTTGGAGCAGGTCCATTTTTTTGAAAAATTGTGTCTTTCCCTTCTGTTCCAGATTCCCTCTCAAGCCACAAAGTCACTTTAGCTGTTTTGAGCAGCAGCTGAAAACCTTATTGAAGTGCTCCTCCCTTTTTTTTTTCCCTTAAAGAAAGCGGTCTCCATTTTCCCCATCCAAATGCATTAGATCAAAAAAAAAAAAAAAACCAAAAGGAGAGATTTATTACCCCCTATAAGTATAGGGCTTAATTCAGTCCTACCATCTGACTCGGAGGCGTTGATAGAGGCAAAGGAAGAGAGGAAGAGAAGAGACGCAGAGAGATGAAGGCACTTAGTCACATCACAACTCAATGAAAGTACCAGAGAAGAGAAGCCCAGCCCCGTGCCCTGATACTGCTCTACTCATTTAACCATTAGGCCGTGAAATCACCCTCCTTTTTACATGGCTGAGAAAAGTGTAAGGGCTCTAAGAAGTAAAATCACTGTAGAAATAATCCATTTGAGTATCTTAATTACAAGCTTTGTCTTGGGTTTCTTAATGCAACAGTATAGCTGTGCTGGGTCACAGTGTTTCTGACACCATGTCACACATGGACGTTACTAATAACAAGCTCACTCCAACCCACTTCCAGCAGCTTTGATATGTTCTTACCCAAAATAAAAAAAAAAAAGAATAATAAAAAAAAAAGAATTGGGAGGAGGAGAGCAGCATTTGGCTGCTGAGCATTTTGGCTGCTCTGAATCTGGCTGCTCAGTGCAACCCCGACAGCTCTATTATAAACACGGCAAATGTTTCAGAATGACAGGCAGGATTTAGCAGTCGTTTCCTTGGTCTGGGACTGTTTGATTTCCATTTATCACACTCACACAAAGCAAGGTGTGTAGACAATACAGGGCAGGGAAACGACTTCAAAGGAAATTCCTCTCGGCAACGGAGTATGGGGTTCCCTCAGAAAGGAGCCGATCCACTTGTCAGGCCAATTAGCGGCAGCTCGGCTGCTTTGGCGGGAGAAGTAGGGGAGAGGGTCTGGTGGGGAGTGGGATGAAACCCCTGCATGATTCATTGAATCAACCCCCTGATACAGCCCAGGAAAATCTGCATGCAGAAACACCTCCTGTTTGCTGCAGGCATAGTCAGCCCATGTAAGGAGGCTGCCAAGAAACAGTAGGTGCAGAGAAAGCCCAGTTCTTCACATCATTGACACGCAGAGATGGACCTGCACGCTCATCTGGAATCCACCATGGGAAACCAGGGAGAACAGTGAGGCGCTTCAACTGCTTTTTGCAGAGCCCCAAGCCTTTGATGGTCCTCTCCAGTAACAAACAACATGGACCACTCATTCACAAGAAGCCAAGCACTAGCACTCTAAGATAGAAGGGGCAAAGCAAACCACCCTTTTGTCAACCATTAAAAGAGCAGAAAGAAAAGCTGGTACTTTTAAGTGTTTGCACCGTGGGGCTGGGGACAGCAGCTCTGACTCTCCAGAGGCACCTGCTCCATGCTTTCATGTGGCACCAACTTATTTCCTAATCATAGAATCGAATCATAGAATCATCTGGGCCGGAAAAGACCTTCAAAGGTCATCTAGTCCAACCCCCCCGCAGTCGGCAGGGACACCCTCAACTAGACCAGGTTGCCCAGGAGCTCATTGAGCCTCACCTTGAATGTCTCCAGGGAAGGGGCCTCAACTACCTCCATGGGCAACCCGTTCCAGTGCTCCACCACCCTCATAGTAAAGAACTTATTCCTAATGTCTAATCTAAATCTGCTCTTCTCGAGTTTAAAGCCATTACCCCTTGTTCTGTCATTGGCGGCCTTTGGAAACAGACTGTCTCCAGCCTTCCTGTAGGCCCCCTTCAGGTACTGGAAGACCGCTATTGGGTCTCCCCAGACCTAAGTCAGTCTGACTCTGTCAATAAGTGACACTATCAGCAGAAATTTCCTGCCTGGGCTGCCCTCAATTTATGGAAGAAGGGCCAGAGGAACCACTCTTCCTTCCAGAAAGTACACGCACAGCAGAGCTGATGGCTAAATAAAGCTAACGAAGTCCTCAGCTCCTGAAGAGAATATATTTTTGGTCATCAATATGGCATTAATGTCTGTGTGCAGTGTTACACAAGGGCAGCCTTGGAGCTGTGCTTGAGGCCAAATTTGAGGCTGTCCACAGAACTTCACCCTCTGCAAGGGCAGAGGAGCTGGTGCTGTTCATGGCAGCCCCAAAATTAGATTCCTAAATTTTAGATCATGCTCAAGGCCATGCTTATCTCACAGCTTTTCCAGTTTTGCCTATCTATGTCATTTGCCTTTGGTGTAATGTCATATGACGGATACAGCCTGGAGACCTTCATTGTGATTTCAGCACACCCACCACAGGAACATACACTTCAGGTGCTGCGCCGTGCAGTCACCCAGGTCAGGTAAATATGGGCCACACCACTGACTCCATCATCTTCAGCTGACCCAGATGATTTCCTACCCTCTTTGGGCTTCAAACATCTTGTCATATGACAAGAAGTGATGCCCTGATCACCCGTTTTTCTTGTACACCCTCAAAAATAATAACTAGTAGCAGGTCCCTATCTCTTGCCCTGAGACAACTGGCATGGCCTGGTCTTGGCCATAAGGTTAATTCCTCATAGCCTCCAAACTGGTACCGTTGGACCCCACGTGCCCATTCCTAACTCCAGAAACAACACACAAACTGTTTAGGAAAGTGTCGGGGAACTGGTCTGACAATAAGACAGGCTATCAAAACACCCTGGCACTATGGTCACAATCCATGATTTCTTCTATAAATCACAAGAAAAAAGAACCTAGAGAAAGAAGATGGATAGCCCATACTAAAAACTGTAGCACAGCAGGAACCTCTCAGACACACTTTTCAGTCATTACTGTACTTCATGGAGAGCCTAAAAGTGATGGGAGCATATAATTCCCCAAAATCTATGGCAAATAATAAAATCCAGAGAGAGTTACAGCTTATACCAACAGAACTCAACACTTCAAAGCATCACCTGCACGCAAAAGCATTCCCACATGTCAGAAAATAATATTAAAACCCAGTGATATTGGCACTCACAAAAGCAGGTCTGTTTCTTTGTCTGAAGGCACATCTTGATCTCTGTATTACTCATCTTCAGAAAAAGGGCTCTGAGCATTTCCACTAGCATGAAGCTGTGTGTTAATCCAATTTCATTCCCTGGATGGATTATTATTGGGGTAGATGTTTGGTCTAAACTCATAAAAACAAATTCCGGGCTCCAGCTGGGTATATGTGAACATTTCTGCCTACACAAGCGACAGTGATTTTTCAGTCTGAAGTGCCATCTTTTATAATCTTCGCTATTGATTTTAGTGTTGGTTAAAAAGCTCCTGAAAGACTTAAAAATTCTGTGTGATCAAGGGCCCCTACCTGTCTTAGATTATTAAAAATAAAAGAAATGAAGAAACGCAACCGTGTGCTTCGCTATTGATTTTTCTCTTATCATTTTTCCTCCCAAATAAAAAAAAGGCTTTTTGACCTAAAGTTTTTTGCATTGTTTTTTCTTTGAAAATTCTTGTCTTTCTTGGAATTTTCAGGTTTAAAAGCTGGAGAGGGGAAAAAAAGACCTAGAAAAAACAAGAACTTTTAGAACCTGTTTTCATTTTTTATTTAAAATAAAAACTGTAACTGTTACTTGGTGTTATGGTTTTAAGTGAAGTGCTTTTCCTCCACCACAATAATAATTGACACTTTAGACTAGCCATTCGCAGAACAGCTTTGAACTATTTGGTAGCTTGTTAAGGCAGAGATGAAGTCATGGTCCCTCTCAAGAGGCAAAATTTTTCATTAATCCATTAAGTCCAGCACTGAATAGACTGGAATTTCTCCCCCTGAAACCTCAGCCCAGGACCCGCTGTACTGCCTACATGCACAGCCACCTCTCCCTTAGGATGGAGAGCACTTCCCAGGCAAACCCCTGCTTTTCCAAAGACCACAGGAGAGCATGTCCAGGCCAAGCAGGGAGGGAGGAGAAGCAGCCCGGGCAGGGGGAACAGCAGGGCACAAGGGCTCTGCTGCTGACGGGTCGGGGTTTTCACCTCTTTCAGGACTGTCTTTTGAAAGCTGTCAGAGCCAGAAGAGAGTGGTCTATTCACGGTATAAATTTTCTTCATCAGTAAAGACCAAATCCTAGCCTCCCATCCCTGTGTGCAACCCAATTACTGAGATTTCAAAGCCAAGCAGCGCTATTAAGCCTGTTTAGCCAGACCTCCATCGTAACATTGGTCTTAGGTGCTCACACGACAAACCTTTCACCAGAGCTCAATAACTTCAAAAAGAAGTATTCACTGAGTAAACCCCTGCACTTTGGACTTAAAAGCTCCAAGCAAGCAAAAATCTGTGGCATACCTTCATAGATACAATAATAGTTAATTACCCTCCTTGTTAAATGCTCATGTCTTGTTTCCAGCAAGCATTACTCACAACTGGATACAGGCCCAGGCTCTCTCTAGCTGAGGTAAATGAGTGTATTTTTCTCCTCTCAAGTTCCTTTCATTACACTTCTGGAATACAAAATGAGGTTCACTAATGGTAATTGAGCTGTTGACAAGTTTTCCCAGCTAGAGACATAGAATTAGTGTTGCTAACTTTCATAATTTAAATTACAAACCCAACAGTAATTAGTGTTTTATTTCGAGCTCCATCTCCTGGAGACAGGTGATTATGGGACAATTCCTACTTTACTTACTTTAAAAGTATATTTTAAACGCTATGGAAAAATTTAGAAGTGACTTGACTACCCCTAAAAGAAGTATGGGTACAACCAAAGACAGAATGAATTAACTCTAACTTTACTTATTTCTCATGAAAATTAATTATTATTGTTATAGGAGATGTCACGATTTGCAACTGTTGAGTGCTTGGAGGGAGAGAGACTGCTGAGTTCTCTGAGACAAACAAAGGTTGAGAATATCAAAGAGAAACCTAAAAGTTCTTCTCCTGGGGCGGAGAGGAAAACTGATGACCACAACAGTTTAAGGTTTGGGCAGTCACCACCAGCAGAAATGGCACAAGCACCAAGGGAGCTCACGACAGCTTTGCTGGTAACTTTGGGAGATCGAGTATCAGCTCTCATCACTGGAAATGTGCCGTTTTCTTTGCCAGTGGAATCTTCTCTGGCCAAGAAGACCTACAAAGATATCTATATGAAGTACCAACTGAGACACAGAAAAATCATCAGGCTCCTGATCTGGACACATCAAGTTAGATGCACCTCCTGCATTTATCCTGATATTAAAAAAAAAATAATAATAAATCAAGTGTTGGCCCAGGACAGAATCACAGAATCACATGGGGTTGGAAGGGATCTCTGGAGATCATCTAGTCCAACCCCCCCTGCCAAAACAGATCCACCTAGAGCAGGTTGCACAGGAACTTGTCCAGGTAGGTTTTGAATGTCTCCAGAGAAGGAGATGCCACCACCTCTCTGGGAAGCCTATTCCAGTGCTCTGCCACCCTCAAAGTGAAGAAGTTCCTCTTCATGTTTAGGTGGAACTTCTTATATTCAAGTTTGTGCCATTTTCCTCTTTTCTTATCCCTGCATACCACTGAAAAAAGACCAGCCCCTTCCTCTTGACACCCATCCTTACATGTGCTTTAAGGACATGTAAGTCCTACATAGCAACTGAGAAACGATGACTGCTATAAACTATCACTGCTATTACTTAGTGATGATCCACAAGATGACTTGCATTATCCTATTACTTTAATTTATTATTTGAATTGAACTAGGAAGTTTAACTGAAGACAACAGACATCTAACTGAAGCTTCCCTGAAGGCTGGTCCTTGTGTACTCTGCAAACCAAGACAAACATATTTTACAACAACACAGAGTGACCTCCTTGATTTCATAAAAGGCAGCACCACACTAATCTGCAAGAGCATACAGGATGTTCAGCTTTCACATTCCCCATGTGTTTTTCTGCTTCTGAGTCTGCACTGTCAATGTTTGTCTCCAAGTTCAATTTGGCTTAAGGGTAATATAAGAGTCCCTGGGTTCTCACACTGCACAGGGTTAAGTCAGGCTAATTCAGTTGGTCTCCCACTGAGCCCAGACAAACAAGCCCACATATCCCTCCCCAGCCAGGGGGGAACCCACTACTCCGAGAATGACTCCGTAGCATTAGTAGCAGCTGAGACTCTATTCTATCAAGAAAATGACATTTTCTAGTACCTGCAGTAAACATGAAAGGTATTTCTCCAGGAATTCAGCCTCCCACCCTCAGCTGGAGAAAGCTCTTAGTTCACAAATAGCAAAATTTTGCTTTATTTTTGACTACTCAATGAAAATTTCTATTCAGTCAAGACCCGGTAAACAGATTATTGGGTGCCTTTTTACTAGAGTTAGCGCTCTGCAGAAGACCATTTGACTGATTAGCTCTTCCTCAGATGCAGTCCCCAGGAGACAACTTAGGAGGTCCCCTCTGAGTAAAATGCTGCTGCTCAGCACTGTAAATTCCTAACCCTTTTTGTTTGTTTTTGCTTTCAGTGTGCGGTAGGCAAGAAGATAATCCCACAGCTGGGTTGCAGTGCATAATCTCACTATGTATTTATGTGATTTCCCCATTTACCTATGTGCTGTACAAAGTGACTCTTCATTCAACTGACAATCCCCTTGATAACTTTTGGTATTCAAATAGCATGGTCTAAACTACATATCCTATAAAAGGTTTAATTGTCCTTAATTTATTAACTTGTATTTTCCTTTATCTCAAAATACAGTACGGGGAAAAAATCATTAATTCCCACCTATGGTGCTACTTCAGCAATGGCATCAAATAAGAGTCTTCAATAAATCTCTAACTCACAAGTACATTTTAAAAGCTCCACTTAATCCTGCTAGAAGTTTAAAAAGAAGTTAATATTTAACTTTATATCTACATGTTTTAAAAGTTTATTCTCCTTCGGCTTTTTGTTCCAAAAGCGATTTTTGTGTGTGAAAGTTTAACAAGACACGCTTTCAAAGAGGGGGATACGATTTGATTTGGCTGAGCTACAGCTCTGTTTTTTTAAAAATTATAGTCATTTAAAAATACCCAGAGACACACCACAGTTGGATATTTCCAAAGAATTGTTAAATATTTTTTTGAGTCTCAGTCTCCTTTACAATAGCAATGGACACTATAAATACCTCCAAATAGAGAGGTAAATAAGGAATCCGGGGTTGCTTTTAAAAGTAGACTAAAAAGAATATATCCTCCTCCTGGAACTGTCAGATGCTATCAACATCTGGCTACATCTGCATGGATTTGTAAATGGGAAATGATAGTGCAGGATGACAACCTCTAGCTGCACCTGATCAAGATGGCATTTTAAACTGTGACAGCTGAAAACACAGGAGAATTGATGGGAAAGGCAACCTTTAAAAAGGCATGTGCAGAAGCATTAGGCACCTGTTTGCTTTATTGACAGGGCAGGCTTTGTTCAAGAAGAATAGCAAGCATATTTAATCTTCATGTCAAAAGACACAGTGGCATTAAAGGGTAGAGAGTTACCTCAGGGACAGAACTAGTCTTTAATCATCCCGATCGTCATTGTTTTGGACACTGGAGCTTGATTCAATAACTTCACCCTTGTGTTCTTACTCCCCACTTCCACTGCTCTGACTTCGAAAGGCCTGGGACTCCAGCCCTCATTTTAAAGGTGGTAATTACACAAAACTGGCAACACCAACAGGTTCTGGTTCCAGGTCAAGTAGCACCAGAGAATAAGAAGGAGATATTAATTATAGAGAGTGGATAATTGCTTCCTTAGCAGCTAATCCTCCCATTTATCCACCCAAAAGGTCAGATCCAGAAACCCAACACCCTTTCAAAGCAGAGTGAATAATCTGTTCTTGTGGCCCTACGCCAGAACTCTTGGCTACGCGCTAATCTGGACTACTTAGGGGCAAAAAGCCCGCGCCAGCCATTTAAAGAAAATGTAAACACTCATCTTTCTTCCTGGCCACTTGAAATAGGCACCTTAAACCGATCAAAAACAGGCACAAATGTAATTCATCACAGCCAATTTCTGCTGTTTAGCCAAGACAAGCAATACTTTGGTGTCTCATTATGCAAAGACAAGGCAAAACACAAGGGCTGCAAGTCCGTCTTCACCTAAACTGGTGTGAGACATCACTGTGTCTAAGGAAAGATCTGCTGGGTTAGGCACTAAGGTGCTCTTCTCTTACCCCACGGGGAGAAAAAGTAGCTTATATCAGACCTGCCGATGCCGAGCACACAACCAGCACTGCCAACGCACATCATCTCTGAGAAGAAATGTTCCCACTCTTCCAGTCGAAGCCATTTGGGGTCAGACAGCCAAGGGAATAGTCTGGCAGCAGGTTGGTGGCCTCAGACTATCAGACCAAATAAAATGGTAAAGTTAACATTATTTTCCTGTAACGCATCCTATTGACCAACCACTTGGGACATGTGACGTGCAGAAACGCACGTGATAGCTTGTCCTGCTATCTCTGGATCTCACCTCTGAACCACCTCCTCTGTTTTACTTTCGTCAGGCTATTCCTACATCCCCATACATAGGCCTTGTCACCCAGCAGGCAGAGTGACAGCATGGTAAGAGATGGGGAAAAATCCACGGTGCCAGGCATGGAAGTCTTCTGCGGCCCCTTCCATGACTCCTGTTCGCATTTTCCCCCATCCTGACTGCAGAAACAAGACCACACTTCTGAATGAATATAAAATAAACTCTGTTTTAACAGCTTTAAACCAGCAGAGGAAGTTCTTGCATTACACTGGTGCAGCATTTTTGATTGCAGAAGCCCTAAAGCCAGATTTCCTCTTTGGTAAAATTAGACTCCCACAGCGAACTTTTGTTCCATTAGTTACTCCAAATGAAAACCATCCAGAGACTTTAAGTGACATGGGCTCAGACCCAGATTCAATACAAGATTTAGCTTCCCACCAAAAATCAACCAGGAAGCCAGAAGTCTGAGCAGAAGTTAAGATCCTACTTAGTTAAGATCCTACTTAAGTCATGGTGTTTCAAAGACCATTTGAAGGAAATGACTTCTGGAGCAGCTTCTTCCTCCCTGTTGCCTGTTAAAGGACCTGTAACAACAGTGAAGACGGAAGGAGCTAAATTCCAGTCCCCCAGATAAGGAAAGATCATTGCAAAGCAGGCTTTTCACACAGGCAAACACCTCAGATCAGGGTGGAACAAGGCATTTTGCTTTATTTCCTGGAGACAGGAAATGGGGCAGAACAAGGCATATTCCTTTATTTCTAGGCATCTCAAATAAGCCTTGATAAGTTTCTTCTGCAAAACTGGAAGAACAAAATAATGGGGCTCACACAAATGAGTTAAATTAATTCATCAGACAGATGAGGTGATGCTTTCCATGACATTAAAAATGATGTAATAACTTTGTTTTAATGTCCCATTAACTAGTCTCATTTCGTTTTTTTCCTCGATGGCACTTTTTGCTCCCACGCAGACCTGAATCTGAATCTGTTACAGGACAATATAAACTTTTTATTTTTGATATTTAGTATCAGCAATTTGTTTGGCCCACATAGGAAGTATTTTAAGGCCATATTTCCCAGTTGTTGCTCTGCTTACTGGTCAGAAAGTGACTCCGGAGAGCTGGGAAAAGCTGGTGCCTCAGCAGCAGCCGGCAGAGACGCAGCCTGTACTTCCCTCTTTAGTCACATCTATCCTGCCTTGGAAAGAAAGAGCAGGAGAGAGACCTTCACAGCCTCAGTTTTGGGCAGAATTTGATCTTCCCTTCAACACAGGAAACACCATATAATCAAACGCTGTAAAATCAAATCAAAGTCAGTTTTGAGCTACAATCCTGTGGCGAAGACTCCATTATCTGAGGAGTGCCAACTTTGTGTTCAAACTACACATTTGGGGTTTTTTTCCCCCCCTGGTTTGGGGCTTTTTAAAATTCCTGTCCCCCACCCTGCTCGTGAGTCACTCTCTGCCTGCAACATTCCTCAGTGAAACGCCTTTGTTTCCTTTCCTGTGAGGAAAAGGTCTGCCCTACAGCGGGCACCGTCACAGCCTAGTAAGTTGGCACTTTGTTGTGCTTTTCCACTCCAACAGCTCTCTGCAGCCATCAGCTGCAAAACAACCTGCAGAGGGCTGCCAATTAATTTACTGGGCCATTAATCAATGTATTCTATACCAGTAGCTTTCAAACAGATAAAAGCCATGCAGGACCAGAGCAGAGATGCCAGATTGCCCATGCTTGGCTGAGCTGTACTTGGTTCAGCTTCTCCTCTGTGTAAGGGTAGAAAGGGAGGGGGAGAGGTTGGAAAGCAGCTGGGAGGGCTCCAGCAGACGTATGGTGGTACATTAAAATCAGATGGTTGAAGCTGTTTTCATGCCTCCTCTCTTTTGATGGAAACATCCAGTTCACACAGAAATTGGCTCCTGAACTGCCAGCTCTCACTTGGGTTAGTTGAAGGGGTGCCCAACCTTTGGCTCGGCAAGTCACACAGGCCCCTCATTTCAAACAGCTCTATTTACATTATGAGCACCAACCAGATGCAGGACAGGACATGGAAGTCATACCTGATTCCCAACATCTATGTTTCTGTCAGATATATACAAGTGACAGAGGCACTTGTGTTCCTATCATATGATGCCTGGACAAATACCCATCACGTTACATGGGACCCACAGAGTCCCTCTGAAAGTCGGCGACCAGGAGCAAGGTCACCATAACAGTTCAGATGGACAGAAGCTACTCCCTGTCCCCATGTTGGGGGGACTCAGGCAGGAGGATGCCTGGGAGGAGAGAAGGTGAATTTTCTGGCACAGACCTCCATCACTGGGAATTCAAGACACCTCTAAATGACTGTCCTCCCACCTGCAGGTCCCCAGACACACAATATATTTACCCATCACTTCCAGCTGAACCATCGGAGCTGGCAAAACCTTATGGTGGGTCATTGGGGTAGCTGTGGCCCAGACCTGGCAAGGAAGTGTGGAAACCCTTCTCTCCTCTGCCCAGGTGCCGGCAGCATCCTGTACTGCCATCAGGCTGTGAGGGTGCAGGGATACATACAGCAATGCACCGCTTCAGCCAGAATTTTGAGCACATCCCAGCAACAACCAACACATCCAACACAAAAAATCCTCCAACACATCCCATCCCTTCTGTGGGGGAACCAGGGCGCTGAACAGCATCGTCTCTGAGCCACCAGTATAAAGCCTATGGAGGCTAACTCCAGTTAATGTTTGTGTGGGGTTTGAACCTGCCCACTTGCTTTCAGGCTTTTACTACCAGCCCAATCTGAATTTCCACTATTCACTGACACAAACGTTACTGGAGAGAGGACCATTGAATGTCTCCAAGCCCATTTACCCTCCACCTCACAAGGTAGAGGGGTGGGTCCTGTATAAACAGGGTTTTTTGTTTGAGGGCGCCTGACAAAGCGGAGCCTGACCTTTCCCCTTCGGAGGAACAGCAGGCTTCAATTAAACCTCGCTGAAGGTTGGGGCTATTTTCCCCTCTCATGGGTCAGGGTGATGCTTGAACTCTCCTTGCCTCAGCTCTCCCACCCACCCCATCAATCTCCCCTCTGCCCTGCCCGACAGCTGAGGCCACAGTGATTTATAACAGCCTCCCCCCGCAGCTGCATCTCCTCTGGGACTTTCCCTGCCACTGCTCAGCACCTCCGCTCACTGGGCAGCCTGGAAGTTGGGTCCCCTTCCAGCAGCAGAACCTAGACTCTTTGGAGGAGGAGGACACTTGCCAGATTAACATTTTCCACATTAAATTCTGCTTCCAGCACACAGCGCGCTCTTAGGAAGACATTAGTTTGGAACCCAGACCTATGTATACTGTTGGTTTTGACCCATGATAATGTAAATAGGACTCAAGATGGGGGGACTAAGAACCTAAAGCACATAATACTCTGTGGAGATGGTAAAGGATCCTAGGAGAATGGTCCAGCTCAGGTATGTTTACCCTGAGCTACTCTCAGGCTGTATACAGATGGTTATCACTGCAGCATTGGGGCGGTCAGAGCTATGTTATTGTACACTCACTGAAGATCCAGCCCATTGAGCTTTTATAACAGCAAACACGCTAAACTACTACAAAAAAGTTCCTCCTTTTCCCTTCTGCCAGGAGATACAGAGTGCAGACTGGCTGCTTCCCAGTTACAAGCACATTTTTCAATCAGGCTTCTTATCATAAATACACTTTTCATTATTTCACGGCCAGATGAAGTCTGGCTACTATTCTGGACACTGCTTTAAAGACTAAGAGCTTTTATCAGACTGTTCCAAGCTTGGGCACTCATCAGCAGAGCTGCCACAATGGCCCAGAGCCCAGGACAAGCCCTTGCCTGCACTGGATGCTCGCTAAAATAAAATAGCAGCAGGATGCTGCCAGGTAAGGTGGCCAGAGAGTGCAACTGCATTTCCTCAGCTCCTTGTTTTAGGCAATACAGCCATGCTCAGCAAACCCTGCTCATTTTTTCCTGGAAAAATGTTGGCGTGGTAAGGAATGAGTGCTTGTGTTGAGCACAAAGCAAATCGGAAAGGAGGAGGACTATAGCCAACTTCTGCCCACCTACCTCTGGAGTATCTCTTGGGCCACAACCCTGCAGAGGGACTCGGGATGGGAAGTGTCTCTGTGTGCGCTGATGCATCAACATGTGCTGCTGCCGAGTGCATTAAAAATGAACGGCTACGAGAGGAGACAGCGGGCTATCTGTGAAAGCAAAACCCTGCAAGAGTATCTCAGGTTGGGCCAAGGCAAAATAGGGGTGTTCCTATCTCAGAGGTCACTCTTGAAGGCTGCAATTTAGTTTTTTCTCCATTTTTTTTAACCCCCAAACCCTGATTTCTTGCCTACTTCAGTGGGCATGAAAGGGCTGATCCCAGAAAATGGAGAGTTGAGCCCAAACAAAGTGTTACGCTGAAAGAACATACAATCTCATCCCAAAAACCAAGTATCAGGATTTCTAAATCCTAAGTCTTACATATCTGTGGATAACCGGACACCACAAACACAGCCTTTCCTATAGAGCAAAGATATTTAAATTATCAGCTCCTTCAAAAGGAATGAGATGTCAGAATTGTTTCTTCTTGCTGAGCCACTGATCATACAAGCACAGCAATATACTGCCAGTGCCTCATTACCTTTTGTTGGAGGCCTGCCTCTTACTACCCAAAACTGGCCAAAAAGGCCCAAAAAAAACCCCCCAGCAAACCTGGATGAATCCCACAGGCCTCCACTCAACTGAGACATCCCATAAACAGGCTTTTAGCTCTGAGAAATCACGTGCTGCCTCTTGCTTTTGTTCTTCAAAGCTACTATTGGCTCTCCTGCTTCCAAATTAGTGGATCCACTATGCCAGGCCATCTGGCACATCAAAATTTATCTTCAGATTTCATTATCCAACCCACTGACCCCAATGTTTCCTCCCATTGACTAATGAGATTAGCCCATCACCTCCTAATTGCAGCATTTATACCTAGTCTGTTTTACAACACCCAAGAAAACAAATCCCCAGGTTGTTTCAGAGTGAATGAATGTCATTCTTCTCTTAGAACAAGCACAGCATTTATAAGAATAGATGGCACATACATCAAAACAATAAATGAGTGCCCTTAGGCTGGAAAGTGAAAAATAGAAAATTCAAACACAAATGCACCAAACTACTGAAGTCAGTCTCCTTATTCTTTGGGCTTGTTTAGCTCCGTCAGAGCAATGCAAGGAATATTACCCAGCACTCTGCAAGGTAAGGGAACAACTACAAGGCTAGCAATCCACGACATGGACATCACTTGTAAGGATGCTAAGAGAGGATATTATTCCAGTTCCATACCTCACCACCCTAACAGGAACTGAGTTGTATGTATACTGTTGGGTTTGACCCATGATAATGTACATAGGACACTGCAAATAGTGTCTTAAAGAGAGAGGAGGAAGGAGTTCCAGAATCACCTTATATCCATTTCATATCAGCAAAGTGCCAAGAACTTAAAAAAAAAAAAAGCACAGGAGATGGGCTGGAAATCAGGATGTCAACTTTACTGTTCTCCGCTTTTGTGATTTTGAGCAGGATTTGTCTAGTCTAAGCTAGCTGTCTGGACCTTCTTGGGGTCAATGGAAGAGAACCAGCAATGACAGGATGCCACTGATCTCTAGATGTAGATGTAATGAAAGTCAGATGATGGACCTAACAGTCCAAAGGGACAGTTTAGGTGAAATGGAGGTATCTTTGGTCCAGTTACGGAAAACAAAATGTATTCCTGATGGCACCAGCTGTGCCACTGTTTCTCCATGAGCAAAATAATGCTATTGGTATTTATCCTCTATGGTAAAATGTCTGCACAGCCATGAATGATCAATGCTATACAGCTGTGAATTACTCTTGATAGATTTATTGAGTGTGCTTGAACATGTTACTTGGAGACTTGCTGGAAATTCAGAAGTAGAGGTAGGAAACCTTACAGCTTTCAAGTAAAGCTAGAAAATTCAGAGTTGTTGCAAACAAAAAGCACCTGGCCTACATTGCCAGCAAACCAAGCCTCCAAGGTGTTTACCTATAGCCTTACCCAGAGCATTTCCTAAAAGCCTCATTAGAAACACCAATAAGGATTTATCACTGAAGCCATCAGAGTGAGAATAAAACAGCCTTCACCAGAGCACTCAAAGCACACCAAGCTTTGCTTATGCCTGGGCATCAGGAGGGGTGGATGCTCCCCTCACATGGCCAGGCAAGACTCAGGTGGAGAACAATTTCGGAGAGTAAATTTCCACCTCTGCCCACCAATTTCCTGCATGCTCAATCTCTGTCTAAATACACCATCAGATGGAGATTTCCCTACCTCTCCCCACCACATTTTTGTGGTAAGTGTGCCTTCCACATGCCTAATCTTTAAGAAACGTCCTACCCTCACTGCACATCCCACAGGGGCTGGAGCACAGCTGAGCTCTGTTATCCCATGAGCCAGACACCATTTGCATGACACCTTCTCTGCAATGCAAATCAGGCTCATTGTCACCAGTGGAAAAAGCCCTAAATGAAAAGTTATTGCCCCTTGATAGCCACTCCTTCCAGAGCAGAAAAGGGTGTTGACCTCACTCCTGCCCCAACACCACCAGGCCAAGTGTTCAGGAATAGCCTGATCTCCCTCCACATCCATCTGTGCTGCCATTAAGCCAGTGACACACGGCCAGGATGGAGGTAGCTCCGATCTCCCCCAGAAAACTATGCTAGAAAATGGCCCAGAAAGGGCCTGAAACAAGGGATCAAGCATCTAGCCAGCTTCCCTCTCCATCCAGTGCTTTGTAGCTTGGGCTGCTTTGGCCAGCAGACACAGAAATGCAGCTCTGTACTAATCCCCCAACACTGACAAGGCTGAGAGGGCATTTAAAAGGCAATTCTGCATCAAACAGGCATAGGTACTAGGGTAATATCTCACTCAGGGTACTAACAGCATCCTGCAGACCTCACTAACTCCACAGCAGAAAAGTAGTTTTCAACCAGAAGACTTTTACACAAAGGGACAGGTTTAAAGACAATTCTGAAATCTCTTATGATCAAGGTGGGTTTGGCCCTTTGTAAGACACCATGTAAAGTCTGGATCAAGCAAATTTTGATTGCTAGCAACTTGCTGACGCAGTATTTTGACAAAAGCATTTGCTGGCCAGCTTCATGGATGTGGGTAAATGCTCTGTATGCTCCTTTTGAACTTACACAGATGCTTTGGACTGCTGAAGTGCACATGAAGGCATCCATTCCAATAGTAACTTCATCTAACGAGTCACAGATAGGATCAAGTAAAAACACTCATTTGAAAGCAGCAGCGAGACAGGTCTATGTGTCTAACCATCTGCTTGGAGTTATCTATCTACTTTGGGAGACCTTTCTATATCAGAAAGTCTTCAGAGAGGCAGAACTACTAATGGGACAGTACACATACCCTGTAACTTCTCAGCCCCAAAATGATACAGAAGTCACCACAATCCAGATAACTATGGGGTCTGGGCTCCAAAGAAATCCAGCAAGGAATCAAGCTACAATAAAAGACACAAGGAGACACTCAGGAAACATGTAATCAAAAGGGACAGGCAGGGAAACAGAGGTCGAGTCCCACAGACCCCAGGCTTTTGCCATGAGCTTTGGGGCTGTGTAGGCAGGGACACACAGGAGGTCTGTGACAGTCTCCTTAATCATCACAGGCTCCCCTCACACTTGAGCCAGGCCTGGGGCTGCAGCCTTGGACTTCAGGAGACCCCAGGGCTGTGCCTCTAATTGGCTTGACAATATTTAATTTCACTGAATGAGATTTCTTTCCCATGTGCCTCACTCTCCCACTTGTGCATCAAGGATGGCAGCCTCTGAAAAAGCACTGAGAAAAATTCAGAGGGAGCATTAGTTACTATTTTTGACAGCACTTAAACATCATACGAAAAGGGTTTCTTTATTGCTATTTTTTCCCTCCCTGAGAGACAGAGGACAATGTCCCATCCGATGCCTGGCTGATAGACTGACAGACGCTGGCTCTGCCACAGCACTACAGAAGTCATGCTTTTGGGAGACTATTGTTTTTATTTCAGAAGAAAAAAAGGAAATGAGCAATCCCAGAAGGAAAGGGTCTGAATGCTTGCTCAGGCTGCGCCCTGAAGAAAAGAGATTGCTGTTGTCAAAGGGTGTTTCATTGTTCTGATCTTTCTGAGAAACCTTAAAAAATATCCAGAAACGTAACCAGAACAGAAAACAGATCTGTTTCCTCAGCTGCCTATTTGCAGCCTGTCTGGTAAGAGAGAATCTATCGCTTAGCAGTGTTAATTACCCTGGTTAACACTTGTTCTTGCTAATTACGTTTATTTAAAAAAAAACACTTCATATCCATCAGGAGTGGGCATAAAGGGAAGGCAACTCTCCCTCATGTGAATAGCCCCAGTGTTTTAAATTCAATTACTCACCAAGTCAGGGCTCCACACCACTTAAGCATTAGCCTCCAGGCTAATCAATAGCAACAAATTACTACAATAACTGGCTTGGCTCATTCTTTCATTGGTGCCACTTTCAAACACTGTCTACAGTCTACCCTCCCTGCCAGATTGCTTCAAGCATAAACTTCCAGCCAGGAGTCAAGCTCCAGGTGGTACTTCCAAGATCACTCTGAGCAGTAGGACATAGGAGAGATGCAAGGGCACGAGGATTTCCTTAAGGATCACATGACGGCTCTTATCCCCAGGAAGCAGTGGGATTTGCCCCTCATAGCATCCTTGGCATAACTCCATCTCATGGCAGCAGCTGGAATCAGCCAGGGCTGGAACTCTAATCTCCCAGAGCTGAGGGACCTCAGAAAGAGGAAGAATTGCAGATAGTACAGATAGATAGATAGAGTGGATCCCAAAAGCAGAATATGTGGAGGCAAAGGAAAGAAAGCAAACAACAGACACCAGCAGCAGGTACAACACCAGCATTGAGCCAGGGCCAACACAAGCATACACATGAGCATCTCCAGAAGCAGCACCTCCCCAGCTCAGCACTGCTCCTGAGCCACATTTCCCCAGAGCCCGTTGCAGGCACAGTCACATTGCTCTCTTGCTGGTACCAGTGTGCCCAGGGACAGCTAAAGCCTCTCAGTCCCAACTGCTTGATTAAGCAGCTCGGGCAATCCATGCGCAACCCATCAAGAGCCAACAACCATTGCCAAGAAGGACAGACAGAATCTGCACAGCTCACAGGTGAAAAGGTTTATCTTTCTTTTCCTTCAAAAAGAGCTCCCTGTGTCCTGACATTGGAGATGTTGGTTTGAATAGGTCCAGAGAATAACGCTGAGAGGCAGAAGAGGATCATCTTCTGTCCCACTGGTCAAACCAGTGAAGAATGGCCTTTAATCTCCAACACTCTGCAACAGTCACCTTAATGAGTCTTGTACTCCAATGATTTAGATCAAGGGAAACGTTTAAAAATCACTTTATTGTTCGTATTGTGATATCACAGTGGCCAATCGACTTCCTTTTCACCCCCCAGCAGGCTCTTCTTGAGCAGAAACAAATCACCAGCAGCTCCACCCCACAGATGTAAAAGCGATGGGAAAATGCAGAGGAGGCTGGAGGGAACAAAAGGCACTTCAGGCCTGCTGGGGTCACAACGCTTATCTGTACGGTAGGTTGGACTCTTCACTAATCCAGCTCTGTTTCTAATGAGATTGGTTCCCATTACAGCAAAAGGAGGTCCACGGCTTAATTTGCAAAGGGGGCCATTGTCACGCAGCTTGGGGAAGCAAAATAATCTTATCAGTTTGAACTTGAACCCTGCCCTCCAATTACATGAACAATGTTCAAGAAAAGAGAGATAAAGAAAAAGTGAATTTCATTTGTCCAGCAAGAAAAATTGGTTGCCTAACACCAAGCACTCAGCTTCCTGCAGCTGCTGATAGACCTTTAAACTCCAGCCACTGGCTATACCATTGCCAAAATGTACTAACCACTATCCGGGCACGCTAACTCTGGACCAAATCCAAACCAAATGGCACCAACTGCATTTACAGTGCAACTTATTGGTATAGCAGAGCCTCTGCTCTTGCAGTATAGCTAGAGTG
The DNA here is from genome assembly GCA_026413425.1 of Tringa solitaria. Classification (NCBI taxonomy): domain Eukaryota; kingdom Metazoa; phylum Chordata; class Aves; order Charadriiformes; family Scolopacidae; genus Tringa; species Tringa solitaria. Next base: position 111,705,878 of record JAOXJM010000023.1, on the reverse strand, counting down.
AAAGCCTGGGGCTGTCAGCTAAAGACAAGCAAAGGCAAAGGGCAGGAAGAATCCTAAAATTTTTTTCATCCCTCCTTGCTGAACCTCTGTCTCTGCCTCCCTATTCAATCTATCAGCTCCTCTTGGCCGCTACAGAAGAGAGACTATCCTCTTCTGGGAGTCCTGTGTCCCACACAACACTGCTAAAACAAAGAACATTTTGGCAAGTAACAGCCAGGCGTCATCTATTCTTTTTTCTATACAATTCATTCCATCAAAGTTGTTCAGCTGAACAAAAACCAGTGCTATCCTTTATTGTGAGGCTAACAATAAAGTAACATGTGAGCACAGCGTGGGTCACAGATGTGTGCGCTCCATCATCAACTGTGGAGCCACTTCCCTGCTCGACTCACTTTTATAAAGCTTTAAGCCCTTTGAGCTGGAATTCAGCTTGAGCACATAAACCAGGAAGCAAACGGTGTTAACACAACAGAAGCGGCCCCTGTACAAAAGATACACGAAGAGGTGGACGTGCTTTGGAAACAGTCACATCAACAACCTCCGTTTCCAAGGGGTTACCCACACAATAAAAATCTAGAGAGAAATTTAACTGGACAAAACCCAGGGGCTCTATTTTTAGTGATATCACTTGCATCGGTGGATCTTTATTTGTGCCTTTGAATAGACACAATAGAAAATAGAATTATTATTTTTTTTCCTCTCCTATGAAAGGACAGAAACAAACAAACAAACAAAAATTTGGAGGGGGAATGTCTTCAAAGATCCAAATTCAAATGTCCAAGATCTCTTGGAATACGTTCCAAGGACTGATCCCAAATTTGTAACCCAATTTTAAGCACTCTTATCTCATCCCACATAAAGTAACCCTCAAAGCATGACTGCTCGAAAAAAAAAAAAAAAAAAAAAAACCACAGAACAAAACACCAAAAACCTATACAAAACCAGACCTTTCTTACAACTGCATGTTATGGGCTCAGATCATATCTGCCAACTGAAAGCTTGCTGCGATATCCACCTCTGGCTTCCATTACGTATAAAATACAGGTGGAACGTTGCCCTTTCCTGAGGGTACTGGGTCTGGCTGGAGTTAATTTTCTTTGTAGCAGCTTGTATAATGCTTTGCTTTGGATCTGTGAGCAAAGCAGTCCTGATGACATAGTCCTGTTTTAGCTGTTGCTGAATAGTGTTTGCACAGTATCAACGCTTTCTCTGCTTCTCACTCTGCCCCAGCCAGAGCGGGGTGCATTGGAGGGGTGCGTAAGAGGTTGGGAGAGGACACAACCAGGCAGATAACACCAGAGATATTCTAGGCCATAATGTCATGTTCAGCAGTAAAATGGAGCGGGCTGGGATTTAGGTACATCAGCTATCTTTCATTTGGGAACTGGCTGGGCATGAGTCTGCCTGTAGGAGGTGGCGAGTGATTGCCTTTGCATCACTTATTTTGTTAACTTTCTTTTTTCTTCCACTTGTCCTTCACTTATGAAACTAATTTTACCTTGACCCATGAGTTTTCTTGCTTTTACTCTTCCTTTCCTCTTCCCCTCTCCTACCAGGGATGAAAAGGGGAAGTGAGAAAGCAGCTATGGGGTGCTTTGCTGCCTACAGGGGTTAACCCACACCACTTAGTTGCATGCACTTGACTTTGCAACTGTAATGCTCATTTCAGCCTGTGCAGTCCATTTGCATATATGTATTACAGTATTGGAGAAGGAATTGTGTATCAAGTACCAGGTATTTCTTTCTGCCTATCACAGCTTGAGAGGATGGGTAAGGGGCTGCTCCTGGAGAAAACAGTAGATACTGAAAAATCTCTGAAATACTGGGCAGTTAGGGCTCCTGATGCTAATCTCATTGCCTTGGATCCTCATCTGTGCAATGAAAGTAACACTTCAGACTCTCCTTCCAGAAAGGGAAGTACATCCCTGTTCTTAGGATGCTCACAACGAGCAGAATAGGGTTTAAATAACACACAGTAAATAAAGCCCTATGGCCCTAATGGACCAGAAAGATAAAGAAAGGAAATGTGAGGCAGCTGTCCTGTCAATACAGGAGTCCCAAGGAGATGGAGAAAAGGTAGCATGTTCTCATTAAAGTGTAACTAATAATGTAAAAAAACAAAAGAGCTGGATTCAAGTAGTTAAAGCTACCTTAATTTTAACATTTCTTAACTTCCAAATGTCTGATTTGCAACCTCACTGCTGTTCTTTGAATGTTCCACACAAAAGCTAAACTTTTTTTTAAAGCCAAAGTGCAGAATTTCGTCTCATCACATCATGATCACATCATGGGCATCGGCAGGGCCACAGCAGCACTGCACGGACAGGTCCCACACAGACCACAGAGGTAAGAGGTTTCCCACAGACCGAGGCCCAAAATTGAACATAATCCAGCTACAGCAGCTCAAGTTACCACCTATCACTTTAATTGCACTAAGTGTCTGCACTCTTGGCCCAACACAGCTTTAAGGGGAAACGTGTGAGCCAAGAGCCTTTGCAAAATACAACAAAGATGGGAAATGAATGCCAGGAATAGCACCTGTCAGAAAACAGCCTTAATATCAATGCAGAGGAGCAAGGAAGAAAGGATCACAGCTGAGCCCACAGGTCCCAGGCACAGGTCACCTCAGCCCAGAGAGTGATGCAAAAACCACAGAGGAAAAATCAGCAGAAAATCCCCTCACTGCCATGTTTGTTTTTCTATTTATGTGTTGCAGTAAAAGCCCATTTTAAACCCTTGAGGCTAATACAACACATGCTGATAATATCAGAGCAGCAAAACCACAGGCATCTGATAGCAGACAAAAATAAAACACGACCATCACACAGGGGGTCTCAGGGTAGGTGGTCTGAATGGTCCTTTTTTGACAAGCAGCACCAGCAGGTACCTAGTCTATTGAGGATTTAGTGTAACTTACCTGAAGACAGCCCTCTCTCACACCCTGAAGACTCTGGTGCTTCATGGGCTGCTGGAGGAGTGACAAGTGCCTCTGCTGGCAACTAGTGTGTTGATATCAGGTCAAAAGGTGACACACAGAAGTATATAGTGAAGTTCTTTGATTGCAGGTGGCTGATAAAACTTATTGTACACCTTTAGGCTGCCTTCTCTTAATGTAACACTAAAAAAAGGAATCTTTTTTTTGCATCTTTCTTTGTTGTTGAGGATGTGGGATACTTTGCCAGCAGGTGGATGTGACCTCCCCTGCCCACTACAGCTAAAGTGCTTGGACAACATCTACTGCAAATTCTTCAGCAGTATGTTGTGTCCATCTGTGAATTCAAATCCACTTCTGAAACCTGACCACTCGGAGAACTTGCCCAAACTGCAGGTCCCACACACGCTGTTCTGTCTTCCTGCAAGGATTCAGATGGATCCAAGAGTGATTATTGTACAGCAAGCCTTAACGTCCAAAGGAGCCCCATCATCACTGATACCACATCTACCAACATGGCTCAAGAGCACATGGTATATTTGAAGAGACTCAGCCAAAATTCATTTTACTGTGCAATTCAGAACTGCCAAACCATCATTGTCTCTGACATGAAGAGACACGCACTGGGTTCCAGGCAGCCAAGCATTAAGCATCCCCAAAAGAGCAGACATACACACTTTAATTACTATGAGTGAGCTCACATCCTCAGTGAGGGAGCTGAGCCAGACATACTTGGGTCGGCCCAAACCCAAGCTGAGAGAGACACAACTCACCACCTTTCCTCAGGCAAAAGGAGCAGCTAGGTAAATAAATAATAACAACAACAATAACAACAACAATAGGTAACGCAAGCAATTCTCTTAAACACGTTCACAATTATTACTTCTATATCAGATTTAATCAGCCAGAAGAGTTGGGATTAACTTCTGTGCGTCCTGCAAAGCTCTTGGCAAGTCAGCAAAGTTGCCCCCCAGCTGAGCAGAATTTGGCCCTTGCCTGTCTCTTAGGAGGAGCATAAAAATTCTAGACCACAGCAGTAACTGGGTCAGTGAGGCACAGCACTGGCAAGGACACAAGGAACCTTGTAGTATTGCACCAAACCAACCTGACCAAAAATCCTCTCAACTACTTCGAGCAGCACAATGGGTCTGTTCCTGCAGGCAGCCACATATCTTTCAGGGGACAGAAACAGACTGAATCAGTGAAGGTCTTGGGTATCTGGAGAAAGAGGAATGATGAGAGCACAAAAAAACCCAGGGGTAATTGCTTCAAATGGTCCCCCACAGGGGCTGGGATTGCTGTCTTGGAACAGAAAGCAGAAAGTTCAACCTCCACACGCACAAACATGCCAAGCACAGGCAGCCAATCTCAAATAAGACACATAAACAGTCCTGGTGTTGGCCACCTAAATCACTGCACACCCACCCAAACACAGCGTAGTCCAATTATCAGTTCTGAACACTGAGCACTTTGGGAGATCAGGCCATGTTTAAATTAACATCAACAAAAAGATCAGCAAAAGTGCCAAGTGTAAATACATAGTTTTTCTCCCCCTGCAGAGACTAAGCTTATGTTGTGTGTGTGTGTCCTCAGCTTATATTATGAATTTAGCTTCCAAGTACCTCGGTTGAGAAAGGATTAAAAAAAAAAATGTTGGCGTTTTAACGCATTTTAATTGACCAAACTATTTGCATTACATAAAATCTGCTTTCACAGAGTCTTAAATCAGGGAACAATTTTTACCTGAGGACATAAACAGTTGCTTGCTTTAATTCTGCAGCATTTGTATCTTGAACAACACATGAGGAAGAATGCTGCAAGGACATGTTTCTCTAACAGACTGTGCATCTAGTGGGTACTGATAACCTGGGATACTTTGAAGTGATTAAAATTACCACTGTGGATTTGTTTGTTTGTGTGTGTTAATAATAATAATTAATAATAATAAAATAAAGTGTTCCTGGCACTGACAAAAGTTTGCATCAGTGGATCAGCTTCTGGGCAGCTGCAATTAGTAGATACTATATAAATACTGCCAATCATCACACGGACATCAGGATCCCTGGGGTCTCTTGGCTCCTGCTGACAGCTCTGATGGCTAAAACACTGGATTTCCACATGGCATGAGCCAGATGCATAACTATGGCTCTTGAGCTTGAAGGTTTCACACTGACCTCTTACGAAACATCTTGGCACTCACAGGAACCCCATCCCTCCCTCCCCAAGGGTGCCTCCTTTCCCTGGCACCGCAAATCCAGACCCGCAGCTGGTTTTTCACAGCAGTAGCAGCAGCGCTGCTGGTCACAGCCCAGGACCACAAACAGGGAATTGGAAACACTCGTTTCTCTTCCTGAAGCTCAGCTCGGTCCCCTCAGCTGTCAGTAAAAGTAAACTCTGAACATTTTAAAGAGTCAACAAGCGCTGAGTCCTCCCTCACAGTATTATCATCACAACTGTTGGGAAATCCTCAGTGCTTTCTGGAGCAGGTCTTCAGGACAGGAGCGCACAGACGTTGTATCTTTGCTTACTGTGGTATCTTGACAACCCCAAAGCTGCATCCCCGCTGACAAACCAGAACAACTCTCTAAGGCACCAAAATAGTTCCAGCTTCTGTGCTGCTTCTCCTCCTCCTCCCTCTCTCAACTGCAGCAGAACTGGCACTTGATACTCCCCCATTAATTTCCTCCTCCAACACCCCTCAGCTCTCTGAGGTCTTTCAACTGCTTCCCACTGACAGACAGACATGACACAAAACTAAATTCAGCTTCCCCCTGTGAGAACTGCTCAGCCACGGCTGCCAGACCCAGCCATCCCCTTCACAGAATCACAGAATCTATTAGGTTGGAAGGGACCTTCAAGATCATCTTGTCCAACCATCAACCTAACTCTGA